>NW_004624744.1:9113528-9173230 GCF_000247695.1 Heterocephalus glaber | reverse complement strand
TGCCTCAGGCTCCCCAGTGCTGGGATTACAGGCATGCCTCACCATGCCCAGCTGTCTTGTCATTTTTGAACTTTGATTTTTATCATTCATAAAACAAAATGAATGGGCTAAACAATATACAAAATCTTCAATCTGTGTGTTTTGAATTGTGCAAAATCTCAACACATTTACTAAAAGTATATTCATTGGTGCTTTTATTTATTTAAATTTATGTAAGAAGAATATTTGATTCAATACTTTTTTCATGCCCCACTTGAACTTTGAATGACATAATTAAACTACAAGCTATAACTTCACTATAAAAGACACACATTACTGAGAAACTAATTGAATGACTTATACAGCATATCTTTTATGTATACATATGGTCTTTACTTTTAAGAATATGGTAGTTATTAATGTGAAATATATAATGAAAAATGTGTCTATATATGTTAATTTATCCATATGTATGCATTTTACTTTTTTCCACTTTAAATGTCATTTTATGGAAAATTTCTCAACTATAAAAATACAAAATAAATCTATACAACAACATCCCAACTATAAAATGTTAATATTTTTAAGAATTTTGTTCTATTTACTTTGTGATCCCCTGCTATCTCATGTTTAAAAAGGTTAAATCATTTTAAATGAATGTTGTATAATTTATGAATATTATTTTAATATGTCTTTCATTATATTTAAAATCTTCCACAAAGACTTTTGCTCTTTGAAGACTGTATTTTATTTGTGGAGATAATTTTGTAAAAACATTGTGTAAATCCAGTAGTGGGCTGGTAAACATGTTCACAACTTGCTCTCTCTAAAAACAATGTCTAAACTAAAGAGAAAATGCAACTCATCACTTTGTTGCATTTACCAATTTCTGGGGTATAAAAACTGCCACCACTATTCATTTTTCATCACTAAACATGGATTTGAAAAGAGGTGAAAGAAAATTGTTTCCCTGAGTTAGTAGACAGTGGACCCAGTGCACAGCTGTATAAAGCTGTCTATTTAATTACATGTGTATTTCCCTCTTCAGCTCAAATATTAGAGCCTAGGTCCTTCTGAATGGGGAATAGATATTTTATCTCTTTAAATATCTTAATTCAAGTCACTTAGTTATCACAGTGTTTCTGTCAAATACCTGGAAAGGGAGAGGAATATTCCAGGAGTTATGATTTCTTAATTAAATTAAAGAAATCATACACCCCTTCATGGTACCTTGTACCAGTAGACACTCAATAAAAATTAACTCAGTGAGCAAATGATGTATTTCAAAATATAAATGAAGGTATAATTATACAAAAATACATATTCCTGTTCAAACATAACTGAGGCCTGGGAATTGGATATTTTATTTTAAAATAACATTCTGTAAACTATATAGGTGATTTATATGCAAAACCTAGAATGCCTGGGGCTGTTCTGTTTTCCAGCATGTGAGTCAATGAAAATCAGGAGATGCAAATCTAGGGGGTATGATGTTAAATAATGCATGAGTGATATAATTTTATTGTGTATCTCATTAGTAAAATGCTGCAGGAAATAGTAATGTTAAAAAGTAAGCTTTCTTTCTTAGACACCATTTTTGAGCATCATCACATTTAAACAGTCACTTTTCAGACAACCTGATGAGAAATCATATGAAGTTATAATGCAGTACAGACAGTTGCTGTTTTGTGGATCAAAAGGAAAATCACAAATCTCATTTCTGATTCCAGCTTCAGTCTCTTTCTCTCTTTATTTCCCTTCTTTTTAATCTTCTGCAACAAACAATTTCAAATCTCTTCCACCTAATAAAATGTAAATTACCTTTTGGGCTCAAAGTTATTAGAACAGTTTTATTGGCTTTTGCACTGTACAGCATTCTGGTAAGGAATCAAATTATATAAATAATCTTCTTTTTCCTTATCTCCTGGCTTCCATCTATAATTAATGGTCTATATCACCTTATCTTACCGACAACCATTTTCTCATGAACAAATATGTGATCTGGTATAGGTGCAGGTGAGTGTTCTAAGAAGCCAATATATCAAATTCACTGCATTTTAAAGCCTGCAATTTCATGCCTAACACTTGGCATTGTAACCATGGTATCTGCAGTTAAATGGTGCATCCAGAAGCATCAAACAGAAAGATTATTTCTTAGGTCTCTTGTACAGTCGAGAACTCCGAAGAGGACACATTTGGAAGGCAGGAAGAAGGCTGTGTGTAATGATGATTTTTATCTTATTTTTTTAAACAAGAGAATTTGTTTAGAGAATTTGTCATTTGGCATTAGGGAAACAGGAGCAAGTGAGTGTACACGTAGTTGGTTCCCCATGTGTGTTTATTCAGAATAAGTTGCACTGAGCAGTGATCGAGTTGTGTCTTGTCAGTTTGTAATCCCTGAGAGAAAACACACTCACACGCACACACTCACACACATACACAAGCATGCATGCTTGGCCATACACATGAGAACACAAACATAAATTTAAAAATTTTGAAGTAATGTTAGTCTTTTCCAAAATCCAAAATGTTTTTTTAAATCACAGTATGCTAAACTCTGTGGTGTACATTTATTTTTATTCTTTACTACTTAGCATCTATTTCTTTTTCCTAGCATCTATTTTTCTCTTTATCTCTCACTCTCTCTCTCTCTTTTTTTTTTTTTGTTTTTTTTGGATTTGTTTTATTTTTGAAACAGTGTTTTGCTATGTGACTAAGCTGTTTGGGCTGGAATCCAACTTACTATCCTTCACCTCAGCCTTCCAGAATGCTGGGGTTACAGGAATGTTTCATCATGTAGGGCTCTTAACAACCTTCAAATCTACATTTGGAAATGTTTTCTACTCATTTTGTAGAGGTTTTGTGAGATAAATAATCTAGATCTTCTTCCTAGATCTACCTACAATCAACAGAACCCTGAGAGGTCCTGCAAAGTCTTTTCTCCAAATATTTTATATTAACTGCATTATTTTTTCCCTAAATAAATTGAGTTGGGCAGTAACATTATCTAATCTAATGGTTTAAAAGTTATAAATATTATATTTCACATGAGATTAAAATGGAGGCCTATTTTGTCATTATTGTTCATTCGTTTCCTGTGTCAGTTTTTCTGCTTTAGGGAGTGAGGTTTAATTTTTACAGTAAACAAAATACCTGTCAATGAATATAGACCAAATATAGTTTGTACAAGAAGAAATTTTAACTAATTTCACTGGGAACAGAAAAAATTTACTTTGTGATTTAAAGTAATTCCCACCAATTCTTTTTCTTTGTTTCTTTTTCTTTGTGTCTCTCTCCAATTTTTATTATGCATAGGAGTTATGGGACAGAAAAGTTGGAGGATTTCTGTACTAGATACAGGTCTTTAACACTGCAAACTGAAGGCCACTAACAAAAGAGACTTGCAGGAGCTATTCCAGGGTGTGGTAAAACTGTCTGAGGTCAGAGACTGGCACTGTGAGCTGCATCTAGGCAGGCTTAATGCCACTGATGGAGTTGGTGGGCCTTACTTTCTAATATTTTTATATGAGTCTTATGATAGTACAAAAGAAAAGCACAACTTTATGAAGAGCAACCATCTTATTCATTAGAAGGAAACATTTGTGACTTTTCTTGGGCTTAGTTTTGTGAGAAAGGGTACAAAGTCCTGTGTTCTAAACCTGTTTAGACCAAGGACAAAGAATATTCTTGCTTCACCTTGCATAAGTTACTTAACCTGGACCTTATTTTCTTTAACAGCAATAAAATCTAGGCCAATTACCCATACAATAATGTGATTGGCCCATGAGTTAAAACACTTTCTGTTTTCTAGTTAAAATGAAATATGTTGCATAATTAAACAATAATACAATGATGATTAATCATTTTTCACAATTTAATTATGCAATGTGTATGATTAATCATTGTAATTTAAAGGTGCAATAAGCAACCAGAATAATTATGTATAATGGAACATGAGGTGAGGGTTAAAAGGTATATATTAAAATTACTTAGAAGTATCCTGGAAAATTATTGGATGATATTACTGAATATGCCCTTAATGTAATTAGTTTCAAAGCTTTATATAAAAAATGCAGGCATTTCACTTCCCTGTGACAGGCAAGGAAACTTTCTGTTGTTTTCTCTATCTTCTCTCACCAGCTGAACATATTTTTAAGGGCTTTGCAATTTTTATTCAAGTCTTGTTTTAAAAAAAAGGGAACAGGAAGAGATCTGAGATTTTTGGAAGGACAGGCAGGGTCAGCTTTCCTGGTAGAATCTTAATGCTAGTCTTTATTTTAACAAACCATTTAAAAATAGGCAGTTTCCTTTATACTTGCACCCAATCTTTAATTGCCTGATTTCTGGGTGATTTTATCTGCACAATGTCAAAGAAAGGTTAGAATTTTTTTCAGAATTTATTTTAACAAAAGAGAAATGGTCATTGAGAAGACGTAATGTGACATTCCCTGTGGTATTTTCTACTTGATACAAAAAGAAGCAATTATTAGCTTTATCTTCCATCTTGGTATGTAGGGAAAAGCATATGTACTCATTTAATTTACTTATTCATTTTTCAAACATATACATTTTTGCCACTCTTCATATAAATGTTTGGTAGATGAAATCTACAAATACAAAATCTCCACAGAGTTACTTGGTAGAAGAATAAATTCCTGGTGTCCTGGGATAATAGTGTTATAAATGATGACCATGTTTTTAATAGAGTTTCCTGGGGAAAATATCTACTTATAATATATTGAGCCTAATTTGCTAAGTTAAGTGCACATAGAATATTGGTTCAACTTTCTCTAGGAAAATAACTGATATTTATAATATCATTCAGTAGCAAAAGACATTCCAGGTTCTAGACAAATGACTCAGAGTTGCACTTTGCAATACAACTTCTGTTGTAATTTAGGGTCTGACTGTTGAAGAAACAGACCACAGCAACCATTATGTTATGGTAAAGATAGTAAGACTGATGTAAATAACATTTTCTTGCTTTAATACCCTTAAATCCAAGATACTTCAACTAAGAGTAGTGTTGATGAAAATCACTGAACAAAAAAACAAAAATAAAGAATTTGAAATGTCAAATGTTATTTTTAATACCTTTAGAGAATTTCTCTAAAGAACTAATCCCATGCTTGCAAATAACTTCCAAGATTATCAGGAATTAACATGTCTCTGGAGAAGCACTTAGCAATTGGAGGAGATAGAATGCTAGCTGGATCATGTTATTACAAGTTATGCTGAAGCATAATGTCTGGCAGTGCTGTGGAACTAAGAACATTTGGAAAAGGCTGTAGCAAATGCGTCTACCCCGAGACATTAGTATGGCTCCTTGGAGGAGTGGTCATATACAGTGATATGGGGAGGAAGGAAAAAAGGAACTAATAAAGAAGATGAAACACAAGCTGATGCAATCAAATAGATTCAGCTGCACACCAAGAGGCAGTTGCAAAAGCTACTAAGAATGAATTTACCTCTGTACTTACTTATGATCTTTGAGTAAAAGGAGAATAGTGTATGAAACCTTGCTCTTTGTCTGTTGGAGAGCAGTGTGGTCAGAATCAGTTTTGACCTCTGTGCATATGTAAGGAGTGCATATGCACTCATTGGGTTTCTGGTCTACCTGGAGAGATACTTCTAAAGATGAGTGAATGAGAATTGGCAAATTTATGCTAAATACCTTAAGCTGCAACAGTCAGCATTCCCATCATTTGGACCCAATATCGGACACCTGCAATTTAAAGGAGGAGAGGTTTAACTCACAGTTTCAGTGGATTCCGTCTACAGTTGGCTGGCTTTGAGGGAGGAACATCACAGCAGAAAAACATGTTGGAGCAAAGCTGCTCAGTTCATGACAGCTGGGAAGTAGAGGAGAGGAAAAATACCAGAGAGGAAGAGTTGAGGTACCAGATATAATGCTCAAGGTTATGCTTCCATGACCCATTTGGACCAATTATGCTTCTGTCCCACCTACTCTGGAAGTCTACCTCAAATTGCCCTATAAACAAGCTTCACTCTTCAAATGATGCTTACATTGAGCTTTCAAGGAAAGCCATTATTTACAATGCACAGTCAGAGAGGCTGTTCTCCTGGAGCTGTGACTCTGAATAAAGGTCTGGGGCATAGTATATAGGTCGTATCAGGGAGATAATGAGTTGATCATTTTGGTACAAGGGAGAAATTCCTCTGCAGGGGAACCTGGTATTCGTTTGGTTGAATTTGAGCTGTTAATATCTAATTTCCCTGAATTCTTCTGTCCTCACTACTATAATGAGTTATATTCTGCACTTTTAAAGGTAAACTAGCTAGTGAATGAGTTTTATTTAAATTATTATTTATGTATTCCTTCAATTTTGAATGTGTCAGTATCAATTTTATGTGCCAACTTGTCTAGCCTATAAATGCAAGTTGTTCAATGATCTTGGAGCTGCTGTGAAGGTGTTTTATAAATGTGATTAGAGTTTATAATCAGTTTACTATAAATAAGGAGGATTGTCCTAGATAATCATGGCAAGACTGATTCAATCCTCTAAAAGACTTAAGGACAGAACTGTGGCTTCCTAGAGGAAGAAGTTCTGTCTTTGGGTGGCAGCCTCAGCTCTTAGATGAGAATTCCAGCTTGTCCTTACTGGTGGTTGCTTGTAGATTTCAGATGTGCCTCCCCACTTAGTCACATAAGGCAATTCCTTGCGATACATTTCTAGGAGATGTCTGCAACTCATTCTATTTTCTCTAGTAAAACACTGATTGATCCACAATGCCTGACAAATGGATTGGGTGTTAATGAGACAATACATTTTTTAAAAAGTAGAGATATGTGAAAATTAAAACCATTAAAAGACACTGGATCTAGTGATAGTACATGGGATGAGTTGCAGAAAATAATGTGTTAGCTGGGCATGGTGGTCACACCTGTAATTGCAACACCAGGGAGCCGAGACAGGAGGATTTCCATGAGTTTGAGGCCAGCCTGTGTCACCTAGTGAGTTCAAACCCAGCCTGAGCTACACAGCAAGACCCTGTTTAAAAAAACAAAACCAAAACCAGAAAAAAATGTGTTGAAATTCCCTCTTCTGGTGGCAAAACTTCCTGGGATCTTGATTTAATTCCCATGAAGGGTTTAGGACTCAGCTTTAGAAAACTCTAAAGGTACCCTATCTAAATACATTCAAGGTAGGCATCTTGGTGTCAAGTATTTTGGAGCAAGGTGGAAATTAAATGAAATAATAAATGCAGCTAAAATATCAAGTGCCATTCTATTCTTTTGTTATTGTTCCTGATTGGCTCAATTAGGTTACTTTATGGAGCACTCTATTTGCTAGGTAGCTATTATCAGCTAGATTGGAAGAAATAAGAGCTACTGGAGGTTTTGGCTCAATGAATAAAAAGTAAAGGATAGGCATTCTGGCATATAGAAAAGTGGGAAGTCCCATTTGAAAGCAGCTCTGGCATGTCTTCAGAAGATATTCTGGCAGCTGGCAAATGATGCCTAGTGTGGCACATGTATAAGAGTGCTGTCTTCTAACCGGGGTCTTACAAAATTTTACTTCTGCTGGTCTTGGGAATTGACTCTGAAAGTGGATTATTGTGCTTCAGTTGACCAATGTTGCTGTGACCTCTTGAGGCCCTCAAGCTTGGTTTAATGGTGAAAGTCTCAGGCCAGTCTGAGTGAATAAGAATTACACTTGAGAGCTTTGGAAACCTCAGGCAACTGAAGTTATTCAGAAGGAGCTGCATCTAAATAAGAGAATGCCTTTCTCAGAGTTTCAGAGCAGCTGTCACAGAGGCCCCATGTTGAAATGAACAAACTCTATAGATTTAAAATGAGAGTGCAATTTACCAAAAATGGCTGCATAAAAACTGTAGCCAGTAAATAAGAAGATATTTCTTATAACCTCGATGATGCTATATCAGGTGTAGTAATATTGTAAATAAAGATTTCTATAACTGAAGAGAGAACATCAGTGGTACTTATAATGGAAATAACATAGGATACCTAAAATCCTTTTTCAGAAATGCCTTTCATTTTAATACTCTTATGGACAAAATATTTAGCTTTGTTATCAACATTAAAAATATTTTCCATATACTGTATAATTAGGTTGATTTAAAACAATTAAGAGAAAGACATATAACTAAGAATTACTAATTAGCACCATTTTGAAATGGATGAAATAGATGAAACAAAACAAAATTGAAATTTGAGATAGAAATATAAGTAGTATGCTTTGTATAGGCATTATTTAACATATGTTCAACTTGGCATTTCATATTGATAGGAAAATATGATTATTTAACCAATGGCATGAGAAAATTTGCTCCAGAAATAACATAACCATCAAAATAAATTTCACAATAGTTATAGTTAATTTTTAATTATACTCTGTGAATACCAAAAATAGTGAATATTTATTAAATTGTGTTATAGGCAATGGTTTTAAAATTTGGCTCATAATTTTTCTTTTTCTACATTTTGTGTTTTCTAGTAAACATGTTAAACAGCTAGATTACTCTCCATTATTTTGGAAAGAATTGTGGCCCACCAAAATACAGGTATAACATTCACGTATTCCTAGATATATTTCTTTTCTGTGGCCAAAGCCCAAGAGTGAACATAGTAGGAAAAGAAAAAGAAAAGGTCTGTCTGATCTCATTGCCTGCTACTTTTGCTCTGAATACTGGCCAAGAATCCGGTGGCACCTGGAAGATTTTACAAGGCTGTGGAATTTTTGTGTTAGTTACACAGCTAATAAAGACCCACACTGGAAAAGAAAAAGAAAAAATTCCACAATTTCCTGCTTAAATACAGAAAAAAAAACCCAACCTGTTGATCACTACATATTTTCTTAACTATTGAATATAATTTTATCACATTGTTTACTAGATTTTATTTGATTATGTATCTGTGTTTGAAATTTAGTTATTTCTAATTTGTATTATAGTAAATACTACTACTCACTTAGAAATAGCTATCATCAAGGACTACAAAATGAACAAATGTTGTCATCTAGGTTGTGGGGAAAAAGGACTCTCTACAATGTTGTTGAGAATGTAAACTAGTACAATTGATATGGAAATCAGTATGGAGATTCCTCAAAAAGCTAAAAATAGAAATTCTATTTGACTCAGCCACATTCTTCTGGGGATAAAGAGTTAAAGTCATCATATGACAATAATGCATGCACATCTATGTTTATAGCAGCACTATTACAATGGCCAAATTATGCCCATCAATAGATGAATTCAGAAAGAAAATGTGGTGTATATACTGTACACGGTGAAGTACTACTCAGCCATAAGGAAGGATAAATTTGCGTCATTTATAGGAAAGTGGTTGGATCTTGAGACCATAATGCTAAATGATATAAATCAAGCACAGAAAGTTAAATGTCACATGATTTTTCTAATATAAATAATTCAAAATATAAGTAATTTAAAGTGCACAATAAAAGGGAGATGGGAGGAAACATTGAGGGAGAATCTGTGGAGATGGGAAGAGGATCAGAAGGAGATAGGAGGGAAGGGAGGAAGGAGGATCGAGATGTGATATGTATCCATACCAGTTCCCCAACATGAATGTAATTATTACTACCCTTGATTTTAGACAAAAGGCCAAGAAGTTATGGGAATATAATTATTATGTATCACAAATGTATGCTACTGTAAAATTTTTAAAAACCAAATTTTCATATGTACTTATTTTCTAAAGCAGCCTTAATTGTTGGCTCAGAAAATTTCTATATTTGGGAATCCAGAGTAAAAGATGTACATATTTTTATCTCCCTAGGATGTAATGATTTCTGCAAAGTTTTGCCAGTTTAGAATCCATCACAATGTGTGTCTGTCACTACCTATCATTATTTTTCTGCCATTTTCTTCAATTTAATGGGCAAAGTTTATATGATTATTTTAATTTGCATTTTCACTACTAAGGTAGATGCTTCTTTTGAGAAATGTTTTTGTCATGTTTCAATTTTTGTTTTTAAAGTAAAATCCATTTGTTTTCAATATGTTCAAATGTTTTTAATGTTTGCAACTTTAAATACTTAAAAAACATGGCTTTCCCATCAGATTTGTTGTTTTCTATTTGTCTTCTACTCTTTGTTTTACTGTAATTTTAAAAGTGAATATTAGTTTTAAATTTTATGTAATCCATCTTATTTTTCATTTCCTTTATATTTTTATTTATGATATACTTTAATTCTATTTTCATTTAGAATTAAGTCTAAAATATACCATATACTTTTTTATTTCTTTTTTTTTGTTTTGAGTTTAAGACTAGGAAAATTTATTGGGAAATAAGGAATGGGGAATAAAAATGAGGAATAAGAAAGAATAGTTCCTGGTATACAGGAGGGGTCCCAAATGGGTTGCTCTTCTGTTTTCTGTTTTTCCCAGTGATATTAATCAATGTGGAACTTATGTTGTTAGGTTAGAACCTAAAACAATTTTTCCCATTCATTTTTTTAATATTTCTATTGTTGGCTAGTCAGGTACTGTGTCTCTATGTCCTTGGAACAAAATGTTCTTTAAAACATGCTTTCTGCCTTCAAACATTTTTAACCCATTATGTGTGTCACCATAACATAAATGCACTGATGGTGCTAATATAATGTATTATGGGAAAAACAGAGTCTTGGGGAGTAGACAATTTACTACTAGAATTCTAGTAAGCAACGTCTAAGATAAAACCTAAGATTTATTGAAATTATATCCCCCCCAAATGACAGTAAGAAGGTTCCCTGAGAAGAACAAGGCACATCATCGGAAAAGCCTGTAGTTGCGCAAGAAAGAAACCAGATGGTGGTCCATTCAGGAGGTGGAAATAGGTCAGTGTGGTTGGGGCAAAGAAGGTGAGTAGTGTTGTAGGACTATATCCAAGAAAAGTAATCAGAAAGCTGGATTCGGGGGAACTTCATGAAAATCATTAAGGAGATTTGACTCCTTTACTAATGGCACAAAAGTCAGAATGCTACTAAGTGTCCTGTGTGAACACATCAGCCTAAGTCCCTGGCCAAGTATGAAGACAGACTAGTGCACCACACCACCTACAGCCAGGAACATCCATAGTGGATTGCATTGTGGGTGAGAAATAAATGTTCAATTTGTTAAAATTCTAGGACTTCAGAGTGGTTCACAGGGCAAGAAGAAATTTGTTGTCCACATACAATAAAGAGGATCCCCATTGGTAAAGTGCAAACCATTCATTCAGCTTTCAAAATGTAATGACTGTTTCTTAAAAGTCCACTTGTTAAGCCCTATTGTGGTTATAATAAATGAGATGGTGTTGTGGCTTGGGTCTAGATATCCCTGCAAAGTGTCATGCTTTTAGGTGGGGCATTTTCTGAGGTGGCTGAATCTAGAGTGTGTGATTGATTCATGATGCAATTCTAGGCTCAAGGGCACTAGGATTAAGGATGTGAGCACTACTCATCTGAAGTATCTAGATAAGATAAAAAGGGGCAGAAAGGTGCTATTAATGTCTCTCATTGCTTTGCTGCTGTCTGTCTGCCATGAACTGTTGGCCCTCTAACACCCTGCCTTAGAGCCAGCCATTTGATTTTGTACTGAAACCTCTGTGAACTGTAAGTCAAATAAACCGTTCCCCCTCTTAACTTTGGGTGCCCGGTATTTTGTCTCAACAACAAAAGTAACTAAGACAGATGGTGTCTGGATTCTAGATATATGAAGGCATTTGATGAACAGAGGGGCATGTTTAAAAGGAAAAAGTAAGTTAAACAGTAAAATAACTTTGTAAATATATTAAAATCTTGGGACTTCAGTTTGGCATTTTGTCTCCTCTTAGATATTCTTTCTTCATGATCAGTACCAGGTTCAATTCTTTTTTGTTTTGTTTTGTTTTTTGAGATAGGCTCTTGCTATGTAGTTCAGTCTGGCCTTAAACTATCTATGTAGCCCAGGCTGGCCTCAGCCTCCCAAGTATTGGGATCACAGGTGTGCACCACCACAGCTGACTTCCAGGTTCAATTCTGAGTAAAATCACTTTAATGGCTAAATTGTGAAGTGAAGAAGTAGGCAGTTAGAAACTGTCAACAGTTTAATATACTTTAAGGAAATGTTTCAAGTTTGACTGTACCAAAGAAGAACAAAAATTAAGCATGTTATAAGATTATATGGTTATATACAAATAATGGCTATTTCTAAATTAAAGTTTTCTCTAATGGTCGGGGAGGATAATTATCAAAGCTTTGGTTTAGTAGAAACGTTGAATTTTAAAGTTCTTCCAAAAATTGAAATAAACCATAAAAGATCTTTAAGATAGCATTGCTATGAAATAGTAGAAATAATTCATCATTTATTAATTACCAGCCATTTGCATATCAATTATATAAAATTTTAAATGTATTTGAGTCCATAATTTGAAAAATAAAAATCTAGCTTTTCCATATAAGTTTCTTGGTGGTGTATTAATATTCAATTTTGTCAACTACACCACCTATAACTATAAAAATGGTTATGAAAAGAAAAGGTTTAAGTGCTACAACACTAAACTATGTGTTATCACAATGCCTTTAATTACGTGGAATATTAATATATTTTTCTCAATAGGTTGCTTTAGTTTTAGAAGGTGCTTATACTACAGGTTGAAGTGTTGATTGAATAAAGAGTTGCCTTTTTTAGTGTCTAATAATAGGTAGTGTAAACAGAGAAGTCAATTGAGGTTGGCATGTAGGGGGAGTAGGGCTGGAGTTTATGCTATTATCTGCAGAAACAAATTGTACAGGCAAAAGCAATCAGCATACATCAATTTAGCCTGTGGAGTTCAGTCATAAAATACTGTGCTACATTCCACCTCCATTTATACTTGCCCTACAGGTTATTATTTATTATTGAACATTATTACAAATTTTTAAGGGAAAATAGTGTAATTCATTTGAAGTAATACCACACTATTGTGCATGTGGTATGCTCAAATTCTTGCAATTACTATTCTAACTTATAGGGTAATGAGATGTTATTCAAGAATTACTTTCTGTGGTTCCAACTTCAATACATTCATTTCTTTTGTTAACATATTACTCCTATTTATAGTCCAGAAGAAAAATAGTTTTTAATTTAGTGAACTCTGTGAATTATTATCTCTGAATAATTTGTCTGTCCTTGATAAAATGAACTAAGCAAAGTATTTAACTTGATAGAACACATAAAAAGCCCTGAACTATTTCAGGCTATTAAGTGTTGAGGATATTTTCATTTTAATCTCTTTTCTGTAGTTATAGCACATTAGACATCTTAACATATTTATTTCCAGGTCATAAAGCTATTGCAAGAATGATGTCTTCATACTTTCTTTGTAATCCAAATATATTAACTGTGTATAATGGTTTATTATTAGCATTAACATATTCAGTATTATTTATCTAAAGATTTGTTAAAAATAGAGCCTGGAATAAACAATTTACTAAGAATTTATTAAGAATTGTCTGAATATTTTACATTAAACTAAGTGCTTTGTAATATCCAAATTAGATATAATGGTTGGTTTCTTACAATAAGGAAGACAAAAGTGATGCATAAAATATAACTAGAGAAAGAAGACAACAAAGTACTAACTCACACAGTAATAGAATACAATAAAAATTGAGAGAACTGGAGATCAGAGCAGTCTTTAGTATTCAGGAGAAAATTTTATTAAGCAGTTGAAATTTGACTTGAGGTAACAGTATGAATATTTTTTGGATAATTAAAGAAGAAAAACCATTTTCACTAGTAGAAGAACGAGAAAATCCGGGTAGGAGGTGAGAGTAGCTTCATATACTATGGAATCAAACAGTAGATGAAACATGGTTTCTTTGTGAGGAAGTAAATTGATTAAAGTGGGGAAGAGGGTTTTAAGTGCTATGATGTGTGTGTGTGTGTGTGTGTGTGTGTGCGTGTGTGCGCGTGCGCGGCCCTCTTGTCTTTCTGTATCTATGTATATCTGGATCTATCTCCCAATTTTTAAATTGTTGAAACCCTTGTTCAGTGATGGAAATTCCTTTTTGAACTGGAATTCTTTTGTTGGTAATGTAGAGAATCACTTCGGGTTAATGTTGAATTCAATGTATTTTCTATCCAAGCCCCTCCACCCACAAGCTACTATTCTTAATCACTTAAATAATTTATTTGAGAATGATTTTTCTCTATGCTTAAATCAACTAGTTTTGATCCGTGGAAAAATGTTACCATTAATTATTATATTTTAGACATGGGTCTATGTATATCATTTTTTCTTACAATTCTTTACAATAATACCTGGAATCAGATGCTTTTTATCATTTAATATTAGGGATTAGAAACATTAAGAATGAATGATCAAGCAAATTCAGAAATTTTTAATTCCAAAATCTGTGTTTCTAGAATCAAGCTGCCACATGAAGTTAGTTGTCAGTGGTTAGGTCTATTAGATATATTCAGCTTTCCCTTTTTACTCTTCTAATTTTAATATGTTTCTCAAAAATATTAAGAAAGCTTCCGAGTCTCGACATTTTTCAGCAGCAAGTCACTTACAAAGACCCCTAGAAGTGCTACTCTAGCAGATGTGAGGCTGTCATGAAACTTGCCTGCTATTTGGTAGTACTTTTTGAAAGATAAGCTATATGTAAACTCAGACAGTTCATAGATTTTAGTTTGCATATCTAGTTTGAGGAACTATGAAAAAATTATGGATATGTTTAGAACTCCATTTGTACACAATGCTTCATCAGGATTCTGAGGAAAAGTGTGCAAGGGAATATAAATGCAATTGCTGCCACATCCATGTAAAATTTCAATTTAGAAATCGCTATGAGGTCACTGATGGCTCTATGTGGAAGATGAATATTTTCAAGGATAGGAAATCTAACTATGAGATAAAATAACATCAGTGAGCAAAGATACAATTTATTCAAGGTAAAAAAAATAGATTGGTTCATTCTGTGCATCCAAGTGGATTAATAAAATCTCATTGCAGAATTAGGGGACAATATGCTGTTTCTTTTGCTTTTGAAACTGGTCCTTGAGAGATATGGGAGGGAAAGAGGCATAACAACCTCCAAGATACTGTAAGAATAGCTTATCTTAAAATACTAGTTATGACAATACAAGTTATTATTGGATCCAATTCTCATGGAAGAAGAAAGAAATCTATAGGAATCACCACCACTTGATACAGCTACCAGAATTGTTGAGGCCTTTGTGAGATGACAATATACCATTGGAGAAATTAGTGATGATTGTCATAAGCTATTGAGTTGAATTCCTTTGTAGAAAAGATTTCTATCCAAAAGAAGAAGATAAGAATCCTTAGGATAAAAATTCAAGTGACAAATAGATAGACAGTTGCTAGAAACTTTATAAAGACTCTGAATTTGGTTTCTTTTCAAATCAGTGGCTCTTCTGTCCTTTTCTTTCAAAATGTTATTGGCCAAAAAGAACTGCAACTTCCAAAGCCACTTTTTTCTTCTTTCTGTATAGAATTTGCTCTTAGTCTCTTGCAATTATCATTTTTGTTTTAATAACCTCTCACTGTTTACATTCTAAGGTGAGAGCTAATATGTACATACTGACCAAAAGGAAAAAAAGACTGAGCCACTCATTGTGAGAGCCGAAGGATGGATATCTAGATGGTACCAGGGATGGCAGCCAGGTTAGATAAACTGGATAACCTGTCCCTTCAGGATGTTGGTGGGCATTGGGTATTCAGGAATATCAGGATAACTTTCATTGGAAAGACTGTATTCTTTTCATAGATTATTAAGACACATTTGAGCACTTACAAAAATCCACATCATGTAAATGAGCTATTGCTTGGTCACTTTCTTATTATTTGCAATCTTTATTAATAGATATTAAATATTAAAATTAATTGGATTCAAAATGATATTTCCATAAATGCATATGGTATACACTATTCTTACACACACACACTCTTCCCAATCTCACTAAACACTATTCTATGTTCAGTTGAACTTTTATTTAGCTTCCACATAGACAGAGAATTTGCCTTTTTGTGGCTGGCCTATTTCACTTAACAAGATGTCCTCCAAATGCATGCATTTTGCCTCAAATGACAGGATGTTATTCTTCTTTGTGGCTGACTTTCAATCAAATTGTCACTGCTATAGTTTGAATCTTAAATGTCCCCTGAATGTCCATGTGTTTTCATCCGGGGTTAGCACACTGGGAGGTGGTGATGCCTTTAGATGAGGCCTTGTTGGAGAGTCTTAGTTCACTGGGTATGTGCCGTTAAGGGAGTTTTGGGACTCTGGCCTCTTCCTTGTTTCTCTTTTGTTCTCTTCCTCACCATGAGAGGAGCAGTTTTGTTTCACTCTGTGTTCCTGGCACCATGTGCTACCTCGTCACAGATCCAAAGCAGCGGGACCAACCGATCAGGAGCTGGAATCTCCAAAGCTGTGAGGCAAAATAAACTTTCTCTTTATAAATTAATTATATTAGATATTTTGTTATATTAACAGAAAGCTTACTAAAACAGTCACCAGAAAGAAATAATAAAATGAGGATGAACTATATCAGCAACCAAAACCAGTTTCCACATATAAGAAAATCACATACTTTTAAGATTGCAGTGGTAGATTAACAACATAGACATGATGAAATAAATCATAACATTATTTGTGACAGATTATTAATCAATGCAAATCATCTAGTATAATAAATTCACATATATTAACAAGGTAATCAATAGGATGACAGATACTGCAACATGTCTACAACATCCACTCAGTAATTTATAGATTCGAAAACATTTGCTAAGCTCCTACCTATTAACTTTTATATAGCCAAGTTACCAATCATCTTGACCATGAGATTGGTTTGTTAAAGCATGCAGCATATAATCAAGCTGCTTTATTGGCTCAAATATAAATCAAAAAGGGCTAAGGCCTTCTTTACTTAATGAAAAATGACAATTTATTCAGCAAGTCTACTGTAAAAAGCCCATGTCTATGTTTATTTTTTAATTAAAAATTGTATTAGTGTATCTTTGCAATACAAAATAAATATGTACATCATGGCCTGTTGTTCCATATACATGTCACATCTTGATCCCTTTTACTGGCCCTTTCCTGGCTCTCCCTCTTTCCTATCTCCCCACATCCTTTGTATTTATAACATAGCAGGAACCCCAAAATCTGTGGCCTTTTATTAACAAATATCACTGAAATGAAAACAGTAACTGTGCTAGTGATAGTGTGATTGCTTTTTCAGTAGTATTTAAAGACTATATTAGTGTCAAGTCTTAAGAAGTGAGAAAGAAGTACAATCAAAGATAAGAAACCCCAAATTTGGGGATTTTTTTTGTGCTTTGTCTATGGGAATTGAGATTATTTTGTTTTGAATTTTTTTATTTAACTAATTCTCCAATTCAAGATAGAAAACATTGCTTACCCCCTCTTAGACTTATTTATTGCTATGTTTAATTTTAGTTCATTGACTAACTTCATTTTCACTCTGTATTCCGAAAATAATGCCTGTGATTTTATGTTCAAATACTATTTCTACCATAAACATCACTGGGCATTTGAAAGCTTGATCAAGTTCTCTGAGTCTATCCATCCTTAAGCTTTTGTTTTTAAAGCTTTAATCTTTACATTCATGTCATGTCTTTGACATTCATAGCAGCTGCAACAGAATAAGTTTAAAATAAAACAAGTGATACTTTTTTTTTGTATTAAATTCTTTTATTGGCACATTGTAGGTATACAACACAATTACATTTCTCACTGGGAATTGTACCTTTACATAATGCATCTTGGTTCTTATTTTTTTCCCCATTCCTAGCCCTCCCTTCACGCCCTCCACCCTTCCCTATTCACAAAGACTTTATTTCCATTTTTTCCATTTCTCATCATTTTTCCTTTCCCTTCTTTCCTTTCCCCTGCCCCTCCCACTACCCCTACCCCTTTGGACCTTTTCTTCTTATTTTACATTATCGATTATACATTCTAATCATTGGTACATTTTAGATATACAATATAATAACATTCATCATTGGAAATTTGCACCTTTACATAGTCTCTCTTGGTTCTTCTTTTTCAGCCTTGCCCAGCCCTCCCTTCAACCCCTCCATTCCTCCCTATTTACAAAGATTTTATTCCTATTTTTCCATTTAGAATCCCTGTTCTTGATAGCTGATCACCCTCCATATCTGACCAAGCTCCCAATTTTTCCACTATCCTTCAGGTGAGCAGAGGATGTGTGATCACCCTGGCCTATCTTCAGCCCCATTAGTTAGGTTAGTTCAGCCAGAATCTTCCTTAGTGCTGATGTTTCCTCTTAGGATTTTTCTATCCACTGGCTTCCACCCTACTTCTTGATTATAAATTCCCACTTGCTCATGTTGAACGATTCCTCTGCCTCACTTTGAGGCCCTGTTGCAGCAGTCTCTAAATCTATTGCAATGGTTCTAAATAAAGTTTACTTTACTGTGTGCTGCAATGAATGTCATTAGATCATTTTTATTTAACATGCATTTGTTGTTATATGTTGACTTTTTAATGCAAATATATGGCTGATTTTTTTACTACAAATTTGAATTTGTAGGTTTTTCCTGGAGGTTATGTGTAAAAAACAAGTTTCCTGGTTATATAAAAAGATCTTTGGTTTGAAAGTATTTCTAAAATTCCCAGATATATTAAAACATTTATTTTTGTCATTGATGTTATTTACATTTTAAAGATTATGCATTTCCTGGCATTTTGGTTATATTACCTGACAGTAAAAAATTACAAAATAGATAAGATATAAGGGAAATACATTGCATAAATTCTAATTGAAATGTAAGAAAGAGTCTCCATGAAGTAAAAGAAAGGGAGCAGTAGAACAATATAAATTCTATTTATTGTTCTGTCACATTTTTAAGGTAGAGTAGTAACTACTTAAAGAAATCTTTGTGTTCGCAGATCTTGAAATTATTAAAAATGAAAGAGTAAAACCTTATTATTTTGTTGTAAATTGTGTGCTAGCCAAACTCTTATGATGAAGTCAAAGTTCATCCTGATGGGATCTTCTCAGAGATAGTTAAGTTAAAATGAGATCATTCAGATGGACCCTGATCAAGTAAGACTGGTCTTGTTTTAAAAAAGAAAAAAATTGAAGATGGAATCCTATACAGGAAGAAAGCCATACCAACATAAAGATGGCCATCCCCAAGTCAAGGAGAGAAGCCTGGTACAGGTTCTTCCATTACAGCCTCAGAAGGAACCCACCCTGCCAGTCCTTTGATGTTGGACTTCTCAATTCCAGAACTCTAAATGTTTGTTTTATAAACCATCGTGCTTGAGGTAGTTTGTTAGAGCAGCCATAGTAAATGAATTTATCTGTATTATATGTTGTTTTATTATTTGATTTCATTTATTTTTCATTAATCAATGCATGTTTGTAAATAGTTACATTCATTTACCATATCTCGTTTCCTATCATATCTCATTTATTTTACTCTAGTTATTTTAAACTTTGAGTCTCCCACAGAAAAGAAACCATATAATATTTAACTTTCTATGTCATATTTCATTTAACATTATGGACTCAGAATTCATCCATTTTCTTGCAAATAACACGATTTCATTATTTTTATGGCTGAACAATAATATCCTCTTTTTTTAATCCACTCATCTGTTGACAGTCATTTAGGCTGTTTCCACAGCTTAGCCATTATGAATGACACTAATATAAATATGAGTATGCATATTTTTAACAGTTTTTAACTCTTTTGGTAATGTAAACAGGAGAAGTATTATTAGGTCAAATAGAATTTCTATTTTTAGTTTTTTGATGAACCTGTATATTGATTTCCATATTGGTTTTACTAGTTTGTGTTCCCACCAACAACATAAAAAGGTTTCTTTTGCGCTACATCCTGGCCAGTATTTGTCATTTTTGTATACTTGGGGATAACTACTCTGACTAGGATGAGTTGGATCTCAGAGTTGTTTTGATTTGCAATTCCCTAATGGCTAAAGATGCTGAAAAAATTTCCATGTACTTGTTGGCCAGTTGTACTCTTCTCTTGAGAACTCTATTCAGTTCATTTGCTCATTTTTATTAGGTTATTTGATTTGGGAGGTAATTTTTTTGAGTTCTTTATGCAGTCTATACATTAGTCCTCTATAGAAGAGTAGTTGGCAATTGTTTTTCCCCATTCTGAAGGTTGTTTTTTCACTCTGTTGATTGTTTCCTTTGATATGCAGGATTTTTAAAAAATTTGATGTGATCTCATTGGCTGATTCTTCATATTATTTATTGTACTACTAGAATCTACTCAGCCATTCCTTGACTGTACTTATGACTTCAAGTGTTTCTGCTCTTTTACTTTTCAGCAACTTCAAGGTTTCTATTTTTATATATAGGACTTTGATCCATTTAGATTTAATTTACTATATGGTAAGAGATATGGAATATATGCATGTGGAATACTAGTTTTCCCAACACCATTTATTAAAGAAGTTATCTTTTCTTCTATATGTGGTTTTGGCACTTTTAGCAAAAATCAAATTGCTGAATATGCATGGGATTGTTTGTGTGTATTTTCCTTCATTCCTTTGGTTTACATGTCTCTTTTTGTACCAGTATTATACTGTTCTTGTTACCATACTTTTATAGTATAACTTCAAATTCTAAATAGTGATGCTTTCTGCTTTGTACTTTTGCTCAACATTGGTTACTTCTGGATCTATATAAATTTTAGAATTGATTTTTCTAGTTTGTGAAGTTGTTGTTGGTATTTTAACAGGTATTAATAGGCTAACATTAGCAGGTATTAACAGGTATTTCATTAAATATATAGATGGGTTTTGGTAATGTGTGCATTTTAACCATATTAATTCTACCTATCCAGGAATGGTGGTTATCTTTCAATTTTCTAACATCCACTTCATTCTCTTCCTTCAGAGTTCTATAGTCTTTATTATAGAAGTCTTTCACCTCCTTGGTTACAAAGATTATGAGATATTTAATTTTTGAAGCTACCATGAATGAAATTGTTTTTTGTTTTTTTGGGTTTTTTGGGTTTTTTTTTTGGTACCGGGGATCGAACTCCGGTCCTTGAGCTTGCGCAGCAGGCGGCGAAACCACTGAGCTAAATCCCCAGCCCATGAATGAAATTGTTTTTCTGATTTCCTCCTCAGTTGATTCGTTATTGGTATACAGGAATGATATTTGTTTTTGTGAATTTATTTTTTATGCTACCTTTCTGTTGAAATTTTAAATAGCCTGAAGATTCTTCTAGTGATTTTGTTTGGTTCGTCTATGTAAAGGACCATATCTGAAAATAGAGATAATTCAAATTTTTCTTTTCCTATTCACTTCCTTTTTATTTCTTTCTCTTCCCTGATTGTTCTGGCTTAAATTTCTAGTATTCTATTGAACAGGAGTGGTGAGAGTGGAATCCTTGTTTTGTATCTGATTTTAGAGAGCATGCTTTCAGTTTTTCCAATTTAGAAGATGTTAATTTTAGGTTTGTCATCATGGGCCTTCCATGTTTTACTAGTATAATGCCATGTTGCTATCACTGCCTCTGTTAACATTTGGTTTAGCTGATAATTCCTTTAAAGCATTAATAAATAGTTAAAATACATTATAGGTTTTAGATTATTAAGAACAAAGTAATTAAACAAAAGAATTTTTAAAGGTTGTACTTTAAAACTTTATAACATATATATAAATATATATATATGAATTATACTTACTGTACTTCCCAACCAAAAGCAAATTCTAACCAGACAGCTAATGTTGGTTATTTAGCAACGTTCTTTTAAAAAGTACTTCCAGGAAAGTTATAAAAAGAAAGCCAGTAAGGACCTGAAAAAAGAAGTTGTTAAATATGCAATAAAATTTCATTATTATAAAAACCCCGGAATATGTATATCCACTATTGAATGCCATAAAAAGCATTTGGAAAACATGAACATGGATTTTTAAAAAAACCAGTTAAACCACTCTGTATTCTCATTCTTGTGAAAGGTATTTAGGAAATCGAAAAGAGACATTCATTTTGTGTTTAGCAAAAACTTGCTCTACAGTGTTATCAGATGAGTCCAATATCTTTTTTTTAATGATAGCTTTTCTCTGTCACTCACATATAAAATACCTGTGGTAATTGTCATGGTCTTTGATTCATTATCCATGGTATCTTCATGTATAGTTTTAATTTAATTTGGGAAGATTCGTTTCCATGATGCCAGTGGCTCAGGATTTTCAGGTTGCAATCTTGGTATCAAGCTCATAAATAGTGCCTCTTACTGCATTAAACAGGTACTCAGTATGTATCATTGTTGGGCTTAGCCTTTTCATCTTCTGTCATTCAGATTAACAGACAATAGAGTGGCTGGGAGGTCTCACTGATGAAATCTTTGCGCTTGATTTTTAATTCAGAATACGGTGGTAATAATAGTTCTTGGCTTAAGCACAATCCATTTAAAAAGTTCTGTAATTGCTAAATTATAATAATCATAATTATGTGAGTTGACTGCAAGGGAGGAGATCAGAAAATGCACTTTTCTGTTTTAAAAGGATTTTTATTTCATCCATTTCAAAGCATGCCTGCTTGAAGCAATATACAGCCAGTATTTCAATTATGTGAATTTTCAGAAGCTATCACTGCAATCACTTACTTGGAAATAATGAAGAACTTCCCATTCCATCGCAACCTGCTGTATGAGTGTATGTGTACCAGTCTTTCAGATCTACTGGTAATCAGAAGCAGTACTGCAGCAAATTCACCAATGGCTTGTAAAATAGATGGAAAGAGAAAGTATATTATTTCTTTTTATATGAATAATTGCTTATGTTTGTTAAGCTTATGCTCCATTTGGAGATTATCTCCCTTTGTGCAAAAACAACCCTCTACAGCTTAATCACATAAAAGATATTTGCACGTGATCTGTGATCTAACTTAACTAACAATGGCTTTTAACCTGGGAACACTTGTCCTACTAGTTTTTTCACCTATTGTAAGAAAACTGCCAAAAAAGAAGAAACAAACAAACAAACAAACCAAAAAGCCCAAACAGAAACAAAACAAAACAAAAAAAGGATTCTAAATGTTTCATCATTTTAACCTTTGGTAGTATCTTGGAAAATAGACATATACTTAAAATCATATTTTTATGCTAAAACTTTGAAAAGATTTTAGAGATCAACATTGAAAATGTTCAAGAAGTTATTCCTAAGTGGAAAGAGAATTTCCCAATTTCACATAGCAACAATGTTAAGCTTAGAGAGGGCTGAAGCCTGACTATGATGATGTAGGCTGAGAAAAAGGAGGTTCTCTCAAATACGTATTACGGAGTTCCTGTAACTATTACAAGTCAATTAGTTCACATATTTCAATGCTCTAGTCCATAATTATAAGCAGTGAGTATAACAAAAATATAAAGAGGTAAATTTTTTTATGAATTACAATAGCAATATTTGAAACACATTGGATTGAAACAAATCAGTTTTCGAAGCTTACCTGGTCTTCAGAGATTATTTTCATTTCTCTATTTTTCTAGATGTTTGAACTCAAGTTCAGAGTTGGTAGTGGGATTGCCAGTTGTTGGAAGTCTGGACAGTAACAGACACAAGAGAAGAAACAAAGTTCTTTTGTCCTATATGTTTTCTCAGAATGACCTAGGTAAAATTCCATGTCAGTCATCTAATATTTTGGAAAAACTCGACAATTTTTAAAATTCATATAGAACCAAGGTTTCCTCATTTTAAAGGATGGAAAATATAAGAAAGATTGATAAATTTTATTTTTATTATTTTTGATTCTGGGGTTTGAGCCCAGGACCTTCTGACACTACGTGCTCAGTCCAAGTATTATTAAATATATCAACATATTAGGTATAGACAGAAAATGAGTATATGTAACTATTAAACCTTGTTTGTATGAGTTTATTTAGGGGTGGTTAATTATTCTAGACTTTATTATCTACATATAAATGAGGAGGAGGAGGAGGAGAAGGAGAAGAAAAGAATCAAGTACTTCTTGGGCTTTGTGGATGAAGAGAATATATTTTTATATATTTTTCTTTCTCAAATCAGTATTTCAGGAGGCTCTATGAAATCATTTAATCATTTAGAAGAAAACTTCTAATTCAATTCTGCTCTGGTCTCTCATATTACCTTTGAGCAGAAAAACCTATCAAAGTGTATTATTTTCATTTACAAAGGACCTTAACGAATAGTGGGGAATGCTTATTTGAGACTAGAGTTGAATTAACATCAATTTCTAAGGTAGACATCTAAAGATCTGTCTTTCAAAGAAAGAAGCATGTGGATTTTGGAGCTGTGCTATTATATATAAAAAGCCACACAGCATTTTGTCAAGTGACTGAAACATATTCAAGGATAAGAGATGTACCCAACAAGAAATTTCTCAGGTGGTAAATGACTCACTAATTTTCAGAATACATTTGTCCGATATTAAATTTACTCTTCTTAAATACATTTACTACTTGCACAGAAACTAAAGTTGTACTCAATTTGATCCTTTATTTAACCAACAATCATTAACCAAACTTAAACTCCACAGAGTTGTGCTAACAAAAATCAAAGTAAACCTGCTAATGATATTTTCCATGCACTTTGCAATTTTGAGGCAAAAAGAAAGAATGATACCTAGGCATAGCAGTCTCGTCCCCTGTAATTTCAAAATCACTATCTAGAAAATGGTACAGAAGGCATCCAGGTGACTGGAAGCGAGCTGAAAGAGTGTTCTCCACTGCTGACCACTGCGGCCATAGACGAGTGACTTAATTGAGATGTTGCTCACAAAAGAACACTTTATCCCACATGGAATGCCTCTGGCTACTCTATAAGAGGCTGTCCCTTACTGATCTTCACTGTCTGAGTGGGAACAGTCATTCCACATATTCACTTAAAAACAAAATTACAAGCTTGAGGCCTCTGACAAAATAATAAAACACTAAACATTACTAGGCTCTGTTTATGGTAGCTTTTGTATCATCAAATTTAAAAGCAAGTGAGTTTATGCATGTTTCTGTGTGTAGCAAAATTTATATATGTGCAGTTTTATGTATACAAATAGACAATTCTCCCTCTCTATATATATTATATACATTATATATATTTAATATTTTTATGTATCAAAAATAATCCTTTGTTCTAATATCCAGGCTTAAATAACTCTCTGAATCTTTTGTTATAAACAAATAGGAAAACAGAATAAATCAAATGTTGACTCTTAAAAATCCCCTTCAAATTTCATTGGCTACAGTAAGCCAAATCTGGATCAATAGGGTATAAAACATAGCTAACGGCCTCTTCCTCAAGAAGTTATAATAAGGAAATGCCAAAAAAATAATACAACCAATCTCAAGCATTCACCAAAAGCATATAAGGCAGCAATAGATTTTTTTTTTAGGTTAAATATATTGAATCATGCAATTTGTATTCAAATCCCCTCAATGTAAAATTTGTAAATGTAATTTAATAGATTAAACAACAAAAATGTTAAGTGAAAGTACTTCTAGAAAGAAAACATACATATGGAAACAAATCAGGGTTGTAATAATGGTTATAAAATATTGCCAGGAATGGCAGGCCTTGACTATAATACCAGCACAACAGGAGGCTGAGGTAGGAGGATTGCCAGGAGTTCCAGCCCATCCTGTGTTATTTAGTAAGTTTAAGGCCACCCTGAATTACACACACCCAGAGAGAGTCTGTCTCAAACAAATAATCTCATAGCATACTGCTTAAATCTAAGATTTTAGGTAATGTTTAGTCCTTTCTAATTTCTTACTAGTTTTTAAAATTTTGGAAAAGATAATCGTATATACATATGACAATGGTTAACTATTGTTAACTCTAAATATATACTAATATCAAGTCCACCAAATTAGAAATGTTACAGTTGCTTTTAGTCCTACTAAGTTTAGAGCTATGACATAGATGGTTTCATGGTATAAAGTAGAGATAACTTGAAAAGTGGCAGAAGATGTTGTTGGACTCTCTGTACCACTTCTCAAAATTAAGAGCACAGTGTCCATGTCGACTACATAAGTGACATGCACAAACATCTTTCCTTATTTTCTGACAAGACAGTATGTAGTTACTTGTCTCATAATACACAATTCCATTCCAACTTCCATTTTTCATTCATTGATACAGATTGTACATCTCTGAGTATAAACGGGATTGAAGACTGGAGGGATAAAATTCTGAAAGAGATTATGTATTCTGAGAGTAGTGTATAATGAAGTAAAGTAATTTTATGTTGATGGCAGGAAGAAAATCCAAATTAGTCACTCTGCTTATATTCATTCATCAGCCAGAAAGTATGAAGCATTTTGTTAAGACCTAAAGAAAAAGTGAGGGAAAGGTATATATAGTTTCTTCACTCTTGCATATGTGGAGAATAAAAGCATGTTGTTAAAACTTAATAAGTAACCATTTGCTAGTGGCATGGAAGAAAATCTGGCATGGTGTGGTTTAAGCACAGAAATGAAAGATAGATGATAATTAGCTAAATGGAAGATGAAAGGGAACAGCAGTGTGAGGATCCAAAGTAGGTGGCATTGTGATTTACAAAATAAAACCGACAAAGACAAACATGGAGGTGGAAGGAAATGGAAATTAAATGTAGATGAGAATGCAGAGTAATCAAAACAATTCAATATACAATGGGCACTGTGAGCAGGGTGGGCATAGAGTGCTGCCACATACAACATAAGGAAATTAAGCAAGGGCTACATGGAAAATATGATGCACACATTGAGAAGTCAATGGGGAAAATAAGGGAGTGCGACGGAATGTTCAAAGTAATGTAACATTAAATGTCACGGGTTGTGTGAGAAATGGACTTCGGAGCGGTTTAACAGGAAGTGCTTTTAGCATTAATCCTGTTGAAAGAAAGAGACAGAAACAGGAAGGATCCAGTAAAGTGAAGCTGGGATGCAGCTGCAATGAGGGCTGTAGTGTATGAGCTCTAATGATACAATGACTCTTCAGAGTTGTCCCAAGTTGAGACAAGGAAGACAAGCTTTTATACCTACTCGACAGTGTGTAATTGAGTGCAGCCTGCTCCTCATCCTGCCTCCATGTGGATACAGCTTTGTGTGAGGCAATGTCCTTCCTGTACAATTCCCAAAGGGAGCTAACAGTTGAGATTTTCCTGTTGGTTGCAGACACAGAGGCTGGAGTCATAAGACCTTCATTCCTGAAATAAGATTTTGGGAGCACAGATCCACTGAACCCTGTTTGAAAGACTGGTAATGACTTTGAGATATTGAAAGAAGTCCCAGAAGAATGACAACTTGTAAACCCAAAGGGTAGAGTAAAGAATAAGACTACAAATTACATCAGAATCTAGATCAGGGAGGGCCTTTAAAGCCATTTTAGGATCACTGACTTTAAATTAGAGAGTAAAGAGAAGCTATTGAAGCTTCTAAGCACAGGGTGACATGGAGAGATTTGAACTGAAAGATCCCTATTTCAGCTTTGTGGAGAACAGATTGATGAAACTAGTAGTAAACTGTAACCAATGTAAGAAGGTATCTGGGTGAGACACATGGTGACCTGAAAGTAAAATGTAGGTGGGGAAATGGTACAGTTTCATAGGTGGGTCTGGAGTTGGTGGGTATTTTTATGGAGATTAAGATTTGGATGTTAAGTCAAGGAGATGGATGGGATTGTCTTGGGAACAAGTGGATATTTAAAAATGCAGATAAAAATCCTAGGGAAGAAACCCTAAATTATTCCAACATTTATTGGTCAGTGTGAGAAAAAGGGACTAGCAGTTAGAGAGAAATTCTATAAGTAGGAAGAATGTCTAAAGTGGAATTTAACTTACAGCAAGAATTGAGTCTTTCCAGAACTAAAGGTTGCTGTGCTGCTGAAAGATAAAATAATATAAGTACAAAAATGCATCTATTATGTGTGGTGAATATGATATAAATCTAGGGAAGTTAACTTTGTTTAGTTTTGCATCTTTTCTGATTTTCTCTGTGAAATAAGCACAGGCTAATTATATCAAGAAAGTGGAGAGAGATAGTAAACTTTGAAAAGATTAGCAAAGGTAGGAGACATTTTGGTGAAAGAAAATTGAAAAGAAAACATATCAAAAAGATAAATTACCTGTGCAGATCAGTAGTATAAATGTTAAGTTTCTGATGATAACATTATAAGATTAGTAAACTACTTACCTTATTTGTCTATTTATCCATTTTCTTGTTTGCAGTATCTACATGCATCCTCTGTGTATTTATAGGCAAAGAGAAAACACTGGTGTTTATCTGGGTAGATGCTAATAGAATAAAAGAACAAGAGGTTTTGATAAGATGGTAAAAAGATCAGATAATCAAAGTTGCATAGGAAAGAAATTAGGAAAGGGTATAATTACAATTTTTGTTGCAGAGACAGCTTCTAAACTGCAGATGTAAACAATTTGGAAAATAACGGCAGGATCTCAAATTGAACATGGCAGCCCAAATACACTTATTTGCCTTCATTCTCTTAGCGTTACCAGGAAAATGATAGTAACAAGAATTTTTATAGAAGTGCAAGTCTAGAAAGTCAAAGAGAACCTGAGGGAAAGGTGAGGAACAATATTTGGAAAGCTGGAAAGCAGAAGATTGAGTAGTAACTAACTTGGCAAACCTAGCCAATTACGATTATGTCAGCTGCAGGGATAGCACAAAAACAGGCTGATACAGTAACTCTGGAAGACTCGGAATTTAGATGTACAACAAAGTACTTGTAAAAGTGGGCTGTGAAAAGATCTGAAGAGAAGAATATTGATTAAAATACATATATGTGTTTTTTATGGGATTGTCTATAGACAGTGTGTCCTGAATTCCAGCATTTTGAGATGAGAATATTGTCAACTTTACTCTTCTTATACCTTTCCTATCTCACTTCTACTTTTCTATATCTCATATTTCCATCTTAATATTTTTTATTGTGCCCTTGTGTTATACTGTGACGTATAAGATGGTGATTCTGAATGATTATGTCATTCACCAGACTGTTTGGTTTGAGGGCAAATAAGAGAGATAGAGACAAGGACACACACACACACACACACACACACACACACACACACAGAGGAAGACTAAAATGTCCATCTAACTGCTGATAAAAGATGTATGAGAAGATAGAACCTTAATGCTATTGGACTCAGCACATTGGAGCAAAAATATGGCAGGTCTTCCCTCAAATGATACAGATTGTCCTGACATGAACAGATGACAGAGTGTGTCCCAAAATAAGAAGACAGCAAGAATAGACAAAGCAGACCAAGGTGCACATTCTTGAGAAGTAAGTAGAAGGGTGGGAAAGGGGGAGAAAAAGCAAAATGCTGATAAGCATGGATAACTTAGTCTCTGCTGGTCCACCAATTGATAAGTTACAGAGTAAGGAATCTTGGAATGCATGTTTGATTTCTTCTTTCTTACTATTTATCTCTAAAGAAGTCATATTTGAATTCTTTTCCTTTTGTAATAAATGTTAGGATTGAGAATAAATGATATGCACAATCAAAAAGCTAAAATCTACAGTTATTTATTTACTGTTACCATTTATTATTATTTTTTTTTTACTGCAGGGCCACACAGTATACTGTGAAGGTGTTTCTTTTTTTCTGCCTTTGACAACATTTTGATTTTTGTTTCTATTTCTTCTTATTCAATTTTTCTTCTTGCTCTTGGAATCAGATTGATTGACTTCAAATACAGGTATCACCACTTCCTAGTTGTATTAATTTACTTTTCTGTTCTAAAAATAGGGGCAGAAGTGGTATATTTATAGAGGGCTATTATGATGAATAAATAAGTTAATTTACACAGAATGCCTAGATATCTACCTAATACATGGTAACATATGAAAAGCATTTTGTATGAAAGCCCTTGTTATGTTCCCTTCATTATGGCCTAACATGATCTAGTTTCTCACATAAACTTGTGTAAGTCATATCAGTATAACTAGAGACCATCCTGGGATTACACTTTCTGGGTTTTGTACATTGGATCCTCAGGGTCCTTTCTGAGTTACCTCTAATTCCACTGACGTACACCTTTAATAACACAAAAAGAAAGGTGTTAAGGTAAACTATTGGAGAGATTTTAGTTAGAAGAAGTCTTAATTCCCAATACATTTTTAACTGCTAATTGCTATAGGTTTTTGATCATTTTTTCTGTGGTATTTCCAGGCATTTTTTTCTAATATGGATTAATTGAAAAAGATTCATTTTTAAATAATATGATTTTTATTTCCTGTTTAGAATTTTCTTTTGTCATTGTTAATATGAAATATCAGGGTGTGAATTACTTATTTTTATTAATCTTGCTAAATAAGTTATAGATTCTTTTTTCTGTTCTCAAGCTCTGGTTAATTACCTTCTACTCTTCTCCACTATCATTTTGTGTTCTTTTCTTTCTCTTGAGCTCCTGTTAGTTGACTAATATTTCTCGGTTAAAATATTTCTTATACATATGTATATATGTTGCTTGTGCTATATATTTTGCTTTATAATAAACAATTTATGTATAAAGCATATTGTTTATATTAAGGACATTTTTCTGCTTTATTCTCTAACATGTTTGTCATTGGTTTCTCTTTCAGCCTAGTATTTATTTCTCTATAATTTTTCTTGTTCTCTAAATGTATTCTCCATATCACTAAGTTTACAAATGAATTTTCCACAAAATTTTTCTTCATTTGTTAAATTACATACATCAGCAGTCAATTTTTTTTGTTTTAATTACTCTTTTCCATGATGCAAGCTTTTCTGAATTACCAAGTACTTTTCTGTGGTGCATTGATATTTAAGGGTTAATTAGAGGATAATTGTAGTTTGTGTGTGTGTGGACAAAATTTTCAACAGACTGCTTTCACTTTGGACTAAGTAGACTATTTTCCTGACTCTATTAAGTTCAAGAATTCAGGGTACTTTACTTTGGGGTATTAAAATTACCCTACCTCTTCCTATGTAATTTATTCCAATTTAAATTTTTTTTCTTTTCAGAAGGTCACTATCAATTATAACAGCAACGTATTACTTATATATAACTTATTACTACTGTGACTTCTTTTTTCTGAGTCTAGGAAGTAGTCAGAGCATTGCCTCATTTCTCTCTAAACCTTCACCTGATACCCAGTTCATATCCATTCCTCACTCTTACCTTCAGCTAGGCTTTCCATCATTGAGTCTGGAGGCTCCTTAGGAATCTGTTGACTGAATTAGATGTCTACCAAAATTCTAGATTATGTTTTCCTCAGTTATACCTCAGATTTAGTAGAAAATTTTCCTCCATTGATGGCTTTCCTCTTTTTATTCATCTTTCATCTTTTTTTGTAGGACTATGTTGTTCTTTATACTCTTCTTTATAATAATTTTAATCAATGCCTTGGAGAAATGTAACAGGAACATAAGGTTTAGCCTGCTCACTCAATGGTACATGTATGCAGAACATGAGGAAGAACAGAAGATAAAAACTGGTTAGAAGCCCAGTCCAAGTGAAATGATAATATTTTTAACTAGTGGTAATGAGAGGTCAAGAAAGGTCGATGGTTTACACAGATACTTTGGAAATCAAATTAACATGAGATTATTTAGTAATTTGTTAAGTAAATTACATTTAAATAGTTCAGGGTTTTTCTCACAGTTTTATTAGTTATCTGCTAGATTTTTTTGGAAAAGGTTATCCTAATCTTATAAATAATTCTAAAGCACTAACAATGTTTCTTCTATTATTTTAGTTAAAATCTATTATTCTTTTCAAAGTGTGTTTTATGTCTTAAAGAATGGAAATCATATGTGCAGAATATTGTAGACATTAATATCATTAAATTTGAAAATTATAATAATAGCAGTTCCTATTGAGCACAGTATTGCATAGCTGGAGATAGTGCCTAAACTATTCTTGGGCAGGTCAAGGCAATGTAAAAAGCCTAAGTTTCAGAAGGGCTGGGAATACTATTGATAGGCATCTATTGCTAAGATTCAACCTTTAAGAGACATGATTCCGATTCCCTAAATCCTTGACCTGCTAACTACTCTAAATATTAATAATGCTGGGAAAAGATATATGCACAGAAGATGAACCAACTTGAAGATTTTATAAATAGCTTTGGCTTGTTTGGAACCCCACTACCCCTCGTGATCTGCAGTGTGCCATATGAGAGGGCAACAAAACACTCCGTCCACTAGACCGGCAGTGCGCGTGTCTCAACATCCCTCTCAAGACAGGACTCTACCTGAGTGGGAGGCATTCATAGATTGTATTGGTGCATAGGAGAAGTAAACTAAAAGATAATTTTTGAAGCAAATAGGACCTCAAAGTAGGCCTGGTAACAGTCATTAAAAGGAAATCTCTTTGCTCATTACTTTGACCTACGTAGTGTCATTTGTTATTGTATGTGACTCATCCACACAGGTTCCACTTTCATGAAGGAGAAATAAAAAGATTCAAGTTTCTGTTAGAGACAAGTGTATATATAAAATAAATTAGCATTGATAGGAGGAAATTGAAGACAGATATATTAAAAACAATTCATAAGTACATCTGGTCATCGTAACACTGGTTTTTTTAACTTGGAGATTGATTTTCAAGGTAAAGTGATTCTCAGAAAGAAAAAAAAAGGCTTTCAGAATGAAACTCGATAGATGCTTTGAGTAAGGTTCATTTCAAAGGTTAGATAAAGTACATTTACAGAATATGGGATTGGAATTGCTCTTGCTGATGACCTTTGAGAAGCTATGAAAAGTATTCTGGAGTTGGAGATTTAAAATGGTGACTCACATTCAAAAATTCCAAAGGAAATTAAGTACATAGATACAGGAAATTACTGAAGGTAGAGCGTGCTGTTGTTTTCAGGGCTTAGTATAAACTGTTCCAGTAACATTTGAATAAGTTAAAGATAATGTAATAAATAAGAATCACAATATTTCCTGAAAAATAAATTCTGTAAGAAACTCATTTTCTTTGGATTGTGTGAATGTATGTATGTATGAATATTACATTTCTCAATTTCACCAAGTCAGTTAAAATACCTTAACACTTTCCTAGTTGTAAGTGTTAAAATTTATGTAATAGTATTGACTAACAAATTGATATTTAATAAAATGACAGTGTTTAGTTATTTTCAACAAAATTTTTACCAGCCACCTCAAAAAAGATATGAAATGAATGGTTTTAAATTTTCTAATTAACAAAGATGGGGGAAGATAACAGATGCTTTAATTGTATTCTTATAATTTTTTAAAAATTGGTGGATTAAATCTTAAAGTATCAAATTCAATATGATAATATTATGTTTTTCTCTTGGGTATAAAATAAACTGAAAGATAACTGAAGATGTAGATGTAAGGAATGGCAATGATTTTAATAGTAGCTTATGTGTAACTATCTAATCGCCCATCTTTAGCATTTTGGTTTATAACTGTCAGTAATAGGGCGTAGGTGACAATTATATGTGTAAATTCCACTAATATGAATAGAATCCGGAATAAGAGAGGATGGTAATCCTGTAGTACTCTGCATGTCAGACTACACAACATGTTTTGTTCTGGATTAAAAGCACCTCTTTATTTCTAGACATAATTCTGAAAAGGGTAAATTAGTTATTAGCGCATGGAGAAGTGATAAAATATAAGGGATGATTAGAATATAGACTATTGTAAGAAAGCAATGAAAGATTATATAATTTATAATGCTTTGAGCAGTATACACTGGTGCATCTTTAGTAATGTTTTTAATTCTATGTGAAATAAAACAAAGTTTCATAACAAAATAATAAGAGAGTAGCCATAGTTAATACACTGTGTATCATTATCTTCAGAGTAGTTACTCAGATTAAAAGACATATACCAATGTTTATAACAGCACAATTTATAATAGCTAGGTCTTGGAAATAGCTCCTATGTCCATCACAGATGGATGGTGAAGAAAAATGTATTTATACACAATGGAATAATGGGCCCCATAAAGAAAGACAAACTTGTTGCATTCATCGGTAAATGGATGCAACTTGAGAACAAAATGGTAAGTGAAATGTGAATTGAGTCAGACACACAAGCTGCAATATTGCATGGTTTCTCTCATGAGAAACAATATATACACAAATAAAGAGCAAAAAAGGAAGAGAGAAAAATAGGAGGTAGGGAGAAGTCCAAATACTTCCCCAAAGTACATATTCGATAGCTTCAAACATATATATATATATATATTACTTTGTTTCATTTGCACTACTAGTTTATCCTAGTTCATTGAAAAGAAAGTTTTTTTTGTTTATTTGTTTGTTTTTGTTTTTGCTTTTTTGGTACCGGAGATAGAACTCAGGATCTTACTCTTGCAAGGTAAGTGAGGTGTCACTGAGCTAAAGTTGTGTGTTATGATCTGTTTGTTTCTCTTTTTTTGCAAGAATCTTTTTAGTTTATGTCTTGTAATACTTTTTAGACATTGCATGGTCTTCAGTGCTTTCAAATCTTTCTGTATTAAATCCATGTTCAGCCTTCTTTCTCGCCACATTGCTTCAATTAAGAATAAGGAACAAAGCAATGTACTGCAGACATCTTAGGTAGGTTTCCATGAATTATTAGGACTTTTACAGATGTTAAAGTCCAAATATTTAATTAGGAAAAGAGATGTAGAATTTAATATCATAAATTATGTTCCTTTTCTCTTGTACTCTGCACCTACTTACTACTTATTTAAAGCTGTACTTTGTTTTATCTATCAATAATTGATGCAGGAAAATACATATCTTACAAAATTTAAGGGCCAGTTAACTCTAGTGAGTTATTACATTTTAGGAAATGAAGACCAGAAATGGAAAGTTAGTGAAAGTTGCTTAGGTTTCCAATAGTCTCAAATATTAACACGGGAAAAGATTTATAAATCCCTCTTCAAGTTCTGTGTAGCTTATAGAAAAATGGCTTGTAGCCTTGTTAGGTTGTATTATTCAAATAAGTCACAATAAGCCTCAAACAGTAGAAAAGTGAAGAAAATGGGAACAAAGTGTTGGAGAAAGGGAAGTGATTTTTAAAGTGATAGGGACAGCAGCCCATCTTATCCACAGTTTCACCTTCTGTAATTCCAGTTACCTAAAGTCAGCTGTGGTCCCAACATATTACCTGGAAAAACCCATATTTTGAAACAGAGAAAGAGCATATTATTACTGTTGTTAATATGTTATTGCACCCAGTTTATAAATCAAACTATCTTAGGCTTGTTTGTAGAAAAATATAGTATATGTAGATGGCTTGGTATCATCCAATATTATGTATCCATTGGAGGGGCCTCAGAAAATATGTCCTAATGATAAGAAGGGGAAAGAAAAAATATGAAGAAAGGTAAAAAAATGGAAACAAAGCTTTTGTAAATAGGGAAGGGTGGAGGGGGTGAAGGGAGGGCAGGGGAATGGGGAAAAAGTAAGAACCAAGATACATCATGGAAAGGTACAAGATCCCAATGATGAATGTAACTGTATTGTATACCTAAAATGTACCAATAAACTTAATGGAAAAAATAATGCTAAAAAAAAGAAGGGGGTACTAAGTTTGTAACTTGAATAAGTCTTAAACACTAATCTCGATGTACATACTTATTTCTGAGCTAAACACATATTTTCAGATGAAACATGAATTACTGATGCTTTACTTGTAGATCATACTGTTAAAATAGTACTGGTGTTGGTTAGAGAGCAAAATATAGATGCAATAATCACAAGAACATAATTCTTATAGTGATAAAATATTGCCAAGCTCTGACTTTGTCCTTAAGGTGATAGTATTTACTCATTCAAATTCCTAAAACTGTGTGAAAGACCAAACAAAGAAAATATACTTCTGGGTGATTTTTTTATGGGCACCCTCTGTGGATTCTATTGAAAGAAAAATGTCAATAAAAAGAGAGAAAAACTATTGAGGGAGAAAGCTATGAAGTGAAAAGAAATTCAAAATGATGAAGCAACTGTTAAATCCACAGAATTAACTGAATATTTAAAATTAGATATCACTTATGCCACTATTGAACAAAAATGACCTTATATAACATATCTACTTAAGGTCAAATTGGTAAGAATTTTTGTCAGTGTTTATGTTACTCATTAATCTCATACCACTTTATTCCTCAGAGTGAAATATCTTGAAAAGTTATCCATCTTCCCCTGTTGAATTTTATTCTTATTCTTTATATTTTCAAATAGTCTGTCATATATTTTTACATCAATGGAAATAATTCATTAAGAGTAATGAATGACATTTTATAGAATAAACTAAATATTCATGAGTTCAAACTGATATACTGTAAATAAATAATTTAATGAGTTCACTAAATGAGGGAGAAGAAATAACTTTCCTATACAGAAAACTTTAAATTGGCAAGAGTAACATTAATGAGGAAAACAGACACATAGTAATAATTTTTGTAAGCAGGATCTAATGAATCTAAAATTAGTGAGATGAAACTTGAAAGACATATTATTTGCATAATCCCCCAAAATTATTCACCAACATCTATATTAATTACAAATAGAAAGTGGTATCTATGTAGTGGAGAAATTAGTGAATATTTCAATACATAATAGTCATATTCATTTTGAGGAATGAGTATATGTATATAGCATATAGTGATTATTTTTGATCACTTTACCTTCCTTCCCTAGACTTTCTCTCCATTCCTCTGCCCTGATTCCCTTCTATATTTCCCATTTCCTACCATCTCTCCTTTTTAAAAATTTATGACTTAGGTTTCTTGTATAAGAAAAATCATATGATGTTTAACTTCTGAATCTGACTAATTCACTTAATATTATGGTCTCAACTTCCATCCATTTTCCTGGAAATTGCATGATTTCATTCTTCTTTATACTCTTCAAAAGTGTCAAGTTTATGAAGACTGAGGAACTCTCACAGATTTGAAGATAATAGGATAGTTTATAACAGACTGAGATGTCTGATCAGAATTGCAACAGAACAGAAAAATATTCATGGAAAAATTGATGAAATCTTAAAACCTGCAAATCTGAAATTTAATTAATAGCACTGGGTCATTGTTATCTTTCTGATTTTGATAATTAAATCATGATGGTATAAAAGGTAAACAATAAGAGAAAAACAAGTGAAGGTTGTATGAGAGTTCTTTGGTACTCTTTTCTATTTATCTCTGTCTGAAATTATTTGGAAAAACAAAATATTGCTTGCATAGAATTGTGGATAATTTTAATTATCCTTTTATGTTTATCTGTGTTTTAAAAATAATGACTATGTATGAATTGCTTTTTATGTAAAAAGAAAGAAGTTATAATATGAAATTTAAAAGCCTCCTGGTCTGACCAGGCATGACTGTCACAAATAAATAAGTGGACAAGATTCCCCAAAAGGTAGCTCCTCAAAAATAATCCCAGCAATACATAGGCTCCAGCAAAGATGCTTCCATTTTTCAGTAATGGATGAACACTTAACCATATAAAGATGTGCAAGGGCATCTTTCAGAGCAAAAAGGTGCACTGAAAATAACACAAGTTTTAGAATCTAAAAACAATGGTTATCTGTCACATGCTGTTCATCAGCCAACATTTTCCTGTCAGTTAGCTTTTGAGCCATCATCTCCTCATCAGTTATCATAAAATCTTTGGCTATGGCTTTTACAGGGATTGAATGGAACAAATGTGGTAAGTTGCCCATGTAACTGTAAAATGCTGTTCACTTATACATTAGTGTTATTGTCAAGTATTTTTGATGGACAAGTGAGCCACTGGCAGATAGTATTCCTTATGATAAATGATCTGAGAAAGTTAACTGAACTCAATGCAAAAACCTTTTTTACCATTTCTTAACTAAAGTGTGGCTTCAGGGAAGGTTTGGTGAAAAGGAAGACGAGTGAGCGCTTTTCTGTTTTGGGCTTACACTTAGGGTGGAATATGTATGGAAATTAAGTCATTTTCAGTTCATCTTGATTTTTGTTGCTCTCCTCATACCTTCCTGACCTTCCTTTGCCCCTGAGTTTTTTAGCGCTGAGTGATGATCGTGTAGGTAGAAATCATATGGAAAGCATGCCATGCATGCAGTATGCACAGGGATGCAGGAATTTAATTTTCTTTCCGTGCAAAAACACCCTGCCTGTTTAAGACTGATTTCCCTTTACAGCAAAATCTACAAAAGTGTATTGGGAGAAAAAAAGTTTTCCACTTTAAATAAATTCTGCTGCTTGTGCTTTACGTGAGGAGATTTATGAAGTTCATTTAAAAAATTGGCTAAGTAAAGGGAGTTTTCAATCTGAAATGAAGACAAACTAAGGGGAAAAAACATAAAAATATATGGGGATCTGACTCATCCTAGCCCATTAGCTCAGCACTGGTGAACACATACATAATGTTAATGCAAGGGTACAGTTTTAAAACCTGATTAGAGCAAAGACTAAGAGTTTAAAAAATAATCAAAGGAATCTGCTTTAAAGTACATATCAAAGCACACTCTTTGTGCAGATGAGAATGGAGAGAAATAAAGAAGAATGTGTTGTATTTAATCCTTGGTTCTCAGGCCAAATGTTTGAAGAAAAAGATAAATGATTTAAGCTTGATTCACATGGAAAACAAGAAAATTACATGAATCCATGACTTGAAATAATCAATTTAGCATGTAACTTCTATCTAGCAATAACTTTAACAACCTAATAAAATATTTCTAATATAAAGGTAATATGGTGACCAAATCCTTAATTCCTATTTACACTCTTGTCATTTGGTTTTGAATTTATAGCTCACAGTACAGCCCCTTTCTAGCCAAAATAAAACCTTTTTGTTAAGATAAGAACTTTATTTCTTTCTCTTAGTTGCACACAGCAGTAATAAGCCATATTCCTAATAGAGGAAAAAGAATGATATGGTACAACTGGATGCATCATCCTAATTAGCATATCTTTGCAGGTAATTTTTTTTTCTTTGTGAGAGGAAAACATTCCCCATCTTTGTCATATTGCTCAATTTATATGGAAGAAAAAGAGTCATTAGGGTCTGGTTATTTTCTGTGACTGAGACAGTCCACTCATCTTGTAGTTGTACACATTTTCTGCTTTAGATTCTACACGTTGTTCTAAGTTACCATGCATTGCCTTAGAAATTAAATTTCTTTCTTTGCACAGAGAAACAAATGCAGAACAGCTCATTTTCTTTTGCTGAGAAGCAGAGCTACAGCAGAGGTATGAATGAATTATTCTTAATATAGATGAAAAATGTTTCCCTAAAAGATTGAAAATTCTTTATAAGACTAAGGATAGTGGCTCTTAAAGAGACTTGCACAATTACTGTATTAACATCAATTTATGTAGGAGGTAATTTGAAAAGACTTTTAGAAAGCCTGGTAAGCCAAGAATATAACGCATCTGTTCATTAGCTCTCAGTCTAACTACCATGCAGTCATTCACCCTCACCTTTGTGAATCAATGTTCCTGTAAGTGAGGGATGTCCTTCTGGGGTCTGAGGAACTCGGCTCTGTCAAGAGCTGAAGTGCACACAGAGCTGTACTGTTGAAGGCTTACATCTGTTCTGTCACCCAAACGAGTCATAAGGAAACTCTCTGTTAATGACTAGAAGGATTGAATTTAATAATCAAAATCAGAAATAGCATTTGAGGTTGTAAATATCACAGGGAAAGAAAACGACAGGTTCAAGTTTAATATATGCTGTTACTCAAATTTGGCAAAATCATCAATATAGCAGATCAGTGTTTACAGAGCTCTTCTTAGGAGGGTTAAAAAATAACTAAGTACTTACTACAGTTTCTGATTGGGGAATTTAGGGAAACAAGGAATATCATGTGTAGGTCTCTGTTTTAGGAACTAGCATTCTAGCATTTTGCAAATTATAAAGTACCTGTAGATGTGTTCTATCTATCTATCTCTTCACCCACATATTTGGTTCATTAATTATAGTCAGGTGCCATGTGTTCCATGAAGTTAAATATTGATAAAGCAGTCACTCTCTTGAAGATTTTATTCATATTGGTTGTCAGTTCAGATTCTAAAGCATTTAACAGATAATAGGCTGCCAGTGGTGGTGAGGGGTGTCATTGCAACATTGCAAGAGGGAACTAGAATTTATTAACTTAACTAGAAGGTAAAATTATTTAAATTGATTTTAGTCAAAGTTAATGTAGGAAGTCAATGACTATAAAGGTAAAGCAATAATAAGTGGTTATTACTGAATAGTGTTTTATTAGTTTAAAAAGTACCTAGAAATTTATCAGTTAACCCTCAAAACATCTCTGAATATTAACCCCTAAATTGTTTTTCCTTAGGCAGGCAGCAAACAAGTGGTAGAAATGGAAATTACATTAATGATTATTCTGGAAACCACAGGAATTTTACTGTGAATATAGGTCTTAAAACTGCTTTGGAATTTAGAGATGCAGGGTAAAGAAGACCTATCATTGGGTTGAATTCTAGACCATTGTTCCTCATCACAGTTTGTACCATAGAGGTCAATAAACTATTCTTCAACACAGAAGATCTGCATGAAGCAAGAACACAATAATAGGACTCTGAGTTATTTTAAATGAATATGAAAGATATCAAAATATTAAATAAGACATGGAAGTTAAAGCAACTGAGATTTTCAAATTCAATTAAATACAGTTTTGTAGGAGAATATTTTATATTTTTCAAGTAATATTTTACTTCATTGATTTTAAATTGAAGTGGAGAAAAATATAAACCACTCACCTGTATGTTATGGTCATCTTTTTGTTTAAAAATGTTTATAACACCAATCAATAAATATCCAGAATTGTCATATTTCCATACACAAAATAGACTTACCCTTCTTTCTATAAGGTATATAGTTAACTAAATATACAGAAGTCATATCAGATGTAGGAAGTGTGGAATTCTCCTATCCAGCAGTGAGACAGCCCAAGTCATACACAAAGAAATTTTTGCTAAATTAAATGCAAGAAGACTGACATGAGGTCTTTTGTACCAGAAAAGATTCATCTATATTTATCGAAAGGAAGTGACTTATGTGGTTGTGGGCGTTACACTGGTGGGTCCCCAATCTATACCTAGACCTTCAGGAGCAGGCTAGAAACTGTCCAATAGGAGCTGAAGCTATAGTTGATAGTTGGAATTTCTCTTTTGCTCAGAGAAACTTTAGTCCTTTTCTTAATCTCACAGCTAATTATGTCAACTGACTCAAGTTATTAAAGTTAATCTTCGTTACTTAAAGTCAGCTGATTGTAGGTGTTAATCAGATCTACAAAATACTATACAGCAACACCAAATGTGTGACTGAATAACTGGGGATTTTAGTGTAGCCAAATTGACACAAATTAGCCATTACATCATACTGATATAAAAAAAGACAGAAAAGCATTGAATTGGAAAAGGAGTAACAATATTTCTATTTACAGAAGATAATGATCTCGTATGTGGAAGATACCAAGAAATTTACATGTATGCAACAAAAGCTTGTTGATCTAACAGGAAAGTTAAACAAGCTTAAAGGATATAAATTCTAACTCACTAAAGCTATTAAAGTTATAAAAATATTTGTAACATGATGATTAATTATAAAGATTTAATCTTCCAGGAGGGTATGAGATGATGTATTGTGTAAATGAATTTTCAAAATATGTTATTTTTTGAACAGTAAATATAAATCTATAAAGATCCGATATAATAATATGCAAGGTAAGGCAAATACTTAATATAAAATATCAACAATATTACATGTGAGAGGAATTAATATATTGCAGTATGTATCAACAGTTTAGTATGTGTGTCAAAACAGCAGAGAGGTGACTACGAAAGCATATTAATCAAACCATTATATCCAGAACAAGGAGATGATGCTTTCTAATCTACAACAAGTCATACCAGTTTTCAATCCAAAATATTGTAGAGGCTTGGGAAGATATATAGTATCCAATGAAGTTATTTTAAACAAGCAAACTGTGAACTATAAAATGATTTGATGGAAATTAGGCATTTAACATGGAAGAGAAACTTTTCACAGGTAATTTTCTTTAAATATTTGGTGAAAAGCAATTACTATAATATAAAGTAATGTCTCTTGTTTGAGGAAGCTGAAATAAAAATAACAGTGAAAAATAGAAGGATTTTAGCAATTTTAGCAACAGAACAACTTTTATTATTTCACTGAAATATTTTGGTTTAGTAGAAAGCCAGCTTTCCATCACTAGTGGAATTTAACATAACATAGCCAATTGGAGATTTTGTTCTCAGCAATTAACAAAAGCCGATCATTAGCAAAGGCAATTTCTAATTTTGAAGTTAGTAGTGCATTACAAGGAATGTAGATGTTGCAGTCTGAAAAACTTGGATTTTAAATTTTATCTATGCAACTCTTAGCAGTATGACTTGGATACATCATTAAGTTTTTCAGTCTTGGATGATATAAAGAGTTAAGGCCTTCTTTGGTTAGATGATTGTCAGATTCTAAAAGTATATCTTTGATATAATGAAGGTCATTAAAATAATGTAAAAGAGTTATGTCTCAAGAATCTCAGATATTATATAAAACAATCAAATATTTTTCTTTTTTAACTACATAAACTTTAAACAAGATATGAATAAAATATGTGGAATGTTAAGACCTTTTGATTTTATGTGTTTTATACTTGGATTAATTCGAACAGTTGAAAAAAGAATAATGCAAGATAAATTTTCATGAATTTAGTTAATGAATAGTGGTCTATGAAGGGATTTCTAGTGTTAATAAAAATATATCTAAATACTGTGTATAATCCCCACTGATTTTTAAATAATTATATCAGATTAAGAAAGATATGTAAAACTTTTTAAAATATAAAAAATAGGAATAATAATGTCTTGTCAATATAAAACAAAGTGTTTTTGAGGATAACACTTGATAAAAGTGTTGACTGATAAAAGCTGCTGTATCTGGTAATATATCTGTTCATTATCCAAAGTATTGATATTCTTAAAATATTAAGCCAAAATTTTCACACTGTTTCTAAAATGGCTAGAGGCAATGCTTCAAAAGTAAAAGTTCCATTGTAGGTAATGCTGGGTTACCCTTTTTAGCTTCTTCCAAAAACTAATCTGCTTTACACAATTACCAGTGCAAACTAGATTTTCTTTAAAAAATATACAGCTTTCAATGTAAAGTATAATATGTATTTTAGTTTCCTTATTCATATCCCAAAGGGAGGTTATTTTCCTGTTTTATCTTGAAACACTGTGCATTGTCATTCTCTAAACCTTTGGGGAGCTCCTTATCCAAATGTTATATGTCTTGATAGCAGAGGTCAACTTTCTGTTAATCACCGAGTACCAATTTTGGAAGAGAGCAATATTGAAAGCTTAATTTTTTTCAAAATTACATTTTGCAAAACATATTTGAAGTGTGAGTGGAAATATTAAATTTAATAGACACTAGATTTTGGGTCTACCCTTGTCTCTACCTAGAAAAATTCACTGTTTTTGATCAATCACATTTTAATCTAATTTATTTCACTTTTAGGCAGAATGAATTCTGATCAAATTTTCTAGCTTCTAAAACTATGAAGTGTTTTTTTGGCAGAGACAATCTCTTAGATGTAGTGATACATACACCTAAAACAATAAGGTATTTCCATTGTGTTTAAAATAAATCAAAAGACATATTGATAAGCTAGTCAGTGGTCTCTCCTCTTTTAAAAAAATTTTTAGTTGGGCTGGGGATTTAGCTCAGAGGTTCCACCAGCCACTTGCCTTACAAACGCAAGGTCCTGAGTTTGATCCTCGATACCAAAAAAAAAAATTTAGTTGACATATATTTGTAGTTATTTGTGGGGTATAGTAATTTGCCACTTGTAAAACACATGCAATGATAATATCTGGATAGTTATCACTTACAATTCTTCAAATATTATCATTTCTGTATGTTCAGTCTTCTTCAGTTATTTAGAAATGTGTAATTAAATGCTGTAGTCTATAGTTACCCTACCGTGCTATACAACACTAGAATTATTTCCCCCTCACACCAGGGTTTTGGTGCCCATTATCCACTCTCTTCCTATTCCCTGTCCTCCTCCCTTCATAAACCTGAGTGAACTCCATCGCACTCCCTACTTCTGTGTGACTGGTGAACTTTTTAGCTCCCACAAATAAATGAAAACAAGCAATATTTGTCTTTCTGTGTCTGTCTTATTTCACTTAACATCATTTTTTTCCAGTTCTACTTATCTATTTGGGTAGAAAAAAATCTTTCTATTTGGAAGTACTTCATGAAAAAGTATACTTTTTAGTGATATATTATGAATGATTGAATAAGACAAAATTCTGCACAACAATTCATTGTTCAAAATCTCTCTACTTTTCAGTATACTTCATTTGACGTTATTTACATTCCTTGATAGTATTTCTTGTGAGAGTAATTAAATCATTTCTTGACTCAGTTTTAAATAAATTAAAATTGGATAATAAATTATTTGAAAGTGGTTATATTCTTTCAAGCTAACCACATATTACAATACTGTGTAGCTAGTTTTTGAACAAGGATTGACATTTTGACTTGAGTAAGTGACAGACTGACACCCTAACTTAGTGATAAAACAGCTTCCAACTCTTTGGAAAGGCATAGCTGAGTTGGTCTTAATATTCTATCTCCTGTGTTTCATCAGGAGTTGCTATATGGATACTGGGCAGGAATCTGTATTAGGTTGGCTTGAGGCATTGAGGTTCCCAGAGGTATGTGATAGGAATAATTGATACAGGTATCATGATTTGTTGATTGGTATTAAAATATATCTACAGCATTTCTGTAAACTGTGTGGTCAGTAAAACAAATGTTTTTATTTCATGAGTCTATTTTTATAATAATACAGAATATTCACTGAGTACTTCTTATGTATTAGGCAATATTCTGTATTCTTTTAATTTATTAACTTATCTAATTTTCATAGAAACTCTATAAGATGAAGCCTATCATTGTTCCTATTTTATAGATAAGGGAACTGAGGTACAGAATGAGTAAGGAACTATCAAAGTCATAAATTTAATTAAATGAGATTCAACTGCAGAGAGTCTTGTTTCAGAGCTCAGACTGGCAAAAATAAGAAGATACAACCACAGTTTTATGTATTTACAGATATTATAAATCTACCTGTAGCAGCATTAGAGTTTTGCAAAATATTCGTGTAAGAACATTCAAGATAACAATCCAAAGATGTCAGGCTGAAGTCCAACATTGACATGATCTATTTATGACTTTATGAAAGTATATTCTTATTTAAAATACAGTTGTCATAATCCAGTAATTTCACTTACTCATATTCAATGATTTAAAAAATTGATTATAATATTAATTTCTCTAAAGGTTCATTCTCATAATTCAGGTGTCATTTTTATTAAGAGCTGAAATGAGATTTCTGGCTTCAAACCTTAGGGTAGATAGGATTTATTAGACCATATGATGCTACATACTGTAAGAAAAGTATATTTTTGTAGTGTTTTCTCACTGCTAAATGAAGTCAGTTCTGTGAGAAAGCACATCGGTGTCATTGTCAAAAATAGAAGTTACAACAGGTTTTTTATGAAAGAATTTAGAATGGAAAAGTAAGTGTTACATTGGTTCTTCAGGAAGACATGAGGCTGTGCTACATTCCACATGTCATTCTCTGTAGTTAGTTTAGCTATGCCTCCAAACAAAAGAGACAAGATATCTTGTCAATAATTTTGTTTTATGTTTTATCATCTATAGACCTATGAAAACTTCTGCAACTAGGAACAAAAAATGTCAATACTTATTGTGGCTTAGAAAGCAAAATATGTATACAAATAAGACAATATTAAAATAGCAAATGATAGAGTCTATGTTGAACTGGAGTTATCACATGAGCCTAGAGATTTTGGATTTCACTTCTAAAAATCATTTTATTATACAATCAAATTTGGCTGCTTTTTAGAGAAACAGATTTCACTTTTCTTGTGAAATCTCAGATATTCTTTAAAACATCAATTTTAGTTCTTTATTCCCACTTGACTACCTACAACAATGTGTGTTACAAGGAATTCATCAAACTTAGATTCAATCCTTCCTTACTTTCAACCAGTCTGTGTGGCTGCCTCTGACCTTTTACATAGATTTTGTCAACGAGCTTCTTTCAGTACCTGCTTGAACACTCATGTTTGAGACTAAACAACCTCAGTCAACCTCAAAGCAATAAATTAGTGAGCGTATCCTCATAATGTATTATTATATAATATTCCAATGCTAATCAGATGTGTAAAATATCTAATTGAGAGAACAGGACTAACAGACATGATAAATAATAAATTATTATTAATAGAAGGAAGATTGGGTGCTGCTGATTTCTCAGGAGAAGCTTTGCTGTGGCTGATTTTCCTGACGTGAAGTTGGCTTTTCCCATCAGAAGAGCTCAGGTCCTTGCTGTCGTGGGGGCGGGGCGCTGCTGTTCTGGGGAAGCTCTGGTTTTCTCCTTTGTCTTGAGCGTCCTTCCTGGCTCCAGTGCAGGTCCCTTAGCCTTCTGGCACAGATCCTTAACCCTCCCCACCACTGGGCTTTGAGCCTTTTGGGTGCAGATCTTTGATACAGGCTTGGAAGGGCCATTACCGTGAGCACTAGGGCTCCAACTGGACTGGTGGAGGACATTGCAGTGGGATCCTGGCTGCCGGCTGGATTCCTCGGGTCTCTAGAACACAGACAGAGCTCTCTCACTCTTCTGGATTTGACTTTTTTGGTAAATATTATAAGATAATCCTATAAATTTTTGTGTCCTATTTTAAATCTGTTCTCCACAAACATCTGACTCTGGTAAGCATTGACTAAAACATGTATGTATGTTAAATAAAGACCAGAAATTAAAGTTTGCTAAAACCATTTTTCCAGTTGAATAGTTCAATTCATGCAAGTATAAAATAAGTTTATGAACTGAGTATATATAGTTTACCACACACTTAAAATTATATATATATTATATATATATGCTAAATAAAGTCCAGAAATTAAAATTTGTTAAAAACATTTTTCCAGTTCAATAATTCAATTCATCTTTGGGTAGAAAAAAATCTTTTTATTTGGAAGTATTTTAACAATGTTAATTTTTTAAGAGTGTTTATCTATGTTGTTTGATACAAATAAGTTCCCAGTTACAATATTTTGGATCAATACTTTTCTCCTATAATAAGAATAATAATATAATAGAAATGATGACTATTTTAATACTACTTATAAAATATAAATTAATACTAATATTTAGGTTTTTTTTGTACTTACAATATAAACAATTTTAACTTCTGCATTGTATGGAAAAGAGATATTTCTATAGAAATATGAAAACAAAACCTGGCTAGACATTACTGAGTCAAAAGTCTCTCTGACAAAATGCTATTCAGATATGCAAAGAGATGTTTCAAATAATATTTCCTATAACTGAAGTAATTTTTTCATAATAAGGCATGCACCAATCACCGAGCAGTGCATCCCTTAACACTATCAAAAAATATACAGTTTATTTTCTGGAGGCCATTTCTCTGCATAGTGGTCTTTTTAAGTACTCCATCTGCTATTATCCTTCCTTCCTCTGTATATAGCATCTGGGCAGTTGAGGAACTTATGTGGTTCTTGCAGCAGAGGTGGAATGTCAGATAGAATTTGATATAATTATGAAAGTTGTCAGGTGTTTTCTCTTTGGCATCTCAGGCATCAGTATTACTTATCTGTCTGCCAAATTTCATTCCTGTTGAAGTCTGTAGCCTACCTCTCTTCTTTTGCTTTTTCCTTCATAGTCTTCCTTTTCAGTCGGGATTTAGGGGTCCTTCCTACTGACTTATATCCAGCACTCTTTTCCTAGATTTGTACATTTTGCCAAACCTGCTTGTCATTTACTCTCTGGCCCAGTCAGTGCATTTTCAGCCTTTGCTCCCGTGTCTCTGTGTTCTTACTATTTCATCTAGACAACTTGATTGTCAATAGCTTCATACCCATTAACTTTCTTGAGAAGTGAACCCATTGGAATGTAAAGCAGTACTCTACTCAAGCTATCCAATGAATTTCTTCCAGTAGGAACCTTGGCCTGGCCAAAGATTGAAATGCAAGTTCTCATTGTTCTTCTTTCTTCCTTAACCTATCAAGGCCAGGCTTTTCCTATCTCTGTCCACCTAGTTTTTACACAGCATGTCCTGAAATGGCATTTTACACACTACCTTTTCAGGGGAAATGCCAGCCTATGTGTTTATAGTACAGAGATGGCAAACCTTTTTGAGATCAAGTGCCTAAACTAGAATCCAAAATCCACTTACTACAAAGTGTCAACACTGCAATTAAACCTGAATACTGAGGTTTTAATTTAGAAAAAAAACAACTCCTACATTAACATCATTTGTCTTAAAAGAAAAACATAGTAACAGAGCTTTTGATGATACAAGCAGTTCTTTATTGAAAGGTAAAAGTTTGCATTTGGGGTGCTTTTGCACAACTAATGTCCTCTTTGCTGTTGTACTCATGCTGATACTTTGTCAAACTTTGGCCAGGGAGGCTTGGCTCACATGCTGACAGAGGGTTCTGTGTGTCCACTGCACCATGTGTGCCATAGATTCACCACCGCTGATATAGTAGGATAAAGATTGATTTATACTTTAAAAATAAACTGTTAGCCATGTATATAGTGGTGCACACCTCTAATCTCAGCACTTGGGTGGCTGAGGCAGGAGAATCACAAGTTTGATTGACAAATGTGGGTTATATAGTGAGTTCAAGACCAACCTGGTCTACATAAAGAGCCTCTATCTCAAAAAAAAAAAAAGTTACACAACACATTATGCCCTTTACATCAACCTGCCAGCCTGCCATGATAGGAATGGATAAAATAAGGCAAGACATATCTTGTCAGTCTCACAAAAATTAGTGAATTCATTTAATGTTCAATAAATTTTTGCCTTTTCTTGTTTATTATAGGAAGATTTCAGCTAAGTGGGTTTCAAGTTGGAGAGTCTTCAATGAAATTCTTTCAGCTCGTATTTCTTTGTAAGTACTTATTTTCTGAATGTAGGCATGAAGTATATATTTTCAAGGCCAGAGATTTTTATATGTCACAGTAAAGACCTTAACATTTTAAAATAATGTTCAGAGACTGCAGACACTCAGTTGCTCATGGAAAAACCATCGGAGAATATCTGTGGGAACTCTCCAACACCCACACTAAAATTTCAACAATAAAAAAGAGTACTTTTTTACTCTTTCATTCTCCTCCAGAATGTTCAGTCCTACAGGCTGAAAACATCCTGCTTACTTCCAGCAGGAGCCTCTTCAGAGTACAGAAAACCAGAAGAAAATAAAATATAAATTCTAGAACACATGCAAGTTGCATAGTCCCCAAGGTAGCTAGTGTTCTGGGGTCCTTTCTTCATTTGCAAAACTTAGCCTTTAACTTGGAGATTACTTCTCCCCAAAGTGTTTTAATATTGCAAGTAGGATCCTAATTTGCTTAGCATATAAATAAGGGCTCTGTGTCAGCTTTCTTATAACTGGGAAAAAATATCCAACACCCACCTCTTAAAGGCAAAGAGGCATATTTTGGTTCACACTTTCAGAAATTTCAGTACATGATCAATTGGCTCCAAGGCATACATCTTGGAGATAGGGTGTGCAGAGCAAAGCAAGTCACTTTGTGGTGACCAGGGAAGCAGAGCAAAAGGAACAGAGACATATATACTCCAAAACATGTTCCCATTGATCCACTTCCATCTTGTCCTCTAACATCCTGAGGATCATCAATAGATCAATCTACTGATGAGAATATTTGATCCATGATCTAATCATCTCTTTAGAAGTCTCTAAATCCAGTTAAATTAACAATCAAGTTTAACTACCACAAGCTCAAAAGAAAAATTATTTTTAGTACTATTAGAGAAAATTTATTTACATGTTTATTATTAACAAATGATGGATGCATAATTCATATTAGTCCTTAATAACTAGAGAAAATTTATTTTTGAATCCACATAACACTTTAGTACACCATTTTTTTACTCATTACAGCTCACATATTATTTACCACCCTTGAAGTTAAAAATATGGAGACAAACAGAAAATGTGTTACAATGGCATCCCATTGGGGTTGATCAAAATGCACAGTACAATATTTTAGCTGAGAGGAATTGAAAGAAGAAAGGGTAGCATGACCAGACACATGAGGAAAGGTTGTGGTGGTGGAAAATAAGAATTGCTTTTAAAATATTCCTTTCTTTCATCTTCTCAAACATGCAAAAATTTACAAACAATAGATTACTTTTTCCTTTTCCTAGTTTTATGAATGTGTAATTGACAGAAGTATATATATTTATAGATTATATATATTTACTGTGTACAGCAAGATCTATTAGTAATGTGAACATGGTGAAAACATAATGAAGGTAATTAGCATATCCATCACATTGCATACTGATCCCTTTTCACTGAGAACATTCTACTTTCCTAACAATTTTCAAATAAACATTATTATTAACTATAGTCACTGCATTGTATAATAAACAGATGTTTGAACTTATTCATTCTGTCTTGCTGAAATTTTGGATGTCCAGGCAAGTATTCCCACTCTTTTCAAGTCTATTTTAAAAGATCCATGAGTCCCAGACAGAGTAATTAAGCAAGAAAAAAAGGTGTCCAAATTGAAAAATATGTAAATTTTTTTCCTGTGGATCATATAAATGTAGAAAAACATAAACATCACACACATACACATTGCTAGAACTAGTAAATATAGCAAAATATTAAGGTACAAACTCTGCACAATACAATCAAACACATTTCTGTAAACTAGCATTAAACAATCTGTATAGGAAATAAAGTAAACAACCCAAATTATAGTAACAATGAAGTGAATAAAATACTTAGGAATTAACTCGACCAAAGAGTTTAATGTTGTACCAAAGTGGTATAGAAATCGTACACTGAGAAAAATCTTTGCTAAAAAATTTTTAACTACTCTTAAATTAATGGCAAGACATCACATGTTCATGGATGGTAAAACGGTAAAGATGCTGATAGTATACTCCAATGTCTACCGATTGAAGTCTCTATCAAAATGCCAACAAATTTGCAGAAATATAAAATTCCATCCTGAAATGCGTATAGGATAGCCCAATCAATCTCAAATACAAAGAACAAAGTTAAGTATTCACATTACTTATTTCAAAACTTGCTACAAAGCTACAACAATAAAAACAGTGTGGTTGTGGCACAAATACAGTACTATAAACCACTGGAGTGGAATAGAGAGCCCAGAAATAACTCTGACATATATTGTAAAAAGAGTTTTGACAACGGTACCAAAGACAATAAGAGGCAGTCTTTGCAAAAAATTGTGCCAGAAAAACTGGACATCCATATACAAGAGAACAAAGTCTTGTTTTTATCTACTACTTTACAAAATTACTATAGGTTTTGAAAGAATTAACTGAAAGAGATCAAAGACCCATACATCATACCTAAAATTATAAAGCTCTTAGAAAAAAATGCATGGTAAAATCTTCATGATACTAATTTGTCAATCTCATATATAATAATAAGGCTCAGGTTATCAAAGGGAAAAATTGCAAACTGGATTTCTTGAAAATAAAAACAATGTTTGTGTGCTAAAGAACGTTACTATCAGTGAAAAGGCAATTTAAAGTTAGGGGTAAATATTTGAAAATCTTGTAGTCTCTGATAAGGGATTATATCCAGAATACATAGGAAATTCCTAAATCTCAACAATAAAAGAACAGAGAACTTGATTTAAAAATGACTCATGAACTTGAATTGATATTCTACACGTAAGATATGTGAATGGCCACAAAGCATAAAAACAGTATTCAACATTAGCAATCATTACGGAAATGTAAATCAGAACCATGATGATAGGTCATTTCATATCCATTGTGATGACTTCTGTCAAAAAGAATAGCATTACAGCTGCTGGCAAGGATCTGGATACACTGGAAGCCTTGAACACAATTAGTCAGAATGGAAATTGTGCAGATGCTAGGAAAAACAATATATTGCTTTCTCAAAACATGAAAAATGGATTTACCTTATACTCCAGATCTTCCACATTCCAGCATATACTCTCAAAAATGAGGGCAAGTTTTAAAGAAGATAATTTGTATATCCAAGATCACAGCAGATTTATTTATAACTTCTACAACATGGGAGCATTTCAGTTCTTTATTAATGGATGAATGGATGAACAAAATGCAGCACCTGTAGAAATGGCATCTCATTCAGACTTAAAAAGGAAATAAAATCTGACATATTTTACAACATTCACAGATTGACATTGGAGATATTATGCTAAGAAATAAGCCAGTCATCAAAAGACAAATACTATGATTTCAGGCACATAGTGTGCCTAGATTAACCAAAATCAGAGACTGAAAGTAAAACATGGTTTGGAGGGCTTGAGGAAGTGAAGAATGGAGAGTTATTATTGAATGAGTATAGTTGTAGTTTTGCAAAAAAAAGTTCTGCAATTAGTTGCTGATTTTGGCTACTAACAGTAAAAATGTAGTAAATATCACTGAACTATGCATGGACTTAAATTTCTTACAACAGTAAATTGAATGTCTTATAAATTTTACCACAATAAAAAGTTGAAAAAAATTCTTTGTAGTATTCTTAAAATTGTGACTGCTTTGGGTTTGGTTTTGAATAAGTTTATCTGTAACACTGTCTTACTTGCTGTAATGGAAGCTTGTAGTGAGCTTCATATATCTGCTTCTCTGTCTTTCTGTCTCCCTCTCTCTCTCTGTTTTGCTGTAGCTCTCTCACACTGTCTGTCACTGTCTCTTCACTGAGACCTAGTAGCCAACACCCACAACTTAAAGGAGAAGGGGACTATTTTGGCTCACAGTTCAGTCCACAGTTGCCTCACACCACAGCAGAGACCACATGGGAAAGGGGCATAGCAGAGAAAAGCTGCTCACATCATGACAGCCAATAGGCAGAAATAGAAGTACAAAGGCAAGGAGGGAGATACATGCCCGGTGTGACCTGTGTCTAACCAGGCTTCATCTCCTAACAGTATACCTGGCTACTAAACTTATTAGTGGATGAATCCACTGATGAGTACAGGATTCCCACAATCCAAACACCTTTCAAAAGCTTCACCTCTGAGTACCTGAGAATTTTGGGAGACAGTCTAGATCTAAACCATGATTCATTCTCTCTCTCTCTCTCTCTCTCTCTCTGCTCCTCTTTTGACTATTACTTTGGGATTTGCTACAGTCCACTTGGTTGAAGGGTCCACGAAGTGAGAAATAACCCTGGGAGATTAAGAAAAGGTAAAGAAAAGAAAGTTACAAAAGAACAAAGAGAAACAAAGATGGGGCCAAGAGGGGCTCTAACTCCTGATGGCAGAAAAAGACCCCAGGCAAATGCAGCTTGTTTATTTATAGTGGTAGAGATAAGGAAATTGCAGGGGAAGGTGAAAGGGGCTGGTCTGCAACCTGAGCCAGGAGAATAGCTAAGGTCTGCAGGACATCATGCTTGATGGTTTTCTGGTGAATTTTGGGGGAGGGGAGGAATCTTCGGCCTTGCTTCACCAGGCCTTCTTGTCACCTATTTTCCTCCCACAGGGCACTGCCTCCCCTGCCTCATCCGCGGGAGGTGGCAAGTTAGTCCTGGTCATAGTGACCTACAGCGCAGTGCTCCCAGCAGGGATTCACATTTGGTATATGGTATGTGTGGTGTATGAACTTTTCCTTCTTATTTGTCATTATTTTATTGGAAGCATAGCCTTTGGTCATACCTATGCAAATCTCCAATCAGTATATACATTTATTGAAAAGAAGTGTTCCCTCACCCTAAATATGTGCCTTGGAAAACTGAGCAATGAATGGTAAGAATGATGAGTAAAGTTAGTGGTAAAAAAGTGTTGTTTTTCAATTCTAGCATGAAATTATCGACTAGCACTGGGCAGTTTCTCTCCTAGATTATAACATGCTCTGTCAGCTAAGGACCGATTTGTTGTTAAGTCAGAAATGCATGAATGCATAAAGTATGAATATAAAGATAGAACATTTTATCATGCAAGTAGAAGTGGGAACCTTTGACTGCCAGTGTTGCATTATTCTCTGAGGCCCAATAAATGTAGATAAGTGGAAAAAAGGAAAAGGACCAGAGGGAATGATTTATAATAAAATATTAGAAAAATTATAGATGGATGCTTTGGCCAAACTTGAAGTAGTATGGAGAGTGAGTAGAAATGGATCATATATTTTACTCCACTCTGTGCCAACTCAAATGGTCATATTGAAATTGCTTATGGAAATGAAAAATTGTGGACTCTAAAGCTACAATAAGGATGACCACAGTACCACTATATTGGAAATGCAATTTGGAGTGACAGTCTACTATTTGTTTTATATATGCTTTCACTCCTTAGCTAGGTTGTAAACTGTGATACAAGTATATATTTTATAATCTGAGATTTAAAACTTCCTTTGTCTCATATACATATAAATATATATATAAAATCTACACTGTCACTAAATTATTTTATATCTTGATTCACAATTTCTCAAACATATCTTGTTTTAATCCAACTATCATTGCCACCTTATATAGTGCATTTTCTAATTATGTAACCTCGGTTGTGATGAAAGTTAAAACAAAGAAAATCAGTCTGCACCGCTGAAATATTTCTCTAAAGAATGCCTCCAGTTTGAAAAAGTGGGAATGGATTATCTATTAATTCTTACAGCTGGGACAACCTCTTTTGGCTCAAAATGTTCCATAGTTCAGGCATATTATATGTTGCCTTACAATTTGGCCAGTTAAATTATTTGACACATTTTAACACTTACAAAGATAAAACTGTAGACTGAGAGTATTTGAGTTCAAATCCTAGCCATATATTTCTTAGCTCTGTAATTTGAGGTTCATTAATTAACTCCCATAGCCTTCATTTCCTCATCCACAAGAAACAGATAATTGCACCTACAAACTGTCACTTATGTCCTTTAAGAACATCTGACATATAAAAATACTGAATAAAAGATTATTCTTAAATGTTTCAGAAAATCAAAGAAGTTGAAATAATAATAACAGATCCTTAGTTTTCCTACTTTATTTTAAGCAGATGGAAACCAATGTAAAATCTCCCAGTTCAAATGTCAGAGACTAGAGTTGGGAGATGGACTTAATTAAAGAAGATTGAGTCCCATCTGAGGTTTATGGCTATTGCATTATTTTAGAGTCCTGTTCAAAAAATACTCCGATTTTAAACTAGATATTTTTGGATTTTTCTCATCAGCACAAGCTAAGAAATTGAATACAGAGTCACTTTGAAAACTAAGTTCTGTCCAAAGTAGAGTCATTAATATGATACCTGTCACCAGCCACATTCATAATGAAGATGAAAATCCATCAAATAAGAATCTTCTTTAGGACCGGAGGTGAAGAGCTCAACTGAAACATCACCAATAGTAGTACACATTTCATTTTCCTGTTAATTTTAGTATTATTATGGCTACATAGTTAAATAATATTTTTTCCTTTTTGAGACCTTGAATTGAGGATCATGTAAGCTTTTGTTTATATACAGAAGCAACTAAATGGGATCAGCTATTTGAAAACTCCCTTAGGCTACCTGCCTGTTTTACTATTGCAGCATCATACCTGACATCTAACATTTTTTCAGTTCTCCCACATGACTCTGACTTAATCCTAATCCAGCCAGAATCTCAAACCAGGCATATTGTCATCCCATCATCTTTTGTTTTCCTTTGGTAAATGCTCTTATGTCCTCAAAATATTATGTCATCTCTTTTTCATCTCCACTATTGCAAAAGGCAACTAATGAGTTTCCCATTGGGATCTTGGACTCCTCCAGTCTGTCTACTAAACTCTATTCTCAGTAGTTGTTAAGAAGAGAAGCTTCCCTGATCATATTACTCTTCAGTTCTAAAATATTTACTAGTTCAAATAATTTATAGGATAAGCTCAAAATCCTTAGTGTGTCAAACTGAATAATTATTTATTAGTTTCCATCCTTGTCACCCTTGTCCTCAAGTGTACTCTTCTTTGTGAGTTATTTGGAATGTTCTGAACAATATGAATGTATGTTCTAATGGATCTAAGCCTTTGATTATTCATTCTGTTTGGAATGCTTGTCCTTGTACTTTTTTTGGAGAGGCTTCTTTAGCTATAGACCAAAAATGGCAGTGGTACACCTGGTTGGAGTATCTGCCTTGCTGTTAATAAGCAGGTGCAGGATGCAGGCTATAGCACAGGGATCTCAACTTGATACTCATGTAGTAAACCAGGTTCTTCCAAGACTGGCTAATCCAAGGAAATTATAATCACTTTTTAAGTTTTTGCTCATGTCCTTTCTTCTTATATCTTTTTTCTCTAACATGCTTTATCTGTCCATAGTTTGGTCACTATAAGATTTGAATTTCAGACATATTTTATGTGAATGTGTTTGAAAGTGTCTCTTTGTTTGTTTTATTCTTTTTAATGCAGAAGGATTAACTGTTTTGATTCCTTATATACAATCATAAACTTGAGGAAAGGATACTGTCCTTTCATGTTTGTCACTAAGCATTTTGACTTGTTAAAATTGATGAGGGCCAGGGTACCACGCCTGGCTTGCAAGTGCAAGGTCCTGAGTTCAATCCTCGGTACAAAAAAAATTGCTGAATAATTATTTAATTTATAATCTGTCACTCGTGCTAATGACATTAACACTCTTAACATCCCATTTCTATCAAACACCTTCACTGCTCAATTGTCTTTTCATAGAACCACTGTAATATTCCAATGGGGTTCTATTGGGTGTGGGTCAGATGAGAAATTGACTCTTTTTTTTGAGACAAAGTCTGAATATGTAGTTTAGGCTGGCCTTGAACTCTCTATGTAGCCCAGGCCAGCCTTGAATTTGTGGCGATATTTCTGCCTCAGCCTCCCAAGTGGTGGGATTACAGGCGTGCACTACTATGCCCAGTTTACCCTCTTTTATTTTATACCTTGTAAACTAATACCTCACATTATTATCTGGAACACTTTCTTCTCTACAACATAACCACTGTTCCCCAAGGAGACAATATTGTTCATGTTTCTCCCAGCACATTGGGCACATTCTCTACTATTTGCTCTTGTTCAAGACATTGCCCCTGGAGGAATATCCTTCAAGACATCAGCGGGCAGTCCTTTCCCTGCTTACTTGCCGAAGTCTTTGAGACATGTTCCATTTCAATGAATTTCTAAAGATCTATCTTCTTGCTTTAACAAATTTCTTTTAAGGCCATATATTTAACCTACTATGTAATATTTTACATTCTCGGTCATCCATTTTTCCCTCTTTGTGTTCCTCAAGTTAACCTGTCAATATAGGTAAAAGTATCAAAAGTTAAAATTGTACAAGTTGAAAGAAGAAGAACAAAGGGCATCTTTTAAGGAAATTGAGAAGCTTCAAACAGGGTTTTGTGGATGATTATGTTTCAGTTTTAGTGTCAGTATTGTTATAAAGAAGGGTTTTTTAAGATTCCTATGGGGTTTGAATTAATTATAATTTTTTTTGAAATATTCACAAGAGCTCTTTTCAAGTTTGCTTTTGAAGTTCTTTCACTTTTCTGATTATTATGTGAAGTTCAAGAAGGTAAAAGTATATTGTCTTTTTAAATAATTTTCTTACCTCAAGGAAAAATGACAAGCTGAGAATTGAAAGAAGGGTGCAGAGTGCTTGTGAGAGGAGAGACAAAGAGTGAGAAGGGAATACTGAAAGTGTGGTTGTGTGTGTGTGTGTGTGTGCTTTTATGGTTTAAAAGTTGCTTTTGTCTGAAGCAATTTCAAATTTAATTATTAAAAATAAGGATAAAGGTAAAAATAAAAGGCAGGGTAACTAAATATCTAAATAAAGTCATAAAATATTACTTTCTTCCCACAGGTTTATTATGTGTATTGGTTATACGGCTTAATTGTTTTCATTTCACAGATTTGTTCATGCACATAACATACTTTAATTATTTTCCCCATTCACGTCTCTAGCTCCAACCTCCCAAAATCATTTCACTTCTACTTCCCCCTCTTCTAATTTTTATTTTTATTAGTTCATGTTTGTAGTACAGAATGATTGTATTCATTTTAGGGAGTTGGTACACGTCCATGATACATCTTAATTCTTTTCATATCCCATTCATTTCTCCACTCTCCCCTCTCTGTCTCTTGGTCTTCTTCCCATTTGAAAAAGATCTTTCTCTCTGTTTTATATTATCTATATTTTATTTTACTGTTTAATTTATACTTTAGGTATCTCATACAAGAGAAACTGTGATATTTAAGCTAGTGTGTCTGATTTATTTCACAACATTATGGCCTTAAGGTACATGCATTTTCCAACAAATGACTCATTCATCCCTCTTTTTAGCAGATATTAGTATATTGTGCATAAGTAATTCGTTTTCATCTATTCATGTGTTGTGGACATATAGGCTACTTCCAAGATTTAGCTACTATGAGTTGTGCTGCTATAAACATAGGTATGCATGTATTGTTATAATATGATGTCTTTAACTCTGCCAGGAAGATACCCAGAAAGGGAAGACTTGTCAAGTGGAATTTCTATTTTTAATTTTTGAGGCATATCTACACTGATTTCCACAGTGATTGTGCTAGTTTACATTCCTATAAACAATGCAGCAGGGCTACTTTTTCCCTACAGCCTTGCCAGTATTTGTTATTATTTAATTTCTTGATGATAGCCACTCTTTCTGGAGTAAGATGGAACCTCAGTGTTGTTTTAATTTCCATTTCTATAGTAGCCAGGGATGTTGAACACTTTTTAGTGTATTTATTGGTCATTTGCACTACATTTTCTGAGAAATGTCTGTTCGTTTTAACTGCCAATTTTTTGGGGGGGTCTTTTAGTTTGTAGGTTATTTTTTGAGTTCTTTATACAATCTGTATATTAATCCTCTCTCCAAGGAGTAGCTGGCAGGTTTTTTTTCTTTTCTGATTCTTCAGGTTGTCCTTTACTCTGTTCGTTGTTTCTTTTGCTACAAAGAGTTTTAATTTGCTATAATCCCATTTGTTTATTCTTGATGTTATTTCTTGTGTAACTAGGTTTCTGTTCAGAAAGTTCTTGTTATATCTATGCTATGAAGAATTTTACATATTTTATCTTTCTGCAGAATAAGTGTTATTGTTTTAATATTTAAATCTTTGATCCATTTTGATTTTAGTTTGAAATATGATGAGAGAAATGACTGTAGTTTCCATCTTCTGGATGTTTATAGCTACTTTTCCAAGAACCTTTTGTTAAAGAGGGTATCTTTCCTCCAGTGTAAGTTTTTGGCATCTTTGTCAAAAATCAGATAACTGAATGTGACTGGGCTTGTTTCTGCATTCTTTGTTCTGTTCCAGTGATCCATACGTCAGTTTTTGTACTGGTACAATACTGTATCATTTCAGTATCACTTGAAATCCAGGACTGTGATGCTTCATTGCTCTTGTTGGCCAGGATCATTTTTGCTATTCTGGATCTCTTGTGGTTTCATGTGAATTTTAGGATTGATTTCTCAAGTTTTGCATAGAATGCCCTCATATTTTGATTAAAATTACATTAAATCTATATTTCAGTTTCGATATTATGGCCATTTTGACAGTATTGGTTCTGCCTGTCCAGAATATGTTTTCATTTTCTGATGTCCTCTTTGATCCCTTTTTTTAAAAAAAATTCTTTTATTGGTACATTTTAGGTATACAACACAATTACATTTCTCATTGGGAATTGTACCTTTACATAATGCATCTTGGTTCTT
>NW_004624744.1:9066987-9103312 GCF_000247695.1 Heterocephalus glaber | reverse complement strand
GCTGTGCAGAAGCTTTTTAATAAGAAGAGATCCCACTTGTTGATTGTTTGTGCTAGTTCATGGGCAACTGAGGTTTTGTTCATAAAATCTTTCCTACACCAGTGTCTTCAAGAGTCCTGGCTAACTTCTGTTCCAGGCAATTCAGCATTTCTATTTTAATATTTAGTTCCTTAATCCATTTCAATTTTAGTTTAGTGCGTGGTGAGAGATATAGATCTAGTTTTAATCTTTGGCAAGTTGAAATCCAATTTTTCCATCACCATTTATTAAGAGGCTATCTTTCCTCCAGTGAGGGTGTTTGACTGCTTTATTGAAGATGATATAGCTGTGTGTGTCTGGAGTTATTTCTGCATCTTCTAATCTGTTCCACTGGTCCTCAGGTCTGTTTCTTTGCCAGTACCATGTTGTTTTTATCAAGTAGTTTTGTAGTATAGTTTCAAGTTGGGGATTGTGATACCCCGTGCCATATCTCTGTTACCTAGAATTGCTTTTGCTATTTTGGGTCTCCTCTTGTTCCAAATGAATTTTTGAATTGTTTTCTCAAGGTCCATGAAGTATGCTGCTGGGATTTCAATTGGGATTGCATTGAAGCTATACAGCAATTTTGGAAGTATGCCCATTTTCACTATGTTGATCCTTTGTACCCAGGAGCAAGGGATGTCTTTGCATTTTCTGATATCCCCTTCAGTCTCACTTTTCAAAGTGGTATAGTTTTCAAAGAAGAGGTCTTTGATTTCTTTTGTTAGGTTGCCTCCTAGATCCTAGATATTTCAATTTTTTGGATGCTATTGTGAAAGGAATTGTTTGCTCTATTTCTCTCTCAATGAGTCTATTGTTCATGTAGAGGAAAGATGTTGATTTTTGTGATCATTTTCATTGATCATTGATCATTGTCTTGACTTCTGTTTTTGTTTGATCCTCCCCCTTTGCTTTTAATTTCTTATCGTGCTGGGTGAATTCATTCTGTTGGCTTCCTGGGGTTGTGATCCTCATTGTCTTTTCATAGGACTTTGTCTAAAATTTTTTGCAGTGGTGGTTTGGTATTCCTGAAGTTCCTAAGGTGCTCTTTGTCATGAAAGTATCTTATTTTGCCATCAATTTTGAAAGATAATTTTGCAGGGTACATCAATCTGGGTTGGAGCCCGTTTTCCTCTAGGGCTTGAAACACATCACTCCAAGCTCTTCTTGCCTTGAGGGTTTCCAATGAGAAGTCTGCTCTGATTTTGATGGACTTTCCTTTGTATGTGATTTGTTTCTTTTCTCTAACTGCTTGTAGAACTTTGTTCTTCTGTTGGGTTTCTGGAATCTTAACAATTATATGCCTATGTGTAGATTTTTTTGATCAAGGCTAGCTGGAGTCCTATATGCCTCACTTATCTGTATGTCAGTTCTTTTCCCCTGCTTGGGAAGTTTTCTGCCATCACTTCTGTGAACAGTTTTTTATGTCATCTGCACTCTCTCCTATTTCTTCATTGAGTCCCATCCATCTTATGTTATTTTTCTTTGCATCATCTAGCAGCTGCTGGATTGATTTCTCATGGTCCCTTAGAATTTTAAAGAATTTTTTCTTTTCCTGGTCCCTAATTGCAATCTTATCTTCCATATCTGAAATCCTGCCTTCATATTGGTTCATTCTGCTGCTTAGGCTTTCAATGGAGTTTTTAATCTCCTGGAAATCTGTTTGGATCTGTTTTATGGATTCAATTTTTTCTTATGTTGGCATTCCATCATGTTCCTCAGCTGCTCTATTTTTTCATCTGTATCCTTTCTAGATTTATTAATCATGTTTTGCACTATGGGCACAGTCTTTGCTGTTATGTGAGAAATTATTCCTGATTTCATTTCTTCCAGATCCTCTTTTGTTGCTAGTTCAGGGAGTCCAGGTGGTTGAATATCAGTGCTCCATCTCATTTCCCTTTGTTGTTGCTGTAGGTGATCTGGAAGTCTGATTTTGAGGCTTGTTTACCTGTCTTCTCATTTCAGTTGGGGTGTGTCTGTGTGTGTGTGTGTGTGTGTGTGTGTGTTCCTGGTGCCTGTGCGGCTCACCTCTTCTGTGCTGGGAGCTGTGGCAAGCCTACCCAGAAGCCTCCTCCAGTCTGGGAGCCTCAGCATGCCTACCTGGAAGCCTCTGCCTGGCTGGGAGCTGTGGCACACTGACCTGGAAGTCCCCCCTCTCCCTCATGTTTCTATTGCTCTGTGTGTTTGTGTTTGTGTGTGTGTGTGTGTGTGTATGCATGTGTGTCCTTAGGAGTATGGGTTAATTTTAGTAGAAAGACATTGTTGCTAGTATGGAGATCTCTTCATTTTAGTGTTTGCTTTCCTGTAATGTGCATTGGGCATGTCTTACTATAGGCCTTTTCCTCTGACCCAAAATCCTACCACCTTTGTTAATTTGGAGAGGGGAAGGTGTGGTATAACTGGGTCAGTACTCAGTTCTGTAGAAATGAACCTGTGTTATTGATGATAAAAAGAAAAACTAGATTTTATCTTTTAGTAAAAAACAATTAATAGCAACAGCTATGCTACTCTGGCAATAGCAAATAAATCAGTAACAATAGTAGAGTCAATGACAGACTAGATACTGACATAACACAAGAACCAATAAAAGCTATTACTGTGCCATCTTTTACAACAGAAGAGATCTATGATTATAATATGGACAAAAAGACAAACTTAACTCTCTGTGTTGGATGCCGGCAATGGGGTCAAGCAGTCTGCTGGGGTTCATACTAGCACTTTCAAACACAGTCCCTTCAAAAGCCTCATGACTGGCGTGGCTTCTCAAGTTGCAGCAGAGGACACCATATCCTTCCTGCCCTGAGTTTAAGCTTCTCATGTGGTCTGTGTCTAGCCCGTGCCCTCTCTGTGACTCTATCTTGTGATCCTTTCCCCCAAGTCACTCTGGGATGGTGGCTCCAGGAACTCTGAAGTTTATTTGTTCTGTAGTTGTTCTGTAGCTTAGTCTTAAACAATTAACCCCTTCCCTGAATGGCTCTTCATTAAAGATTTTCTAAAATGGCAAGTGTTGCACTAGTTTTCATCTACTCCAGCTTGCCATGAGGAAGGGAATCACTTATAGAATAAAACTCCATGCTTTTGAAATTTACAATAACTGTGAGCTATTTTTGAGGCTAGCACTGCTGGCCCCACCTGTTGTTTCCTCCTGGAGCTGCCAGTTGACTCCAGGTTTACCTTGTGTTAGTGAAGAAGGTGATCTTTTCCTGGGAGCTGGGGGTAGTTTTTCAAAATGTTTCATTTTATTCTGTGCATTGTGATATCCTTCTCTGGTTGGTTTGTAGTTCTTAATTTTCCTGTCAGCTTCCTCTCAATTACCAGAGGAGATCTAATATTTGTCTTTTTTTTTTCATTTGCCAAGTTGTTGTCTTCCAGGTTTCTTGATTTCAGATTCGACAGAGGCTATATTTTGCAGCCAGTCTACTCTGTCTTTTTTTTTTCAAGTCTAGTTTCACTTTATAAAGTTCTATTTAGATGATAGAATGAAAATAAAGAATAAAAGGTAACTATATTTTAAGTAAAAAGAAATCTCAGTGCTACAGAGCAGTGCTTAGAGTCACAAATTTGAATATGAATCTGAGAAGCTTTCTCATCATGCCAGACTCATGTCAGGAATATTCACAAATCTGAATGATGTTCAGTATTTAAAAACTGAACAGCGATTGTATAAAGCAAAGAGTGAATATAGTAGTACTTCTTTATATTTGAAAAAGGAAAACTAAAGTAGACAATTTTGTTCTTTTTTTTAAATGTAAAAATTATAGGTGAAAAATTAGAGGAAAAAAAAAAGCCTTGGAATAATGATCAAAATCCTGGCTGTATAGTAGAATCACTTAAAGCAGGTTTCAACAGAGTAGTACTTGGACCTTACTTAGCCATGAGGAATTACAATTGAATCTCTGAGGGTGGGGCTCAAGTATGATATTGTTTTAAACACATCCTCTGTATGATTTTAATATATTAATATTGTTGATAAACACTGTTCCAGAGAAACAAAGCACAGAAGATTATAGGTCTCTTATTTTGAGGACAGTTGCTCAAAGTTTGTGTTTTGTCAAAGACCTGATGCTCCAATAAGGAATTAGACATATCTAAATAACTGAAAGAGAGGATTATTCTCATTACAAAAGAAATAAATGTTTGAGGAGATGGGTTTGTTATACTCTGATTTGATCACTACATGATGTATATATCATGTTGTATTATGTAAATATGCACAATTATTGAATATTAGAATATTAGAAGTGAATATTAGAAGTGGGTGCCCTGGTAGAAGCATTTTTCACAGATGCTATCACTGCTCTTTTGCAGCAGTTGCCGAGGACATGAAAATGTGACTTTCTTTTCACAAATTGTATACAAAAGTATATTTAGACAATTGCTTGTTCTGAAAGGTGTTGTTCAACTATCTCCACTGTCACAATACTCCCCTCTGTGGTTTTTGACTGCAGTAACACCCTTTTCTCCCCACCTTTATTGACTTTAAAGCATTCACATGCATCCTGAAAATGTTCTTTATCTAATGTATATTGCAAATCCATCCTTTGTATTATTTCAGACAGAAAATTTATATTCACAATCTATATTTCACTGAGGAATGCAATTTCTGGGAACCACTCCATGGAAAACAGCACAGCACTATTTAGCTTTGCCTGCATATTTGATTAAAAGCTCTACATCTCTATCTTCTTAAAAATAATTTAGTGCAACAAAATGTTGACAGCTGGCAGTTGAGGAGACTTCATGTTTTTTCTTCTGTTTATTTTGCCAATGTAGGAAAAGAAAACACCAGATATAGTTTTCTATTTTGAATAAGAATATGCTATTGAATGATTTCTGTGATTGTAATAATAATATTAATTTAGAAGTATAATGTCAGGTTAGAAGATCTTATTTATCTCTTTAATATTTTCAAAAAGTTATACTTTATAGAAGAATGGGAACTCAAATGAAGGCAAGTACAAATTCCTGGATAATTTTAGCTTCTGGACATTTTTACTCTCCAAGGTAAAGACAACTGGTTAGATATTTTAAATTACATGAAGTCTTTAACCCTCATAGTAATGTTAACAAAGGCCAATTATACTTGTTGGTCTCAAATGAAGCAAGTGCCTAGAATTTATTTAATCCCATGTTTAAAGAATTACAAATCCCCCCTTCTTCCTCCCTCTTCTCTTTTTTATAGCATTTGAAGCCTTCTGTAGATAGCATCTCTAAACCTTTACAAATTCCACCCCTAAACCAGTTCCAAAGGCTTTAGACCACATGGTCACGTATAGTCACAAGAACAACCCCGATTTTCTGTATTAGTCAGTTTCTCCTTCACTAGAATACAATACCTGGTATCTACAACTTAGAGAAGGAGAGGTTTAATTCAGCTTATTATTTCATCAGGTGATGAGCAGTCTCCAGCTCAGCCACAGAATCATAGAGGTTGTGGCAGAGCAAAGCTGATTTTCTCATGGTGCCCTATGAAGCAGAGCAGGGAAGCAGTGCCAGAGAGGAAGGGACAAGGGGTGACCAGACACAGACCCCAAGACCATGCATCCATAGCCCACTCAGACACACCAGAAATGTGCTCCACCAGGGCCCCAAGCAGATCTTAAAGCCTACCAAGTTCACACTCTGCCCTAGTCACCACATTATGTTTTCTAAGAGTATTTTTAAGCCATGATAAAAAGGGGGCACTTAGGATGACACAAAGGAAACTTCATAAACTTTTAGGAGGCTGGGATTATTTTAACAGAGCATTTTAGAAAGTGACCAGTTAAGACTATGAAGTGTGGCAAAACTGAGCACGGGACTCTCAGGCAGACAGAGATCCTTCACTTGGATTCCTAAACTTTAAGAACATAGGTGCTGGGCCGAAGGTTTAACTTAGTGATAGGGTGCTTCCCTGGCATGTGCTAGGCCATGAGTTTGATCCCTGAAATCACAAAAGAAGAAAGAGGTGAATTGCAAAATTCTAAAACCGATCAAAATAATAATTCTACAATGAAAGGAAGGGTAATGGATAATAATCCAATATAAGATGTGGATCTTTGGGGAATACTTGAACTGGAGTAGTTTGGGGATACTAGACAGCTAATAATTTATTTGATTGTACAAAAATTGCTGGAAGTTTTAACTTACCGTTACTCTTTGGTAAATTTTCAACCATCTTTAATTTTATCACTAAGCTTAAGAAACACCACGTTTTTCTGATTTTCTTCATAATTGTTTACTCATCTCTTTTTCTGAACTAATACTGATTGGAGTATTATTAAAATATTCAAAAAGTGGAACAGCCTAAATGTTGATGACAGATAAGTAAATAAAGAAACTGATATGTATTTGTTATGTATAACAAATAATGAAAACTAAAGCAGAATGATGGTTACCAGAGGCTACTGTAGGGTGAAAGGGAAAACTGTTTAATGGACACAGTTTCAATTTTGCAATATACAAATGTTTTTGAGAGGTTAAACATGTTAAAGAATGTGAATATAACTATTGATACTGAAGAGTGCATTCAAAATGATTAAGAGGGTAAGTTTATTGGATTTTTTAAATTCAAAAGAGCAAAGAAGCTTTCAATGTAGCATTAAAACATGTGAAATAAGAATAAATCTAATAACATTTGTGTAAGACTTGCACACAGAAAATAAAACAGAAATTAAAAAGGAAGAGGTATATAAAATGATAGGCTGCATTTATTTACTAAATAAAGAATTTTATGAAGTCCATTTTACCTTCAAAAATCTATACATTTAATATATCAAAATTAAATTCCCTGCAAGCAGTTGGTAAAAATTGGCAAGTTGATTGCAAAATTTTAATGGGTAAACAAAGAATCTAGGATAGCCTCTATAGCCTTGATTGAACAAATTTGGAATGGTGATATACAAAAATGGACTTCAAGAATTGCTAGATAGCTATAGTAATAAAAATAGTATGACAAATAAATTAATGTAAGATATGATGTAAATATATGCAATTAAAATTGCAATGGTACAATGGTATGGAGAAGCATAGATACACATTTATGCATAGTTTATTTTATAATTCAGTAATAACATTGACTTTCATTCTATACAGATTAGACAATAAAACTTTGATAAAAGTTTTGAAACAGCATTTGCCATGTAAGAATTACAGCTTATGAAAAATCGATGAAACAAACATTATTATCTTCCCTGTATATTTGGTATATGAAATACCAATTTTTTAAATAACTTTAGTGAATGTTGAATCGGTAATAACTTTGAGATGTAGACTTTGACACATGCATACTTACATTTTTATATGTAAGGATTTTACAATTATGTTTTTATAATACATTAATTTATTTAACTTATGGTTAAATTTAAATTATTATTTAAATTAAACTGGGCCAGTATAATATTTATTATTATTATGTGGACTTATTTGTGACTATATAGTAATGATTGTGTAGTATTTCTTGAGACATATTGTAGGATTAAATATCTGCAAACTTTTTGGAAATGTTCTAAGTGTTCTTGAGATATTTATTTTAACATTGTATATTCTACAATGTTAGGGCATAATTATATAAAGGTCAATTGAAAAGAATATGTGAAATTTTATTTATATAATCAACATTTTTATACATTTTATTTGTCAATGGTCAAATAAAAGATGTGCTAAAAGCTCTCACTAAGATTACAGGTTAATTTTTGATTGATAGGTTTTTGCAATTTTGTTATTAGATGTATAAAATTTTAACATTTAAGATTTTTCTAGTTAAATACATCTTTAATAATCTTTATTTTAAAATAATGAGACTCTTTATTTTAAAATAATTTTACAACTTTCCCCTTGTTGCTTTTAACCTTGCTGTATTTTTTTATGGAGTTACTGAAGCTTTTCAAAGTCTGTTTCTTTTACTGGATTAGAAATTGTCTCCATTCTCCTCTTTAATGGTTAAGCTTAAAATGGTTCAGATATCCTATATTCTTTTCATTCTAAAGTAACAAGATGTATAATATATATCTAGAACTGTATCTGTTCACCCCAGAACATTATAAAATGTTGAAAGCACTTTAATTTTGACTATCCTCTGCTATCTCTCAGGATATTTCAATACCATATTTTGCATTTACCTTGTGTTTTATCTCTGAAAATACCCTTATTAATTTTTTCTGCAGTAAACATTGCTATAGATTTGTGTACATGTTTTTAACTTCTTTTTACATTTCACCTTCTGTTAGCTCAGACTTTATCTTGGAATTATTTTCTTTTTATTAAAGCACCTTTCTTAGAGGTTTCCTTTGTGAGGGTTAATGAGATAAAAACCGGTCTGGGAATCCTTCTTTATCATTGTTTCTTTGTATGATCATTTAAATATTTTGTTGCATATGCTGTTGTTTGAATTGCTACCTCATAGAGTGTTTCAGGCCTCCAAATGTAGAAATCTTGTGAGACCTGTGTTAAGGGAATTTCCTTCCAGAAGGTCATTTTTCCTTCACATGTTGCCTATCCACAAACTTTCAGGATCCCTCTCAGTTTCCTGTTCTAGGTTTTTTTTAAGTATGCAGGTAATGCTTAATACAAATTCACACATATTTCTTTGTTTGTTAACTGAGTGTGTTTCTACTCATCACCCATCTCTAAATTTGTAGTGTCTCGTGGGCTCCAACTTCAAAAGAGAGTCTGGATGGAAAAAACTCAGGTGCTGGGGCTGATGTCCTGGACCTGAAGGGCAATTACAGCTGCATCCCTTTACCAGGATGGCCTTAGGGATTTCTTTTGCTTTTGATGGCCTTAGTTCTATATTTTTAAATTTTATTTTTAAATAAATTTTATTTTACCCCATTCCCCTCCTCAAACCCTTTCCTCTCCCTATGTACAAAAGCTTTGTTTCATTTTTTCCTTCTATTTTCGCTTCTTTTCTTGTCCATTCCTTCCTTTCCTTTCTCCCTCTCTCCTCCTTTGTTCCCCTTCCCATTTGAATACTTTCTTCCCATTTCCCAACATCCATTATACATTTCAGTCCTTATTTCCACTTTCAGTTTCTCACACTGAGAAACAATGTGGTATTTAAACATGTGTGTCCGATTTATTTCACTTAAGAGTATGGTCTCAAGGTCCATCCATTTATCTCTAAATGTCTGAAGCTCATCCTTCTTTATGGCAGAATAGTACTCTGTTGTATAAAAAAAATACCCCACATCTTTATCCACTCCTCAGGTGACAGGCATTTGGGCTGTTTCCAAGATTTAGTTATTACCCTTCCCCAGTGCTGGTGGGAGTGCAGACTGATGCAACCACTGTGGAAATCAGTGTGGAGATTTCTCAAAAAACTATAACTAGAGTTTCCATTTGACATAGATATACTACTTCTTGGTACCTTCCCAAAAGAATTGAAAACTTCATACCACTGTGATATATGCACACCCATGTTTATAAGAGCACAGTTTGTAATAGTTTAGTTAAAATTTAAGTAAATTTTTGCTACGTTTAAAAAAATTCTTAATTATTGAGGTTAAGTATTACAAGAGATCAGTTTTGCCATTTTGATTAAATATAACAACCCAATATCTAACATTTTGGTAATTCTTTTGAATTCAAGTTTTTTTCACCTTATTTTCAGTTTGTATATCCATGCCTGTACATTCTTCAGAAGGTTTTGTGACCTTGCACTATGCTAAACATTTTTAAAAATACTCAGTTAAGAATCATCTTCTCTCCTTTGTTCTTACTTTTTTCCAAGACCCAAATAACATCACTAATTATTTCACCAAAAATTAATTTTCATCCCATTGCCAAGATTTGCAGATATAAATTAGAAGTGAATTGAGCCTCTTTAATTCAATGGCAAATTAATATTTCTACCATTAAGTACAGGCTAAAGCAAAAGGGTTTATGAAGTATCATAAAAGTATGAAAACTTCAGAAGTCACCAGCTGGAAAGACTAAAGAGAATAGAAAGACTTTGTTTGAGCAAATAAACATAGTACCCAATGGTACCACAGTGGAAAAGAGGGAGAATATCAAGAGATGGAAGATGCTATGTACAACAGAAATACTAAAAGAACTGTGTGCAAATTTCCAATGATGAATGTCATTGTATTGCACACCTAAAGTGTACCATTAAAATTAATTTTGAAAAAAGAAAAGAAAGTAAGAATGTGATGAGATGTCATTTTTAGACTCAGGATAGAAATACTCTACCCTGTATTCTTACATTTACAGCATCTTTCCCTGGTCTCTGAACTATATATACATGAAGTCAAGAAATGTTCCCACTAAGAGTTCATGTTTCAGGTTCCTAAGACCTTTAAACACCTGTCTAATGCCATCAAGATTGTTCTCTATGTCTATTTGGATTTCTTCTTTATCTCTGTCTTCCTGAGCAGTGTCCTAACATGAGTGGCCAAGGAGTTGTTCTTTGTGAGAGTTTTAAGTGGATCTTGGGAGTCAGTTAACTTCCTGTGGCTGGGACAAAATACTTGCCACACAAAACTTATAGGAGGAGAAGTTTATTTTTGCTCACATTTTCAGAGGTTTTAGTCTGTGGTCAGTTGGTTCCAAGACAGGAACATCATGGTGGGAGGATGTGGTGAAGACAAACTGCTAATTTCTTGACTGCCAGGAAACACAAAGGAAGTATATCAGAGAAGAGACCACACCCTAGACTTAGTTCCTAAATTACAGCTCCCACTGGACACACCCCAAACCATGTTCTATTAGTCCCCTAGGTGGCACTTAAGTTGACAACATTACCTGTCATAGAAGCACACACCAGAAGTTTCACAGGTCTATAAAATTCCATGTATGGAATGGATTTTATTTTGTTGCTTGAGATCAGTTTGAAGTTATTTAAACAAAGTAAAGTTAGAGAACATATGAGATGTAGGGGATCGATAACATCAATATGTAGATGTTTGGTTAATGTGCTCCCTCCCTCTTATTTTGTATCCCAAAATGTTAGAGGCAGATGTATGAAAGAAAGATTAAAATCATAGTCTTGTTTTCATAATTTATTCCTGCATATTTTTACCTCTGAGTCACCAGTGATCAGAGAGTATAATTAGATGAACAAAATCAGGAAAGACTGCTATGACAGTTTTCTTTTAGAAAACTGAAACTGGGAGGGGCCTTAAACCCTTGTTTCTCATCTTAAAGATAAGAGAACAGAGAGGAGATCTTGGGTTTTGTTCCAAATCATACAAAGGTAGTAACAGAACAAAGAGAAAAACCCTAGATATCCAGCAAGCTTTATAATTCTCTTTGCTTTTTAAAATAATTATTAATTAATATATGAATTATATATATATATATATATATATAATTCCAAGCAGATCTCTTAAAGACCTTAAGTTTTCAAAAGTTTGAAATATCAGAATCATCACCATTCATGCTATAAAGTGAAGACTTGCTGGCTGTTGTAGTTTTAATTTTGTTATGTAATCTATTATTTCTACTGAATTGATGTTTCATATTTAGAGGGCTATTAAATGATATTAGCTGTACATTCCTTTAATATTTGTAGAAAACTTGCTATAAAATTGAAAATATACAAATGTCTACAAAAATTTTGGAAATTTTGAGATAACATGAAAATGTGAAAAAAACCCAAAACTGTGAGATGCTATTTAATGAATGATATTCATTTGTATTCCAAACATGGGAGGAGAAACTAATACAGATCAAGAAAATTAAGTAAATGAATTAAAACTGTGTTACTGTGTTATACTAGTTTTAAACTTAATAGTGGCATTACTCCAAAATGAAAATAATTTTTTAGGATGTATAACTGTCAGTTCTAATATTTAAATGAAGCTATTACTGTGACTGTACATTTTACATTTTACATTTTAGAATTCTACTTTGTGTATTATGTTATACACATTAGAAATCAAGGACTAAATATTATTATCCAGAGAATTATTTATTGTTTTATGTCCATATATTACTAGCTATTTATCTATATCTGATTGCCCCATTCAGTTAATTAAAACTGAATGTTCACTCACATTCATCACTTATTAGATAGTCATTTAAATTGCAATGAAAAGGTATTCAATTGGCATGGAGACCATACCTGCTCAATGACAAGCAAGAGGGCATAGTTATCAAAATGTGCTTAAAAGAATGCATCAGGGTAAAAATGAATAAATTATTTTTCAGGTCCTGTTATTCATATTAGGGTATTAAAATATGCACAACTCCATCTATTTGTTTCCAGGATACGTTATCCAAACTTTACATCAGTGATCAACCTACAAACCTTAATATCTTTTCATATATGATCTCTTTCAGAGAAGAAGAAATAGGTAGGAAAATAAAAACTGAAAGAGGAAGATAAAGCAAGTGTCCCTGGATTCAAAGAAATAAATACTGTATTTAGGGAATGAGAGTCTACATTCTCAAACAATATATTTATTGTTCTGCTGAGATGATTTATAACTATTATTTCCACAGATAATCAACATAATTTAGAACTAATTTTTATCAGCTATTTTAACACATAGAGCCTGAAGTTTAATTCTCTCAGTATTGGCTTTTTCTTTTATTAAATGCACCATGTTTGTTTTTATTGGAGATAGGAATCAGCTTTTGGGTAAAATCTTTGAAAATGTTCTCTTTATCTTGCAATAAACAAATGGCCCATGGTAATGGAAATATGAATAAAAAATAAGAAACTCAACCAATCAACACTAACACCAATTTGTGGTAACAATCTATGCCTGAGTGATTACACTGGCCCTACAGTGGAGATTGTAACCCCTCCAAAGGCAGAGAGCCAACCTGCCATTTGACACATCAGGAATGACTCAGAAATCACAGAGCTGAGACATCATTCATTGGATTTCTTTTAGGTAAAGGATTTTCTAGTATTTCAGACAAAATAAAACTATCTCCATGGAATTTATCAGGAGATAGATAAGATGAAAATTGTCCCAAGTATGTTTAGAAGCAAAGCACAAATGGAAACGTCAGGAATTAGAGGAAGATTCACACTATCATGCTAAACATGCAGGTTTCATCATGATACAGAAATGCTGGGACATATTAAGGTTGGCCACAAACTCTTACATTTTTCCAGTCAAAAGATGGGTTCTGCTTTTCCTGCCTTTGAATATGGGCTGTCTTGTGATTGCTTTGGCCAGTGGAGTGTGAGAGAAGTAAGGCCATGCCAGGTGCAAGCCTAGCTTTTAAGTAAACTGGAAATTTCCTTGTTCTTTTAAACCTACAATATGATGTACGAAGTGAGACTTCCCTTCCAGAAAAAGTAAATGAGATTTGATGAAGTAGAAGAATACCTCAACCACATGTGGGCTTCTAGTTATCCCTTCCAAAAACCAGGAATCTGAGTGACACTTTCTCTCAAGAGAAGTGGAGCTTCCACCTGAACACCACTGAGGACTACAGCCAGTACCACATGCAACAGAGAGCATGTGAGAACAGCCCCAACTACCCTTCATTCTCCAAATTGTGACATATTCAAATTTATTTTTTCCAATATCATTTAGAAGTTTTAAAATAGTAGTAGAAACCAGAATAAATACTTGAGTTTGTTTTGATTCTTTTGGGGAAATGCACTGCTGTTATTAGAAAAAATATAAGTGCTAATCCTGAAACTAAAGAGTAAGACAATTATTTTTTCTTGAAACAAAAAAAAAATGACCATATATAGGGTAGGAATAAATAACAAACAACACAACCATTCAAAACTAAAACTAGCAAGAAAAAAGCAAATATCCTACTGCTATTATCATAAAATTATAATTTTATTGTAATTTTTGTCTAATTATTTGGCTTTAAGTATAAATCATATAAGATGTTATAAACTCTTATCTTGATTTGACTACTCTAAGGAGATGAAATATAAATTAAAGCATTCTTCTTAAATTTTACCCTAATATAATCCCTAATTAATGAAATTAATGATTCATAATTAGGTAACCATGACAGAAAGGTACTAAAATTTCCTTAGAGAGAGAAAATTATCAAAATAGTCTTCACTATCCATCAAAAGCAGCAGCCCACAGTCAATAAAATTCTTACAGTTCATTCTTGAATATAATTTTAAAGTTTTAAAATTTTAAAAGTTCAGATAGCTCCCTCACAAAATGTGAAGGTTTTAAAAGTCCATTGAGAAACTGATAACGATTAAAATAATGCTTAGATAGTAAAAGTGCTCATGTACCATCAAAGATTTTAATTGATTGAGTCTTGATAAAATGTATTCATTAAGTAACTATTTTTTATTACTTTAAGTAAACATAGTTAAAATTAAACTGAGATAACCTTTCAATGTTAGAATGGCTTATTCAAACTATTTGCAATTATCCCTGAAACGGTCACCTTTACTTAGGTACTAAATGAAAGATGCTCATATATTATCCCTTCCACTATTTCATAGATTTACCTTGGATGTTAATCATATCTAATTGATCCCTAAGGCAGATATCAGTTGCAGATGATACGTTTAATATTACAATCTTGGTATAGTTAAGAGAAAACAGATATGTTTGGCTTAAATGATTCTTATGGTAAATTGCTTTAGAATGTTTACTCACCAGAACTCAAAAGTTTCAAGCCATGAGATTTGGTGCCAGGGAAGGGAAGCAAGAGCAAAGATACCTGATCCTATATTAGTTCTGGCCAAGTAGAATGGGCAGCCAGAACAGTCACATTCATTTGCACAAATTGTGCACTGCACTCAACTGCAAGAGTTGGAAGTGGGGTTAAAACATTTTTGTGCTTTGCCTCTCTGTGTGCCAACAAAGCACATATCTCCTCAGCTCAGGCAGAGGCATGTCTTTTTCTTATAGGTGAATAAAGAAGAGATGTGTTTTCCTAAATCTCATGAAGTTCCCATTCTTAATAGTGGGGCAAAGGCCCTGGATTCAGATTTCCCAATTACTGTGTCCAAGAGATACCATGAATTTCACCTGTCTGTTTAGTCTGACATTACCTGAAGCAAAGATGGGGGTAATTTGTAAGTCAGAAACATTTGAAATAAAGTAGGTTTACAATTATTTCCTTCAAGATTTGTGTAGGATAAAGAAACTTAGCCTTGTTAGCAAATTCTTATAAAGAGAAAAGATTAATCTTTCATTAGGAAATAAGTAGTAGCTAATTTGAGGATTGACAACCAAAATTACTATGAGGTGTTGTGGAGACAGGGAATCAGTTAGTAATGATGGTAGAAGCTCATTCTAAACGACTAAATTCTTGATTTGGTTTTTAGTTACGTGGAGAGTTGGTAGGTAGAGTCAGGATGTAATTTGCTTGTCTTAAAAGAGATGTTCTGACACTACTTAAGGTTAGAGTTGATTAAGATATTAAAGCCTTAGCTATATTGATTTATAGTACTTGTCATGTCCTAAGCAGCATAATAAGTATACAGCCTATTTCATTTAATCTCTACAGTATCTCTGTTGCTACAGTTTAGACCTTCGGTGTCCCCCCAGAGACCGATGCATTAGAGATGTGCTCCTCTTCTTGGTTCTGTTTTAAAGTTGTGGAAATTTTAAGAGGTAGGTCCTCATGAGAGGTCTTTGTATCATTGGAGGCATGTCCTAGAAAGGAGATCATGGGATCTAGTTTCTTCATCTTCATCTTTTATTATTTCACTTTTCTCCTATCACATTGTCTGTTTTTCTTTTCTGAAACATGTTCCCACGATGATGTGCTACCTCAGCACAAACTGAAAGTAACAGGGCCCATTGATCATGAATTAAAACTTCTGAAACAATGAAGACAAAATATAACATTTCACTTTATAAATAGCTTATCTCAAATATGTGTTATAGTGATGGAAATCTAACATATTTTTGAAGTCCATAGTACTTTTCCTGCATTTTAATTTAGGAATCTGATTGAGGTTTAGCGATACTGAATCACCACATAAAGATATATACAAGTAGCAAAGCTGAGAGGAACTGAAGATTAATATATTTAAAATGTTAATATTTACTCTAAAATACCTCTTCTCTACAGTTATAATCCACTGAAAAGGATCAAATAGGCATTAGGAATCTTGTTCAATGATTCTACATTATATAAAATATAAGTATTAGAAAAGTTAAAGTGAATGCCATAGAATGGGTCCATTTCAGAAACATCAGGATTCAAATTCACATAGTTTATCTGTGTTATGCTCCCAGGCAACAACATGGGAAAATAATATAGGGAGAGACAAAAGGCAGTGAAAGGTATGCAATCAGCCAGGTACCTCTGTGAAATATTGGATCTTACTTAATCTTCCTGAAAACTCAGGGACCAGTGTAAGAAATATCCTACATGAAGGATAAGAAAGTTGTGTTAGTTACCTATCAATTCTTACCAGGTACCGGTTGAGGTTATTTCAGGAAATTGACTCTCCAGCAATTCTAACCTGCCATCTCAAGGCAGAGCAGGCCCAGTCAGAGACAGAATTCTTTGGGGATGCCAGCTAAAATTTTGGGCAAATGCACTGAGAGAATACCTCCTGAGGTGGCAACAATATCTGCTACATTTAATACCCATCTATCTTACCTCTTAGATGAAGATTTTTCTGATGACCTTATGGCAAATTGTGACCTGTGTTTCCTCTAAATATCTGTAATGTTCTATTTTAATCATTCTTTAAAAATTTATTATTTACCATTGTGATTTTATCATTATTTGTGTAAACGCAGAATATGTTGTGTCAATGGCTTGCTGAAAGATATTTCTGTATAAATCATGTATAGATCATAGACTTGCCTTTTGTCTTGTACTTTTCAAGGTTTTTTTATATTGTTTAATCTTCACTTGATCCTTTTTTTTCAAAAACTTATTTGGAAGTGTAAATCAATGGGAGGTCTTCATTTCTTATGTTGCCTTCTGTAACTAGATAATCTTGTGCCTTTTGGGGGCTTTCTCTGCCCTGTTACTTAGCTACTAAATGATTTTCAACTCTGACTTTAATTCTGGTTACATTTGTGCTATTGCTGCACATTCGTCCTTTAAAACCTTAATCTCATCAGTTTCTAAAATCTGATTGCTCATCTCACTTGGATTTGCTGGACACTGTAACTTCTTCTCTGTTTTTCCTCACCTTCTCTGTGTTTTTTGAGTAGGACATATTAGAATCACAGCAAAGTACCCTTACCTCCCTTGTTTGGTTGAATTCTGCCCTTTGGAAGATTCAGCTGAAGATCACAGTAAGAGAGAGAAATCCAAATGTTCCTTCTGTTCCTGCTTCTTGAGTCACCATATGCCCACTGAAGCTTGCTCCTCTCCAGAACCCCAGTTCATTTTCTTACTTTCTCTTCTCTATGCTTTGGGCTTTAGGGTGGGCAGATTTCCATGGTTCCTTGATATATTAAACTCTTATGTTTTCTGTATTCCCTGGCCACAGTTAAAAGTGGTTCAGATTAATTTCTCCTCAAATTATCAAGTTTGAGTGTGCTATCTCTTTCCTTATAAATTTGCCAGACGGACTAACTGTTGAACACTTTTCTTCTCTTAGCTTTAACATCTTACCAGTATTGAAAATGAATGACTATAACAAATGTCTTGCTTTTCTTCTTTATTTTAGATTACTTTATTAAGCCATTGATGAATTAGAGTTAATTTAAATATAAACTACTTTCTTTTATTGTTTCTCATCAAGGATAATTACTTATTAGGATTTGAATTGACAAAATAACTTCCATACAAATTCTAATTTCTGATCTTTTAGTGCATCATCTATATTTCTAAATTATAAAATGGTTTATAATATCCTTTTCAACGGTCTTTAGTAGACTTATTATGAAAATATATTCTAGACAATAATATTCCTTTTATGCAAAAATATCTTCTCCATTACTTAACATACTTGTACAAAATTCAGTCAATGCACAAATATATTGAAACTAAACCTTTATCAGCTTGTGTTTTATGTTTTGTAAGCAGAAAAGGGCAAACTTACGACAATATATGTATAAGGCAAATATACAAAGAAATTAAAAACAAACTTTACACACATCTATCTACAGCACATAAATAAACCTGTAATTATACACTTTTAATTGTGTGTCAGATGTTCGCTTGCTGGAGATTTTGATGAAAAAAGACAAATAGCACCTAATATCTGTAATTTTTAAAAAGTATTTTAATATGCATTCACAGCTTTTTTGGGGATCACTGCTCTGTCCTTAATAGTCTATTTGTTTACTTACTATCTGCTTATGATCTGGTCTAGGAATCTCAGGAATCCCTAGAAACCTTAATTACCTAATCAATTAAAATAAGAGATATCATGATGCATATACAATCCTTTCCATTTGGTTCTTACTAAACTGTTGGAATTAACAAACTAGAGTGCATTTCCTGGCATGACACCTAATAAGTTCTGAAACTCTCCCTTTGTGAAAATGGAAATAATTCCATCTGTTAGTGAGGATTGGGAGGAAAAGTCTGTAAATCACAGGCTTAGAGTAAATAATAAAAAAGTCATTTCTCTTACAAAAATATATAATCTAGTTGAAGAGACAAAGCATAGAAATGTGAAATCATTTCCTTTAATGTATTGTGGGCAGGGCTCAGTGAAGGGCTTCTCAGTATGATCTCACCAGACTTTTCCTCTACATCTCAGGTAGTTCATCTCCCTGGGGGAGATAATCAAAAGAGGTTGCCTTCAACAATATGTTTTCCTGCTGTTTCTATAGCAACCAAATGAAAATAATCACAACATTTCATTTCAGCCCTTAATGCAATTTAGTCAGCAACATTTGCTGAGCACGTACTGTGTGCAGAGAACTGCCCTAGAAGGACATGGTGACAATAAATTTTACTCTGCTAAATGGAATTTATTAGGAGGAAATGAGTTTCTATATGAATATATCTTCTGAAACAAAAAAAGTCTGCCTTATTATTTGCACATTAGTGTTCCCAGGCTTACCTTGAGCTATAAGGGCATTTTAGCAAACTTTTGCATAAATAAAGTTACAAGGAAAGAATGCAATTTGTACTCTGCATTGAAGATGACATTCTACTAATACTAGCAGGTTTCTCTCTATAAGTTTTTTGAGAGGTTATGAATATATATGCACACTAATTTTTCCTCAGACAAAGACAGATAAAATATTTTTCCCCCAAATTATTTGCCTTCTTTTAAAGGATCCTCTGAAGGTAAAGGCTAAACCCAAAGAATGTCATTAAAGAGTGTCAAATAGTAAAACAGTTAGAGTGACCTTTCTCATAAAAGCAATGTGTGTATTGACCAGCCACCAAATGTGAAAAAAAAAGAAAAATGAACTCAGAATGAAAGTATCTTTCCAAAAACTTCCCATAGCTGTGGATGCCTAGTTCACAACACACTAGAACATATTTCAGGTACCTCCTACTAACTTTCATATCTATTCAAATTTTTAAATAAATAATGATATTACTTGATAAAAATTTTTTCAGTTCACCATTTCCTACTAAGATTTATTTTACTCAGGTTAATTTTACCTGTATATATTATGCTCTTTACCCCTGCTATTTTGCTTATGTAACCTAAACAAGGATTAGTGAACACTAGTGATATGACAAACGGATATAGTTATTTTAACTGTTTGCATGCTCATGTTTACTCAATTTTGAATACAGTTTTCTTCTGGCTACACTACTACTAGAAGTGTCTTTATTAAAAATTGAAAATGCACACCTGGCAATTTAGTAACTTAGTAGGTTGAGGCAGGAAGATTTCGAGTTTGAGGCTAGTCTGGGCAACTTAATGTGACCCTGTCCCAAATTTTTTAAATAAAAAAAGGCTGGACAGTGTAACTCAGCAATTTTTAGGTTCAGTCCCACTGCTGGCAAAAAAAAAAAAAAAAAAAAAAAAAAGCTAACATAGTAAGATGAATAAATAATTCATAATTTAGTCCCTTTGAACCTTAGTTATTAATATCCATGTATATAAGGTTTTTGCTTTTATTTTACTGTGAAAAAGGAGATCACACTTTCTTCATAAAATGTACCTTTCTTTTTATTCACTGATCTATCATGATTATCTTTGTACATTGTTATAGACTGAATTAAATCTCTCTCACTCTGTCCAATAAATTCATATGTTTACCCAACAACCCCCAATGTGATTATATTTGGTAACAGGGCTTTTAAGGAAGTAATTAAATTTAAATAAATCAAAAAATGAGGACCTAATCCAGTAGAACTAGTGTTCTTATAAGAAAAGGAAGAGATACCAGAGACCTTTTTTGTCTTCATTTGTTGATGAGATCATAATTCACTTTAAAATTATGTGAAAAATATTTTTCTAAATACTGAATTACTTTTTTTTGCTTGCACATAGAAAGGGCCATATGGGAACACACTAGAAGGTGTCTTCAAGCTGAGGAGAGGCTTCACTTGACTCCAGTCTTGCTGACATGTTGGTCCTGAACTTGCAGCCTCTAACCATGTTGTTTACACCACCAGTCTATGGAATTTTGTTGTTTCAAAGTGGAAGGATTTACACACACACTAAGAAACATTTTTTTCACAATGACATTTTAATTATCATATATTCTGTATAGTATAATTTATTTTTACTTTATTATTATTGGATATTTTAGTTATTTAAATATACTTAACTCTTAATATACACTTATTTACATAGAAAAAAATTTTCACAAGTGTTGTTGAAATATAAAGCAATGCGCATTTATAAGTGCTTTTGAACCATATCACAGTCAGTCCAATTTTTACTTCTGTAAGTTATATAAAAGTAGGATTATTTCACTTTATCTTGAAAAGCAAAGGAATCATCACTTGTCAAGATTTCTGTAGAGAGAATCAGTCACAGTAGTATATAATTGTAGTCCCTGCTACTCCAAAGGCTAAGGCAAAGGGATTACTTGAGCCCAGGAGTTTCAGACCAGCTAGGGCAACATAGGGACACCCTCTCTCAAAAAACAAATTATCAAGATCTCTGTAAATCTGGTGGTCAAAAATTATAGCTGGTATGTTTTATTCAATTTTTAATTACACTTATAGTAAATTAAATGGGTTTATCTTGTTATGTGTCTATTTTGTGACTTGCCTTTGGATGTCTTCACAAGCGTTCATTTTTTAATTACACAAAAAGTCTTTGTAAATATCTAATTACTTTTTTATTGCAAGAGAAACTGTTGTACATAGCACTAATTTCAGTGACACAGAAATAAATTTTCTGTGATGACTGTGGCACTGGATGTTGTTTAAGGTAAAGTGCTATAGAAATTTGGCATTTCTATGTCCCCAGTCCCATGTACTTTTTCTTCCTGGAAGAAAATTTGCATTTTCTCCACCATATCTTCCAGATGATATTTTCCTGAAAAGATTCCTCAGTTTATATACTCTAAGTTAGTCAGTATTCTATGTCCATATGCTGATGGGTATTCTTCTGTTCATTTGGATCCCATTTATCTCTTTTGATCTATGTCAAATAATAACCTTAGCATTGCTCAGGTTTCTACAATATTAGTATGGATACCTTCTTATTCTTTCATCTCCTTCACTTTAAATCTCACAAACCAGTTCTTTCATTACTTCAACAACACACATTTATCAATATGCTGCTCCACAGCAGACATTGCTCTAGACTTGTAGAAACAAAACAAATTAAATCTGTGTGTGTATGGATCATATATTTAATGGATATGTATATTATTGAGGATCCAGTCAGAAGACATAAGTGAACATACAGCATTTACTTTAAAGAATTACTCACTAATACTAGGTGATTCATAGTAAGGGACAAAGAGAACCCTAAAGAATACAAGAATAGTAGGTACATGGAGCAGCCACTACTTCTAGAGCTGAGAGTGCACAACAAAGAAAATGAAGATGGAAAAGTCTCCCTCTACCAAAGGCCAAGATTCAGGAAAGTGTGGGTGTGGAGTCACACTAGATTACAGAGAATTTAGTTAAGGTTCTACTAACAGTGGATCACAAGAAAAGGAGGCTGCCTGCTATGGAATGATGTGCTTAGAATCAGCCATTGTGGAACTGGAAAACTTGTGTGGATTCCCCATCCCAACTGCAGTGCCAACAAGACATGCTGAGAAGATGCTCACTGGGGGATCTGACCAGTTTTGTTGGCAAGTCACCCACTGAGCACCAATTGAAATTCACTGACAACTGCACATCCCTGCCCTGAGCCCGCAAGCAAATTCACATAGGGTGCATGCCAGTGGAAGTCCTGCATACCATTGACAGCTGTGCACCATAGGAACAAGAGCAAGAACAAAGATGCTTCAGGACTAGAACCATCTTTCTTTCAGTATTCTTTTGCTCTTTACCATTGTACCAACTGGTCAAAGAGACATGCTTACAGGGGTCATAGTCCATATCACAGAGAGGGCTAAGAAGATGAACTTGTAGCTGAGAGGCAAACATTTACTAAGTGGAATTGTACACTCTGTTGGTTACAAAACAGTTTTTTTTCTACCTCACCAAATAGAGCTATAATTAGCACAAGCACAAATGTTTCTTATTCTCTAAAATGAGAAGAAATTGAGTTCCAGAAGTCATTTTATCTATTACTGGCTATGTAAAAATTATTTCTCAAATTCTGTCATAGTTTTATTGAAAATTGTGTTGTTTAAAATACCAGAGTGTAAGGTTAGTTTGTGACAACATATACAGAAATTACTTTAAGATACAGGGAAATAAAGAATAGGTAGCATATATTACTAAATTCATATACATGCAAGGAAAAAGAACATAGCCAAAATTCTATATTTTTTTCTCAATTCTGTACCTATACAGAAGTATGTGATTAGGTTATGACTGTCTTCTACCACAATTCAGTATTTTCTTGTCTTAGCAAAAACCTCAGTTTATTAAAAATTTCTGCCTTTTTAAGCAACCCCAACTTTCATTTGAAAAGGCTCTATTACTAAATAATCCTGTCTCTTTTATTTTTGTTGTTTTCTCAAGTTTCCTTATTTTTCCTTTAGGTATTAAGAAGTATCTCAGAAGATTATTTTGGTTGCAGATGCAGTTCTTTTAATCTCCTATGGGGTAGCATCTACCCATTTTGTCTTTGGTTATTGAGATCAGTCACCCCAGACAGTATGGTAACCTTTGTTCTACCTGTTGGTTCAATGGCATCAAAAGCCCCAAATGGTGAAGTGACAGGGTCATTTTACAGTTTAATAGAAACACTGTTGTGTCCCACACTGCAAGCTTTTCTCCCCTGAGGACTGAGAACTACAAGTCACCAGAGCCCAAAGTTTTCATAAGAGAAAGCAAAAATTATGTTAGTACACCAAAAGTGTAATCATGAGATAAATCAATGTGTTACCTGTTGATTCTAGGCCCCCCGTATTCTAAATCTAAGAATATCAGTAATGTAATATGATTTTCTTATTCAAATAATGTATAGCATCCTCAAAAAAACTTTCAGTTTCTCATCCAGTGGAATGAATGTTTTAAAATACAAACCAGTGTCTTCCTTCATCCTTTCATTCTGGTGAGGCTTCAAGGCCTACTTACTGGATGCTGCCATCAACATCCAGGCCTGTCTTTGCCCTCGATTTGTGGGACTACACACCAATAAGCTCTGAACACTGCCAGATATGCACCCAGAAGTGTGCTGTACTAATCTTCTAGGTCTCTCTCAATCTATTAAAGTTGACAGTCATCATTAGCCATCATAGTTCACCCCTTGTCAACTTGACCATCATTTCCTTAAACCATACTTGATCTCCAAATAAAGACAATAATAATTTCATTATTGTGTCTAATATGGTTTAATAACTATATAAACAACTAGAAATGACCTAATTTCCTCTCCATAATAGAAAGTGAAGTTTTTTCTTTTGGTGATATTTACTCTTTTACAGACATTCCATAATTTAAATATTGTAATGCAGATTTAACAATACTTAAGTACTGATACTAAATCCATCAATATGTTACATGGGGTAAGAACACAAAGACTTAAAAGAAAGATATTTGCTTAATATACTTGTTTATGTATATATGTGCAAACATATTAACAAAATAGCAAAGAACCATTCATGGTAATTGTGGTTCTCATTTCTATAATTGGGCATATAGTCATGGCTGAGATTTATAATTATCTTTTTCTGATATTCATTCTGTATTCCCTTGTCCTTCAGCACATACTTCAGTGTCCCTTGGTTCTTTATCCTCTGGGGTAGCTTACGCTTTCTTCCAAGAAGGAATAGATTTGTTCTAAAATTCTTGATTTCTGCACTATGATCCTTTGTTAGCACTTTTCATAAACTTTATGTGGCATGATGGTTACACACACACACACACACACGCACACACGCACACACATACACACACAACTTTTCTCATTGGATCTGCTGAAACATAAAGCTTGAGTGATAGAGTAGTTTACCTTATAGCCTACATTTGCTGCAGAAACTAATCTTTCTCTGTTCCTACTCAAGCTACCAGCCTTTGGATAACTTTGTAGATTTGTCTAAGCAACACTCATATATGACATTCTAAAATCAAAATGTTTGCCAGATATTGTGCCCCTTTTTCTTTTTTCCATAAACTGAAGCAATTTGCCCTTAATTTGTGATGGACATCTTGAATTTCTCCAGATCCTTCATCCCCAGAACCATCACTGAATGTATAAGCTGGAAATTTTTGTGAGTTTCTTTTGGTGTCTAGCATTACTAAAACATATAAACTATTTGAAATTTTCCTGGTCGTCAAGTCCATTTAACATGCTATCAATGTAGTTCTGGTATGACATTTTCAAAATTTTCTCTGAGCATGGTATCTCTGAGAGAGACCAGGAGAATTTGTGTGGCCCAGTGAATACATTTTGTTGGTTCTATCAGATAAAAATAAGATGCCTCTGGTGTGACTTGTAGAATAGTATGGAGAACTTCCATTGTTCATGTCAATACCTGGATAGAAATTACTTATGCTGTTTTGTTTCTAACAAGAGCCTGTATTTAGAATAGGAGCTTCAACTGAGTCTACTCATGATAAAATTCTCTATCACATGGACATTCTCGAAGGTCTATGTTTCTACTGGGGATGTTAACTTGGAATGTGATTTGGTCCTTGCCCAGTTTTCAGACCACTGCTTCATTGGGATTCACATTTATTTTATTCTGGTCACCGGGACCTCCTTATTGCCTTAAATGGATGATGTGCTTGTCATATCTTTGATGGTCGATTATTCTCCAGAACCTATCATATTCACTGAAGTCAGGGGATTATCTCAGTGATAGTATTCCAGTGTCTATATATGTGTTATAATGGAGAATAACTATCAGGAATAGAAATGCTTGACTCAATGCATTTTTCCAAACCTTAGTAAAGGCATATCTTTTGTGCTTCTTTGGAAAAAAAATATTTAGAGTGAATTTGCAAGACATATATGAAAAATTCATACTGGCATTCCTATATTTTTAAGAGTTTAATTCTATAACATTTAATTTCTATTAAACTTAATTTGTATGTCCTTAAGACTTCTTAATTCCCTTGCCACACCATGCCTGAGAGTTTGGTAATTTAACCTTATTTATTGTAGGCCACAACTGATGCCAAGTTTTAGTCAGCCAGCCAAGTAACCTGGTAGTGCCACAATTTCATGAAGTAATACTTGAAATCTGCAGTCTCTGATATCAATAAGATATGAATATATCTAAGAAAACAATCAAATATCAATGAGATAACTGAGAAATGAATGAGAAATCAATTTAATATCTGAAAATTAGATGATGAAAAAACTAGTTCTCTGTTTTTCTGATTATGGTTTTAGTTAAGAATTAAATATTAAGCCTAGTATTTTCTTTCTTCAGTTGTTCTTCTGAAGCTACACTAGTATTTGTACCACTATCACCACAATCATGTGAAACTGTTGCTTGGATCCCAAGACCCTTGTTTTAGTTGGCACAATTTCACAACCAATTAGAGAAGAAAGCTTCATTAATTATGATTCCATTGTACTCATTTTATTACATTTTATTACTCAATTTTGCATTGGAAAATGGAGCTTAAAATCAATAATAGAGTCTCACTATAGAGTCTGTCTTTTGAACTACTCCCTGTATAGCTCTGTTCAGTTAAGAGACTGAAAGTATATTATTGGAACCATTTACTATAAGGAAAACAAATAATTTAATATGTAATAATTATATTAATCCCCAAAAGGAAAGTATATCTTAGGTTAGCTAAGGTTGGATTGGCTGTCCCTTGAGGCTGCAATAAATTACCACTAACATGTGACTTGCAACAATATAAATCTACTAACTTGTACTATGACATGAATGCTACTGAGCTAAAATCAAGTTTTAAGGACGCATTTGTTCTCTAACAATTTATTTTTTTATATTTTACATCTTCTAGAGGCCACCTATAATATTTTCCTCAAGGCTCCATTCCTTGAACTTCAAAGCCAAACCTAGTTTACTCTTTCTCAGATTGCCTTTGGTGATTCTTCCTCCATTATTACATCTCTATCTCAGTACAAACTGGAAAGCTTCTTTTTAAGAACTCAGGTAAGTAAATTGGAATCTCATATAATCTAGGATAATTGTCCCTTTTAAAAATGATAATCTAAATCATTCTTGTAAATTGCACTTTTTTTTGGTAAAGTATGTGTAAGGCTCTATAGATTACAGCTGGATAATCTTAAAGGGAAAATTTTTCTGCTTGCTATAGAACACCAAAGGCTACAAAAGTGACACAGGGAGGAAGCAGCCTTTCTCACTAAGTTTAAGGCAGACCACTCAAAGGGAGAATGGAATTGGAAAAAGGTCTTCTTCCAGCTAAGATTTATACCTCATCCGAGATGGCGAAATATATATACATGGAGATGGACATAAGTAGAACAAAATTTTTGTATTTCCTTTCTCTAGTGAAAAGTAAATTAATAAAATATTTATTAGTAATACAGGATAGTGAGGTTCATTTTGGTTTTATGCCTTTATTTAACATATCTTGATCTTTTCCACCCCATTACCCCATTTTCTCTTTCTTTCCTCCAATCATTTCACCAATTCCAAAAGTCTAAACTATACTTCCTAGTTTTGCAGCATGTCTTCTCTTTTATCTATCTATCATCTGTCTATCTACTAGCTGTCTATCTATTATAATAGAAATCATGAAATATTTAACTTTCTGTGTTGGCTTATTTAATTAACATTGTGATCTAAAGATTCATCCATTTGCCTGAAAGTAACATGACTTCATTATTCTTTAACTGAAAAGTATTCCCTTATGTGTACATACCATGATTTTTTTTATCCATTTATTTGTTGATGTTTTTGTAAGGCTATTTCCTTAGCTGAGATATTGTGAATTGCACTGCTATAAACATAGGTATGAATGTATTATTGTAGTATCATTTCTTTAAATCTTTTGGGGTTGTATCCAGGAGTTATAGAAGGTTCACATGAAATTTTTATTTTTAGTTGTTTGAGAAACCTCTATACTAATTTCCATAATGGTTGTACTAGTTTACTTTTATACCAATAATGTGGAAGAGTTCCTTTTCCCCATCAACCTTGCTAGCATTTGTTCCTATTTATGTTCTTGATGATAGCCATTCTGATTGGGATAAGATACAATCTTGAAGATATTTTGATTAACATTTCCCCAATGGCTAAAATAATGAACATTTTGGGTGTACCTATATTTTTAAATCCCTATTATTATTTTAAATAAAATAGATTATGGCATATTGATTTAACTGTCAAGCCTTTGTGAATTTTTAAAAATTCAGTCTGTGCCATTATTCTTTTCAGTATTTAGCATGTGGTACAATATTTGAAATTTTGTAGGTGCTTTAAACAGTCTTTTAAATACATATATTAATAAATGAGTGATTTAATAAATCAATGAAATAAATGAAACAAAATTGTTTCTCAATTGGAAGTTTTCCAGATACAAGAGAGGAATTGCCAAGTGATAGAAAAATATGTAAAGCATTCTTCTAAGACCAGACTTCCATGGTGATAACAAGGGAAGGGAGATTAATTCATGTATCAGATTAGCATACTTTGAATATATAATTGGAATACTAATATAGTGAACATCTTTATGCCTTTTCCAATTTTGAGATATATCATGAGCAGAAATGCTGGTGGAGACAAGTTAAAGGCAATTGAAGTATCACTCTATACTGTATAATTTAACACTGGTTGTAACAAAAGACAACTCAATAAGCAACAGGAGAGCAGAAGCTAGATATTTCCCATTTAGAGCAGAGGTTAACATTAGTTCATTTATATATGTCATACTCTTACTATTAATGATTTCATTTCTTTTCAGCAGCATAAATGCTTCTGAAATTGCTCCCAACACCATCCTGAATGGTGGAACTATGTGTAGCACATTTAGTTCTGCACCTAAAACATTTGACTGAATTTCCATTTATTAAAGGATTACATATGAGACATACAGATGAGAAAGCAAGAAAGGAATATGAGTAAATTGCCTCTGTTATAAGACTATAGATTTCATCTAGTAGCTTTGATCTTGTCTTTTCTTATCCTTGCGATTGATAGAAATAAGCTGCTCCCAATTCTGTTTTCTTTCCTTGTTTGTTTTATCTCTTTATTTTATTTCATTCTTTTTCCTATTATCATACTCCAGTTTATCTATTCTGTTATTCCTGATTTTACTAATTCAACTTCTGTTTCTACTAGTTAGCGATGATATTTTCCTTTTTCCATAAAATTGATTCTTCTTATTAATATTATCTCTAGAGCAAAACCAATCATCATGATATCATGCACCATTTCTAACATTGCTATTCCCTCTAATCATGGAATGGAGAGAATGCAGGAAAACAGGCAATATAAAAACGATACAAAGCAAAGTGGTCAAATGTTCTAATATGTAAGAATGTATAGACAACATGCCAGATGCAGGCAAATCTTTTTAGAGGGACTTTGATTGTAGCACAGATGGAAACAGATGTGAAAATAAGAAAGTATTATAGGGTAAGAGGTCATATGGAGGATGAAAACAAATTTTATAAAATTTCAAGCAAAACAAGAGAAAGCAGTATTGTATGCAGAGAAGAGAAATTTGAATTTTAAAGTCTTGACATGGAGACTTTTAAAAAAATTTTTACTTTATTGGTACATTTGAGGTATACAATATAACATTCATCATTGGAAATTTGCGCCTTTACATAATCTCTCTTAGTTCTTATTTTTTCCCCTTCCCCTGCCCTCCCTTCAACCCATCCATTCTTCCCGATTTACAAAGACTTTGTTTCCATTTTTCATTTTCTCATATTAATTGCATTCCCTTCTTCAATTTCCCTCACCCCTCCCACTTCCCCTTCCCTTTGCCCCTTTTCTTCCTATTTCACATTATCTATTATACCTTTTAGTCCTTATTTACACTTTCAGTTTCTCACACTAGAGAAACTTCCTATTTATGTCCTATTTGTGTCCTATTTATTGCACTTAAAGAGTATCACTCAATGTGCATCTATTTACCAATAAATGGCTCTAATTTTTCTTTTTTGATGGCTGAGTAATACTTCATTTTATAAAAATAACCCCACATTTTCTTGATCCAATCTCTGTGATTCTGATGGGCTTTCCTTTGTATGTGATTTGTTTCTTTTCTCTAACTGCTTGTAGAACTTTGTTCTTCTGTTGGGTTTCTGGAATCTTAACAATTATATGCCTATGTGTAGATTTTTTTTTGATCAAGGCTATTTGGAGTCCTATATGCCTCACTTATCTGTATGTCAAGTTCTTTTCCCCTGTTTGGGAAGTTTTCTGCCATTACTTCTGTGAACAGTTTTTTTTTTGTCATCTGCACTCTCTCTTGTTTCTTCTTTGACTTCAATCAGTCTTATGTTATTCTTCTTTGCATCATCTAGCAGCTGCTGGATGGATTTCTCATGGTCCCTTATAAGTTTGAAGCAATTTTTCTTTTCCTGGTCACTAATTGCAATCTTATCTTCTATATGTGAAATTCTGTTCTCACATTGGCTCATTCTGCTGCATAGACTTTCAGTGGAGTTTTTAATCTCCTGGAAATCTGTTTTATGGATTCCATTTGTTTCCTATGTTGGCATTCCATCACGTTCCTCAGCTCTTCTATTTTTTTATCTGTGTCCTCTCTAGATTTATTAATCCTGTCTTGCGCTATGGGCACAATCTCTGCTATTATCTGAGAAATTATTTCAGATTTCATTTTTTCTAGATCCTCTTTTGTTGCCAGTTCAGGGAGTCCAGGTGGTTGAGTATCAGTGTTCCATCTCCTTTCCCTTTGGGGTTGCTGTAGGTGATCTGAAATTCTAGTTTTGAGACTTGTTCACATGTCTTTTCATTTTGATTGGGGTTGGGTGCTATTGGCACCTGCATGGGTCACCTCCTCTGCCCTGGGAGTGGTGGAACAGTGTCCCAGAAGCCCCTACCTGTGGTCTGAGAGCAGTGGAAAGGTGACCTGGAAGCCCTTCCTCTCGGCTCTGGATCTGGACATTTTGAATGATGATGAAATGTAATGTATAACTACACTGTTTATTAATTGATGCAAAGCAGAGATGGAGATTTGGGAGGAAATAGCAGAAGTAATTAAGAATTCATGAGACCAGGTATTTGTTCTTTTATTCTTACAATCTTTAATGGAAGTTTAGAACAGCTGAGGCTATAGAAGTCATATGTATGTTTTATTATTTACACATTCATGAATTTCTTTATGTCCGAGATCTTCATGTCTAAAATGTTTAATATAATAAGATCTACTATAAGAATTAAAAACTTAGACTCAGAGTAATCAAAAACTGCTTTCTTTCATTCCCTTGTTTCTTTTCATCTAACTGTAAAATAAAAAGTTTGCCTACTATCTGAGATTTTTAAGGTAATAGTGTGCCATCCCAATCATGAAATATCAAACATTTGTCCATATTATTTTCCATTTTTTATGACCATAAAATTTTTTTCCTTGAGATTTTCTGTACTTTTGACTAAATTGCTATAGAGTTTTAATAAATTTGTTGAGTATTACACTTTATTCCTCATTATTTTAGCATTATTAATTATTTGTACTGTTTAACATGGATATAGACAAATCTTCATATTTTATTAAGCTTTTTTTAGATTTAAATTATATTGAATCTGTAATGCATAGGAAAAGGGTAATAACAGGTTTAGTAAAGTTAATTTGCACTTCTGTACCTCAGTTTTCTTATCTATAAAGCATAAAATTAATAATAACTTTGTATGGCAGCAATGATGAATCTGGAATTTTCTATAGTAAGTTCTCTGAACTGTTATTGGTGCTTAGCAATCATAATATGAATATTAGCTCTTATTGATATTATCACGTCACTATTATTGTTCAACCTTAACAATTTACAAAAATATATTATGGTATTATTGTAAAAGAATTATAACTTTATAGAGTTAAAACTTTGAAAGTTGTGTGTGTAAAACAAGTCTCTGCATGTTTATCACAGCTGGCAAATTTCATCCTTGAGGACTGATGTATTATTTTAAATGCCAACTTAATCCAGAAACATGTTTTACAATTCTTTTATTGTTTGGTCATTCTGTGTTGTGGAGGTTAAGTAGGCTAAATTTTTTTTCTCTTCATTAGAAAACATGGTTAAAATGGATAAGCATTTTCCTGTCATGATAATCAATAGTTTTTCAACTAGACACATTCATTTTGTTTTGCAAAGATGCACCATTAATAGCTTGAAATATCCTCGTTCAAATTCTGCAACCCGAATGTGGCATTATTTTACTAGTTTTGAAGATAAGTTGATGATTTCTAAATAAAATTAAGTCAACATATATAAAGATATATCACTTATGATTGACAAGAAAATAATGATGTCTTTTTTCGTCCTTAAAATCTGAATCATTAGATTATAGCTTCTAGTGTTGACATTAATTTGACAGCTTAAAAGAACATGATCAGATGCCTATTTAAAAATATATTCTATTGTGAAGAGTTTTAAAAATTTTTCACTTTTTCTTTTTCAATAGTCCCATGTCAGTAACAAGCATGCAATATTCAGCACAAATTAGGTATGATATGCGAGAGTATAAAATATTTGGTAGTTTAAAACTATATTAACTATTTTTAAATTTTGCTTTAGCCTTTAAGAATATAAAAGGGAATGAAATTAGAAGATGCTAGAAGTATTTCTGTGCCTGAATTGCAGCACAAAGCCTTATAATAGAAGTGCATTAACATCAGCATGATCATTATCATTATGTACTTTTCTCTGTAATACTCAAGTTGTCCAGAAGTGTTAAGAATGACAGCTGAAGGATGGAAGAAGTAAAGGCAATATTAATGAGAAGACCTTTTATGTACTCAGAATTCACAACATATAATCATCCATCTTCAAACTCTTAAAGCTCAAATATTTGACATTACACTTACAATTAGGCCAGTAGATCCCATACCGAAAAATTTTAAGGAACAAAAGGAAATATACTTGGGAAGAACAATATATTTTAACCTGGGAAAACATGATAAGCCTTAATGATGACATATAATCTGTTACCAGGTAAACATCAGGTGCACATTATATGGCTGACAAGTACCAACAAAATAGATGCTAAAGCAATTTGACCTCAAAGTGTATCTATTACATGAATTCTCTCGAGTCCAATATTAAAATTTATACCAAGTACATTTGTGTTCTCTGACAGTGTTTACCTTATAGTTGATACGAACATAATGGGTCCTTATTGTTGCTATTTTGCACTTAATATTTTGAAACATCCAATTATACATACTATCCAGCAAGAAATCATAGATGTAGTGGAACCTTAACATCTACTTCTTAATATGAATTGAATTCTGTTTTAAAAGCTTGTTAAGAATTTTTTTTAATGTGAAGACAATAGTTTGCACAGTCAGTTGTCTGTATCTGTTGATTCTACATCTGTGGTATCAGGAAAAGGTGAATCAAAAATATTGAAAAGAACTATCTGTACAAATATTTTTTCTTTTAATTAATTCCTAAACAATACTGTATACTAACTATTTACATAGCATCTACATTGTATGAAATATAATAAATAATCTAGAGATGATTTAAAGTATAAGGGAAGATATTTGTAGCTTCTATGAAAATACTATGTCATTTTATAGAATGAACTTGAACATCCATGGATTTTGATATCAGTGGTGGGCTAGAAACAAATCCCACTGATGCCAGTATACAGCTATAAATGCAAATTCAGAGTACATTAGCATGCTAAAATAATCTTTTACCAACAAACAAGCTAGCTATGTATTATTTGGAACTACAAACTGCCTAATATTTTCCAGAGTAACTATAATAAATGGTGTTCTAATAAATTACAAGCTATCCATAACAGTCTTTCCTAGTTTTTTTCCTAAAAAAGATATTAATGGAATACAATACTTGCTAATGGGCTATTGAACAACTGGATAGAAAGGAAGCTAGACTGGGGTGATAGATGCCAATTAGCAAGTACTGAAAGTAGCCACAGGGTGAAGCATGGTAATTCCACTCACCAATCTAAGAAGCAGTAAAAAAGGATTGCACTCTGAAATAGGTAATATCTGAATTTCTGCCTAGTTGGAGACTTCATGTTGCTTAATCAAATTATAATTAGCCTGGCATATTGCAGAAAACTTTTCCATTTAAAAAATAGTAGATGATTCTGCACATAAATTATCTTACTAGAATTTTTCCAGAAAATCTAAACATATTTTCCAGGTTAAAAATAAAACATGACCATTTGGGAGAAGAAATGAATTTTAGAACATCCCAAACTAAAATTTTATGGAGCAATAAAAATCTTCTGTAAGAGCCAGCTAACTTTACATTTGCATAGGAAGTATGACCAATGATTCACTCTGAAAACAATGTGAAGGTAAATTTACAATTTAGCTCAGGGTGTGCATAGCATGATGTAAATGAATCAAACAACATACAATAAATTTCATAAACAGTTATGTTTTGGTTTCGGTGGTATAAATCACAGGTGGGCTCCCATTACAGATAGATATATTTTTGGGATAATAAAAACAGTGAAGTAAAATAAGTCTTATTCTACTTTAAGCATCTGTGCTTCAGAAGAAAGAGAAACGCAGTGGGGGAGATAACAAGTGGTGATAAGAACAGAAAGGAACTAATCCCAGTGCCAAAAATAAAAGGAAGAATCAAAGCAAAACCACCTGTGTGACCTATCTGAACAATCCCAGGGTGAAATGAATCAATCCAACTTCCAATTTGTGGCAGAGCTGTAGAAATGGATCTAGAAAAATCAAAGAGGATTGGTAGGGGCGGAGAGAGAGTAAGCCTGCTGGGTAGTTGTTTGATCAAGCTCAGCTTTGCTCCATCAGATGAGAAAAAAAATCAAACACTTTTACTGTACATTGATGGAACACTTATAGATTTTAATTCTACTGAAATGCACATGTTCATTTTGGCTAGGAGTGGAGTCAGATTATATCACCTAATGCATTTAATCTGTATTTATCAAACATTTAACTCTATTCTTTTCATTGATTTGAAGAGCTGAAAATCAGAATTTATAAATGTTTAGCAACTAAAGTCAAATAATTGGAATCACACATATACTTACTATGTTTGAAGGTTTAGATGCATATTCAAAGCCTAAAGAAGCCTTCTTGAAACCATTTAATAGAAAAACAGAATCAAATCCTTGTTTTAGAATTTACGGTCTCCCTTATTTTGAACATTCATCACGGAGAATTAATATTTCAGCACAAAATTTGCACGTCTATAAATCTTCTGAATCTTGTAAAAATTAACTTTTTAGTAAATCTGCAAGTAAGCACATTTCCAAACAAATAGCTCAAGACAATTCGATGCATCATTCTCTGTGTCATCTCATTAAGGTTTCTATCCAAAAATGTACATGCACAAGAAAAACTAAGAATTACTTCATTAAGTAGAAGTATACTTATATTAAGTATAATATAAGTATATTATATTTAAGTATATTAAGTATTAATATTAAGTATGTGGAACAATCAAAATATATTTATATCAAATTGTTTGATTATTTAGGAAGGTTAAAAAAGGAATAGGAATTATTTTTGAAGAAAACTATTTATTTTGATCATATATTTAGATGATATTTGAAGATTCAAATTCTCTGTAGAGCAACTATTTAACTTTATTTGACGTAATCTTCATTTACACTGAATATAAAAATAATCATTCAACAGTTGCTCATGATCAAACGAAATATCAAGACAATGAAAAATATGTGCCTATGAATTCATGATAGTTGAATTTTATTGTTGAGTTTAATAAAAGAAAAACTGTAGACAGAGTTTAGCAGAGTTTATTTGAGCAAAGAATGAGTCATGAAGCAGCACTCACAAGAGAAATTTAGCGAGCGCCCCCTAGCAATGTCGGCAATCAATACAGAAAAAAAGAAGTCATACACAGAAACAGCTGAATTGATTACAGTTTGAGAATTCACTTATATGGGTTCTTGGCAGCTGTGCCTGGTTGAAGCTGGAATGTTGTGGTTGGTGAGATCAGCTATTTTTTATAAGATTATACCCTTAAGTCAGCTTTGTTTCCATACCTAAGTTATAGTTTGCTATGAAGGAATTAAATGAAACCAGATTTAGGCCAAATGTAATGCAATTTAACAAATAATTTGGTAAGAAGATAACATTGACTGTGGTAGATTTTCAATAGATAGTGTTTAACCATAAATTATTAAAAAGGAATAAATGAGCCTAGAATCGAATGCCAGCTCTTTCACTGTCTAGTTGAATCAGACTGAGAAAGATAGTTTTGCTGACCTTAAGTTGCCTCATCTACAAAATGACAATATAAAGTGTAAATGTAAAACAAAATAGAATTTTTTAGACATGTGAAGCAGAGTAATATTTAATTATTTTAAACATTATTTCTATGTGACTGTACCAACTGATTGATAGTAAAGTACATGTTACTTGTTACATAGCATATTACTCGATATCACAGAGCAGCCATGGATCCTATTATGAACTATTTCAGAATAAATTATAATAACTCATATTTATGAGAAGAAAAATTATGTTATTTTGACTAGCATTTATAGAGTTTTGTGGATAGTTGAGTTGTTCAAACTTCTGTCAATATATGAAAATCTGTGTAGCTTTATTTCATTGATGAGTGCCATGCTAGTTTGAAGTGCTTCCGTGGGAGTACTTTTGCATATAATTTGCAAGAACAGGAATGTTCATGCATAAACTTAATGATTTAACCAACGAAAACATTGATAAGATTATTAAGTGCTTATCTAAGAATTCTTTTTTTTTGTATTAAATTATTTTATTGGTACATTGTAGGTATACAACACCAATACATTTCTCATTGGGAATTGTACCTTTACATAATGCATCTTGGTTCTTATTTTTTCACCATTCCTAGTCCTCCCTTCACCCCCTC
>NW_004624744.1:9017956-9061766 GCF_000247695.1 Heterocephalus glaber | reverse complement strand
AGTTCAGTGGATCCAGATGGTTGAGTACCAGAGTGTTCCATCTCATTTCCCTTTGGGGTTGCTGTAGGTGATCTGGAAGTCTGGTTTTGGGACTTATTTATGTGTTTTCTCATTTTGACTGGGGAGGGGGGCTGTTAGTGCCTACACGGATTACCTCCTCTGAGCTGGGTGAGGTGGGACAGGGGCCAGTAGCAGCAGTAGGGATGGTGACCCAAAAGCCCTTTTCTGTGGGCTGGGAGCAACGGGATTGATGCTGGCAGGGAAGCCCCTTCCTCTGGACCAGGAGCAGTGGGATGGCAGTTCAGAAGCCCCTACCTTTGGCCTGGGAGCGGTGCTAGGGATGGTGGCCTGGAATCCCCTTCCTGTGGGCCAGGAGCAGTGGGACAGAAGGTGGCCCAAAAGCCCTTTCCTCTGGGCTGGGAGCAGCAGGAGGGATGGTGACCGCTGGGAGCATTGGGACAATGGCTCAGAAGCCCTTACCTCTGGGCCGGGAACAGCGGGACTCAGTGCCTTGGTCTGGTGGTCTGGTGGTCTGGTGTCCTCTGCGTCTTTGTAGTGTGGAACCACGTGGCTGCATTCTGTAGTGGGCTGATTTGATGTGTTCTGTGCAACCCAGGACCTCCGTAGGGCATGGACAGACCTGCCTGTCTGCAGCGGGGTTATTTGACGTCTTCTGCGTGACCAATCTAAGAATACTTTAGAGATTTTTATGGAGAACCTTCAGCAGACCGTAGTCTAGTGGATTTTCTTAGATTTTTTTTGTGCAATATTGGATGTAACAAAAATGTGATTGGTATGAGTAATTTTACATTAGTTTGCATAAACAATAATGTATTCAAAAAGCACGATAGAAATCAATATTAGGAAAAACTCGATGTCAACCATGTTTAACTTGTTTTACCAGATTTAATTCCTTGACCAGTAATTGATTTCAGGAAAACTTATGACTTGACAAAATTTTGTCACACATGAGAATGTCCACGCACAACATATCTCAATTCCTTTATTTCCCTTTCCCCTCCACCCACTCTTTTCTGCATTATTTATTTTATGAGTCCTAGAAAGTTAAATTTTCATACATACAGATTAACAGCCAGACTAGCAGGCCAAAAAATGTATAAAACATAAGACAACTTTTGTTTAACTTATCTTTGTGAGCTTTGTCAGTATTGCTCTATATGACAGTTATTTGTTTTCAATTTTTCAGAATAATTCTTTATATGAATATATCCTAATATGATAATTAGTATTTTACTGATGTTTGGTATTTGGTGTACCCTGTTTGTGCCTATTAGGAGTAATGTTCCTCTGGATATTATGACTTCCTGGTATATGACTTCCAAAAGGACATGTGCTCATGTGGCTTTATTTTGAATATATATCTAAAACTGCAATTGTTATTTATATATGTCTGGAATATATAATAATAATATTTTCTTGATTTGTTTTTCACTACTTAAATGTTTAAATGTTACTTTTCAATAAAGGAATTTCCAATTTTTATAAGTATATAATTTTAAAATTAATTTTCTTAAATTAGTAGAGCTTATTGTTTTCTCAATCCTTCTTCCGTTTTCTTGTCCCATATTGTACTGGCTATCCCCACATAAAAATATTGAATCAATGCTCTGAATAAGAGGTCTGCCTTGATCTACATTTTGGTGAGTGAAAATAGGAAAAGTTTTTAAATTTATGTGTATTTTCATGAACATAAAATTTTCTCATATTGATTATAGATAATTTTTATTAGATATATGCATGTTGTTCTAATTTATAAGTCCTAAATTTGTGTTGGATTCATTGAAAACATGTTCAATTATCAAGAACATCATGTGATTTATCGGGAAATGCTTAATCAATACTGAAGTCTTTAAATGTGATCATTTTGGATACATTATTCTCTCATTAATATACTTAAATTTCTATTTTTTTAGGATCATCATTGCATCAACAGACTTAAAGGAGATTGACTACAATTTTTATTTGTTAAAATGCATGAAATATTGATATTAACTTTACACAAACCTTAAAATATGAATTGTGATGAATTTTTTTATTTTTGTGTTTTCCAAAATATTTTTATAAATGTTTGTATTTTTTCCTTTTAAAGTAAAAATTAAGCTAATTGGACTAATATTTTTATATAGTTAAGCTTCATAATTAATTGTGAGTTGTTTTAGTAGATATAGGACTACTATATTTTAAATTGTTCTTGGGCTAGTTTTCCTTAAGTTGTGTTTTCCAGGATTTTAAAAGTATATACATTTTCAAATTTACTGACATAATGTTTATGTGTTTTTTGGTCACTTGTTACTAAATTGAATCTTTTAAAACAATTTTTTTTAAAGTTCTATGTTCATAGGAAAATTGAACAAAAAATAAAGACATTTCTTATAAACCCCCTTCCCTACTCAGAGAGTCCAACTCCTCTGCCATTTTTGACACACCCACCACAATAATGGGTTTATAAAATTGATGAACCTATATTGTCACCTCATTATTAGAGGCCCTTGTTTATATCAGGATTCACTCATGGGATTGTACAATTTATGGGCTTGTGCACATGAATATTCTATATATCCACCATTATAGTAATTATAGAATAGATTCACACCTTTAAAAATTGTCCAGGTTGGCCTGAAACTTGTGATCCTCCTGCCTCAGCCTCTGGAGTAGTGGGGATTATAGGCATGAGCCAACATACCTGACTCTAGCTCTGTTTTTTTTGGGGGGGGGGTACTGGGGATCGAACTCGGGACCTTGTGCTTGCAAGGCAGGTGCAGGAACCACTGAGCTGAATCCCTGGCCCTCTGGCACTGTTTTTAATTGATGTAGGTGAATGTTCACCAAGTACTGTATTCCTGATGATACAGTTTGAGAAAAAAATTAGATTATGCTCCCCTTTTCTTTCTCATTTCTTGTTTTTAGCACACCCATTCTTTCCAATTGCAGTACCACAGATGGATTTACTCAACAGAGGTGTATTTAATTTTTGAACGCTGAAAACTAAAATTGCACCTATTAGTGTGACTTCTGAGACAGTTCTTAAAATTATTTAATTATATACAACTATATTTCTCATAGAAATGTTGTATATCTTATATTCCCAGATAAAGTGAAAAAGAAATTAAAAATAAATGTAGAAAACAAAGTATGTCTACTGTCTGGCTTGTTTGACATCTTTGGGTTAAAAAAATACAAACTCATGGCTTTGGGATATTAAGAGCAAAATGAAAATGCAAAAGTAAGTAGTCATAGTGGATGAAATGTGACTAAAGCAACAGTCAGATAATATAACGACTTCAGGCATACTTCAGAATCATAAAAATAAACAATTTACATGATCATGTCAATAAATGTCATCAATACATTGCATATTTTTTAATTTAAATGGATTTCTGTAAATATTCAGTCATAAATAAATATGTGCCTATATAGACACAGTGCACATGTTTTTGGTACATACATAATTTTTGAAAGGCAGAATATTGCATAGTAATGCTAATCAACAATAGTGTTTAGACATTATGGAGATGAAAGGTTACAGTTGGCTGAGGCATCTCTTCAACTCCATTGATATGTTTGTCTTCAGTGCCTACACAGGAGATATTTTTTTACTTTATATATATTTATTATCTTAAATATTTAAAAATCATTTAATGGCATTGGAATGAGTGTATCATATGAATACACTAAGAGCTGAAAGAATTTGGTTTCATTTACTCCAAGCAGATTGTATATTTTATCTAAGCTGCAGTGCACATCTGGTCATCAATCTTTTCAGAGACTAAGCAAATTTTATTATGACCCAGAACTTAAACAGAGAAGGGTCCAATATGACTAATTTGGGACCACTTATGCCTATATATTTGGTGTAATATATATGGCACATCACTCATTAACACATAAATAAAGTAACTACTGACAATTTGGAGCATTTCAGTTCAGGACAGATGGCTTTAAGGTCAATAAATTTAACAAAAATAAACTAACAATTTAGCTCAGCAGTTCTTAATATGTTCTGGTATGCACTGTGGAACAGGGCCTGAGTATCTTGGGCTGCTTGTATGAATCCAAGACAATGCATATACCCCAAAATATAAGATTGTGTCACTTTGAATGATTTCGGTAGACAATAATGCGATATCAAACTGCATTTCAAATATTTTACCTTTTTATGGTGGAAATAATTAAAAAGGTAAATGGATCTTATTTAATCAAAACTATAACATTTTATTATATTAATACAAATGTCTATATTTTACTAGAGAATATATAAGTGCTTTTGTGTGGGTTCTCATAATCTTTCCAGTAATCTTATGAAATATCTGTATGTTCTTATTTACCTTTTATAGATGAGTTCACACAGACCACTTTTAATAAACTGCTTCAGTTAACATAGATAGTAAATGCACAGGAAATAACAGAGCTGTATATACTCTGATTTATTCAGGTATAAAAGAACAGGATACAAATCATGAGTGTCGATTTCAATAAATTTTTCCAAGTTTAACTGCAACATTTTTTTTCTATTATTGCTAGTTATAAAAAAAGGAGTCATGCAATCAGCATTATTTTGTGTATGTTTGTTTTTTGTTTTTCATTTTATGGGTGAGAAAATTTGAGGGTAAGGGGAATAAATTTCTTGAGTATAAAAATTACTAATACTCCAGCACTGTCCCAATTCTTTTCTTGTCACACTGGGGACTTTGTTTGCATCTTCAGTACTGGATCTTCTAAATTTTGAATGATTTCTGAGTCATTCTCTGGAATGCTGAATTTTACTCAACCTCAAATCCAGTGTGTTAAATAATGTATATATTCCTATTATATAATCCAGGAACACTACTCCTAGGATTTTATCTCCCCACAATAAAATATGTTCTTCTAAAAAATTGTGCAAAAATATTCTTAACAGCTTTTTTATAATCATTAGAAGCTGGACATAACCTAAATGCCACCAACGGGTGAATGATAAATTGTATTAACAATAAAATTCTACTAAGTAATAAAACATATTGATACATGGAATAATATACTTATGTCTCAAATATTTATTCTGTGTCAAGGAAGCCAGTCAAAAAGGAATAACCATGTATGATGTGATTTTATGGAATTCTGAATACGCAAAGTAAATAAAAAGTTGGGGAGGAATTGGAGCTAACAATTAACCAGGAGAATGAGAAATTGTGATGATGTAAATATTCATTATCTTGATTGGGGGGATTGTTTTATGGGCAGTTATCAAATTATATAATTTAAGTATGTACAGTGTAGTGTATGTCCATTAAATATACATTTAAAAAAATACAAGTAACTGTGAAAAATTAAATGAACTGCAGCAATCTGTAGTAAAATATATGAATCAGAAAATCACAATGAAGTCTAGCTAAAAGAATTCCAAACACCATATACCACATGCACGTTTATTGTGAAACTCAAAAACCAAGCAAAACTAAGTGTAAGTTATTGACAATGTTTTCTTCGTAATATAGGGATGTGTTTATTTTTTTTAACCTTCACACTTATTTTGTACATATTTTTGCATATATCAAATATTATTGAACTGAGAAAAAAATATGTAAGCAAAATGAGAAATAGAGTGCAGGTTGTAGTAATTACCATTCAACAATGGGCTGCTCTTAGACTTTAGAGGAGTAAGATACACACCAAAGCATTTCCAAATACTATCACTTGAAAATCACATTTCACCTTATACTGGTTAGTTTGTCTTAAGATATATAAACCTTTAATAGTTGGCAATATGAATTTGCAGATTTTATTGATAGTTATTTTTATTTATAGTTATTAAATTTGATAATCTATAAACTTGAATCCATGTATTTTTATTCTCAGAGCTCTTCATGTTATTTCACTGAAACATTTTAAATATAAGATATATTAATAATAGAAGGAGAATATACCAGTAAGAATCAACTGTTAATAGTCTTTTAAAGAAATAATCATGCAAAACAGTGAATAAATCTGTTCATTTTAACTTTAAAGTGCTACCATTATGGCAAAAATTTTATGTAATTTTATATAAAGAGAATTACTCTGCAAAATTCTACTTCTAACTTCAATTTAGAGAATTTCAATAGAGAATATTATTTTTATGATGTACAGTAAGAGACAAACTTTTTCTGTGAGTTAGTAAAAAATATTGATTAATCATCTATCATTGTTATGCCTTCAACCTTTCTATACATTTTGTGGCCTGTCTTAATATTATTTTATTTCACATTTATTTAAAAGATTTTAAAGATTTTTTTTTGACATTTAAAATATATCATTTAGCAGGCCTGTGGAAATTCTTCTGTGATTTTGATTGAATGAGTATGGAGTCAGAGAGATTTGATTATGTTTACATAGTTAAATCTCCCAATGCTGAAAATGTCTGCTGAATTATTTAGGGTCTTAACATATATTGCAGTGAAGATTTATAGTTTCATTGTATAGCTTTTATATATGTTTTAAATATGCAAGGTAGCATATAATTTTAATAGATATATCTTTTAATATAAAAGTAAGTTATGAATTACTCTACATTGATTGTTGCCTAATCTCTAAATGGGATCCATATTGGGGTGGTTTGGGGTAAGAGAAAGACAAGTGTTTAAAATGTAAATGAAGAAACAAATTTGAATTAACTGCTCCAAAGGAAACTAGCATTGAAATCTATTTTACTCCCACTCTATTTTATTGTGCTTTTTAAGGAATATGAAAGCAGCAGTGTTTCTCTAATCCTTGCTGGCCTTTTCTTGTTTTTTGTTTGTTTTTTGCTTTTAGACTGAGAATAACTCGTTCTGCATTCTCCATTTAAATTGAACTATAAATATGACCCATTTTTTCCATCTGTATTATAAAATTAATGTTCAGAAAACTAAGGTAACTGGTATTGAAAACAATAGGCAAAGACCTTTCTTTTTTTAAACAGATTCATAGCTGCTTCTTAGCATCTTGTATCTGAATAACATCATTGTGAAGTACATATTATTTCTTTTTATTAATTTTATTGGTATGCTTCGGGTGTACAATATAATGACATTCAACATTGGAGATTTGTACCTTTACATAATATAGCTTGATTCTTATTTTTCCCCCTTCCCCTGCCCTCCCTTCAACCCCTCCACCCCTCTGTATTTACAAAGACTTTGTTTCCATTTTTTGATTTTCTCATTTTAATTCCATCCCCCTCTTTCCTTTTCCATACCCCTCACACTTCCCCTTCCCCTTTGCCCCATTTCTTAATTATGTCACATTATCTATTATAAAGTTTGATCCTTATTTATACTTTTAGTTTCTCCTTTGTTGAAGATGAGGTGGTTGAATGTGTCTGGAGTTGTTTCTGCATCTTCTGATCTGTTTCACTGGTCCTTGGGTCTGTTTCTTTGTGAGTACCATGCTGTTTTTATCATAGTAGCTTCATTGTATAGTTTCAAGCTGGGGATTGTGATGCCTCCTACCTTGTCTTTGTTGCCTAGAATTGCTTTTGCTATTCTAGGTTTCTTCTTGTTTCAAATGAAGTTTTGGATTGATTTCTCAAGGTCCATGAAGTATGCTGCTGGGATTTCAATTGGGATTGCATTGACTCTATATAGCAGTTTTGGAAGTATGGACATTTTCTTTTTGGGGGGGCGGTGTACTGGGAATCGAAGTTGGGTCTTTGTGCTTGGCAGCAGGTGGCGAACCACTGAGCTCAATCCCCAGGCCTGGATATTTTCACTATATTGGTTCTTCCTACACAGGAGCAAGGGATGTCTTTCCATTTCCTGATCTCTTTTTCAATCTCTTTTTTCAGAGTGCTGTAGTTTTTAGAGTAGAAGTCTTTGATTTTTTTTGTTAGGTTGATTCTTAGGTATTTCAGTTTTTTAGATGCTATTGTGAAAGGAATTGTTTGCCCTATTTCTCTCTCAGTGAGTCTGTTGTTTGTGTAGAGGAAAGCTACTGAGTTTTGTGTGTTGACCTTGTATCCAGCTACTCTTCTGAATTTGGTTATGAAGTTTAGAAGACTTTTGGTAGAGTTCTTGGAGTCTTCTATATAGAGTATCATGTCATCTGCAAATAAGGACAGTTTGAATTCTTCATTTCCTATCTTTATTCTTTTTATTTCTTTCTCTGGTCTAATTGCTGTGGCTAAAGTTTCCAAAACTGTACTGAACAGGAGTGGTGATGGTGCACATCTTTGTCTTGTTCCTGATTTTAGTGTGAAGGATTTCAGTTTTCGACCATTTAGTATGATATTGGCTGTTGGTTTTTCATAGATGGATTTTATCAGATTGAGGTAGAGTCCATCTATCCAATATTTTTAATGGTTTTTATCATGAATGCATGTTGGATTTTCTCAAATGCTTTTTCTGAATGTATTGAGACGATCATATGGTTTTTGTCCTTGGTTGTATTAATATAGTGTATTACATTTATTGATTTCCATATGTTGAACCATCCCTACATCCCTGTGATGAATCCCAGTTGGTCAGGGTATATGATCCTCTTGATGATCTTCCTTCTATTTGCCAGGATCTTATTAAAGATTTTTGCATCTATGTTCATTAGTGAGATTGGCCTATAGTTCTCTTTTTTGGTTGGGTTTTTCTCTGCTTTGGGTATCAAGGTGATGCTTGGTTCCAGGAGTGAATTTGGGAGTATTGCTTCCCTTTCAATTTCTTTGAAGATTTAAAACAGTAGTGTCAGTAGTTCCTCTCTAAATGTCTTGTAGAATTTAGCAGTGAAACCATCAAGGCCACAGCTTTTCTTAGTTGGTAAATTTTTAATTACATTTTCAATTTCATTCATTGATATTAGGTTTTAGAAGTTTTAGGTCTTCTTCGTTCAACTTTGGTAATTCCTATATATCCAGGAATCTGTCCTTTTCTTTTGTGTTCTCCAAAATAGACCACATACTTGCTCATAGAACATGTTTAGGTAAGCACAAAGGAGTTGAAGTTATGCCCTGTATATTTTTTTTATTCTTTTATTGGTACATTTTAGGTGTAAAATACATTTACATTTATCATTGGGTGCTTGTACCTGTACATGATGTTTCATAGTTCTTATTTTTTTCCTCATTACCTTTGCGCCCTTCACCCCCTCCACCCTTCCCTATTTACAAAGATCAGACCATAGTGTGATGAAATTGGAGATCAATAGAAAAAGAAACACACAAATTTCATAAACACATGGAAATTGAACAGCACACTTCTGAATAACCAATGGGTCACAGGGTAAATTAAAGAAGACATCAGACAGTTTCTACAATTAAATTAAAATGCCAGTACAACATATCAGAATATATGGGACACAATGAAAGCAGTCTTACAAGAGAAATTCATAGCAGTGAATACTCATATTATGAAAACAGAGTGAGCTCAAATAAACAACCTGATGCTGAACCTGAAACTTCTAGAAAAAGAAGAGCAGGACAAACCCAATGCTCATACAGGGGAGGAAATTATAAAGGTCAGAGCAGAAATCGATGCAATGGAAATTAAGAGAATGATACAAAAATCAATGAAAAAAAGAGTTGGTTCTTTGAAAGAATAAACAAAATTGACAAACCCTTTGTCCACCTTATCAAAAAAAGGAAAGAAAAGAATCAAATCTGAGCAATTAGGAATGGAAAGGTGAAATTACAATGGAACCAGCAGAAATCCAGAGGATCATCAATACCTGCTTCAAGAAGCTATATGCAAATAAGATGGAAAACACAGAAGAAATAGAAAGTCATTTCTTAAAAAAGGCAGAATCGTATTGGGCAAATGTATTATCAAAAAATGTCCTTTCCTCCAAACTAGACAGTTTTCATAATCCCTGCTCCTGGCAGGATTTTATGCAGCCACTGATATTTGTGTGTTGTACATTTTGTCTTTGCACATGGAAATAGTCATTATGATTTTCTTATTTTCTTTTTGGTTGTAATTAATCAGACCAGAAGAAGACATACTCAGGTCTCATGAAGGCACCAAGATCCTGGGCACTGAATTGAATATAGTAATTTTGGTAGAATTTTAGGGAAGGGGACATGTGGTCATTTATAGGTGTTCAGCTCAGATTACACCTGAGTTTGGTAGCCGATCCTTACCACCATTCTCTCTTCTACTATAAGAAGAATGCATTTTTTTTAGCCAGACACATCTGTCAGGCAATTTTTAGTCTCTATTGCAGCTAGGGGAGGCATTATGACTAAGTGCTGGGGTACGACACAAAGGTACATATATCATTTCTGGTTTATGCCTGTTAGAATTGTGTCCATCCTTCTCTTCATGGTTTTTCTTTAGTTGAATTATACAAGTGGTATTGTAAGATATAATATGTATCTTAAACCAAGATACATGGAAATAAAACTTTGAGGATACTTGAAGAGAAGAATATAAAGAGACTAGGTGTTCCACACCATATGCTTGCCATTCTCGCATTGACAGCTACTACCATGAAGTGACTTCAGAGGAAAGAATCATCTATCTTGCCTAAACACTGTTATTCCTACAACAACTAATCTGTATGCTAATGATTTTATTTATATTTATCATTCAACATTAAAATCAACTATATTAATATATGTTAATTTTTATAAAAATATAGTTTCATGAGTCTCAACATCAAAAGTCAAGTTTTCTGTTTATTTGCTTATGAGGTATTATTCAATTATACTGCTTTCCTGAATATATTACTAATAATAGTAACACATAAATAATAACACTGAGATCAAATATTTTATTCTTTTATTTTAAAATTGGAATAATTTTTTCATTTCGTTTTTTTGAATTTTGATTGTTATATATTTTCTACTGTCCATAAGATAGTAGTGAATATTATACCATTTTTACTCAAATGGCACACATATTTTAAAAATGACTTCATAGTTTGGTGCACATTTTAGACCATGCCAAAACTTAGTGTAAACAATTTACTAGGTGGCATCATATCAGGGAAACTGGAGAGAAAATCCCTGTACAGTAAAGCAAGAAAGAAAAGAGCAGATATCGAGAAGAGATGGTCATAGTTTCAGCACAAGCTCACCTCACATTTGGTTTCCTAGTCATTATAGATGAAGGAGAAACAACTGCATCTCTAAATATTCAGCACAAAGAGATAAAAAGAGACCATTGATTTAACCATTCTCATATTCTTTAAACAGTTTTCTATGGGGCAGCAACTGTCCATTACTTCTAGATGGTACTTCCCAATCTCTTCCAGGGAAGACAGCTCCCAGCACAAGGCATGGCACACAGAGAATGAGAAGGAATCCTCGTAGTCTCTGACTGGCCACTGAGCAGTCCCTATGAGGCATGCTCCTCAGCAATGACACAGAAAGTATTCTGCTGAGATGAGGTGCTGGCATGTGAGACAAAGTGCTGTCCTGTACTGTCTAGGTTGGAGTGACTTAAGAGACCTGCTTAGCTGCTTAAACAATCAAGATGATTTACTCTTTATGTGGCATTGGCAACAAAGCTCTTGGGAGCCATTCCCCAAGGAAGATGTTGAGGCTTAGCAAAAGGATTTAGTATGAGCCAATCCTCTCGGAGCACCCATGTAACATTAAACAGAACATCTGAAGAAGTAAAACAATGGATTGAAAAAATTGTCTTCAGACCAATTTGTAGACAATGATATGAAAAAGCTGTATGTCTCCTGTGGAAAACAGGCAATAGAAGCTTCTCCATAAAAGCTTTGGCATTTTCAAAGTATTCTTTTTCTGTTTTTTCTTTTCTCAGTACTGGGAATCAAACTCAGGACCTTGTGCTTGCCAGGCAGGCGTGGTGCCACTGTGTTACATCCCTGGCCTTTAAGTAATTATTTACTATTTTTAAAGTTAAGGATTTTTTTCAGTTCTTTTTTTATTCGTACTTGTTTTCAGTATATAATGTTTACATTCCTCCTGTGGAGTCATGTATGCCTTTTTTGTCCCCTTGCCCTTCCCTCTCCCCTCCATTTATCCATCTTTTGATCACCTTCCCAGTTGAGAAAAAATGATCTCCATAATTCCTGTTATTTTTTATTTTTCTCTTTGTTTATAATTTGGGTTTGTCAGCTTAAGCAGCTGGAAAGGCTCTGAAACCACTAGAGGACCCTGACATTTGGAGGATTCAAATGAGTCAGAGCCTGAAAAGCCCTAAGCATCCAGTGAAGCTTCTGCATGCTTCCAACATTAACTAAGGTATGGAACCTTGATAGAGGCCATTTTAATGAACTGAATATACTTTTCTACCTGTGCTCTGCTCCACTGTGGGTAATCCCTAGAAACCCACTTTTAGCACCTATATTGTAAGCGGTTTTACTATGCCCTCATCGACTGTTTCTATAATGTTTTCTTTTCCCTGAGAAATTTGTAGGTAATAAATAAATTCACAGGCTGTAATTTAGTTGCATTATATGGATATTTGACCAGTTTAACAAGAGCTACCTGTTAGTTTGGCAAAAAAAAAAAATCATCCAGATAAATGATTAAGTTAAAGTAAATTAATATTTACATATTGAAGAGAAATTTTTAGTATTCAAATCAGATTCAGGCCTTTGTAGTTGGTTAATTCAAAGCACAATATTTTCCTAAAAATAGTAAAATGCCTTTAAAACAACTTGATAATATCCTAGAGAAATTAGTGTTAAAAATATTTATTAGTAGTAAAAAATATTCAGCACCTACTTTTACATATTTGTAATTTCTTAGGATATAGCACTGTAACTAAATATTTCATGATCTCATAATTTTGTTCATATTTATAAAAAAAGTTCATACTACTGTAAATTAATTATAGCTTTATTTTAGAAATGTAAGAATAAAACATCATGATGCTAGTTCTTCTACAATATTGTATAATATAGCTAAATATCTGTTTAATCTCCCTGTGAATACAGAATAATGTCCTGTGATGTTTAATACTTTTGGTTAAAATCCCATTTTTATGGTTCAAGAAATGTGTGTTGACCCATACACTCTATGTACTGATTTATTTAATGCACATTTAGTGAACCTCAAATGCTTTTAAAAGAGTTCTGAAGATGCCAGTGAACATCTGAAAGTATTTTATGCTACCTATTTTTTTTTAAAAAACTCCTATTACAAAAGAGTTTAGATTGCCCAAACTATAAAAGGATTATTTTTCTAACAAGTGAACTTGTGTTCTGTTCCTTGTGCCCTTACTGTATTCTACAACTCAATTCGGCTGGTGTCCAGCCAATTAACTCTTTGGCTGCAGTTCACTTGCTGACTCAATTCCTGTTCTTTTAGGAGATTTTGGGTCCTGAGTTTCATCCCCCCCTAGATTGATCTTTTAACTCAGTGTGGGGTTGTTATATCAACTAGGTTTTATCTCATTTAAAATTGCTCTCTGATATGCAGATGGAGAAAAGAGATCTTCAACAGGAAGTATATGTTTATTACAGATCATATTTGAAGGTATTCTTTTGGAAAAAAAGTAATATATATGACATCAAATAAAATGATTATTCTAAAGTATATTATGCTTTTTATTAAGATATATTAAAATTTAAAATTTAAAGACATTTTTCTCAATTTGAGGGAATTATTTTAAACCTTTTTCAAAATATGCTTATATTCATTTCTAAGTATGATACAAAGGAGTTTGAAGATGGTAAAGAAATGTTTTATCTGTTTCTCCTGAAAAATAGCATGTTTGATAAATTGCAAATTAAATTTGACCTTTGATGATCCCCTCAAAGCCATCTGTTATTGTTTCTCTCAAAGATAGCAAAGTTCCTTAGAGATAGAAAACTACCTTCTAGTGTTAAGGCAATAGGAGTCAGGTATTCTTATTCCATTCTGAATATGAAGTAAAACCCATGTTCTCATCTGTCCTATAAGGCAAACACAAAGGGAAGAATGTATAATAGCTTAACATAAAATATATAATAATTGTTTATTTCTTCTTTTAATAATGAATATTAGTTAAGTAGTAACATTGAAAATAATGTTTGTGTGTATTAGAATAGTTGTGAATAAAATGATGTTAGACTTGAAAATGTACAGAATTTAGATTTTTAAAAAAACTTTTCTTAGTTTCTAAATTCATATTAAAAACAAAACCTTTTTTGATAATATTCACAACCATCTTCTTAATATTTTTACCAAGGAGAAATTCCATAGAAGAGGTTTTAACCTGGATAACAGAAATCAATAGTCAAAGTGTTTTTATATTTTTCTATTAAAATGCAGTTATATTGAAATAAATTAGCCATGGATATTTTAAATTCTAATATATATATATATGGACACAATATTTAAATACATTCCTTTGATAGCATTTAATCCAATTCATATGCTTTTAAAGTTTTTATCAAGTTTTTATAATCAACAAAAGAGTTGACAAAATCATTCAGTACATGGTCATTATATAATAAAACTACCACAAACCTGTAAAATATTATCTCAATATATTTTATTTGGAATGAAATTTTATGAAATCATTAGAACTTATAAAAATATATTGGTTAATATTGTGAAGCACATATTTTATATATTCAGCTCTATCTTATTTCTAGATTTCTCAATTCTATAAATAAGGAAATCTCATCTCAGGAATACTGTGACTTTTGTCTACATTTTAGAATGAGACAGTAGTTGAGTTGAGATTTCTTTCCATGTCATTTTACTTCCATTTTCTATTCTCCCTAATATTAAGCATAGATCAATTATATTTCTAGCAAGTAATAGGGAATGCTAGTTGGGTGGGAAAGATTCTCAAAATAACAGATTTTATATCTTTATTATTTCTTTTACTCTATTAGCAGCAAGATATTTTAATTTGATAGTTTATCGAGCACCTTCTCTATTTTTGCAAGTGTTCAATACCAGGCCAACCAAGAATAACTAAGTTAGATATTCCCCATAAGGAACCTTCCACATTAGAAGAGAGTTGCACATATTTTTGAGTGGTTGTAATTACAGCTACACCATAGATAATGACCAAAAAAAGATGCATAATGAAAAATATCAGAGAAAAATTAGTACTTTTCAACCAATGTCTATTTTAGCAGTAATAAATAAACATGTGTTGCTCAGTTTAGCAATGTACAATATATGGTATAAAATATAAGCAGTAAGCAGGATATGGAAAGTATGAAGGGATTTGTTTCCTGAACAAAATTTGAAATATATCTGTTTCAAATTTTAGAGTAATTCTGTATGAGTAAGAAGCTTGAAAATTATGATATTTATAATTATTTTCATACACTATTCAGCCTCATGTTAAATTATTTTTGATACCAGTTTTGTCTTTGAAACTTCTGAAATCTCAAGTAACTTGTCTTAAATTATTTTAAAATGAAAAGAACGGTACTTAGGCAACTGTCAATAACTGACTCTTATATCTTACTTTTTAAAGATTATCTCAAGAGATTTCTCAAATATTCATTTCATCATTTCTTTAAATATCATTTTTAAATCTGTCAAATTTAGCATGATATTTTATGTCATATTCTAATTAAGTTGGTATTAACTTAGAAGACCTTAAAAACTCCAATACAGAAGGAAGGTGTATTTTTCTATTTTAATTTAAATTCAAAATTCAACATGTTTGAATCTCTACTTTTCTAATACATTATCATTCCTTTCAAAAGTAACACTCACTAGCAAAGAAGTATATTCCACAGGCCTTCCTATAAGCAATTCAACTGGAAAAATGCAATTATTTTATTAATATGTTAACAAGCTAGAGTAAATCTCCTTAACTCAGCAAAAATAGTTATGAATAACATAAAGATATTGTAGCCATAAATGTAAATGTTTATTTAAATGCATCTGAAATACCTTTTATCATTTTATTGCTACACAACATTACAGGATTTCCCTAAAAGAAGGATGGATATTTGTATTTTGCTACATTCATTCCTAGAGTTATGTTCTATGCATATTTAATATACTAAGTTTCAGGCCCTGGGATTTAGCTCAGTGGTTTCGCTGCCTGCTGTGTAAGCTGAAGGATGTGAGTTCGATCCCCGGTACCCCCCCCCAACAAAAAAGTAAGTTTCAAAGACTTGTGCTTAGTATATTTATCAGTTAACGTCTCAGCTGAATACAGACAGCAGTTAAGATAATTGTTGAAGGGCTTAATAAAGAGACTAAATTAAGTAAATAAGGGAAAAGAAACACCAATAGGCATCCCAAAACTCACAGGCTACTATGAGTAATGTCATTATCAGTGCTACCCTTATATAAAGAAACCCAGGAAGACAGCTTTTGAGGAAATTTCCTGTTGAGAAGTCTGCCTTGGAAAGGCGTTTGTTAAAGGACATAGGTAACCCCAAAATAAGACAGGAAAGAAATACTTTTCAAGTTTCTGTTTCCACTGATATTTTAAAAGATGTGTTAACTAAATCCCACCAGAAGCATGAGCACATGCAAGTCCTTTGATGTGGTTTATACAAGTTAGTCTCTGGTGTAGGATGAATCTTGAGAGATAAACAGAAGAATCCAACACAGTAGGTTTCAAGAAATAGCCAAACTCCTTGTTAAAAGAACAATTCATAGATCATCTTTAGCCCACATGTATAAGACAAATAAACTAAAAGATTACTAAAAGCTAATGTATGTTAGGTCAATTCATTTAGAATGTGGACAAAAAAGAACATGATTAATTATTCTCCTCTGAAACCCAAAAATTGAGTTCCAAAGTACAATATCGCTTAGTCATTTTACTGTTTAAGACACTGGGTGGGGTTGGATTTGTTGTTCACTTCTTTGTTGCAAAATTTGAGAGAAGTATAGATATCCAGTTAGGTGTTAAAGTTATATGTGAACAAGTCAGGTCTACCCATTGCTACCATACTGCTGGCTTGGATTATCTTCACATATTGTTCTCTCCTTTATCTCATTTTGCTCAGTTTTCCTAAACTAAAAGCAGGATTATGTCAACAAAATGGTAGAACAGGCAGTTCCAAACTCTCATTTTCCTTCGAATCATAGAAAATTAAACAGAAACTATTACAGCCAATTTGTCAATACTTGTGAAATATAGTCAAAATTTAGAACAACCAAGGAAATAATGAATCAAGCAAAGGCAACTTCAAAATGATGAGAAGGCTCTGTGTATTTTCACTTGCTCTCCTCTAACCTCTCAGTCTTGAAATTCTAAGTCTCAGTGTGGGATCTCTGTGCCTGGTTCCAGAAGTAACAGAGCATACTTCATTAACAAATTACTGAGTATGTTTGTTCTAACCTGCCTGAGGAATCCCAAAAAGAATCATACAAAAAACAAAAGCAAAAAAACAAAAAACAAACAAAAACTTGAGCTGGCTTTGTCTAAATCAGAATTCAGGCCAGAAAAGTGGTGAGATGAACTTGAAAACTTTGCAGCTGAAAGCAACAACTCTCAGATGCAGGGGACAAAGGACTGCAGTCTATTTTGACTGTCTAAAGCTCAGGAGCGAAAGTTTGAAAGAATTTCTTTGGGAAAGTATAACATTCAAAAATACCTCTTTATGTGAGTGAATTTGAAGTCCACGATCATGTTTATATCGAGAAATACTCTCATAAAAGACTTATGAAGGCCCTTCACCTTAAAATAATTTTGGAAAGTCCCACCATAAGTTGAGTTCTGTAGTTTTCAACAATTCAGATAATAATAGATATATAAACAAAACACATCAAACCAGAAAAACCCAGAGAAGCAGAAGAATCTAATTTCCAGAATTAGGATATCAAAATCTTGAAATGGTTAGATTTGAATTAAAAAGTTCACAAAGTGTAAAAAGAAATATGAATATATGTCCTATTCAATGAAAAAAATTGTTAGAAACTTTCTTTAAGGAGACACAGACATAGTGCTTATTAGACTTAAAACATTCATCTTAAATATATTCAAAAGAACTAAAGAAAAATGTGGACAAAGACCAAATCATTTAGAAAAAAAGGATATATAAACAAAATGAGACTATCAGTAAAGAGGTAAATCATGGAAAGGAATGAAGCAAAAATAATGGTGTCAAAAAGGTAAATGAGATGAAATGAAAAATTCACTTAAATAGTTTATGGTAGATTTATGTAAGCCAAAGAAGAATCAGTAAAATTGAAGAATGGAGAATTAAAATTATCAAATTGGAAGAACATATAATTAAAAACATAAAAGTAAGCAAAGCTTAAGTCTGAGAGATACAGTCCAAAGAAACAAAATTCATGCACAAAAATATCACATAGAAACACACTAAGAGGTATTATCAAACAATATGGAGATGTTTCAATTTTTTAAAATTACAGTAAACAATGCTTTGCCATTATTCTCACACAAAATAATCCTGCCTCATTTTCAACACACTTATCTCACCATTATTGCCACTTTCTGAACTAATTTTAGACATCCTCTTTTGTGATTGTGTTCAGTTGTACTGTCATGGCTGCCCCAATATCTTGAATCAATCAAAAATGTTTACCTCTCATGGTCCTCTTGACTGTGGAAGAGCCAGAAGACTCACAATGGCAGGTCTGGTGATAAGGTAAATGAGGACAAACTGTAATGTATTTATTTGACATAAATTGCCATAAACTTAAATTCACTTAGGACATCAAGGCAGCTATGAAAAGACACAAAAGAGGACTTCTAGAACTGCTTCACAAAGTGGCAAGAATGACAAGATAAGTGTGTTGTGAGAGGGAGTGTTTTGAGGGGGTTTACTGGCAATGTATGACTGTAAAATTTTTTTAAAATTTAAATATTCACTGTATGTTTTGATCACATCTCATAGGCCTTCCTTATCAGTGATTACTTTAAATGCAAAAAGGTAAAACTCTTCAATTATAGGGAATAAATCAGCAGGAATTTTTTTTAAAAAATGAAAAAGAACGTCCAATACTATGTCATCCTTGATAATTAAGTTAAAACATCAAAAATACACTATACATATTGAAACTCCCCCCAAATCTGTGAAACTAAGGAGGAGGGTAGGACAAAGGAAATGATATAGGAGGAGGATGATTAAAGTATGTTATGTGCATGTAAAAATCTGCCAAAATGAAACCTATTAATCTGTATAACCAATACACACTCATTTTTTAAAAGTGGGAAAGAACAGCAACCCCCACAACATTAAGGAGGAGGGGTTTATTTTGCTTCACAGTTTCAGTCCATATTTGTCTTGCTCCAAGGCAGAAAGGGCATGGTGGAAGGATTCAGCCAGAAAAAGATGGTCCCCTCATGAGTATAGCTCCCCATGATCCAATCGCCCCTCAAAAGCTCTATCTCTGAGCACATGAGAGATATAAGGGACAAGCTGCATCTAACTATAGGGGAAAAAAGCAGGACTTTAGATGGCCTTCACTATCCACAGATTCTCTACACATGATTTAATCTATTTGCAGATTGAACATATTTGGGAAATATTCAACTTTATTGTAAAGGTACTGCTATTTTCTTATAATTCTCTAAACAGTAGAGTATAATAACTAGTTACATAGCATTTACATTGCATTAGGTATCCTATTATAGAGATGCTTTAAATACATAAGAAGATGTGTGTAGGTTATATGCAAAAATGACATCATTTTCTGTAACAGACTTGGCCTCTCAAAGAGTTTCTGGTATCCGTAGAGAGGGTCCTGTGAAGAGAGCCAATCAATTCCTTGCAGTTTTGCAGGGAAAAATATATATTGGAAATAAATGTATGGAAAAAATATTCCATGAAAATGATAATAAAAGGAGAGCTCCACAGATATATCTGTATCAAACTGTAAATGAAAAGTGGTTACAAGAGACAAAAAAGAATATTTTATATTGATAAAAGGGTTAACTCATAAAACAATGCAACATTTGTGAATACATACATGCAAAACATCAGAACGTCAAATTATATAAAGCAAACATTTACAGAATTAAATGGATAATTTTGCAATTTAAAAATGGATAATTTTATAAATGGATAATATGAATCTGAGATTTAATATTTTCAATAACATGGAACTACCAGGCAGGATTCGTAGTAAATAGAGGACTTAAATGGCACCATATATAATAGGTACATATAAGCCACCTCACTTAGCAACAGTGGAGTACATATTCTTCTCTACAATACAGAATATTATCTAGTTTAGGCAAAATAAGCCTTGATGGATTTAAAATTATTCAAAATATCTTCCATTACCAACAACAGGGAAAACTAAACACTGCTCAGATATGCGGAACATACCAAAATCTTAAACAACCAATGACTCAAAGAAGAAATCACAAAAGCATTTAAAAATAATTTAGGATGAATTCAATAAAAGTATAATATTACAAAACTTTTGGGAATCTGCAAATACAGTATTCAGAGAAATGCATAGCCACACATGCCTACATTTAAAAAGAAGAAACTTCAAATCAAAAATCATCTTTACCCTTGAAGAATTAGAAAAAGAGCAAACTAATCCCCAAGGTAAGATGAAACTATAGGGAGTAAAGTAAGATAAATAAAGTAAAGCATAGAAAAACTATAGAGAGGAACAGTTAAGCCAAAAGTTGGTGCCACAAATCCCTTTCATATTTATAGAATATTTTCTAACCATTTTAATGACTGAATCTCACATACTTCTATATTTTTCAAAAAGAAATCAAATTAAAATATAAAAATGCAGCATAGTAAAATTCTTAAAACATAAGTTGTTGCCAGACTAATCTTTAGATGATCATAAATACAACTTATAAGTTCATCTGAACTAGGAAACTTCACTTACTGAATTCAAAATTGCACGTAAGACTTCTGCTCAAATTTTCCATGTTTTAAATGAAGAAAGTTTTGATAAATTGGTTTCTAAATGTAAAACACTATGTACTGACAAAATGAAGTGAGTTTTTAAAATGAGAACACAACTCAGACCCTGATATTTATTACTACATGTTTTAGATTCTATCAAAAATTCAATAGAGAGTTTGTTTGACAGATGAACATGTATCATTCATGTATCATTCTTGAATATGGACTTGTTTAGACAGAATTCTATTTTTAACCTTGAAATTAAATGTTTACTCTGAAACATTCATTAATGTATTCATTCAAGTGTTGAGTAAAAATTCTAAATTAAGAGACTTATCTCTTCTTTGAACTAAACATAATACTTTGAAAGCTTTATGAAGGAGACTTTCAGAAAACTAAGAGTAAGTAGTGTAGGGTCAGGAGACGGAGACATAATACGACATATATATATATATATATATATATATATATATATAGTACTTATGTTGATATGAAATAGATACTGTTCTAATTCTCAATAGAATGATAGCATCATTGAAGATTGTTTTTTCTCACATGTTGGGAAATAAGGGAAAGAATGAATAAAAAAATGAAAGAAGAAATTGGAAGGAGAAATAATTGAATCAGTACACCATATTCAAGACACATAACTAAGGCATTTAAACAAAATGACTTGAGGTATAAAATGAGCTTATTCTAAGTTTATTTGTTATTCTAAGAAAATATTTTGAAAAAATTATTGCCTTCTACAACAAAGTCAAGGATTCTTTGTGAATAATTATATACATTAACCTTTAATGTGTTATTGTCTAATGTATTTGTTTCTCTTTGATACACACAAAAATATTAAGTTTAATGAAAAGCATGATAAAATTCTGTCATTTCAAAAGCAGAGATCATTTAAATTGTACTGAAAACCTAGTAACATCTGAGAATATTTCACTGTACTGATGTCAGTAATGTAAAGAATAATTTTTGAAAGAAAGTACATTTCAAAGGATTTGCAGGACCTTACCAAATAGCAGAAGGTTGACCTTATTCTAAACTTGAGTACAAGAGTAGGCATCAAAATTTTATAAATAATACTAATATTGACATAATACTCATAAATATATGAAACTTTTAATAAACTTATTTAAATAATATCCAAAAAGCACATTGTTCAGTATAATGCCCATGTTGCTTTTACTTTGATTTACTGAATTCAACTGAAGATATTTTAAGATACCATTACATATGATTTAAGATAATGTCAACTTATGCAATAAACTAATACCTTTAATTATAACACTGAGTATAGGATAAATATATTTGGAAATTTTATCTTCTATTCGGTTAAGTGAATAATTTTGACACATGTATGCAGTTTTTCTTGTGTATATGTATTGTTACTATAAATTGAATGACTCTAGAAAAATGTACATACAATATTTTTGTCAATTTGTGCTTTCATCACACAAAATAACTAAAGCTAATCCTGTATTAGCAATTATTTTAAGCAATTATTTTATTTTTTGTAGACAATGATATTAAGAATATTTAATACATAATAATATACATTATGTAGGGTAAATAAGGTAAATGTGACTTGGACTGAATATTTGTCATAAATAAATACGTATAATGATACTAGATTTGAATTTATACTGACTGGAAATATCCAGGTTAAGTTTAATTGTAGTACTTTAATAAACAAGAATGAATACTTAATTTATTTTGCATATATATTGAGACTACCCCAACTCACCATAAATAACTTAGTATAGCTAATACATGTAGGGGTCAATCATATTTTAAGTACTTCCCTTGTTCTGTCATTTAACCTTAAAAACAACCCTGTGATGTGTGAATAGTTATTTGCCCCAGTTTACAGATAAGGAAACAGAACAGAAAAGCAATTTGGAAAATCATAAAGATGGTAAAAGCAAATGCAGAATTCATGTATTCCAACTTTAGAATTCCTATTCTATAGCAAAGTCTGCAGGACATTTTGTTTTACACAATTATATATTTAGTTACATTAAGTGACTTTTTATTAGCTCATAACAGTATAGGCTCTAAAAACTGGTCATTTAGTGTACATTCTTTGGATTAAGTATTTTCTTAATGAAACTATTTGAAATAGATGATTGCTTTGCAATTAAAAAATCCTGAAATTTGACAGAATTGAGTTTCTTTTATTGCAAGTAACATTTTTCTCTTTTTTTATTGACATGGGGGAAAAAATCAATGTATTTTGGTAGGATACACTTTTACATCAGTTTTGCATATCTGTGCAATTTATAAAACTCAATGTTTCTGATCATAACTTTTCTTCACTATAAACATGAGAGTATTATCACCTACATGTTTTTTGCAGAAGGAAATTTTAAACATTGCAATATAAAAGTTTTCATCAATTGTTTGGGCCAAGAATGTTGGGAGCCATTCTGCATAAAATTAGGCTTAGGGCTGTCTGAGACCTCAATAGTCCTGTGATGCTGTGATGCTTAAGGGCAAGATTACATCAGCTGAAGACATCCTGGTTCCTTGAGAACTGAGTAGTAAGAGAAAGTTTCACCTCGGGGAGGGACAAATGTCTTAGCAGCATAACTCATCCCATTTACTGTTATAAGAATGTTTTCCTCATCTCACCATCCTAATCAACTTAAGCTCCTCATGATCTAAGATCTTCATCAGCATAAAGTCATAGGATTACTCATGGTCATAGGATTACTGCTACCCTCCAAGTCTTCTGATGCTTCCTCCAATTATAAGATCCTTGTCAATTTAGGATTACTCCCACCCTCCAAGACATCTAATACTTCCTCTGATTATAAGATTCTTGTCAATTTAGGATTATTGCCATCCTCTGAGACATCTGATATTCCCTGTGAACCCCATAAATAGTGGTAAGATCCAGGTGTCTCTGTCTTTGCTGCCCAGAGAAGCACTGATCAAGTCCAAAGCTCAGCTTCTTCTTTGCCTCGTTTTCTGTCTTTATTCTTTAACTCACTTTGTTTTGTAGTGGCTCACAGGAGACCAAGACTCACTGTAGGCGTTCCACTAGTGTCCCTTTTCCTGTTCCCTATACAAGAAAACACTAATAAAAAGAATCTATCCTTCTAAATAATGTTCTTGAATGTTTTATTTGTGTCATATTAGAATTAGTAATGGCTATCAAAAATTTAGGCCATGTTATAAAATCAGATTATTATATTGAAAATATTCTGAAATATAGGGCAAAATGTAGCTCTTTATGATTTATATTCCACATTTTCCCCTTAAAATACTCATGGAAATATTTCAAGTAAAACAAATGTGTAATGCTAAAAAATTATGTTCTTGATGAACAAAGCATTAAGACTAAATGCAATCCACCCAGAATGAAAAGTCTGATTGAATACATCCCTGGAAATCAAGAGTTGCAATCCAGAAGATCAGCCCTTTATCAAGCCTGAAATCCCTTTTCCCTTACCCAGACATATTCTCCAATGGTTTGTTCATGTTTACTGAAGTGTATTTCTTGGAACACTTGGAGCTCATGAATGGTTAAGAAATAAATGTATGAGTGCAAAAATGTTGAATAATTCTATATTATTGTTCAGAATACCTTTGTATAACTTTAGGGTAATTAAGGGTTTATTGGAACTGAGATTATTTTCCTTTGCTTTCAAAAGAAAGGGCAGTTTATAGATCACAGAGGAGGCAGTTCCCTACTTACTGTGTATGATAGTCACACTAAATAGAAAAAAAGATCACAGGTCTTCTCATTTCAGTTTGATGAAGGTTTATTAATAAATCACCTATGCTAAAAATTTTGATTTCAGAACATTTTGGGCATTTGAGTTTATAGCTAAGGGATATGGAATTTAACTTCGTCCCTTCCTTTGAAAGCTAGGATGCCAGCTTATATATCTGTTCACATTCCTGCAAGTATAGAGACATGTTTAATGTGATTGGGTGCTCTGTTACATAACAATGAATATCCCTTCATTTATTCAATGAAATATTAACTAGGTATCTGACTTATGTCAGCAAGAGTGATAGAGACAATCCCAAGAATTAAACAATTCCAATTGGAAGGAGAGATACAAGAAGACTGAGCATGTTATTGAGGTCCATATCCAATTCTGAGAGAAAGGAATTCTTCTTTGAGAAAGTACTAAGCTAGAAAAGGGTTGGCAGAAGAGAAGATCTGGTAGCAGGTAGAAGACCAACATTACAGAAAGCCTGCAGGGAGGAGAGGCTGGAATATTACCTAGGATAAGATGGTGTCAACCATTATAAACAACACTGTGGACTTGCCCTATATCCTAACAACAGTGAATCTCCATTGAGAAATTTTTTAAAATATTGCATGCTCGGTCTTGCACTATACATATTACTGTGTTTTCAGGAAGGGAAATAGAGTGTGAAAAAGTTAGGGGATATTTTGAGAAATCCCTTCTTATTGGCAACTCTGGGGAAGGTGATTCTGACACTTTAATTGACAAGAAGGAAGCACATCTAGTGGTACTTAAAATTAGAAATGGATGAATTTTTTGTCTGGAAAAAGTTATCATAAATATGGTACTTCATGTTACTAAAGTGTATTTCTTAGAACACTTGGAGCTCATGAATGGTTAAAAAATGAATGTCTGTGTGCAAAAATAATTATAGGTACTTGTTAGAGTTACAAAAGGACACAGTCATAAGACAATGAGCAAAAGACTGCCTAATATACATGGAACCATATATGTTGACAAAAAAGGGGGCCCATTGAATAAATGGACAGTATATATTAATACAGTTTTGCTACCAAATATTTTTTGAGTGATTCTGAATTCAGTGTTAGCCAAAACACAGACATGCTTACACTCAATAAGATGCTAGAATGTTACATCTGTTAATGAGATAGCAATGGTAAACTCTTGCTAAAAAGTGAAAATTAACTTTTTGCAATATATAAACTAATTCTTGCTGAAGCCTTAGATTTGTGTAAAAAATATTGTTGTCCTGACGTTTAAGAGAAAATATAAGAACTTATTGCCCTTATTCTCTGGGTGAGTCTGAGAGAAATGAAAAGTGATGATGAAGTAAAGAATAAAGAGAAACACCTTCAAAGGTAAATTCCAGAAAAGTGATGAATAGACACTATAAGTGGATTGCCATGAATATATACCCTTGCTGTGAACTAGAATATTAACTTACTATTGTACAATTTTGATTATCAAACTAATCAAATAGGGACTTAACAATAGTAATAGATAAAGTAGTATTCAAATTATCTCACTAGGGACTTCTGTGGTCTCCCATATTAAAGGAATCAAAATGCAGAGAAGCAGAACCACGGAAATAAACAAATATAGCAAATATAATATAACAAAATTTAGTCTGAGTGCTCATGAAGAAATCCAGTGCTAATATAAATGTTTTTAATGAACTATTTTAATGAGAAAGGTTTTCTTTGAATTACTTTTTAAAAGCAGCACAAGATTTTATTCCTTTGTTCAGGAAACATTCATATAAAGAGTCCATTGCTGTGGGCCTTCAAATCTAAAACAAGAAAAGCTGATGAATTTTGTTCATCTGTCACATGAATACCTCTGTTCCTTGATAGCATTGTATGTCAAGAGCATTATAGTGTTGTGTAGCCTTGGACTGATCAATGACTCAAAATTGTACTTATACTATACTTAATGTTATTTCTATCTAAAAAATTGTAGCCTTGAATGCTTTGTAAGTATATATTGCCCACAGGAAATAGTTATTTTATTTTTGCCTTCGTTTAAACCTGTTATGCAATGTTGCAGAACTGAGTCCAAAGAAATCTTGAAATCAAGGCCATTATACAAATTAACAGTCTTCCTCCATCTCACAACAACTGGAGTAAATTATGGAGTCTTTGACTAATACTACTGATTTCAAATATTACTTCACCATAATATTGGGATAGTAACTTCGACATGTTTTCTGAAATAAATGTTTTGTTTTTTTTTTCAAAATGAACGATAATGCTCATGAGGACATGACACAACCAGCTAGGAAATAACACTGAGAACCATGGATGAATATATCAGAAAACACTGTAAAAATCACTGAATCAAGATACTATATCAAAACTTTAGAAGCAGAGTGTGAAATAACTCCAAATGAGGTAAAAGAAAAACATAATAATATTAGCTGCTAATGAGGACATAATAAGAGTTGACACACATTTCAACATTAGAAAATAGCAGACATCAAGACAGATCTTCACATGTGTTATAGAAAGATAACCGCAGGATATTATGAATATTTTATGCCAACATGTCACAAGACATAGATGAAATGGACATGAAATTAAATTAAATTTAATTTAAATCAACTAATTTTGTTTTATGTAAAATTCATTACTTAAAACTTTATTCATTGTGCTGTGGTGTCATTCAATAGTAGAGTCCTTGCCTAGCATGTGCAAGGCCCTGGGTGCCATCCCTAGCACCACAAAAACAAAAAGTGTATTCACTAGTAATAAAAATTGAGTCTATAATACTTAAAATAGGTTTCCTTATTTTATTTTATTTTAATAATCAAAATCATATCATTTAATGATATAAAATCAGTAAAAATAATTGCACTCGAAAATTATAAACCAGTAATCAAAAAATATATTGAATGAAAAATGTCAGTAATAAAATGGACTGAAAAAAAAAAACACTGAATGTGATTTATCTTAATTCTGACTCTGCTTTGAAAACTGTATTTGCCCCATCACTTGGAATCCACTTGGCAGGATTTTTCAGCACAGGTCAATGTTATTTTAAAACCAATCATGTACTATACAAAGAGAATATTAGAGGTAATAACAGCACTTGTAGAGGATCTTCAGTTCATACAGGGAAGATGCTTTATTAATTTGAAAACTTTTCCTTGAGACTTGAACATGTAAGTCACTATGTGAAATTAATCAATTTTATTTTACCTAATTAGAAGTGCTAAATTCTCAAAACACAAGGCCAACAAGTAGGTATTTATGAGAAGTATAACTATCAACATTGATTATGATATCAGGACAGAAACTATCTTATCCTAATATTTGTTAATAACAATAATATACACATAACACTTCCAAAGTAAGCAAAGAAAACAAGATTACACGTTAATCTTCAAATGTTTGGGGCCGGGGATTTAGCTGAGTGGTTCCGCCGCCTGCCTCTCAAGAGCAAGGTCCCGAGTTTGATCCCCAGTACAAATAAAAAAAAAATTAAAATATTTGTTAAATAAGAATAATTAACTTCATAAGTCAGTGGTTTTAGTTCAACTTCAGTAAATTTATAGAAGATTTAAAGGCTTACAGCATTCTGTTGATTAGTGAGTAGCAGCGATTAATTCTTTCTCAGAATAGAGATAAAAGAGTACCAATGTGTACCTACTGATATGCCTTCCTTCTTTTCACTTTCCAAGTTTCAAAAAATTTGTTTGGTTTACACAAAAATTTTTAAAAATCTAGATCTCTGGAATACACCCTTTGTGAGTGATTTGCTTGTGAACTGATAGGATGTATTTTCTTTTTTATTAAGTAAGGACGAGGTAGTGCTGCACCCATATTGAAAGGTATGCAGAATCTTCTAAAATTCAGTAAGAAAGCTAAAAATGGAGTCATATCAGCTATTTGAATTGAAAGTCAAAGCTCTAAATAATTGAAATTTAAATTTTCATATTTAAGAGCAAAATGACTGCTGCTTCACTCTGCCTTTCAACTCACACTTAACCTGGTACTGCCAGTATGGGAAACAGATTTGGGGAACCGTAGTTCAGCGCTAGTTAAATCAAACCAACCCACAAAACAAAAGCTCTGGATTTCTGAAATATGTGGACCAGGATTAGCATGTTTAGCTTCATAAAGAAAGTAAGACATGAGTCGGAACAATGGTAGTATAAAATAGCACATCTAAGGCCCTGGGTCTTATCTCCAGCAAAAAAATAAATAAGTAGACCCACACAACTAGATCTACATCTGCAGTATCACATGGCCTTAAAGATCATCAGTTATATTCTGAGTTCTGAAAAGAGAAAAATTGTTTTTACAGATTGAATTTATTTATGTCCTGTCTCTTTCAATTGTCCACACAGGTCATTTCATTGGTAAGCCTATATTTTTTTTAAAGGTAGCAATGAAAATGAGAAAGTAGTAGATTAAAATCTTCTGACTCAAGTCAGAATGACACTTTAAAGAAGTTTAATATATGTTTATGATCCACACTATTCCTGAAAGCCATTACAAGCTCATCCACAAAGGATAAAGAGCAGTACCACCAAATTCAGTGATCCATTCACAGCAGAAAAACTGCTGATTAAAGAGAGAGAATAAGAGGCTTTTGTTTTCTTCTCAGCTCCTGCCAGTCATTGTCAGCGTGGCTCAGCCTTGAGGATCAAATACCTTAGGGCCAGTCATTGGTATACTTTTGCAAATTTATCATGTTGATTGCCAGAGATGAACTATTCTTAATAATATTTAAGCATTTGTAATTCCTTTGATTTCACCATACATTCATTTATCAGTAACCATAAGTTTAAAAGTGTTCTTTTACTTAGGAAGATCTCAAGTAAAATTTGATAACTGCATTGCTGAAGAGGTTGAACTGAGGTAGGACATAAACATGAAAATTATTTAGTGTGTCCTAAGTGACTAGTGTCACCAGTCTCAATAGGGAGCATCTCAAATTATATGAAAGTCAATTAAGCACTACCCCAGCCTCAGAGACTTTAACTTAGGAAATAAGGCATGAGTGAAAACTGGAATGAACTATGATATTCTATAAAACTAGAATTCTACATTGGGATTATATAATGTTAAAAAACATCAGCTTCTTTTTGAGTTCTGTAAGAAGTTGAATTTGTTTAAACTCAAATTTTGATTTGTGAACATTTTTGTCAATGCAGTAAGCCACATAAATTTATTAAAAGTAGTCTGCTTCTTACTGGCAATATTAAAAAATAGAATCTTAAAGGAGGTGTTGCAAGAACAAATAAGTACTAGTTTTTGAAACTAAGTAAATTTAACAATCCATTTATGGATATTATCTTTTGCTCAAATAACTTTGACAGATTTCATTTTTTAGTCATTTAAAGAAATCAAGATACTAAGTAGATTATCTAACTTATAATACAACAATTCTTTCTCTAATATGGTGATTGTTATTGATATTTTAATGCAAATATTTATGTTCATTAAGTTCATTATATGTACTCTACTTACAAGGAAGTCTATTTATGCATAATCTGTGTATACCACCTATTATATGAAATGCTTAATTTTTTTGTCCAAAGTTACATCACTTCTGAATGACTTATTTTCAAATTTTGATATTATTTTATGATTACTTGTGTGTTGTGAGAGACATATGGAGATGAATCTGTCATCTTTAGAGAATACTCTAATGCAATTACTTTGTAGCAATTAAATTATGTAAATAAGTGGTCAAATTATAGCTCTAATTACCCTTTTCATTTTGTACTCCACTTCAATTTATCTGTCACAAAAAGAATTATAAATTACTATTTTAATAAGATAAATAGAATAATTTTGTAAGTTCATGTGAAGAATGCAGGAGCAAGGTATAGTTTTGAAATAGAGGCAGATTTTTGGAAGTTTCTGTTTCTTAGACTATATTTTTGCAAGCAATAGCCATAAAGATCAAGGTCAAGTTTTGAAAAAACAAATTTTATTCCAAAAATAAAAATTTAACCCTATATACCTTTTTATAACAATTAGAAAATAACTCAATGGATTTTAGGGATTTTGTATGTAATGTTAATTCAAATATTAAAAATACCTTATATGAAATTAATCCAATGTAACATTTTTAGATTTTATGCAATTTTATATTAGATTCTTCTATTTATAAACATATATCAGCACCATTAGACATGTATTACACAGAAATATTCTGTAAATATTTCTCAGACTAGAATTACTAATCTACATGTTGGTGAATTCTCATTGGCAGAATTTTGTAACAATTATTAAGATAATTCATCTGATACATATAAATGTTTGAAGAAGAGAGCTCTTGTAACAGTATGACATCAAGATTATGATTATGACCATTTTGTTTCATTTTTTAATTTTGGCTTAAGAAGGGACAATGTATTTTATGGAGGAAATAAATATATGTTAAATGTTACACTTTTACCAATACCTAGGTGAAGTGCACTAGTTATTTAGAAATGTTTTTTATCAATTCATAGGGATATACTGTGTTAAAATTGAAAGAAAAATAAAATGTAAAGTTATCATTTGCATTAATTTATGGGGTCTGTCCATGCAAGAACATAGAGTTAATTTAAGAGATTCTGGCACACAGGCCATTGTCATTTCCTGAAGTCAATTAAAAAAATATATTTTTGAATAATACTACCTTCAAGATTAAATAGCCATAGATTCATTTATATTCATAGACTCATTTATATAAAATATATAAAATAAGTAAACCCACAGCTGCAGAAAGCAATTGGTTGTTGGCAGGTGCTGGAGGAAGAAGGAAAAAGGCAGAACTGTTCAATGGGAACAGGATTGGATTGGGTGGGGTTATGAAGTTACTTTGGAGTCAGACTTTCTGTTTGAACAATCTTTTGAATGTCACAAGGTTGTTCTCTTTAAAATGATTCAACTTATCTGTGTGTAATGTGTATTTCTCTTGATTTATAAAACCTAAATATCAATAACTCAAACATGAAAGGAAAATGAACATTTAAAATGTTTACAAATAAAAAATCGAATACTCTAAATTCAGGGTTCAATGATACATTTGAATGCGTATTTTGCCCTACAAAGTCTTTAGCAGATTCTGGAGTCTCAAAAATCGATAACAAGGGCCAGGAAATTAGCTCAGTGGTTCCGCTGCCTGACTTGCAAGCACAAGGACCCGAGTTTGATGTCCAGTACAAAAAAAAAAAATGATAACATTTTATTTATTGGAAAATCATAAATCAAATATTATCTGAAGTAAGCTGCTGCAAAGTTTGGTAAAAACATCAATATTAGCCTCAAAAAGCCAAGTTTAAGACCTCTAGTGTAATGATGTGGATAATGTGGGCCATTGTAAAAGGGAAACAAAATATATTAGGATATGCTTAGTATACTATTTTAGTCCAGGCAGCTATGATATACTATCATAGGCTGGAAGGCTCATAAACAACATAAAATAATTTATCATAGTTTTAACCCCTGGAAGCTCATGATTAGGCTATCAGAATGGTTGATTTCTATTAGGATCTTTTTCCAGGTTCTAAACTGGTGAGTATTGGTGTATCCTCAGATGAAAGAAAGATAGACTTTCTTTTTTTGAAACTGGGATTGAACATAAGCCCTTCACACTGAGCTACATCCCAGGCCCCTCACTCCATTTTTTTGTTCTTTTCGTTTTGAGAAAATATCCTAATAGGTAACAAAATTGTCCAGGTTGCACTCAAACCATGGCCAGCTGAGAAATTCTTCATATAAAGATACTTTGCCTCTTATTATTAGATCACTTATACCATTCATGAGGACTCCACCCTTACCAAATTACATTTCATTGCCTGAAATGGAGGCATCAAATATTTAGTTCATATTAGACACTAAACCATGAATCAGGTGAGTTTGTTAAATGAGGGAGATTCACCTGGTGGTTGCTCTGGAGAAAGCCAAAAGCTTTTTCTGGAGATTTTCATAAAAGAAAGCATCTAATAATGCACACTTCTCAAAAATGGAAAGCTGTGAAAACCAGTGTATGTGTAAAATGAGGGGTTGGATGAATATTTCTATGAAACAGTGTGGAGAAGAGAGACAGGACTGTAAACAGTGACAATGATGAACACTCCCATTTTTTCAGGAACCTATAAAAATAATGAAAACACAGACAAAAGCATCCTTAGTCATAGGAGAATCCTTGATAGCTTGGAAGTCACAACTCTCCCCGTAAACCTCTACATGCATCCTTCACCTGTGAGGAATCACAGAGAAATCAATTCAGGATCTATATCATGTTATCAAAAACAGAGGAAAGTAAAAGATACATTGATGGTAAGGGGAAATGTCAAATAGAAGAAATATACTTTGTTAAGGAAAAATAAAAATTATGTTCAATAACGTGGAAATTTTAAATAAAACAAAAGGATTGTAGGGAAGTCGAAAACAAAATTATAAAAACTCGGAGAGAAAGATATAACAAGAAGATAAAAGGTGAGCTGAAAAATCTATCACCACTCCCTCTCTTCCACTGTCCTTTGATAGGGAAATTCTTTAAACAATTTGAGGTAGTGATATTTTGAGGATCAATATAGAGATGAGAGGATGATATGAACCCTATCTTTCTGACAGTTCACTAGGGGGTTTCATGAAGGTGTGAGATATTTGTCAGGTCTGGAAATCATTGTCAGCACCCTATTGTGGTCCCATTAAAGCTACTTTACTGTCCTCATCTCTATTGTAGACAGGTATTGAACACAGTATTTTAATACCTTTAAGAAATCATCAAACAGAGAAGTATATAATATATATAATATATAACAGCTCTATAACTCTCTTTCTATAATACATATATAGTAATTCCATACAAGTATAGAGATATTATAGAGAGAAATGTATAATTTGTTTCCTAGATTTTGAAAACTCAAAATTCTAATTTCTTTAGAAGTAACCATGTTGGTTCAAGGCATTTAGAATGAGGTTTTCAGGATAGTTTCAAACTAGAGGGCATAATAATACTTTCTGTTCTGGTTATTTGAAAAATGAATACTTATTGTGTTTTCTACTTCCTAAAACACATATAACAAATATGTTCACAAATGCTTTGAATGTGAAAACATTCCTTTGAGAATTTTAGGTACTTGGAAAATGTTCATGTTCACAAACTGATGTTATAAATAGTAAGAATAAACATAGATAAGATCTCCCTACAAAAGTTAATGCTCCTTTGTCTTAACACACTTGTATATGTTTAGAAGAATAAGAAAATGTATCTTTAACACTTTTTTTGTTAAGAGAAAGGAAAACAAAGTAATCTTATGAAACAGAAATGATTTCAGAGAGACAGAAACTAAGAATATAATAGCATTAATTAACAGATAAAAAACATCAGAAATATGTATTGTTCTCCTTTCTATTAGAAAAATAAAAGAATTAAAGAGTCATGTAGGCTATTAAAGTCTAATCTCTCTCTTTCTTTCCCTCACATTTACCATTTTTCCCTGTGGAAAGACTGAAAAATAATGCAAAAGAGCAATTTGCTAGGTTGAAAGAACTAAATTGATAGGTTCTAAGAATTTAAGAGACAAATCAATGAAAAGCATCATTTCAAATCCTTTGACTAATTTGTTTTGAACTCAACTCTTCTTTGTTCCTTGGCACAATTTTCACAGCATTTTCCACTGGGAGAATGCTGTTTTATTAATAAAGTTCAACTTGCATATAAACAAAGAGAATAAATGTCTCCCCAATAATAGTATTCTACAAAGAAATAGTTGAAATTATTCTGAAGTAGCACAAGCCTAAACTCCAGTAGCAAGAACATTGTTTAGCTCTAGAGTCAGTCATTGACGTGGGTTATTTGTTCATCTCATGATCAGTATGCTTTTCCTTATATGAGAATTCATTATTTCTTCCTTTACAAATTAATGAGATAAAAAGAAAATCAGTGAAAAGTAAAATTTCTGGTAAATGTTAGTAAATGGTAAATTTATCCTAGAATGTAGAGGTCAACTGGAGCAAATGTAAGCTATTAGCTAAATCCAATCCACTGTCAGTTCTTATACAGGCCATAATCTTAGAGTTTTATACTTTTAAATAGTTAAAACACATACAGAAAGTAAAAATAAAATTTTATGACACATCACAAGTATATAAAATTCAAACTTCACTCAAATATACATTTGTTTATTAAACATGGAAATATTCATTCATTATTATATTATGGTTGTCTTAATGCTATTAAAGCTAAGTCGAGTTGTCAGGTAGTTAAGCAGTAGCAACAGAGACCATTTTTCAGCAATCTTAAAATATTTACTGTCTGGTTCTTTATAGAAAAGGGTTGGTTGACCTCAAGAGGAGAGAAAAAAGATGGAATTTATTTCAGAAACTTGGTTAAAGTTGTCAGAAGTGGGAAATATAATGGTAATATCAGCAAAAATACATGAACATACATGAGCTACTTCCTTTTTTAAGAAACTTAGAAACCAGTTGCAAGGCTTGTGCACCCAAAGTGAGCATGAAATCAGCTCTATGAAAGCTGATAGGAAAACACTAACATTTCCTTTCCTATTGGTCTTTTCCATGGAACAACATGAGAAAATCTGGATCCCCCCTCCCCAGTTCCCAACTTCTACATGGGGAGAGAAAGAGGAGAGTGCACCATACTGTTAACATTCTGACTTTTTAGGGTGACCATCTGTTTGACTGACCTCTATGTGGCCAAAAACTGAGTATGTATAAGAAAGGGCACCATTTTTGCAGATAGCAAAAATGGGGCTGGGAGACTGCTGCTCCTCCACCCACTTGAGTTTGGGCAACACCCAGGGCCGTTCCTCTTTCCACTCTTCTAAAAGAAGCAGAAATAAAGATAATAGACTCTGGAGCTCTCTAAAGCTTCAGGCCAGAGCACAGGTAGTATGACATTTAGTAACCTTTTCCCTGCTTGAACATCCTTATATATAAGTTCATATATGTGGACTGCGTCACATTTATGTAATTTAATCAGAGTGGGTTCTGGGACAGGCATGTTATGGTGCCCCTGAGATGATTCAGCCCCTGTCTGTTTTATCCAGAGACCCATTGAGAGGCACCCAGGATGGGGTACACACCTTTTAAAACATGAAAGCTTCATTTATCTATGTGCCTTTTATTTTCCTGTCATGTTAATGGCTCTTTTCTGTTCACACCACCTGAGAACATCTTCCCATTATCTTTAATACATTTATCTGCTTTTTCTTTTGAGATGTACACGTACAATTCTTTGCTTGTCATACAGAGGAGCCTGGAATCTATCTGTGAGATCCAATATGTAGTATTTTTTGTTGAGCAAAGCCAGGAAACTGGCAGCCAGAAGCCCAGCCAAAAAGGAAGGTAACTGTAGGAACACGGAGTCATAGGCAGAAAAAGGATAAAACAGGATTTCATCAAGCTTTATTAAAGAAATTAATAGAAAGTCTTACTAAAGACAGCTTTTGGCTCTGTGATTAGACTCCAGCAATTAGACGATGAGAGAGAGAGAGAGAGAGAGAGAGAGAGAGAGGCACCAGATCAGAAAAGCAACAGGTAATACATGGTAATAATTTAGCAAGAGGAGTTTAGGAGTCAACAGGCAAAACAGGAATGTAGCCAGGAACATGAAAGACCAGGGTAACCAGCTCCCTCACCTACCTGATAAAATACAAAGGAGACAAAGGGCAGCCACCTAAGGACTCTCATTTAGTATATAAAAACACACACAGCTATACATTTATACTTTTATGTATATTCTCATTTTAGCATTACTATACCACTGCATCAGATATACATAGGTCACCTTCACTTAATTTCTAACTCTAACCTGTCCTTCTATGAAGCTCCCCCTCCCACACTTATCCATCACAAAAGAGCAGAAAGGAATCAAGGGGGCAGAATGTGGATAGAGGTGCTCAGGATAGGATCAAAGACAGGCATAGAGCCAATCAGATATGGACACCTTCCGGGTGCCCACATCAGGGGTGGGGAAAATTACTAGTTCAAAATAAAAAAGAACTGAGGACAAAAATTCATGGGTATTCACTTCTGATGACCCCTATTCTTCCAGAGTAGTTGTCTATCTTCTCTTTTTCTCTCCTTTTCCAAATAAACCAGCTTCCTTTATTTTAAACCATCTTTTAAATTCATTACTGTTGCAGGATTTATGATCCTGCCAGTTGAGTGTTCCAAAGAAGGGGTGAACATCCCACCCTGCCACAACAACTCCCCTCTCTCCTCCTTCTTACAAGTGACAAGTGGTGCTTGTTCTGGGTTTGGGGCAAACCCAAAGTGCTCACTGATGTGGAAAAGACTCTCACAGTAGGAGATGACCAGAGCCTGGAGCAAAAGTCTTTGCTTTTGCAAGAGGCAGGAGGGCTCCTGCCCATAGGGTGGGTTTGTATTTGTATGAATGACCTTTTTTGGTTAGTCCTTGCAGCATGGAAATCCCCTTTCAGTAGCTGAGATTTCCCATGTCCCTACACAGATGTAGCTGAGCCAAAGGTGGACAGCTGTCGAATGTCGTAGTTCTCCCAGGTGTCCACACTGGGGTCTGGACTCTGGCTTGGACAGAGTCTTGTAGGTAGTTTCCTTGATGTTTCACTGGGGACCAAGAGCCCAGCCTGCCTGATGTTATTCTTTATGCGGTGGGTGCATTTTACAGCATGTCCTGTACCATGTGGATTTAGACGGCCACTTGTGTAGTGCCAAGGTTGGTTGTGAGGCCCAGTGAAGTACTTAGGCCCACATTGAGTGGTTGCCAGTATGAGGTTTATTTTCCTTCCTTCTCTTACCCTTGAGGGAATTCTAGTTCCCTTACTGTTCCTACCCACTTTCCCTCAAGATTTATCTACCAACGAATTCAAATTCTTGGCTTTTCTGGTATTGGCCAACTGAGAAAAGCAGAGTTTAAAGGTGGAGAATAGAAAGAAAACCTTGTGGTTATTTTAAAAGATGCACTTTTGCACCAAACAGTGGCAGCTGCAAGAGGCAGCTGAGGCAACTATATTCTCCTGGGTCCTAGAGCCAACCTATAGCTATCTCTTCCTGGGGCCACTTTTCTAATACTAGTTCTGTCTCTCTATTCTGTGCAGTTTTGTTTTTATTATGATAACTGTGGCCTCAAGTTTATGTCCAATCTAAAAGGATGTGTAATCTGTGGTTGCTACATTGTGGACTTTCCCTTTGTCACCAGACTTGTATCTTTTTGTTGCTTGATCTAGTGAAAATGAAGGGGCTTTATTGAAGATAGCTCATACTACCCCTCCTTAGACAGGCATATTATGATATTAGATGGTTTTATAATTGGCTTGAAGTGTCCAGCCCTGAGAGTACCCCTGATGGTTTGTGCTCATGGGGGACAATCAAAGCTTCAAAAGGTAGTGGTGCTGGTGTCTACACGAGGTCAGATACTTCTGGCCCCAAGGAGTTCAGCTTTATCAGAGGACAATGAACTCAATGGGTCACTGACCCATTCGGGTTGCCTATAAGATTTCCATGTGGAACTGACCCAAAGAGAGGCTCTGTAAGTTTTCTATGACCTACTCCCAAGGAGTTTAGCCCCATCAGGTCACACACCTGGGCTGAAAGAATCAGGAACCACCAGGAGATGCCTTGTAAGGTCCTGACAAAAAGGTCAAGGGTTGACCCATGGATAGGCATATTAGGTTTCTCACAACTTCTCCTGCCCATAAAACCCATTTTAGGGTATACCTCATTCATTCCACCTGACCCCCTGTTTAATTGCCCTCTTAGCAAATTTCGCTCAGTTACAGATTTTCAACAATGAAACAAATAAAAAGCAATTACATAGATTTTATGAGGACTCTGAAAAGTTTGCTGAAGTTTTTCATACCCTAAGATGGCTTTTGATCTGACTTCGTGAGATATCTGTTTTATCCTTGCTTCTTGCTTCACAGCAGAAGACAAAAAATAAAGGATTATAAGAGCTCCAAAACAGGCTTATGATGAGGCCCTCAGTTTCATCTTCTGATCACCAGCCAACTGATGCATTATTTGGACCCAAAGAAGGCCTTGACTGGGATTATAAAACAGGGTGTGGGCGAACAAAATGGAGGTTACACTGCAGGGCATCTTAGTGGGCAAGGGCTAGGGATACCAAATTTTGTAAAATATGATAAATTCAGGTCTGTCAGTTAAGGCTCTGATGAAAATCCAGCTGGTTTCCAATTGTAGCTGAAGAGGTAGTCAGTAAATATAATAATTTAGACCCAGGGCCTAGGGAAGGTCAGATTATTTTAGAACAGTATTTTATTAGTCAGTCAGCCCCAGATATTAGGAAAAAGCTGCAGAAAGCACAACAGGGCACACAAGCTAGGATAAATTAATTGGTTGATATGGTTTATTTGGTCATTAATTATCATAACAAAGTAAAAGACAAGAAAGAGTTGAGTAAGAGAAAGCAGGCTAAAACCCTGAAGCATTAAGGGAGATTGACGTATTCCAAAGAGTGCTAGAAACAAGTCAGAGTGCTATAACTGTGAGCAACCAGGACACTGGGCAAAAGAGTACCCTATACAGCCACCAAACCCTTGTTGGGCCTGTCAAGACAGGAGACCCTTGGTGTTGGAGGAGGGATTGCCCTAGTTCTCAGAGAGGAATGAAGTCATCTACCACCATGATGGCCAGGGAAGAATGCCCAGACAGTAAATTCCTGTGCCTGAGGGGCTCTGTGTGCCTGCAGCACAAGGCCACCCCCATCGTCTTACAGGACCCTAGGGTGGCTGGCCCTAGGTAAGTATGTGAGCCATTGTGATGTTGAGGCATCTTACTCAATTCAAATTTCTTATTGAGATGAGCTTTCATCCTGATCCAAAGTTGTTGTTGGGGCTTGAAGAAATCAGCCAGTCAACTTTCTTTAACCCCACTCTGAGCTGCCAACTGGAAAATTTCCTTTTCTAAGTTGCTTTTATGGTGATACCAAAGTGTACCATACCAGTAATTAAAAGAGATATGCTTTTCTTAGTTAGGGCCACTCTGTCTGTCATTCAAACCTCTGGCAACCTATGTTCTAGTCTCTCTGGACCTGAGCAGCCTGATCATATAAGGCCCATTATTGATAAATATTTGGCTTCAGAGTTGGTGGTGCCATCAGTCGCCATGAAATAAACCCATTTTACCAATAGTCAAGCCACCAGGAAAATATTGCATAGTGCAATATCTCAGAGTCATCAATGCCACAGTAGTACCTATTGACCCATTAGTTGCAGACCCATACACCTTTTTAGCACAGTATCCAGTAGTCACTGGTCCTTTCTTCAGTCTCAAAGATTCCTACTTTTCTATTCCCATATGCCCGAACTCTCAGTACTTGTTACATTCACCTGTCTAGGTTAAAACCCAAGTCACCAGCAACACCAAAAAATTAAGAGACCAAAATCTTACAAACCTGCAAATCAGTGGATGGCCTCAAGTTTCTCTTCAAGAAAGAAAACATCAACCAACCTGTTGAAATGCATAAATAAAACGTTTCATTTAAGTAAATTGTGTAGCTAGTCTTGCTACTGTCTTGCTTGCTGCCCTTGAGCTCCTAGACCTATGTTATAACATGACCTCTTTTGGTTCTTTTCTGTTTCTCTTGTGATCTTTTTGGATGATTAAAAAACTGATTCTAGTAGAGATAATAAGCATGATTACTTATACATAACATTGAAGCAAATCATGTCTTTCTCCTATTATCAACAGGTACCTAAGAACTTAATAGATAACCTAGATGATCTTGCCTATGGTATTGCCAGCCTTCGAGATCAAATAGATTCACCATCAACGGTGGCCATACAGCATCATAAGGGACCATATCTCCTAACCACTGAAACCGAGAGATTATGTTTTTCTTTAAAAGAAGGATATAGTTCCTATGTCAATCAGTCTTAAATAGTGAGAGATATAGCACAGAAGCTGGCTAACCATGCTTCTGAGTTCCTCTAAGGACTGAGTCATAAATGTCCTAGCCAAAAATCTAAAATTGGGGGTCTTGGTTACTGTCCTTGGATGGCCTTTATTAAGGCTTCTTGTAATCTTACTATTTACATCTTTCACACTTAACCTCTTATTCAAATTTATTTCTTCTTGTTTGATAGCCATTCAACTACTAGTGATGGGCCAGGCCAAAGATCAAAATACACCTCCACATTCATGACTCATCAAGAATTCCTTGGAGGAGGAAAATAGCTCCCTTGACCTCTTAGATCAGAGAGGGTAAGAGTTCCTTGTAGGAACTCTCCTTGTAGGAAGAACCAGCATAGGAAATACGTGTGGAAGACAGACCTTTCTCCCTCTGTACCCCTTAAAAATATCCTGGACCAGGTCTGTCAGTGGCAAATACTACATGGGGCTCAACTGAAGCTAAGATACCACTCCCCCTTCACCCACTTGAGTTTGGCCAACACCATAGTACCATTTCTCCTTCCACAGGTCTAAGAAAAACAAAACTAAAAATACCAAAGACCCTGGAAATATCTCCAAGCCAGAAGACATACATATTAGATCTCTTGGCCTGATCTTCAGTAACCTTTTCCAGACTCAAACTTCTTTAAAGGTTCAAATATATGGACTTATGGACTATTTCTCATGCATGCAATTTAATCAGAGTGGATTCTGGGAAAGGCCTGAGCTCTATGGTGCCCCTGAGATGGCTCAGCAATCATTCCTGTAAATCTTATCCAGAGACCCAGTGAAAAGCACTTGGGCTCTGGACTGCATATCTTTTAAAATCTGAAAGCCTGATTTATTGGTGTACTTTTTGTTTTCCTATAGTCTTGACATAACTTTTCTGTTCGTGGCACCTGAGCTCATCTTCCTGTTCTCTTCAATAAATGTAGCTGTTTTTTCTTTCAATTCTTCTAATGTTTGTTCATCGTACACAAAAGCTTGGGATCTACCTTTTGCATCTATCACACAATATCACTAGGGACTAGTAAGAACCTCAGTGTGACATGATAAAGAAAAAAGCAAATAAAAAATAAAACAAAATCACTCGGCTCACACATACTGGCTTCTACATGAGGAGGGAAAAATAAAATTGAAATGTAAGTTCATTGTTCGGGCTTTTTAGGATATTGCCTAAGGGAAAAGTTCCTGTTCTATGTGAATCTGACTGTTAACACTGGAAAGGCACTGAGAACTAAGGTGACAGTTTGGACAATACACTCACTTGCCATAGTCTCTGCCCCTAGTTCAGTGTAGAAAGATAGAAAGAAAAAAATAAATTATAACCCTTAGTTTCTTCTTCCAAAGGAAAAGAGTTGGAACATATGGCTAAAATAATGGCTTTTCAGTGGTCTTGCCAAATAATTTGTTCTTATCTCATCTGTCACACCATGCTGATGTCATCCAGCATAGCCTAGATGTCAGTAGGTATCTGAGAAGAAAAGGTACCTGGGTGGTTTTCTGGTGCAATAGAGGACTAATGATAAAGCAGATTTATACAACCTGGTGTACTCTTCTTCTCTTGTACCTGAACAATACAGTAAATAAATTGAGAAACTGTCTAGAGTGATTGAGGAGCTGACTTAACCAAGTAGAATAAAATATCAGCAACATGAAATAAAAGTCATTTGAAATCACTGAATTAGAGTAATGCAAAGAAAAAGAAATTTTTAAAAAAGAGGGAAGAAAAAATAAGAGGTTTAAAAAGGGCAATCAAGAGAACAACATACACTTTTTGGTATTCCCCAAATTATAAGATATAGGTAAATAAAAACCAAAATCAACAAAGTTATTTGATTAAATAATATTGCAAATCTTCTCAAATCTTGGGAAAGAAATGTTATCCATATTCCAGAACCCCACCAAGCTCCATTGTGTTCAAACTGTTAAGAGTCAAAATCAGAGAATTTTAAAGGAGCAAGATAAAAATGACACATCACACAAAAGGGAGGCTACATAAGCTTCTCCGTGGATTTTGCAGCAGTATTTTTCAGACAGAATGGAGTCAGAGAACATAATGAAAATAATAAAAGAAAATAACTGTCAGACTGTTTGATGAGCAAAAAAAATAAATAGTTTAAGTTTTATTCAAGTTGAACAAAAAATGCCAGATAAAAATATTAACAAACGTGGAAATATAAGTGTCACTCACAAAGGTAAATATATAAACAAATACAGAATACTATAATGTTAAAATGGTGGTCTATAAATCATTCTTAATTTTAGTATAGAAATTGAAAGATAAGGAAAAATATTTTTTTGGATTTCCAATATAAAAAGATGCAATTTTTTATATCAATAATATAACATATATAGTGTGGAAAGTAAAAGAATACATTTTTTATGTGAGATTACAATTGGGATTTATTAGCTTAAGCTAGATTGCTATAACTATAAAATGTTTTATGTATTGGGTATAGAAAATAAAAGGAAAAGGAATGAAGGTGTTTTCACTGCAAAATATAGTCAACAATACATAACACAGCAAGAGAAAAAGAAGTACAAGCAGACAGAAAACAGTGGCAAAATGACCCTTTTGGTATTTTTGTTTTAGTAATTATTTTAAATTGTAATTGAATAAACATTTCAATAAATAGACATGTATATATGTGTATATGTGTAAACATGTCATATTTGCATAGTGGACAAATTAAAAAATAAAAATATTTAGATCATATTTATATCATCACTAACTCAGAAGCATTGAAGGCAGAGTACAAAGATAATATAGATATATGATAATCATGAATGAGATGAACAAGTGATAGGCATATTAATAAATATTCCAGCTAATAATATTAACTATTTTAAAACTAATAGTATCTTCAAAATATTCTAAAAGCACAAAATATTTTTTTCTCATTCATAAAACTGTATACAGAATTCAGTAATTTTAATAAAAGTATCACTTAGGTACAGAATATTGATAGCTGGGGAAGTGGAGACTATGATATATATATATATATATATGAGAATTCCACATTTACTGCTTAATTTTACAGTAAATCTAAATCTGCTTTAAAAATAAAATCTAGTAATTCAAAAAAAGTAGGCTTCCAGGCCGCCATACCACCCGCCAGCACACAGGAGGTGAGCCACTCCCAGCACACAAGAAGAGTCTTCTGGGCCAGTGTACCACCCTTGCCAGCAAACAGGAGGTGAGCTGTGTGGGCACCAGCAGCACCCTCCCCCCATTGAAATGAGAAAACACTTAAACAAGTCTCAAAACCAGACTTCCAGATCACCTACAGCAACCTCAAAAGGAAATGAGAAGGAACATTCTGATACTCAACCACCAGGACTCCCTGAACTGGCAACAAAAGAGGATCTGGAAAAAAGGAAATCAGAAATAATTTCTCAGATAATAGCAGAGATTGTGCGCATAGTGAAAGACATGATTAACAAATCTAGAGAGGAGCTCAGGAACATGATGGAATCCCAACATAAGAAACAAATGGAATCCATAAAACAGATGAAAACAGATTTCCAAGAGATTAA
>NW_004624744.1:8973590-8993524 GCF_000247695.1 Heterocephalus glaber | reverse complement strand
TACTTCTCCATAACTTTTAAATTTCAATATCCAATTCTTCATTTATAGCAAGTATACACAGACCTGAATTTCTATATATACCTTGTGTTTTCTAATCCTGCTATTCAAATACAAGTTCTAGGGGCTCCTAGAGATGTCTCAGTATTTTCTCTGTAGATGATCATTTCATCTACATATAAAGATTTTGATTCTACCTTGCCAATCATAACCTAATTGTGTCATTTTATTGCCAGACTATTTTGGTTGGGCCTAGGTTTCAAAGTTTAATGGACAGATAAAGAGTAAGCATATTTGCCCTTGTTCTCAACCTTAAGGAGAAAGCATTGTATCTTCTCCATTCATATAAGGCATTTTTGCTGGAAGTGTGGAGTACATATGTTTAATCTGTTGAGAATGTTCTGTTCTACTTCTAGTCTCCTGATAGCTTTTACCATGAACAGCTGTGGAATTTAGTCCAATACTTTTTCTCTAACGAGTGACAGGATCATATGGCTTTTTCCTTTCCTCTGTTAAAATGATGACTTTTTTGGGTGAATCTTCCAATGCTGAACCAACACTGCCATCCCTATAACAAAACCACTTTCTACATGCTAAACAAATTTCTATCTATGTTCATTCTTTTTTCTTCTATTATCTTTATCCAGTTTTAGGATTAGCACAATGTTGGTTTCCTAAAATGAGGGGAGAAGTGTTCATTCTTTTTTCTGCTTTAAATATTTGATATAATTTATCAGTTAAAATGTATATGACCTTGCTGTTTTCCTATAGGTAGGTTTTCAAGCTAGGAATATACTTTCTTTAATAGGTGCTATTCAAATTTTATATTTCCTCCAGAGTTAATTTCAATAATTTGTCTTCCAAGGTACTTCTTAGAAGTTATCAAATTTATTTCAAAACAGATTTTTGAAATTTGTTTTCTATATCATTTTAAATTCTGTAAAATCTGTGGTAGTGTCTCCTAGGTTTTGTTATTTTAATTTTAAAAATGCATAATTGATATTATGTAATAGGAAGTAAATTTCTAAAGGACAGGGGATGTGGGAGAGGTAGGGGAAAGGAAAGAAGGGGAAATATGAGAAAAGGAAAAAAATGGAAACCAAATCTTTGCAAATAGGGAAGGGTGGAGGGGGTGAAGAGAGGGCAGGGGAAGGGGAAAAAAATAAGAACCAAGATACTCATGTAATGGTACAAGTTCCCAATGATGTATGTAAATGTATTTTATATCTAAAATGTACCAATAAACCTAATGGGAAAAAAAAGAATAACAACAAAATGATATTATATTCTAAGGGCATCATACCAAGAAGTTTATGCTACTACTGTCTTATAAGAGAGGATGTTTACTTTTGTTATTTGATTAAAGTGATATGTGAGTTTTACACGATATGTAGTACCTTTCTTGTTTTAGGCAATGAGTATAGTGGGAGAGATACTTTGAAGATATATAAACCTCATTCTTCTCAAACTTCCACATAATAATTTTACAATCTATGATCTTCAACTGTATAAATGTACTTTCCACACCTTTTAAAATATTCCTTTCATATTTAGAAAAGGGTAAGTTTTTATTCTAGTGTATTTCTTTAGATTTGGACCTTCACTAATGCCCTCAGTGCTATGTTTTCTTATTTGGTCATTTAAAGTTTCCTTTATGGGGTGGTGATTTAGCTCAGTAGTTCCGCCTCCTGCCTCACAAGCACAAGGTCCCAAGTTTGATCCTGGGTGCCAAATAAATAAATAAATAACGTTGCCTTTATGACAATGACCTTTTTTATTTTCCCTTTTCTTCTTGTCCATTATGTTAACTTATTTCTACTTTGTCAGAATATACACAAAACATTCATCCACCTTCATTCTCATCTTTTTAAAATTATATACACATACTTAGGCCTTTTTGAACACTGCCAGTCTTTATTAAACTTTTTCTAAGTTTTCATTTTGAGAACATCTAGTAAATTCTCTCATAAAGATAAATAAGTACAGAATTTCCTGAGTTTGTATATGTTAAAGCACTTTTATTAATAGACAATATTTAAAGAACACTTTCTTAGATAACATCAGCTCCTGGGATCAAACTGTCTTTATATTATATTATATATTACATGTCATTATATCTAATCATTTCCTCCCTAGCTCCTAACTTTGCTGCTAGTAAACATTGTTTTGTTTTATATTTATGTGTATTTGAATTTTTTCATAGCTTTCATATGGCTGTGAGATTATGCCACAGTCTTTCTTTCAGTGATTGTCTCCTCTCCTTTAGTGTAATTTCCATTAGCCTTATCTGTACTATGACAAATGGCACAATCTCATTCCTTTTTAGGATTGAATAGTATTCCACTGTGAATGTGTACTACAATTTATTTATTCACTTGTTGACAGAAACTTGGGTTGTTTCTATGGCTTGAATATCGTGAGTAACCCTTGATGAACATGAAAATGCAAACATTTTTTCAAGGTGATGATTTCATTTACTTTAGATATAAACCTGGATTAGATTATATAATTATATTCTAGTTCTATTTTTAATTTCTTCAGGAGCATCTGTACTGTTTATTTTAATAATGGTTGTACAAATCTACAATCCCTACAAAAATATAGAAGACTTTCCTGTTCTTCATGCCCTAACCCATATTTGTTATAGATTGGCTTTTTGAATGTAGCTATTTTAACATGTTGGAAGTAGTATCTCATAGTGGTTTTGACTGGTGTTTCCAGAGGATTAATGATGTTGAACTCCTTTTCAGATATCTTGCAAAATTTTTAAGTTTCCTTTGAAGTTATGTTTTTTTGGAGGTCTTTTCCTGTTTCCTAATCAGGTTATTTGTTTTTCAATTACAGAATTGTATGGTTTCCTAATAAATTTTATAAGTTAACACTTTACCAGATAAATTGTTTGCAGATTTTTTTTCCAATCTGTAGGTTGCAGTTCATTTTGTTGATTGTTTCTTTTGCTGTGCAGAAGTTATTTAGTTTTATGTATTCTAAATTATTTATTTTTGCTTTTATGGCCTGAAATTTTGGTGCAATATCCAAAAACATCATTGCCAAGCCAATTACAAGACATATTTTTCTGTTTTCTTTTCAAACAGTTGTATAGCTGCTGATCTTTTCTTTAGGTCTTTTATCCATTTGGAGTTGATTTTTATGTATTAAGGTAATGGTCTAATTTCATCCTTTTGCATGTAGAAATTCAGTTTTTGAAGACACTATCTTTTCTTTCTTTTTGCTCCTGTCAAAAAATATAATTTGAGTTTAAGTCCTTGGATTTATTCCTGGACTCTATATTATGTTCCCCTGGTCTATGTGTCTGTTATTATACCAGTACTGCACTGTTTGGAGTACTATAACTTTGTAAGATCATTATACATTGGGTAATTTCTTGCCTCTAACTTTGCTTTTCTTTTTCAGAATTGTTTTGTCTATTTGGGGCTCTTTATATTTCTGTACAAATTTAAGATTGATTTTTCTACTTATGTGAAGAGTGCCATTGAGTTTTTTGATAGGAATTTATTGAATACTTATATTTCTTTGAATATTGTGAACATTTTAATTATTATAATTTGCATGTATGTCCACAGGTATCTGAGTATTAGGTAGTTGCCCATTAATTTCTGTCTTGTTTAATTCTTTCAACAATGTTTATAATTTTTAGCACACAGATCTTTGCTTTCTTGCTTACATTTATCCCTACAGTGTTTTTATACTACAATGAATGAGTTTATTTATTTTATGAGGTAGGTCATATTTTTTGTGCAAAATATAATTGTTATTTGTAAATTGATTTGGTTTCCTGAAACTTTACCAAACTCATTAGTTCTAACAGTTGTGTGTGTGTGTGTGTGTGTGTGTGTGTGATCCTTGCTTTTTTCTTTCCATATGGCATTTACTATTTGCAAATAGATTATTTTTCTGTGTTCTGATTTGGATGCTTTTTATTTCTTTTTATTGTCTAATTGCTCTTCTTAGTTCTACCAGGATTATATTGACTAGAAATGGTGAAAGTGATCATCCCAGATCTTAGCAGGAAAACTTTGTATTAAGTTTTGAGGCATTGATCATGATATCAGCTTTATGTTTTTATATAAATGGACTTTATTTTGTTGAGATAATTTTCTTCAATGCCTAAACTGCTGTGACATAAAAATTGTACTACTAGAAGTGATTAACTTAGGTCACATTAGATTTTGTTCCTCCATAGAAAATGTCCTTCCCATTTAACATGTTCTCTCATTATACAATTAAATTCCAAGGTACTTATTATATATTTGTTTTATTCCCTTATATTATATAGTGCAGTGCTCCGGGAAAGAGGATAGAAATTAGGATTCATTTGCCTATTTGAAGAAAGCAGAAAAGTCCTTCAATTTTCATCACAGTAGAGTAATATAATTGATATATAAATACTAGATAATTTGAATATGAATATAAGGCAAATAGAATATGAGTTCATAACAAAATACAATTTGTACTTAAGAGTACTTAAAAGTAGAACACAGGTACCTATTAAAGGTTTTAAGGAGATATATGAGATATATGAGGCCATGGGCCCTTTGGGTAGTCATGTTGAGCCACAGTTTCATTTGCTAAGGCTGAAAAGTTTCTCCACCAGAACCACAACTAGAAAATGTGTGATACAGAAATTTGATCTCAATCTACCCTTTAATGTCATTTCATTATTCAATCATCTTTAAAACTTTTTTGTGTATATTTATCTTCCTATTAAAATATTTGTGTGTGTGTGTGTATATGTGTGTGTGCTGATAATAACCTATTTTGACTGGTAAAGAATATTGAAATAGGATCCTACTAGCATTTTAATAGGTAAATATATCCACTTTATATAGGTCCAATGGAAAGACTCTTTAATCACATAGTTTCTTACCTCTGAAACAAGGTTAGAAGAGGGAATATTTTAAATGGTATAATTACCTTTACATTACTGCAATCATGTGTATGTGTGTGTGTGTATGTGTGTGTTATGCCCTATTCATCATGGTTCTCTTGTTCATATTTATGAAATCTTAAAAATATTATTTTCTGGCTAGAGGAGAACTTTTCTTATAATTAGTCATCAAAATGTTCTTCCTTTAGCTTAAAGAAAAAATTTTTAAAATGTGTTCCTGCAAAATGCCTTTCTTTTATAAAAACATGAATTTAATTTGATTAAATTATATTTTATACACATTAGCATGCATAAATATGTATGCACATTCATAAGTCTATAAAATTATATGCTTATATGTACAGAAGAGATGCGAACACTAGTTTAATTCTATCCTATGAACTTGACTTTATACTTATAGCAGGTATTCTATCATTTTTTCAAATAAAGGTAAATTTTCTCAATAAAACCATTTAGAATGGGGAAACAGGCACAAGTATGATAATAATATATGGTAGTTATGACAAGACATTTTTGAGATTAATCCAGGTCTAATCAAAATTGTTGATATCACACAAGTAAAATGCTTTTCATAGTCAATCATTAATACCATAGACCTCTGCTAAAATAATTTGATAAGACAGCAATTTATGTGATTAATTTTATGGAAAGCGTCTTTTTTTTTTATTTAGTATTTTCTATTTTTATATCATGTCAGTATAGTGATACATGTTATTCAACACTGAAAAAAACTAATGATAAATCCACGTGTAAATGCATGGCTTTCTGCTTTGGATCACTATTTCCAACTTTGTGTCCTATCTTGTGCTCCACTAAATATTCCCTGAAAAATAAGGTCCATCTTGTAATATATTAAAGAACTACTGAATAATGTAAAATACTTTTGGAGGTCACACTGGGCATAAATCAGTTATAGCTTCTTTTATAATAGTATCATGCATATTCAATTTCTATGAAATGTTACAATCTTTAGGAAGATAATTGTATCTTTCAATATACAAATAGTGAGAAGGTTTTCATTGCATTTAAAGGTTATTTTAAAAATTATTCACAATGTATCTCATAAAGATTTAATAGGAAATTTTATTTTTAAAAGTCAAATATTTCTTAAAATTCATTGAATACAAAAGATGCAAGTTGCTTTAAAATGAAGAAAGGAATTGTTTTCCTCTTTAACAAAAAATATAGACACATTTCATAATCTCAGGAACTCAACTAGATTATGAAACTTTTTCATTCCAAAGCAATTTCTTATGGAAAAAAATTTATTAACAAAAGTGTCAAAATAACATGTAAATACAGTAATAAATTCCATATTTCATTAATATATTACAGCATTAACCTTATTTTTCAAGGAACATTAATGACTGTTTGTTTTTTGTTTTCACACAAAGCATAAAGTTAAAGAATTACCATTACAGAAAAGTCTAAACACTAGTTAATGTGAAGCTGCAGTAACCTTCAAAGTGCTGATTATGGTTCTTTCAGCAGATTAAGTGTCTCTGTTCTAATGTTTAGATCTTTCATCTATTCTGACTTTAGTTTAGTGCATGGTGAGAGATAGGGAACTAAATTCAGCCTTTGGCATGTGGATAGCTAGTTTTCCCAGCACCATTTGTTAAAGAGGCTGTCTTTCTTCTAGTGGAGGAATTTGGACCCTTTGTCAAAGATAACATAACTGAGTGTGCCTGTATTTGTTTCTTTATCTTCTATTCTGTCCATTGATCCTTGAGTCTGTTTTTTTGTTTATTTGTTTGCCTATACCATGCTGTTTATTTTTAATCACTGCAGCTTTGTAGTGTAAGTTGTAGTCTGGGATGTGATGCCCCTTACCTTGTCCTTGTTCTAAGAATTTCTTTTACTTTGTTTTTTTTTGCTTTTTTTTGGTATTGGGATTGAACTCGAGTCCTTCCGCTTGCAAGGCAGGTGAAGGAACCAATGAGCAAAATCCCTGGACCCTGCTTTTGTTATTCTAGGTCTCTTCTAGTTCCATATGAATTTTAGGATTGTTTTCTTCAGTTTCTAAGGAATGTTATTGATATTTTGATAGGGATTGCATAAAATCTACATAACCATTTTTGGAAATACAGCCATTTTGACTATATTGGTTCTACCTCTCCAGGAACAGAGGATGTTTTTCCATCTTCTTATATCCTATTAAATCTCCTTTTTCAGAGTACTGTAGCTTTCATTGTAGAGGTCTTATGCTTCCTTGGTTAGGTTAATTCCTAAATATTTCATTTTTCTTAATGCTGTTATGAAGGGTATTGTTTTCCTCATCTCCCTCTCAGTGAGTTTGTTATCGGTGCGCAAGAATATCATTTATTTTTCAGTGTTCACTTTATATCCTGCTATGCTGCTAAAGGAGCGTTTTAGTGGAATTTTGAGGTTTTCTAGGCAGAGGATCTTGTCATCAGTAAATAATGATAATTTAACTTCTTCCTTCCATGTTCATATCCCTTTTATTTCTTTCTCTTGTCTTATTGCTCGAGCTAATGTTTTGAGAGATATCTTGAACAAAAATGGTGATAGTGAACATCCTTGTGTTGTTCCTGATGTTAGAGGGAAAACTTTCAACTTCTTTCCATTTAGTATGACATTGGATGTTAATTTGTCATAGGAAACCACCAACAGAATGAAGAGACACCTACAGAATGGAAAAAAACTTGTCAGTCACTCTTCAGACAAAGGACTAATATCTAGAATATGTAAAGAACTCAAAGAGAATTCCACTCTCCCCAAATTTAAAGACCCAATTAAAAAATGAGCATCTGAATTTAATAGGCACTGTTCAAATGAAGACATACAAATGGGCAATAAAAACATGAAAAAGTACTCAACATCGCTGGCCATTTGAGAAATACAAATTAAAACAACACTGAGATTCCATCTCACTCAGGAAAGAGTGGCTACCATCAAGAAATCAACAATAACAAATGCTGGAGAGGCTATGGAAAGAAGGGAAGATTTCTCCATTGTTGTTGAGAAACCTACTATGGAAGTCAGTATGGAGATTCCTCAAAATACTAAAACCAGAAATTCCATTTGACTCAGCTATTCTCTTTTTAGGTATCTTTCCCAAAAAAGTTAAAGACATCATACCACTGTGACATATCATACCTATGCAATTATTATTGTTAAATCTCAAAACAGCCTATATGTCCATCAACAGATGAATGGATTAAGAAAATGTGGTATTTATACATGATGGGGTACTGTTCTGCCAGAAAGAAGGATGAGCGAGTCATTTGTAGGAAAAAGAATTTATCCTGAACCATAATATTAGATGAAGTACACACAAGCATAAATATCGCATGGTTTCTCCTACATGTAAAACTTTTATAAATACACACACAAACACACACACGATGTAATAAAAGACAGAATAGGAAAAGAGAGAGAAAAAGAAAAGTATTGTAATTCAGTGTGCACAATGTATCTAAAAGTGTACCTTGACTTAGTACAATTGTCTTATATGTTTATAGACTCTTTGGCCTATTAGTATGGCTTTCAATCTATATACATGGTAATTAACTTCATAAGGTTTATAAGATAAACAAATGAATCGGATATTAGTAAACTAAAAGAGGATGGCGGGAAAGGAGAAAAGGTATTTAAATGTGTTATGTACATATAACAAAGAATAGACATTATGTACTACAAATATGTGCTTAATAAAAGTAAAAAAATATGAATACAACAAATTAGTGTGTAGATACTTAGCATGAAAATAAATTAATGAAAAAACACAGAAACCTAAGTAACAATGTAACAATTTTTAATTCAGAATGTAAGTATCTGAGGAGTGAATTAAGTGTGAATTGGTGACTGGAACATCTTTATTTTTATAAAATTCCAATTGATGACTAAAAGGCCAAGGCTATGAAAGCTTTTGATTGCTTGATTTGAGGGCAGTTGATTGTTGGCTCTTTCTGTGTATATTTCAGTCCTCAAAGAGACTTGAAAATATTTAGGCAACACAGAATAAATTATTGTGAAGAAAGTTATTATTATCCCTCTTCCCCTAAAAAATTGAAAAGAGAATTAAGATGAGGACAAAACTGGTAATGTCAATGTTAAATGCCAAAGTGAGTGAGGTTCACCTCTTGTAAGAGAAAGAAAGCAGAAAATGGGTGGACCAATTAGAAATTTAAAGAGAACATACTATTTTTCTCTATTCAACTAGGAAAGTTTCATAATTTAGAGTTACCTACAATGGTATTGAGAACAAAGGAAATTGTAATATTTTTATTACAAACATGTCTCAGATATTTGCTGGTTTGGTACCAGACAATTGAGACAAAAGAAATATCACAAAAAATGAGCCATATGTATTCTTTTGGTTTACCACAGCTTATAAAAATTATATCAACAGTATAGTTTATTAAGTGTGCAATAACATTATGCTTAAGAATGTATATGCCTAAATTTTAAAATTATTTATTGGGAAAAATGCTAACCATCATCAGATCCTTGAGAATTGGATCTTTTTGCTAGGAGAAGCCTCTGACTTGATGTTAGTAGTTGTTGAAAAGCTGATTGCTGAAAGATGGGGTGGTTATGACACTTTCTTAAGAAAACAATAAAGTGTGCTGCATGAAATCTCCCTGACATGACCCATTTCTCTATAGCATATTATGCTATTTGATAGCATTTTTCCCACAATGTCCACAGTATCTTTACCAGGAGTAATTGCCGTATCAAGAAGCCAGTTTCCTTCCACATTCATAAGAAGCAACTCCTAAATTCTCATCTATGAGAATTTTATCATGACATCACAACAATTCTGTTACATTTTCAGTTCCAAGGTCTAATTCCAGTTCTCTTGATAGTTTCACTACATCTGTAGTTATTTCCTTCACTGAATTTTGAATGCTGAGAGGCATCAGTGAGGTTTGGCATCAACGTTTTCTAAATCCTCTTAATGTTGGCATTTTGACCTCCCATGAATCACAACTGCCCTTAATGACAGCTGGAGAGTGGACTCCCTTCCAGCAGGTTTTCAGAGGAATCACAATCTATGGCAACTGTGTTTTTATGAATGCTACTTCTTTGAATCACAAGACATGAAAGTCAAAATTACTTTTGTTCTATGGACTGAGGAATGACCAGGGTATGAAAACAATATTAGCCTTACTGTAGATCTCTTCAGAGTTCTTGGGTGACCTCAGTGAGCATGAATATTTTGAAAGGAAAGGAATCCTAGGAATCTTTTTTTTTTTTCTTGTGAGGAATAGTTCTCAAAAATGGGCTTCAGTTATCTAGTAAACCATACTATAAAAAAATGTGCAGTCATCCAGGCTTTGCTGTTCCATTTATAGAATATATATTTAATATAACTCTTAAAGGTCCTAGAGTTTTTGAAGGGTAAATAATCATTGTCTTTAACTTCACCTCACTAGCTGCATTGCCTTCTGTTCTCCACCTATGAAAGTCCTACCTTTCCATATAAGACTCTTGCATTTCTATATGATAAAGGTGGCTTCTTTCCTTAAACCTCATGAACCCACATCTGATACCTTCAGACTTCTCTTCTGCAGCTTCCTCACTTCTCTCACACTTCCAATAACTGAAGAGTGAAGAGAGCAGTCAGAGCACACACATTTAACTATTAAGTTTTCTTCCTTAGAGTACATTGTTTCTGGCAGCCCAAAGCAATAAAAACATTGCAGATCACTTATTACAGATATAATGATAATTAAAAGTATAAAGTATTGCAAGAATAACCACAGTGTGAGCCAGAGACACAAAGAATGCACATAGTTAAAAAATGGTTTTAGTAGAGTCATTTGTGCCACAAATCTTCAATTTTTAAAAATTAGAGCCATGAAATGTAATATCATGAAACAATAAAAATAATATATTCTGTTCTTATGAGAGATGAGTCATTTTCATCTGGTGTTATACATGCTCTTTTAAAAATAAAGGAATTCCTCCATTTTGGGAAATAATTTGACAAAATACCTTTCACATAAGTCAAAACAAATATTATAATGAAAGATAATAAAAATCTACCCTTTTGTTTTCCTAGAAGTTTCTGCATGCTCTTTATCTAAATCTGAGCAATAGTTGCTATCTCTAAACACTTAAAACTCTGTGTTGTTTTCATCTGCATCTCTCGAATGACCAGTGATGTTGAACATTTTTTCGTATATTTATTTGCTGTTTTTACTTCTTTGTCTGAGAAGTGTCTGTTCATTTCAGATGCCCATTTTTGAATTGAGTCTTTGAATTTGGGAGGTCTGATTTTTTTCAGTTCTTTATATATTCTTGATAGTAGACCTTTGTCTGAGCTACAGCTGCTAAATATTTCTTCCCACATTGTAGGTTGTCTCTTAGCTCTGTTGGTAGTTTCTCTTGCAGTGCAGAAGCTTTTTAATAAGATGAGATCCCAGTTGTTGATTCTTTGTGCTAGCTCCTGTGCTACTGAAGATTTGTTCATAAAGTCTTTTCCTATGCCAATGTCATCAAGAGTTCTACCTAACTTATCTTCCAGCAAGTTTAGTGTTTCTGTCTTAATATTTAGATCTTTAATCCACTTTGATCTGAGATTCCACCTCACCCCACAAAGAATGGCTGCTATCAAGAAATCAACCAATAACAAATGCTGGAGGGGCTGTGGAGAGAAAGGAACCCTTCTCCATTGTTGGTGGGAGTGTAGATTGGTGCAGCCACTGTGGAAATCAGTATGGAGATACCTCAAAGAACTAGGACTAGAACTAGGACTCCATTTTATTTTATTTAAATAAATATATTAGGTATTGCTACTTCAATTTCTAAGACTTCTTGGGAAGATTCATTTTCACAACTCACAAATTTTCCATTATATCACTTGTGAACTTATCAAATGTAAGCAAGAATGAAATACTTCATAACACAGGTGAAAGACTGTCCTAAGATGGGTTGCTAGGTATCATGTTCCTATGTTTTCTGGTCATTCTTTCTGTTGGAAATTGTTCATTGCTGTACCAGAGTCCTGTGCAGAATACCTACATGTGGTTATGCAGTTTGTGAAAGAGCAAAATGTGAAATTCAGCACTGTATTATGGCCCAAGCTTAACCATTCTGATCTGGGAAATTCTGAATTGACATCATTCTCAAGAACTGTAGGGTAACGTTAGCTATGGCTCTTCTGGTTATCAATTCTTTATAAACTTTCCTCTCAATACAAACTTTTTTGGTTAACTTTCTATTCTTTTCTAAATTTAAACCTTTCCAATTCCTGATGTCTCATGTTATAGTAGCTGAATTAATATTTCTAGTACTCAAATTTATCTGGACTTTTATCTGGGATATACCCAGAAACTTCAACTTATGTAAGCTAAGACAAAATAGTTTCCTGAAAAAATTTTTTCCTCAATCTGACTTCCACTTTTCTGTAACTTTGAAATAAGATCTTCTGCTTTTAACATTTTATTATTTAGTGTTCTTCTACATAGAAACAATATTAAGCACAGATAGAAGCAAACTATGTGTTTTATGTTCTTGAATCATATAGAACATCTTTCTCATGAAAGAAAGGATTCTTTCAAGATGACAACTGGAAAGGAACATACTGTTGATTGGTTTAGAGAATCCTTGAGAGTGAAGGTAAAGATCAATTCACCCTGGATTTCTTCTAAAGGAAATTTTCTAACATATGTTGAAGCATCCTTAAGCAATGCACATGATTTTCTTGATGGATTAGAATGACTGGAAGTCCAATAACAGAGTAACCAATTATCCATTAGTAATTTTTAAGAAGAGCAATAGCGAATTGAACATTTTTGCTCTTCTTAGGTCTGTAGGAGGAATCATAGAATCTATCTTCTAGTAGAAGGAAATACATTGGAATCCAACACCAGATAACACAATTTATTATGAAAGATAATGAGTTGAAACTACTTTACTATATGCTTTTCTGTTCTTTTAGGGTAGAATTAAATTATACTTTTGTACATATTTAAGGATGATCACCAAAAAATAGATTCATTAATTTAAATTAATTATTTTATGTGATTTATTTTCTCCAAAATAGTAGAGTTGTTTGTATGCATGAGTATATTTAAGTTCTATTATGTTATTTTCTAGAATTTGCAGTAACTGTGTTAAGGAAATAAATCAAATTTGTCTTTCAATTATAAAACTGCATAGACAATTATGATAAGTAGTGGTACGACTGTCTTCTTTTTAAATATGAGATAGAATGAGGTGCTTACATTATATACAAAAACAAGTTTGTGTTTTACAGAAAAGATAAATGGAATGCTAGTAATTAAATACTTGTCATACCCTGCACTAGCTAACAAGATATAGAAGATTTTGGCATATCATTCTATAAAATGCTCTACCCAAACTACTTCATTTGTACTGTTTCTAACCTGGCAAACGTTTGGCTGAAAACCTAACTACTTCTGATTGCTTTCATTTTTCTTCTATACTCAGAGGTCAAATAAAAGATTGAAATGTAATTGAAAACTAAATCCTGGCACCCCAAACTTATCTCAACCGTGCCCTATGTTAATAATTAAAAATGATGAAAACTTGAACTCTTGAGATGCTTCTGATACAGAAATTTGCATTGCTTCCAAAATAAAAAGTAATTTTCTTACTGAGAGGTTATTAGTATTTTTCCATGAAGCTTTATTCAAAGGGTATAGTAAGCCCTATAACATAAAAAGAAAATTAAAGAAAACATTATTGTGAGACAGTGTGTTTCAACGAAGAGATGTGAAAATTAAAACCACAGACTGTATCTGCCTCCTGTTTGCACAATGTATATATTTAGAGATTTTTTTATATCCCAACAGAGAAAAATTTGAATATTGATAGTCATTTATGTCACATAAGGGTGCAAATAAATATGACTTAAATTTTAAGCTTCCAGCAGTGCCCTGATAGAAATCCACAGCTCCTCAGGCAGTAATCTATAACAATCAGCTGACCAACTGATCTTATAATAGTAAACTATCAGAATTCAATTTGGCTATTGTAAAGGCCATAATTTAAATAGAACACTGCTGGGATAGTCATAAATTAAAGTCACAAAGTAAGTGCCAGGATAATATTACTTTTATCATTTGTACATGCAGTTTGAGATTATTCTAATTTCTAAAGCACAGCATTTTTACTAGAATTTTTTCTTCCACCCCATAGCCAAAAGCCAGTCTCTAATGTAACTTGGTAAAGATATTTTGTTTAATACAAAAGCCATATGTAATTAAATTTGTCTAAGATCAGAATTAATTTCTAGGAAAATTTTCATACTTCTCTTAATGGTGTTTTCATACTTCTCTTAATCTTGATTTCCATTATCTGGATAGATTTTACTGTCAAACGGTTTCTATAATCAGACATTTGGAGAAAGTTTCAGATATAACTTCCTACATTTGCTATTGGTCAGCCGAAATGGACCTGAAACATCAACCTACAATCCTATAAAAGGTGAGTAGAGATATAAATACTCTTACAAAACACACAGAGATCCACTAAACATATGAAAAGCACATAAGAACAAAATCAGAAGTATAATGTTACTAATTGATCGAATATTTAAATGCATATTATTCAAAATCAGAAGTACAATGTCATAACATTATATCCTATTGACTGATCAAATATTTAAAATACATATTATTCAATAGCGATGTTAGACAAGTATTTTCATTCATAACTAAAAAAAGAAGTGTTTTATAAGAACTGAGGTCTTAAATTTTGTTGTACTTAGTTTTTATTTAACACATTTTATTTCCAACCTTAGTGAAATGATCAGATGTGCATATACAATTTTTCCCACAATTTTGTGCTTACAAGGGTGGTGATAATGATGATGGTGGTCATGGTGGTGGTGGTGTGAGCATAGGTAACCCTTCATAAAACATTGTCACCTTAATTCATTAATTATAGCAATAATCCCATGTAATATGTACTATTATTATCCCTACTTACGAGAAATCTAAGGACTAAAGAGGTTAAACAATTTTACAGTTTCACAAATTTTCTTTTGTACCGGATATCAAACTCAGGTCCTTACACTTGCACAGCAGGCAGTGAAAACACTGAGCTAAATCCCCGGCCCAGTTTCACAATTTTTCAGTGTTGCCCCCTGGGAATACACTAAGTCCTTGGATGTACCGAGGTAGAGTGGATGTACCACCTAATAGAAGATTATGCTTGACATATTCTTTGCTAAGTCTCGAGACAAGGTCAACTGAGCTCATATGTGAAATGGAGAAAAAAAGTATGTAACAAAATATTAGCAGTTATTTCTTCTTTGTGATGGGACTATAAATATTTGCATTACATGTTTTTTCTCTCTCTGTAGATAGATATAGATATATAGATGTGGAGACATTTACCCCATATTAAAAAATGAAAATGTTATTTTTAATTGGAAAAACATTTAAAAAGGGGGGAAATCTACAACTATTCACAAAAATGAGATCATGAATTAAGATTTTCCTCATATTTATGCATTTGAAAATTGACTCTGTTAAAAGAAACATGGCAATGTTATCCTGAGGGATGAGGCATAGAACATGTAGTTATTGAATAGCATACCCATTTATATCTTGGGGGGAGACAATACTTTTCCCAAATGTTAAAATAAGAGCAACAATTGACCTTCCATGAAGAACTCCTTGAGAACTGGGTTGATCACTCATAGACAAAGTTTCTATCATAAGTAAAAATTACTTTGTCACAAATCCTCCCAATTATAAAGCTATTCTATTTGCTTCATTTTTAGCTTTAACATTTTACATTTATTATTATTTTGGGAGGAGTGTACTAGGGATTGAATTCCAGACCTTGCACTTGCAAGGCAAGTGACTATGTTTATTATTTTTAAGTATGAAATATGCAAAGTTCTTGGAAGAGTCTTATAACATATTAATATATACAAAGGCATGTAGGCTGGATTTAATTAAGCTTGAGATATCTCAACTTTTTTGAATCAATTTTTTTCTAAATATTACAATGGGAAAAGCTTAGAGGGTGTGGTCATAGGGCTTTATTTAACATCTACAAAAAAAATGACTTTTTATATACTTGCTCTCCAAATTGGATGATTCTTGTTCTGTCCTAATATGATAGAAGGCTTGAGGGAGCTCCCTGAGGTCCCTTTAAAATGGGCATCAATGAAAACTAATTGCTAACGAAAAGCTCCATTTTTTAATACCATTATATTAGTCATTAGAATTTCAGATATTTGAATTTTAGTAGATGTAACTATTATGCCAATTGAACTCTTTCTGTTTTCAGATTATAATTTCATTAATTTGGTTCTTTTTTTTTGGTCTTTATTTATTTATTTATATTCTTTTATTGGTACATTTTAGGTATACAATATGTTTACATTTATCATTGGGTGCTTGTACCTGTACATGATGTATCTTAGTTCTTATTTTTTCCCCCATTACCTGTGTGCCCTTCACCCCCTCCACCCTTCCCTATTTACACAGATTTCATTTCCATTTTTTATTTTATTTTCTCATAATTTTTCCTTTCCCTTCTTCCATTCCCCTTCCTCTCCCACCACCACTACACTTTTGGACCTTTTCCTATTTCAAATTATGAATTATTCATTTTAATCATTTTAATCCTTATTTACACTTCCAGTTTCTCACACTAGAGAAAGTATTTGGTATTTACACGTGTGTCCTATTTATTTCATTTAAGAGTATGGCCTCAATATGCACCCATTTAGCTATAAATCTCTCTAGCTTCTCATTCTTTATGGCTGAGTACTACTCCATTTTATAAAAAAAAAAAGCACATCTTCTTTATTCAGTTTCCAGTTGATGAGCACCTGGGCTGTTTCCAAGCTTTAGCTATTACAAACTGTGCCACTATAAACATGGGTGCACATATATCACTGTGGTATGAATCTTTTAAATCTTTGGGGAAGATACCCAGCAGGGCAATAGCTAGGTCAAATGTGCCTCTAGTCCTAGTTCTTTGAGGTATTTCCATACTGATTTCCACAGTGGTTGCACCAGTCTGCACTCCCACCAACAATGGAGAAGGGTTGCTTTCTATAAACACCCCCTCCAGAATTTGTTATTACTTGATTTCTTGATAGAAGCCATTCTTTGTGGGGTGAGGTGGAATCTCAGTGTTGTTTTCATCTGCATCTCTCCAATGACCAGTGGTGTTGAACATTTTTTCATATATTTATTTGCTGTTTTAATTCTTTGTTTGAGAAATGTCTGTTCATTTTGGATGCCCATTTTTGAATTAGGTCTTTGAATTTGGGGGGGTCTGATTTTTTTCAATTCTTTATATATTCTCGATAGTAGACCTTTGTCTGAGGTACAGCTGTTAAAATTTTTTCCCACATTGTAGGTTGTCTCTTAGCTCTGTTGATGGTTTCTCTTGCAGTGTGGAAGCTTTTTAATAAGATGAAATCCCAGTTGTTGATTCTTTGTGCTAGTTCCCGTGCTACTGAGGATTTGTTCATAAAGTCTTTTCCTATGCCAATGTCTTCAAGAGTTCTACCTACCTTATTTTTCCAGCAAGTTTAGTGTTTCTGACTTAATATTTAGATCTTTAATCCACTTCGATCTAAGTTTAGTGCATGGTGATAGGTATGGGTCTAGTTTTAATCTTTGGCAGGTTGAAATCCAGATTTTCCAACATCATTTATTAAATAGGCTATCTTTCCTCCAATGAGGGTGGTGGGCTCCTTTGTCAAAGATGAGGTGGTGGAGTATGTCTGAAGTTGTTTTTGCATCTTCTAATCTATTCTAGTGATCCTCAGGTCTGTTTCTTTGCCAGTATCATGCTGTTTTTATCACAGTAGCTTTGTGGTATAGTTTCAAGTTGGGAATTGTGATACTATCAGCCACTTCTCTGTTGCCTAGAACTGCTTTTGCTGTTCTAGGTTTCTTCTGCTTCCAAATGAATTTTTGGATTTTTTTCTCTAGTTCTCTGAAGTATGTTGTTGGAGTTTCAATCAGCATTGCATTGAATCTATATAGTAGTTTTGGCAGTATGCTATTTTCACTATATTGGTTCTTCCTACCCAGGAGCAAGGGATGTCTTTCCATTTTCTTATATCCTCTTCAATCTCCTTCTTCAGAGTGCTGTAGTTTTCAATGTAGAGGTCTTTTGCTTCCTTTGTCAGGTTGATTCCTAGATATTTCATTTTTTAGATGCCATTGTAAGAGGAATTATTTCCAGAATTTCTCTCTCAATGAGTCTGCTATTTGCATATAAAAAGGCTATTGTTTTTTTGTGTTGACCTTGTATCCAGCTACTCTGCTGAATCTGGCAATTAGGTCTAGAAGACTTTTGAGCGAGTTTTTTGGGTCTTCTATGTAAAGTATCATAACATCAGCAAATAATGACAGTTTCACTTCTTCCTTTCCTATGTTTATTCCTTTTATTTCTTTCTCTTTTCTAATTGCTTTGGCTAATGTTTCCAGAACAATATTGAACAGGAATGGTAATAGTGGGCATCCTTGTCTTGTTCCTGATTTTAGCATGAAAGTTTTCAGTTTTTGACTATTTAGTATGATGCTGGCTGTTGGTTTTTCATAAATAGCCTTAATCAGGTTGAGATGAAGACCTTCTATTCCAATTTTCTGCAGCATTTTTTATCATGAATGGGTGTTGGATTTTGTCAAATGCCTTTTCTGCATCTATTGAGATGATCATATGGTTTTTGTTCTTGACTCTGTTAATATAGTGTATTACATTTATTGATTTATGGATGTTGAACCATTGTTGCATCCCTGGGATAAATCTGACTTGGTCAGGGTGTATGATCTTCTTGATGACCCTCTGTATTCTGTTGTCAATCTCTTTTTGAGGATTTTTGAATCTATGTTCATTCGGGAGATTGGCCTGTAGTTCTCTTTTTGGGTTGTGTCTTTCTCTGGTTTTGGAATCAAAGCAACACTTGCTTCAAGAAAGAATTTTGAAGTATTGCTTCCCTTTCAATTTGCTTGATGAGTTTAAAGAGTAATTGCAATAGTTCTTCTTTAAATGTCTTGTAGAATACAGCAGTGAAGCCATCAGGACCTGGGCTTTTTTTTGCTAATTTTTTTTATTACATTTTCAATTTCATTCATTATTATTGAGGTGTTTAGAATTTCTATATCTTCTTCATTTAACTTTGGCAATTCATATGTATCTAGGAATCTGTCCGTTTCTTCTGTGTTTTCCATTTTATTAGAGTACAGGTTCTCAAAGTAGGTATTGATGATCCTCTGGTTTCTGCTGGGTCTCTTGTGACTTCATCTTTTTCAATCTTAAATGCATGGATTTGAGCCTTTTCTTTCCTTTTCTTTTGATAAGGTTGGCTAAAGGTTTATCAATTTTATTTATTCTTTCAAAAAACCAACTTGGCTTCATTAATTTTTTGTATCATTCTCTTAGTTTCCATTACATTGATTTCTACTCAGATCTTTATAATTTCTATTCTTGTACAAGCTTTTGGTTGTTATGCTCTTCTTTTTCTAAGAGCTTGAGTTTCTGCATTAGGTTATTTAACTGAGTACTCTCTGTTGTCCTAATATGGGCATTCACTGCTGTGAATTACCACATAGAACTGCTTTCATTGTGTCCCCCAGGTTCCTGTATGTTGTACTGGCATTATCATTTACTTGTAGAAACTGTCTAATTTCTTATTTAATTCCCTCTGTGACCCATTGGTTGTTCAGAAAGGTGGTATTCAATTTCCATGTGTTTGTGGTTTCTTATGTTATTGACCTTCAATTTTATTGCACTATGGTCTGATAATATACAAGGGATAACTTCGATTCCTTTACATTTATTCAGAGATGTCCTATGAGCCATCATGTGATCTATTTTGGAGAATGATCCGTGTGCAGCTGAAAAGAATGTATATTCTGATATTGTGGGGCGGAACACTCTGTAACACACCTATTAAGTCCATTGTTCAATAGCTTGGTTCAGTTCTAGAATTTCATTGTTAATTTTTTGTCTAGATGATCTGTCTACTTGTGATAGGGGGGTACTGAGGTCCCCCATTACAATTGTATTAGTGCTTATTTGCTTTTTCATGTCCATTAATATTTGTTTT
>NW_004624744.1:8953566-8971300 GCF_000247695.1 Heterocephalus glaber | reverse complement strand
ATTAAGAATTAAAAATAAGAAATTTTTTTTTCTTTTTTGCAAATAACAAAAAATAAAAATGAAGGGTCTCCTTCAGGGTATGTCTCTGCTGTGACAGTAGGGAATGTAGGCAGCCGTGTGCATATACAAGTCAGTGAGTCTCAGCAAGCCAGTAGCAGACCTGTGAGATCCAGGGAGATTTCTGGCTGCTAGTCCCAAGTTGAGCTCCCTGTCCTCCTGCAGGGTTGAACTCTGCAATATTCTACTGGAGGTTCCAGTTGCCCTTCCCCTGAAGATAGGTTCTTATGGGAGGTGATGATCCCTCCAACTGATCAAATATGGTGGTCTGGTGTGCCTTTATTGTAGAGATTCTCTTTAATTTTCTGCTGAGCTTCAGTTTGCATTGAGGAGCCTGAGAGGCCCTCTTTCTGTTGCTAAATTCTGCTCTATATTGTGGCACTCAGGACAAATGGCTTTATACTCCCCTGTGCCTCTGTAGTGTGGAACCAGGTAGCAGAAGAGCCAGGAGGCCGGAGACAGGGGTGGGAGGTGGGGGGTGGCATAATGGGAGGGCGGGACTGGGCCCTGCAGTCACTCTCCTGGCTAAGTGGAGGGCTGGATGGAGCAGGGGCTTCAAGTTGCGCCTGGGTCCTCACTGTACCATGGGCAGACATTTAATTTTGGTTCTTTATGCTGTAGTTACTATTCATCCATTCATAGAGTCAATATTTGCTGAACATCTATTTCATACCAATTAAGAATAGGGGCACATATTCAATTTAAAAATTTGGAATATTAATATATGAAGTTGAGCAAGAATAATAAGCATCATGTAAGATATATAAAATGTAATTTTTATTTATTTATTACATAAAAAAGAATAAACCAAATGTGAGGGCATATTTTACGAATAATTTGTGTGTTGGGGGCTTCACATTAGAAAGACTTATGTGCATTTCTTAGTGAAATGCAGTTATACTCTTGATCACCTGAAAATAATCTATAAAGGCAAGGTGTGTAATTACTAATTCAAAGATGTTTGGTAAACTTTCTTGGAAAGGAAAAATACACAGTTGTTTCAAAAGGGAACACCAAAGGAAATCACTATGGGGTTCAGTAAGAATTGCCTGTGTAGATGTGTTCCTCAGGTGGGAAGGTCTGTGGGGGCTCTCATACTAAACTCTATTAGAGGCTTCTTAGACTGTGGTTATGACTCACCTCAGCAAGGCTGGTGTGGCCAAGTGATACCTAATGACTAGGAAAAACTAGCTCAGAGGAAGGACGGTCTGAACTACCCAAAAAGAATACAAATAGAAGCACAGAGGCTTTGAAGTAGGTCAGATTATGTTAGAGTTTTGGCTTTAGACCTTAACAATAAAATTGCCTTTGGAAAAAATCTGAATCTCTTGTGTTGCTATATGAAAAGTAGAAATAACTTTAATTTCTCAGGGTTCTTGTTTGTAAAACATCTGCCTTTAGTACACAACAATAATAGTGCTATTATTACCAGATTTCATGAATGGTAATTTTTAAAATAGTTTCCACACATAGATTCCACAGAAACAATCAGATTTTTGTGTTATGTAATAACACGGAAAAAAATCCTTATCCATTACTGAGAAACTATTCATTTCACTGGCAAATTTTTTTTCTAATGTGTTCAGATCATCATTTGTGCCAAAAGGCAAGACTATCAGCTTTTGTTAAACTAAAGATTTCTAACATTTGGAGAATCTGAATATCTAACAGAGGATGTGATGGTTAACTTTTATACTTCTCTCTGTGTTATTGGATCTTTTTCTCAGGAGAATCTTGATTTATATGTCAGATAAAAAGACAAAAAGTGAAGGAGACAGCACTAAGACTTTATTAAATTTAAAAGTTAAAATTGAAAGCAGAAGTTGAAGTTTATTTTAAAATACATATCATAGTCAATATTTTCTCATTGTCTTTTTCTATAATCTAGTGCCTAAGAATGACTTCATGTTGGGGCTTAAAGAACTGAAGGAATTATCCATCAAGTCATGTTTCTCAGTAAAAGCAGATGACTGGACAAGATTATGAAGGTCTCCCAACCTCCTATCCATTAGCTTTTATAATAACTGGTATGTAAGCCCTGATATTATTGGCAAAAGTAAAGCATGGCAGAGTTTGACTTTGAGGACTTTAAAAGTGCTTTAAAGGGTCACTATTTATCAGCTTATTTGCTGACTTATCTTGGCTTGGCTAGAAGGGATACTTAACTGCTGAAGCACATAGCTGAAGCAATTGAAATTTATGATATTTTTGTAGGTCACCTTTAACATAATTAAAGTAGAGTTAATTATACATATATTTTATTCTACAGGTAATAAAGACAAATAAAGTAGGTAGTCTATTCATTGCACTTAGAGGACCAGACTAGACACCGAATACTACAGGTGGAATACATTTTCTTAAAGTGTCCATTGCATTCAGGCTACGGATAAAGTCTACTATGAGTATGAAGGAATTCATTACATTTTATTATTTTTAGCCTCTTCACTTCTTAAAAAAAGCTAATCTTTCCACATACTCTACATGCATCTTAACCTTAATAAAAAAATTTCAAGAAGAAAGAAAAATTATCGTGCTTCTTCACATAAAATTAAATTCCCACAAGGACTGTAGTCTCTACTGTAAGTAATTTGTTTTTCCTGAGGTGAAATTAAATACTCAGCTGAATGTAGTGTTTCCAGAAACTGGTTTTCATTTCTGGCTTTTTCCTTAAGAAAAACATGAACTCTTTATTTCTTTTAATTTCCACTCATCTCTGTCTTAGTTTTTTAAAAGAACTTCAAAATTTTTCAAGTCAAAGCTCCTAGACAACCTGAGAGATTATAATAAAAGTTCCCCTTTTTACCTGAACCTTATTATTGCTTCTCAGCTTTTTGTCTAAGATCAAGTGTAGTATCTACCTGAGCCTTATATTTTTGTGTTATTTCTGTAGTTATTCTTTTTATTCAGTAATTGACAATTTGACCCATGGCAATTTTGTACAATTTTAAAAATGCCTAAATATCTATATGTTCTTTTTAGCATAGAAAATTGTCATCTAACCCTAAGTTGGAGTAGTAAAAGAAAGAGCAGATATTATGTTTAAGATAATTTCATTTTATTTTATTTTTAGTTAAACACAGTTGACAAAAATCATATATATTTAAGGTATATGTCATGTTTTGTGATACATATACATTATAAAATGACTCGTAACTAACATATCCATCACAGGATAGAATGTCAATAACAACAAACAATGGAGATGGAGGAAAATCATTAAAAGAATAAAAGTTCTTGAATGCAAATCGAGTTTTATATTTTACCTCTGTCTCAGAATAACATTTTACCTTCATGTCAACAGTAAAAGAATTATGACATCCTTATAGATTTTAAGAAATACAAAGTTATTATTTGGTCTCATCTTTCTAGAGCAAACACAGTAACATTGATATTGAAAATAATATTAATGGGAGTTTTGGATTTAAAACAGGCTTGTGATAATATAATGAAATATTAGCACCTGCTGCAAGAATTCTTAGAATATTATTGTCATACATTATAATTTGGGCATAATTATGAGTAAGAAAAATGGACTTGATTATAAAATTAAAATGCTTAATTTAACACTGTTGAAGAATTCTTGGCCTTTAAAGCTATTGTTCCTAATTAAATATTTAATATTCATCAGTAATTCTTGTCACATAATTTAAATTACATTTATTTCAAATTATATTGATTTTTCAGTTACTTTATCTTCAACATAGACAATCATTATTGTTATTAAATGGAATTCTCATTATGAATCTGAATGCTACCATGAGAAAAAAAAACCTTCTTAATTCCTAAGTAAACTTCAGTCATATATTGCTTGGTTTCAATATCTACATTATTTTATTTATATTTTTATTTATTTAATCTCTAATTGTCAAAGACATAATTCATGGAATATATTATGATGAATGTAAATAAATATAGAAGGGATTGAAAGCTTGAAAAATAAAAAAACCAAAAATACTCTTATAGAAAGGTCAGTTAAATCTATTGAACAATTTACAATTTTCAATGTCATGTTAAAAGGAGAGGAAGTCTGTACTAAGTCTAATAAGGCCAGTATAATATTCCCCTGATTTTCCTGGAGCCTTTCTATTGGGCAACCAGTTCATGCAATTATTTTGTATGTATTGCATTCACAAACCTGAATACAGGGCTCCTGTCTAGTCTTTTTTTCTGACCCTATTCTTTTATGTCTTTTCTGAGCATTTGAATTCTAGGTTAATATTTTTATATACATTAATATCATTGATAATGTATATAAAAATAGTAATGTGTGCATTGCATAAACATATCTGTCTTTCCAATATTCTGAGTTTTATTGCTCTTACATGCTTTTTATTTGATGTTTTAGTTTGTTGTAATGTACTAGTTCATTTGGTATCTGTTAGAAAGAAGCAGTTCTTTCTTTAGAAAACATCAATGACTAGATAGAGAAATGAGAGAGAAGAAGTGGTGGAGGAGAGTAGAGGAGAAAGGAAAATATATTTTCTAATTTTATCTGAGAAAGTGAAATTGTAAAGATACATTACGAAATTTCCTGCTGAAAACTAAAAGCACTTTGTCTGTGGAATAACTGAGAAAAAGAAAATATATCAAGACAAGGAAATAAGTTTAGTTCCTTCTAATTTTACTTTTAAAAACATTTTTAACATTCTTTTCTTTATTGAGATTTTTAACTTTCACACAGTAAAATGTACAAATATTAAACATACAACTTAATGAAAATCTGAAATTCTATCCCTCTATCTTACTGTTATTGAGGACAAGCTGTATAGGAGAATTATAACACCCTAAGGGATCTTCCTCTGCCTGTGTAATTCCATTTTCTTCTCCTTGTCAGTGATTACTACTGTATTGGTTGTTAAGCCTCTTGCTTATTTGGCTGAGTTCTGTTGTTGTTTGGTTACTGTAATTCTGACCTTTAAGCTGATTAATTTTTAAAATTATCCTGTTACTAGTTCTCAAAAACACTTTTTAGAGCAGTTTCATGTTCACAGTAGCACTGAGAGTAAGGTCCAGATATCCCATACAGCTCCCATCCCACACATGAGTAGCCTCCCCCATTATCAGCATCATGCACAGAGTAGTGCGTTTGTTACAATTGATGAACTCGTGCTGACTCATCATTATGACCCAAAGTCAAGAGTTTACATTATAAACTCGTGGTGTTAAATATTTTGTGGATTTGGACAAATGTATAACGATATATATCCACTAGTGTAATATTATACAAAATATTTTGACTGTTGTGCTTTTTCACTCTTCTTTCCCTGTAACTCCGGGCAATTATTGATCTTTTTACTGTCTCCAATTTTGCTTTTTCCAGGATATCATATGGTTGAAATCATATAGTATGTAGTCCTTTTCAGGTTGGCTTCATTCCTTTAGTGATATGCACTCAAGTTTCTTCCATGTTTTTTCATGGCTTGATAGCTCATTTCTTTTTATTGTTGACATAATTTGATTTTACTACATCCTAAAGTCTCCTAGCAATCCTTACTTCTTCTGCATGTGCTCTCAAGGTAGTGACAAGTAATCAAAGTCTATGATAGCATTGCCTTTAAGTGAGTAGAAGCATAAGAGGAGTAACATTTACATTTCAAGTATGCAATACTATTTTGTCCTAATTTACCCTAAACAAAAGTTTGTATAATTTTAAAGAAGAAACTAAAATAGGTTTATCCTGCTTTTGTAGTCCAGAGGAGAGTCTATACATAGAAAATACATAACACTTTATACAAAGTAGGGATTTATATTATTACAAAAGTATTTTCTTGAGAAAAAATAGTTCAGTGTAAGATATGTGTTTTGGAGTCAGTCAACTGAATTCAAGTATCTCTTCATGTAACTTCATCCTTAATTCATAAAATTTAAATAATAGCCCACTGTATGGACATTATAATCATTCAGTTGGATAACTCATATTGTGTTCAAAGTGTTGTTCATTTAATATAAGCTATTATTTCATATACAATGAAATAATTATTTCATTATGTCTTTGTTAGGGAGAATCTATTTTACTAAAATCTATTCTACTAAAGACCTGGAGAACACATCTATATTTTAAAAAATACTCAACTCATCTTTACCTATGGTTCTAAAAGACAGAAACAAATCTACCAAATAAAATTTTACTTTCTATTTACATCAATTTACCATTTTATATTTTAGTTTAGAATAATTTAATATGTTTAGTTCAACATCTGTCATTCCTGTAAAAAGAGTAATCAACTAGATAATAGAAGTAGAAATAATAAAGACGAAAGTATGGTAGGAATGAAGGAAGGTGAAAAAGAAAAAAATATGTATTCACAGATATCTAGTGAAAAAAACCAGTAAAGATCCATATAGTTTCTTCTGTTGGTTTCCCCTGTTTTATGTTTTCATTTCCTTAACCATTGGCATCTCTGCATGATTCTCTACAAACTTTTTCAGGTGAAGAGTGACACAAACCACAACAACTGTATCTATTTTCCAAGAGCAGAGTCAGCAGCACTGCTTCATGATCAGTAAAAGTTATATTAAAGTGAAATAACTTTATACTATTGTTCTAACATATTGATGAGATATTAAATGAGTGTATTTAAAATTTAAAGATCATTCTGGCTTCAGTGCCTGAGATAATGTGAGGAAAATAAGTAGGAGACTACGTAAATGGCCCAGGAATGAGAAATGACAGTTTGTCAAGCCCAGTGGAGATGGATATGTGAAGTACATATATTCAAAACATCTTAGGAAAATGTGAACATCCTAAAAATAATGGATAGTGAAAGGGATTATGAACAAAATATAGATATCACTGATGAACTGATGACTTTATATTTTCTGCATTGCAGTACTGAGTAGATTATTGAGCTATTCGTGCAAACATGACATACTGGAAAATGGTTAGTTTTCAGGGCTAAGAAGAGTAGATGGCCATGAACTTGGTTTGGACAGACTGAGTTTGACACTCTTATCTTTCCTCTGCCTCACAATAATTCATGTCTATCCCCCATGAAAAACAAGTTAATCCAAACCCAGCATCCCTCAAAGTTTTAACTGACTCTACCATCAGCCTAAGTGCATCATCAACTCGGAAAGTCCCAAATGAAATCTAAATCATTTACTCAGATATAGGTGACATTCTGGGTATGGCCATCCTGGGGCAAATTTCCTGTCCATCTATACATATGTGGTCTAAAAAATGAGTTATACATTTGCAAAATAAAATGACAGATAGGAATAGAAGAGAGAAATTCTAAATGGGAGAAATTTAAAATAATAAAGGAATTACTGGTCTTAATATGTTCAAAATGTAGAAGGACAAATTCCAGTAAGTTTCAAGGACTGGGATAATCTCCTATGGTTTATCTTTAAGCCCCAACCCTCTGATTATGCACAGGTCCCTAATCCAGGTGTCCATCTATACCTTCTGGTTTGGTGCCTGCAGCTCTTCTCTTGAAGTTGTTCCTTTTATTTAAAGGTTAGCATATACTCACTCCCATATAGTTCTAGCATCCTTTCTCCTGCCAATAGAATCCCAGGAATTTTCTTTATTTTGTGACATCTCTGTCACTGTCCATTCTTTGTTATTCTAGGTCCAAAGCAACAGAGTTAAGCACCATGGACTGAAAGCTCTGAAAATGTGAGCCAAAATAAACCTTCTCTTTTTATAAGGTGTTTATCTCAGATGTTTTATCAAGATAGAAAATTGATTAATGCTTGAGTTATATGATATTAGAATGGCTACAGCATCACTAGCTAATCAGAACTTTTTAGCCTTATTATAATCTTATGTAGCCACCATCATATGTTTTCTCTATCGTTGACCAAAACATACTTATGCAACATGTAACTGTGTTTATATAGATATATTATATATATAATTATAAATATATATAACTTTTAAGAATATTTTATTCAACATTTTAATACTTATAAATTGAGGGTTGTACTATTATAGCTATGGATAGTTAATTTGATTCTAGATTTCTATTTTCCTAAACCTCATTAAATATATTGCTAATTCTTTCAATTAAAGAATTATGAAAATCTGTGTAATCTTGATATAACTGTTAAACACACTAAAATCAAGAATAAAATTATCAAAGATTTTATGATATCCATTGTATGTTCATGCAGTTGTCAGCTGGATGTGTATGTGGCATAGAGATGTGTGCATAGGTGTTAATAGGTGTGATTTAATGAAAAAATCATCTCACTAGGTTTTGAATGTATGTGATTGGTTAGAAGAAGTTGAGAATTTAATGAAGATATAAATTTAACACAGGTTAAGTATAAGTCAACCATTTGAAAAGTCTGCTTAAAAATTATTGCATTTGATAACTTTCTGCACAACATAACAGACCATTTTGTGCTCTTGTCAGTTAATTTCTAAATCACTGTGTTTATTATAAACACCACAGTTTTTGATGGGCATTGACAAAATGGGACATAGGCAGAGAGATTAATTAATGCCTTTGGAGAAGAAAAGAGTGGAAAAAACTGAAGGCTAATTAATAATAATAATAATAATAGAACTCTTTTTGTAATGTTGAAGTGGTTCCTGGAAATTGAATTAGAGTTATAGAATTTTTTTTTTTGGTATTTTTATTTTTTGGTACCGGGGATCAAACTTGGGTCCTTGTGCTTGTGCAGCAAGCAGCAAAACCACTGAGCTAAATCTCTGGCCCAAGAGTTATAGAATTTCCTTACAGAGTCAGAGGACAGAACTAATAAACATTGTTTATTTTGTCTTACAGCTATAATTATTTAGCATCTTAAGCCATCATAAATTGTTTCACTGTTACCTATTTCAGAAATAAGGGTGGACTTGGCTCTTTTCTTTGGCTTGAGTCTCCTAAGGAAGGTAACATGAACTCTGGACTGGAGGCTCAGGAGGAGAATCCACTTCAATTTGTTCTCAAAATACCCACCTGTGCAATTTTAGGACTGAAATCTTTACTTCCTTCATGGCTTTCCACACTGTTTATGGTCTCAAGTTCTAATAGCCTCTTTTGCATCCAGGAGCATGGAACTTTCATTTTCAAAACCAATTCCTCATGCTCATTCTCTGACCTCCACTTCTGTCTCCTGTCTTTTGCCTCCACCTTTAGAAAGTTCTTGTTTTAAGGTCTCAGGTACTTAGATTGGGATCAGCCTAATTATTCACAAAAATCTACCCATTTCAAAGTCCTTAACCATAATCACATTTGAAGTTTTTTTATCATGTGATATAACATATTCATAGGTTTCAGTGATTAGCGTGTGTATATACATATATATATATATTTTTTTTGCTGCATTATTTTGTTACCACAGCTACAACTATGAGTTTCAGAAAAAACAGCTTTTGCTTCATTATGGAGAAGAGCTTGAAATAAAACAATTTTTTTCAACACCATTTATTTATTGTCATACGGTGTGCTCTTTTAACTAGAAGTAGATAAAAACCAGCTACATGTTTATTTTTCAGAATTTTAAAGATGGTTCTTAGACTTACCACAAGGGTTTTATTTAATCCTATAATATATATGATTAAGTATAATTAATATTTTCAATAAACATTTCTTTGCTTCCCTGTTGTAATTTGAAAATCTTATTTAGAAAAATGTGTCTTTTCAATACTATTCCTTCATTTCCATAGTTCTCTTATTCATACTTAAGAAATAATTAAAACATTTTCCTTGACTTTTTATCATAGACCAGGGTTCAAGTCTAGGTAAGAATACAGAGTTCACCCAACCTGGTTTACTTCCACTCTGAAAGTTATTCTAAGTTAAATTAGCATTCTCCTACATTAAAGCAGAAAACTAACAATTTTACATTGGATTTAGTATTTATTTCAACTTTGAGACCTTTAAACTCTACTTTACCTAAATCTTTATTGAACCACATGGTTTCAGATGAATAAGAACACAAGAATAATTACATGTGCCAAAAAAGATCAGATTAATAATTATATCACCTACCCTGTATAACATTATGCATTGTTTCTTAAATGACATTGAAATATCTACAGAAGTTGAACTTCTTTTTTTTACTGTCAAAATAGAGGTTTAAAAAATACTTATTGACACTAGCAATAATTATGCTGAGAAAGAAAGTGATAACCTTTAAAATGTCAAGCTGTTTAAACTTTTCAAATTTAAAAAAACATACTATTTGTGAGGTCCTGTCAAGAATACTTAACTAATAAGAGGTCTATGAGAATGTGCTGACAGTAGGCTGACAAGCTCTAAGCCAGAGCAGGATCAAGGCCACTTAGAACCTTGTAGCAATTATCTATGAGAGTCACATACTGGTCTTCTGAATGTCACGTTTACAGGAGGAAGGGGAGGCGATGTCTTGATGAGGCACATGATGCTAGTGATGAAACACTTCAAATCATGGCTGCCATTAATAAGTAGTGGCAGATTAGTGGAATATATGGCCAGGCCAGAATTATAAAAAGTTTAGACATTTTGCAGTGAACTTCAAAAATGCCTTTATCTTCAAATACCAAGAATCCTTACCTATCAGGTAAATTTCTCTCTGCTGAATCATATCTAGATATCACTCTGGTGTATTTTTTTCTTCATTTTGCAGAGGAGTTTGATATGCGCACAAGTCAATGAGCAGCTGAACTGAAATGAACACAACCTGTCACTTAAAGAATTCATCTCCATGGAAGATAATGAATCTGGGATAAAAAAGGAAACAAAACATATTTCCTGCCAGTCAACTGTCAGGATGTTTATTTGTTTCTTTAAGCAGAGTATTCAAATAATAGCATGGAAAACATATTTTTTCTTATAATGTAGTTTAATAAAGAATTTGGGTGAACTGAGAATATTTTCCACTTATCTGTCAGATAATTTCAAAATGAAATTGTTTTATGATTCTAAAGAAGTCAGAAAATCTTTTCCTTAAATTACCCTATTTATGGAAGAAAGTAAATAAACTAAAATAGTGGTAACCAGACGTTGAGGAAAATAGAAGAGAGACAAGGGGAGAAATGTTGGTCAACAGGAACTGGATTATAGTTAGAGACGAGAAATAAGTTCAAACATTTTATTGAATAGTAGATTTTTATAAATAATACATTATATGTTTCCAAAAAAGCCAGAAGAGTTTTAAATATTTTCAACACAAAAAATTAAAGTTTAAGGACAGACATGTACTTTTGTTATTTGAGTATTTAACAGTGATTGAATATATTGAAGCATCTCATAGTATCGTATAAATATGTAAAATTTTATGGATCAATTAAAAATATTAAGTAATTCTTTTGGCAATTGCTCCCCTGTAGCAGTACATTGAGAGTCAAGGGCATCTTGCACTTCCATGGGGCTTGGTGTCTGAAAATCTGATCAAAACCTAACAAGGTAGCTGGACATGGTGGCTCACACCTGTAGCCCTAGCTACTTGGGAGGCTGATGCTGGAGGATTGCAAGTTTGAGGCTAGCATGGACAGACAACTTAGTGAGATCCTCTCTCAAAATAAGAGGGCTAGAGATGTAACTCGGTGATAGAATGGCTTGGGTTCAATCCCTAGTACTGCAAGATAAGTAAGTACATGAATAATTTTCTAAAAACCCAAATGGATTGCCCTTGAGAGCTAAACTATACCGAGCAGATGAAATTATTAAGTTAGTTTTTCCTTAACATAAAAATAGTTTTTAAAAAATCGGTGCAGAGTGCACTTCCGGCAACGGCTCCTGGAGTGGCCGAGGCAAGATGGGTCAAAGTCAGAGAGGTGGTCATGGTCCTGGAGGTGATAAGAAAGATGACAAGGACAAGAGAAAGAAATATGAACCTCCTGTACCAACTAGAGTGGGAAAAAAGAAGAAGAAAACAAAGGGACCAGATGCTGCCAGCAAACTGTAGCTGGTGACACCTCACACTCAGTGCCGCTTAAAACTACTCAAGTTAGAGAGAATTAAAGACTATCTTCTCACGGAGGAAGAATTGATTAGAAATCAGGAACAAATGAAACCATTAGAAGAAAAGCAAGAGGAGGAAAGGTCAAAGGTGGATGATCTGAGGGGGACCCCAAAGTCGGTAGGAACTTTGGAAGAGATCATCGATGACAATCATGCCATTGTGTCTATATCTGTGGGCTCAGAACACTATGTCAGCATCCTTTCGTTTATGGACAAAGATCTGCTCAGTCCTGCTTAACCATAAGGTGCATGCCGTGATCGGGGTGCTGATGGATGACACAGATCCTCTGGTCATGGTGATGAAGGTGGAAAAGGCCCCCCAGGAAACCTATGCTAACATTGGTGAGTTGGACAACCAAATCTAGGAAATTAAGAAATCTGTGGAGCTTCCTCTCACCTATCCTGAATACTATGAAGAGATGGGTATAAAGCCCCCTAAAGGAGTAATTCTCTATGGTCCACCTGGCACAGGTAAAACCTTGTTAGCCAAAGCAGTAGCAAACCAAACCTCAGCCACCTTCTTGAGAGTGGTTGGCTCTGAACTCATTCAGAAGTACCTGGGCGATGGGTCCAAACTTGTGTGGGAATTATTTTGAGTTGCTGAAGAACATGCACCATCCATCGTGTTTATTGATGAAATCAATGCCATTGGTACCAAAAGATATGGTTCAAATTCTGGAGGAGAGAGAGAAATTCAGTGAACAATGTTGGAACTGTTGAACCAGTTGGATGGATTTGATTCATGGGGAGATGTGAAAGTTATCATGGCCACAAACCAAATAGAAACTCTGGATCCAGCACTGATCAGACCAGGGCACATAGACAGGAAGATCGAGTTTCCCCTGCCTGATGATAAGACTAAGAAGTGCATCTTTCAGATTCACACAAGCAGGATGATGCTGGCGGATGATGTGACCTTGGACGGCCTGAACATGGCAAAGGATGATCTCTCCATGCTGACATCAAAGCAATCTGTACAGAAGCTGGGTGGATGGCTTTGAGAGAACACAGAATGAAAATAACAAATGAAGACTTCAAGAAATTTAAAGAAAACGTTCTTTATAAGAAACAGGATGGTACCCCTGAGGGATTGTATCTCTAGTGAACCACAGCTGCCTTCAGACAAGTGGTTGGGACTTTTCTCAACCTCTGAGAAGGAGGAGGTTTGGGAAGGTGCCCTGAGGGAGACCATGTTCCAGTCGATTTTTATTGGCAAAACATGGCATGTCTTCTCCAGTGTGACATGTAGGGTACCTACCAGATGGCCTTGTCTGTGGTCACTGTGCTGCTTGCTCTCTGCTTCCTAATAAAGTGTGGTCTTTCACAAAAAAAAAAAAATCAGTGCAATAAACACTTAATAAATAAGTGTTACTTGCCTACCTTTCTTCTTGAATGAGGAATACAATGTTGAACAAAATAAAAATTTTATTTATATATTTTGTATTTCAGAAGGGAAAATATATAGTTAAATTAAAGGAAGATTATCTCAGAGAAGTGTTCTGAAAAGAATAATAGGCTTAATGATAGAATATATTAGTGGAGAGGATATAAACACCATTAAAAAAATTCAAAATGTCTAAAACAAGAAAGAAGTGCCTAATGAGACAGAGACATTTCTTCCTTATAACATCATTAAGATTCATTGAGAACTTTCTACCTGCTTAGCTTCTTCTAAGTGTTCTATAAGTAAGTTAGTCCTCAGAAAGCAAGATAACTGAGCAAAGCAACCAAACTCCCAACTCTGGAAGAGCTCACAGCGTAAGCTTAAGAGAGCCTCCTAGTGCGGTTCTCTGGGAAGCAGATGTGAAATAGTCACAGGGAAAAGTTGCACAGAGGTCTGTCATCAATGCCTGGAAAGGAGAGGAAGCATAAAAAAACAAAACCAAACAAATCAAGTCTGGGAAGCGAACAGTGAGGTCCTGAGAAGCAGGCTGTACCTCTCCAGTAGATGTGTGTGGCTGTGTGTGGGGAAATTGCCAAGAAGTTGTATTGAACGTTAATGTGCTTAATGTGGTATTTGATTAGCTACACACTTTGCTTTCTTAGAGTACACATACTGACATTTCATTCACTTACTCATATAGGTGCCACTGCTCTTTTACAGTCATATTTTCTACTTGCAGTGAGGGTAGGATGGAAAGAAGCATCACTTTACATGCAAACAAGATTAAAGCTGATGCTAAAATCAAATTGAAATAGAATTTAATGCATGTTGGTGAGAGCAAATCTTAATTCTTTCCAAGTCCAAACAGAGATGAAAGGTTTCAAATCCCTCTAGGAAGAGAGAGAATCTGTAACTAATATTTATATATATTTATATAATGGCCCTCGTCTTGGATGCTGTTCTACCCACAAGTAGATACTGAGAATGAAATGAGAATTTGTTTCCAAACCACTACTGGTCAAGGACACCATCCTCCGTTCAAATATTTTTTAAATAAAACAAAGATTTTGTTTAAAGGTCTGATAACTTTGGAGGCATTTTACATTTGATAGTCCTGAGTTTTCTTATTCATAAACAAAAGCCTTCTTCCAAATGAGAGTTTTATTTAATAACTCCAAAACCTTTGTTTTTCCAGTACTGGGGATTGAACCCTGGGCCTTCACACTGAGCTATGTCCCCAGCCCATTTTTATTTTTAATTTTGAGACAAGATATGCTATGTCACTAAGCTGCACAGTGTGGACTTGGACACGCAATCTTCCTCCCATGGCTTCCCAGAGGAAATATTTTATAATATTCTTTTAAAAGAATCCACATGTGGGGCTGGGGATTTAGTTCACTGGTGCCGCCACCTGCCTCACACGTGCAAGGTCCTGAGTTTGATCCCTGGTACCAAACAAAAAGTATCTACATGTTTTAAGGCAGACATATTGGTGCATGCCTAGTTAGTCACCATTCAGGAGGCTGAGGTGGAAGGATCATTTTGCCTTCATGGCCAGCCTGGATAGTGAGACCAGTATCAAAAAACAAACCAGAAACAACAATGTCATTACACATTTTTAAAGATTCATTTCTAGGCAATTTTGGTTTTTTATTGTTACAGTAAATGGTATGGTGTAAAATTAGGTTTAACAACTAGATATGGTGTGTTTGATTTGTGTGAGTCAATTTTATTTAGCCATCCAGTTGAATTCCTTTTAATAATTTCAATAATTTGTCTGTAGTGTCTCCTGGCTTTTCTATGCCAATCAGGCCCTGGCTTGGAAATAAAGGCAATTTGTTTTGATTTAAATCCTCACTTTTTTTTTTTTTTAACTTTGTCTCTGTTTGTTAGGATGTCCAATGAATATCAAATAACCATAGTGATGGTAAAAAGAGTAAACTAAAAAAATAAACCTGAAAGGAATGAAAAAATATAACTCATGCTGGATTTTTAGGCCTGATATAAATGGGGTCAAGCTGGTATTGTTTGCAATAAAATATCTTCTATCATTTATTTTAACTGGCTTAAAACTTGATAATGATGCAAATAAGAATAATATGATTTATGTGAGCATTCTTGTCATGTGAGTGAAAAAAATCAGGATTAAAGTTCAGCTACTCTCAGAATAATCCACCAAAATGGATTACTCCAATCATCCTATTCGGAACTCACTACCTCTGTATAAACTACTTTCTGGCTGAAAGTCTAAAGTTACACATTATGAACAAGAGAATAAGTGAGGTGATATGTTTTTGGCAGAAGAGATGCTTTTCTTGCAAAGTATGGTCAGAGATACCCCATCATGTCTCTATCCACTTATGATGTACTTGTCAGGAAAGGAAGTACTTCTGTGGAGAGTTTGTATGGAGAGATTGCATTTTTACAATAATTTCATAGCGCACACATTTATCTGTTGAACTATATGGTCAAGATTCTCTTTCTGCATTTCTTCACAATATATATTATGCTACTTGTAATTCTAATTCGTGCACTTCTTGAATCCAAATTGTGTTGTTATGGTCTCTCAAAGTCTCTTCTTTTCCTAATACAACAACACTGCTTTTCCTTTTCTTTCTGTCCTCATTGTTTCTGCACTCGTTGAATATATAACACTTCTGTCTGATTGTTCCCTCTTGGTCTTTTAAGTTTTGCAGTAATTTTAAGTCACAAAGAAAATAAAGTTCAATATTATGTATTAAAATGTTGTATATCTTACTCCTTGAGGCCTCTCACAAGTATTCTCAGAAATTGTTTTTGTCAAGATGAATATGGTATGGGATTTCAGGAGAAACAAGACACATAATTTATACTTCCAACTTTGAGTTAAATTACTATCATGTTCATACCTCATAAACACACAGGTCTCTAAGAAGTAGGCACTAATTGAAATACTAGCTGATAAATAAAATACTGTATATGTAAGAATCTACATAAACCATCTATAAGATATTCATTGTCATTTTTATCAGGTGTTCATTTTCAAAAAGTTTTCTTTTAATTAAAATTTGTTTATTTGAGAAAATATCTATTTTCATAGAAGGAAGAGTATTAATGAAGCATGCACTGTGTGATTCTTTTTTTATCAGATTGTTACCACTATTTTCTCTCTAGAAAGTCAAGCAGTCAGGCAAGGAAAACAGGCTACTACATGTGTGAACTCTACTCTCCAATGGAAAGGACTTTCGGATTAGGGATTATTCTAGTGTAGAGACAATTTAAACTTCTTTTCTCCTCTCTGCATCACTTTCATTTCTTTCTCTTGCCTCATTGGTCCAGGTAAACTTTCAAGTACTATACTGAATAAGTGTGATGACAGTAAACATACTTCTCTTATTTTTAGAAAAAATACAGTGGTGCCTCGGTTTATGAATTTAATTTTTTCCATGATTCTGATTGCAAACCAAATTGAACAAGAACTGAATCAAATTCAGTGGCTAGGTTCATGGAAAGAATTAACTGAAGTACCACTGTACTTTCAGCTTCCCCAGTTAGTATGTTTGCTGTGGCTTTGTCTCACACAGCTTGGGACTGTTTAAAGTCAACCCTTCTATGTGTATTTTCATCAGGGTTTTTTATCATGAACAGGAATGGATGTTGATTTTTATTGAAAGTTTTTTTCACATATTTGGTGATTTTAATCCTTTGTTCTGTTTAAGTGGTATATAATATTTATTGATTTATGCTTGTTGAACTGTCCTTGCATCTACGAATTAAACTAACTTAATCATAATGACTGATCTGTTTAGTGTGGTGTTATGCTCTGTTTGCAATGATATAGTTGAGGACTTTAGCATCTATGTTCTTCAGAGATAGTAGTCTGTGAGTCAGGGATTTAGCTCAGTGGCACCATGCCTACCTAGAAAGCGCAAGGTTGTGATCCCTGGTACACTCACACACACACACACACACACACACACACAAAATATAGTGGTCTGTTTTTTGGGAATTTGTTATTTGTTTTTGTTTATTGCCCTGTGGAAGCCCTATCTGTTTGTGGCATCAGAGTAATGCCATTTTCATAGAATTAACTTTGAAACATTTATTTCCTCTCTATTATATTAAAAAGTTTGAAAAACTTTGATGTTAATTCTTTAATAATGGTCTGATAAGATTCACCAGTAAATACATCAGGTACTAAGCTTTTCTTGGTTAGTAAGGTTCTAATTACTGTTTCAATCCTATTTAAAATTGGAATACTTAGATTTTTGTATACATTCTTGATTAAATTTTTTTATTAAATTCTTTTATTGGTACGTTGTAGGTATACAACACAATTACATTTCTCATTGGGAATTGTACCTTTATATAATGCATCTTGGTTCTTATTTTTTCCCCATTCCTAGCCCTTCCT
>NW_004624744.1:8880954-8948056 GCF_000247695.1 Heterocephalus glaber | reverse complement strand
AGATCCCCTTTTGTTGCCAGTTCAGTGGGTCCAGGTGGTTGAGTATCAGAGTGTTCCATCTCATTTCCCTTTGGGGTTGCTGTTGGTAATCTGGAAGTCTGGTTTTGGGACTTATTTACATGTATTCTCATTTCTACTGGGGGGGGCCGCTGTTGGCGCCTCCACAGATTACCTCCTCTGAGCTGGGAGAGGTGGAGCAGGGGCAGGGAACAGCAGTAGGGATGGTGGCCAGGAGGCCCCTTCCTCTGGTCCAGGAGCAGTGGGACAGAAAGTGGCCCAAAAGCCCTTTCCTCTGGGCTGGGAGCAGTGGGATGGAGGCTCAGAAGTCCCTACCTCTGGGCCTGGAGCAGTGGGACTGCTTGATTAAATTTTTATATTTCTTGATTAAATTATATTTCTAGGAATTTATTTATATTTTCTAGATTCCCAGATAATTTTAATATGTTTCCAGACAATTTCTACTAATTCTGTGGATTTCTGTAATGTCATTTGTAATTTTAAGTTCTTTATTTCTAATTTTATTAGTGTAGGCCTTTCCTCTCTTCCTTTGGGTAAGTTTAATTAATAATCAGTCTTATTTATCTTTTTCATAAACCAACTCTTTGATACTCTTTAGTCTGAATTACATTAATTTCTGGTCTGATCATTATTATATATTCCCTTCATTTGAGTTTGTGTTTGTGTTATTATTATTGTATATCTTGAGATGCACATTAGGTTATTTATTTGAACTTGCTCAGTTTTCCTAATGTAGGCACTCACAGTTAAATTTTCTTCTTAAAGCTGTTTCATTGTGTCCCATGGATTATGATATACTATGTTTCCATTATTATTTGTTTCTAGGAAATTTTAAATTTCTCCTGTAAATTTTTCTGTGACCCATTGATCATTCAAGTGCATACTGTACAATCTTTAAATGTTTATACAGAATTTGTGGTTTCTTTTGTAGTGCTTTCTTGTTTCATTCCCTTGTGATCTAGTAGGACACATGATAATAGTTCAATCCTTTTGTATTTATTGAGGCTTGCTTTATAACCTAAGATTTGGTCTATTTCAGAAAAATTCTATAAACTTCTAAGAGGAATGCTCATTTTGTTGTTGGATGAGTGATTTTGTAGATATCTGTTGAATCTATTGTAGTGTAGTTTAACTCTGATATTTCTTTGTTGACTTTTTTTGTCTGGATGACCTATTTGTGAGAGTGTGGTATTAAAATCCCCCACTGATTGTATTTGAGTCCACCTGCTCTTTTACGTTAATTGAAATTTGTTTCTTGCAATTGGGTGTACTGGTATTTAGTGCATCAATATTTACAATTGCTACCTCTTCTTTGTGATTTTTTCTTTTTTGCTTTATCAATATGTACTGACATTCTTTGTCTCTTCTGACCAGTTTTAGTTTGCATATTGTAGAAGCAAGAAAAGAAAACTATTTCACAATATTTTTCCCCGCATGTACATATACATAAAGACAAATCCTAATAAGGCCCCTAGGGAACTATGGTTTTCAGCTGTTAAGACCCTCCAAGTATCTCCATTATGGTTCTCATCATGCCTGGTGCTGGAAAGTCACTGGTCAGAGGCAGAATCAACCAGTCTGTCTCACTCTTCCCCCTGTGTTTATTGCTTCAAACTTCACTAGAACCCACTGAGTTTTTCTCTTCCTGTGCCTAACCTTCTGTCTTTGTCTACCCATAGTGCTTGGAGTTTCTAGTCCCACTGCTGCCACCATATGAGTCTTTGTCTTTCTGGTCCTTAAGTGTCTAGCTCCTGGGAAGCTTTCCTGGGCAAATATTTCAGATTCCAGGACTCAAGTCCTAGCAAAAGAACTGTTCCTCTGGACCAGACTGAGAGGAATAGGGTATCCTGTATGCGAAACAATGGGTGTCCCTATCAGCTTCTCCCCTTGGCAGACTGTATTAACAGTGCACTCTACACACTTGCCCTGCAAGTAGTGCCAGGGTCCAATAATGCTTTGCTTCTTATTCCAGCACCTCTATCTCTGGATTTCACCTATGTGATATGTATCTCAAGTTGTGTTCCAGTAGTTGGACTCCCTACCACCCCATGCAGATTCATGAACTCTGACCTGGGTGAATGTTTCAGAGAAACCTGTGAGAGTCCTGAGAGTCCTGCTCTTTTGTCTGCCATCTCCATTAAAATTTTCAAGTCATTTCTGAATATCTAGTTTCCTTAAGTTTAATTTTATATGTTGTCTCTCAAGTTGAGTTTCCATACATTGTCAAAATAACATGAAAGTGTGTGGAGCTGCATTATCTTAAGTAGCACTCAGAAGAGAACTTCTACTCCTCTTTTGTTCCTAGGACTTTTTGAATTCAAAGTATAAAAGCATATTAAATAGTGGAGTCAGGGAAATAGTTTAATAAAAAATTAAAAAGTCACATTAAGATTCACTAAACTGGTAAATTTTATAAACACGTTTGTAGATAAATGAAATACAACTTTGACTTTGGAAAGTTCAAATAATTTCAAATATTGCAGATAGATATTTTGAAAGATTTGGCAAAGTCATTGCTGGATCTCTTTTCTAAAAGATTTACATTTTCAATAACACAAATTGTAGAGCACAGAAAAAGAATCAGGATGTCTCTTCTCAGAGAAAAAAGCCATTTATTTTAGGCCAGAAAAATTAGCTAGAAACACATTAACATGAAATCTCCTAAAATGAAATATCAAGACTCTCAAGAGTCAATGTTTTTTATCTTATTAAAGTAATACTTTATATTTTGAAGCAATCTCATACTTGGGTTTCTAGATACTTTAGAGGTTAAAGATTATCATTACTATTATCAAAAGATACATGTGAAATTGACTATGGCTGAACTGGTAATAGCTTTTAAAGTTATGCATATGTAAATGCAAATGCCACAGAATTTCACTCTGTTCCTGTAAGTAAAAGATACAATAATTTTAAGTCAATTGGTATCTTTCTGTACTCATGAACAAACATGGCAGAAGAATAATCTATCAAAGACGATAACTGACCTATTTCAATTCAAGCTATAAGCTTGTTTTCTTTATTCAGTTGTAAAGAATTTTGAATATTCTGAAGTTTGAGGGAAACTGCTTTAGTACTATATAGCCATTTGAGTAAAAGCAACTTTAAACCCTGTGGGCAAACATCTTTTCCCTTTTCTATCAATTATTGCATCACAATTTGCCCCATTATTATTTTGAATATTATGCAAATTGTCTATTTTCTGTATTGTTCTAATTGTTCTCTTGATGGCCAGAAAGTCTAGCAAAGAAGGATTATTTTAATATATAATCAGAGTAATTATGTTTATCAAACAAATTAAGGCAGTCTGTTATTGTAATATTTTTTCCAGCAGTAAATTTTTACTGGTATGAGTATTAAAAGAAGAAGTTTAATATGTAATTTAATACGATAAATTTTTAAATGATCTATTATTAAATAGTTAAACAGAAAGATAAATTTACCAAAATTCAAAAATTTTTTTTAAATTCAAGATTGTTAATAGCAGTTACAATTGAATATTGAATATCTTCACTACAAAATCTTTCCTGTTTTCTTTCTTTCTTTCTTTCTTTCTTTCTTTCTTTCTCTCTCTCTTTCTTTCTTTCTTTCTTTCTCTTCCTTCCTTCCTTCTTTCCTTCCTTCCTCCCTCTCTCTCTTTCTCTTTTCTGCAGGTCTGGGGATCGAACTCAGGATCTTGCACTTGCAAGGCAAGCTGCAGCACCACTGAGCTAAATCTCCAGCCCTCTCATTTTCTTTTTGATACATTTTTTAAGAAGAAGAAACATTAAATTTTCCGATCATGATTGTTTTTAATTTAACAGTTCCATTACTTTTATCTTCATATACTTTAAATTTGTCGATTGAGACATGCATATGTAGGAATTCTACAATTCATATTGAATTAATGCTTTTATTAATATAAAATCATTTTCATGTCTGTCAAATGTGTTTCTTCTAATAACACTGCATGTTCTATCTCTTCCCTGTCCTTTTATATCCAATGTATCTGTCTTTAGATTTAAGATGCATCTCATGGAAATCATATGGTTTTGATTTTTTTATTCTGATCTTTTATAAATATATTTATATTAAGTTTGAATTTCTGTTGAATTATCATTTAATGCAGTTAGTTTTCTATTTATACTCAATTCGACTTCATGTTTTCTTTTTTTTTTTTTGCTAATTGCTGTTGCTTTTTTTTCTTATTCCTGTTTCCTACCTTCACCTGAGACAAACATTTTTACTATCTCAGTTTAAATTTTCTAATAATATTATAATTGTAAATTTTACAAGTATTTTACAGTTTTTGCACTATATATGCATAAATGCATCTTTATACTATCACAATCTACCTGGTTTTATCATATAACTCAATGAAAATAAGAGAAATTATAAGAACTTATTTATATTTATTTCACACAAGCTACATTATACTTGCCACGCATTCTATTTCTACATGTTATAGAATATATGATATTTATTCATTCATGCATTACCTGAAATGCATCATTGGTTTTTAAAGGAAATATGAAATATATATATATGTGTATACATATATATGTATATATATAGGGAGAGGTTGTGCATATGCATATTTTCAATTCTTGATGGCTTCTTATTCTTTCCTATAGATCTGAATTTCCATTTTGGTATTATTATTTCTTCAGATTAGCTTGTTGCATAGTTTTGTAGTTCTTCTGACAATGTTTTTATTTTTTTCAGCATAAATTGTATAATGTCTAGGCTTTGGATCTTAAATTTCTGGCCGTGGTCCATGTGACAGAGTCTTTGTCCTTTGCAAAGTAATGGTTGTAGGTAGCAAAGTCCTTAAGAGCTGGACAGAGTGGAGGTCTTCAGATCAATGGAGTGTGCCCCCAAGGGGATTGTGGAACACAAGTCTGTTCCTCCCTTTTTGAAAATTAATTTTATTGGTATATTTTAGGTACACAATATAATGACATTGATCACTGGGAATTTGAACCTTTATGTGATCTATCTTGGTTCTTATTTTTTCCCCATTCCCCTCCCCTCCTTTCAACCCCTCCACCCCTCCCTATTTACATAGACTTTGTTTCCATTTTTTTCATTTTCTCATGTAAATTCCATTCCCTTCTTTGTTCCTCCCTTTTTTCTTTCAGGCTGTGAGGTGAATGATTTTGCTTCACCATGTGTTTCGGCCATGATGTACTCCCTCACCACACCAGAACAATATAGGGTGAATTAATCATAGAGTTAAACTTCAAACTATGGGGCAAATTAAGCCTTTTCTCTTAAGGGTTGATTTGTTTTGGATAATTGTGATAGTGGTGAAAAGCTGGCTAACACACTGTCCTCTGTGTCATTTTTTGAAAGGCATTCCTCTCTGGTTGGAAAATTCTTATAGTTCTTAATTTTTATTTTTCAACAATCAAATTTGATTTTTCTATACCTTCTGGTTTTGGTCTGTTTTGTTTCTGCCAAAAGATCAAAAGGAAAAATTTTGTGGACTCATTTCCTACATTATATAGTCATGCAATCTTCCAATTATTCTGTATTTTTTCTTTGTTTTTGAAAATTTTATTTTACTATTGCCCTTAGAAATTTGGCTTTTATGTGCCTTATTGTTATTTTCCTTTTCTTTATCTTTTGGAGATGAATTAATAGCATGAATATATGTTCCTATCCTCTTAAATCTGTATAATAATGTTCTCAACAAAAATATTAAGACATTATCTACCATTATGCATTAACATATTTTTCTGCCACACTTCATTCTACTGTTTCCAAGTATTAATGATATCATGGTTGTTAGTAGTTCATTTGTTATTGTGAAATTTTGTTGTGAACTTTGAATTGGATCATCAGATTGGATAATTTTTATTGAGACATCTTGACTTTTATTGAAATTTCTTCTGTTGTGCCTATTATAATATTTGAATTTTTAAATTTCAGATCTAGAAATTTAGTTCAAATTTCAGTTTTAGAAAATTTTTGTATGCTACAAATTAAACATGTCAGAATGATGGTGAAACTATCATTTTCTTTCTTTTTTTATAATTATTAGTACATACTAATTATACAAAGTAATGTATTTCATGGTCAAATATTCCTACATGTGTAAAACATGCTTTGATTATAGTCACCTTCCCCATTAACCTCTGTGTCTCCCCTCCTTCTCTCAGTTGCCTTCCTCTTCCTTAATATTCTGTCTCTTCTTTCATATTGCCTTTTTATACCCATGAGTTCCCACATGAGAGAAAATATGAAGTATTTGTTTTTCTGAGTTTGACTTCACTTAATATTCTGATATGAAGTTTCATCCATTTTCCTGCAATTAACATAATTTTGTTCTTCTTTCTGGCAAAATAATATTCCACTGTCAGTATTTGCCACATGCTTAAAATCTGTTCTTTGATTGATGAGCATTTAGGCTGATTTCATAACTTGGGTACTGAGAAACACATGCAGTTATGTACATTGCATGCTGACTTCATTTCTTTTAGGTATGTACAAAGAGTAGTATAACTAGATCATAGTGATATAACTTTTCTTTTTAGTAACAGGATCTTCCATACTGTTTTCCATAGGGACTGCACTAATTTACTGTCCTATCAATACTGTACTGTGTAAGGGTTCCTATACCCTCAATTCTTGCTGGCATTTGTCTCTCTCTTTTTTTTTTTTTTTCTATTTGTTTGTTTTCTTGATAAGGGGCTGAGAGGAACTTCTTTGTAGTGTTGATTTGCATTTCTCTGTTGGCTAAAGATATTGAACATTTTTCATACATTTATTGGTCATTCATACTTCATTTTTGAGAAGCATCTGTTTAGATAATTTGCCCTGGAGTACTTCTTCATTCAACATTCAATTGTTTTGAGATTTTTACAAATTCTGAATGTTAATCTTCTGTCAGATGAACAACTAGCAAAGATTTAATTCCACTGAGTAGGCTGTTTCTTCATTCTGTTGATTGTTTCCTTTGCCATTCAGAAATTTTGAATTAAATATAATCCTATTTGTCAAGTTTTGCTTTTTATTTTCTGAGCCACTGAAGCCTTGTTTGGGAATTCATTGCCTGTACCAATATCTTGAAGTGTTTTCACTGTCATTTTCTTTAGTAGTTTCAAAGTTTCTGGGCTTACACTAAGGTCATTGATCCATTTTGATTGGACTTTAGTACAGGGTGAGAGATGGGGATCTAGCTTCAATCTTTTACAGGTGGATGTTGTATTCCCAGCACCATTTGCTGAAGAGACTGCACTTTCTCTACCATATTTTTGGCTGGTTTGTCAAGAATCAGGTAGGGGCCGGAGATTTAGCTCAGTGGTGCCACCGGCTGCCTTGAAAGTGCAAGGTCCTGAGTTTGATCCCTACTACCCCAAAACAAACCAACCAAGCAAACAAACAAACAAAAAAGAACAAACAGGTAGCTGTAGCTGTGTGGATTTATCTAAGTGTTTCATTTGATCCCATTGCCCTTTGTGTTTTTTATATAGTCATACCACATTTTGCTGTTGGAATAACTTGATAGTATATTTTCAAATTGAGTATTGTGTTATCTCCAGCATTGTTCTTTTTGCCCAAGATTTCTTTGGCTCTTTGAGTTTTTTATATTTCCATGTGAATTACAGGATTAAATGTATAGCTCTGTGAAGAATGTCATTGGCATTTCAATTGGGATTTCATTGAATCTCTAGATTGTTTTCGATATCATGGTCATTTTAACCATATTTACTCTCCCAACTGATAAATGTGTACTCCTTCCAATTTTCTACTGTCTGTTTCAATTTTTTTCTCCAGTGTTTTATAGTGTCCTTTACAACAATCTTTCTCCTCATTGGTTAGAGTTTTATTAGGTCTTTAAGAAGGCTATTGTGAATGGATTGTTTTCATGATTTCTTTCTCAGTAAATTCATCACTGGTGTATTGGAATTCCACTAAAATTTTTATGTTGATTTTGTATTGTGTTACTTTGTTGAATTTGATTATCATTTCTAAGATACTTTTGCTAGATTCTAGGGTTTTCTAGTATACAATCTTATCTGTAAAGTGGGATAACTAGATTTCCTCTTTTCCTATGTGTTTCTTTGTTTTGTTCTCCTTCCTGATTAATCTAGCTAAAGTTTCCAGAAGAAAAACAAAAAAACAAAAACTGAGTAAGAGTGGTGAGTGAGAGCACAGTTGTAAAATTCCTAAATTTAGAGGGAATGATTTCAGTCTTTTCCCATTCTTCTGTACTTAATTTACTCAATGTTTCTACTTTGTACTGATGATGAATTTTATCAAAGTTACTTTCTGCATCTGTTGAAACGATGATGTGATTTTTAGCCTTTATTCTTTTTATGTGCTCTGTTACATTTATTGATTTGTATATGTTGAACCAAACTAGCTTCCTTGGCATGAGTGCAACATGATAATGGTGTATTATCTTTTTCAAGTGAGGCTGAGTTAGATTTCCAAGTATGTTACTGGGATATTTTTGCCTATGTTCATCAAATACATTGGTCTATATTTCTTTCATATATTCTTTCAAATTTTGACATCAGATTTATTCTGGCTCCAAGAAATTAATTAGGAAAAATGCCTTGTTTCTATATTATATAGTATTTTGAGGGTCACTGATATTATTTTTAGAAATTCTGTTAATATTTAACAATGAATCTCTCCAGTTTTGAGCTTTGTTGGGGGAGACACTTTATAACTATTTCAATTTTGTCACTTGCTATTGATCTATTTAAAATTTTAAAAATATGTTCTTGGTTTAAATTTGTAAGTCATTTGTCCTTTTCTTTTAGATTTTTCAATTTATTTGGTATATAGTTTTCAAAATATTGCCAAAGTATTTTCTAGATTTCAGTAGAAAAGTGATGGCCCTTTTCTTCATCTCTATTATTCTTCATTTTGGTCTTCTCTTTCTTTCGGTTGGTTCAGCTAAGATTTTGTCTATTTTGCTTCATTTTAAGGAAACAATCTCTTGTTTCATGTATCTTTTGTGTTGTTCTTTCAGTCTCAGTTTCCTTATTTCTATTCTGATTTATTGTTTTTTCTTTCTGTTGATATAAATTGGTTGTTTCTTTTATTTTGAGGCCTTGATGCACATTTCCAATTTGAGATCTCCCTATTTTTCTAATATTGGCAATGTAGCTATAAACTTGCCTCATCACTGCTTTCACTGTTTCTCATAACTTTGTAATAGGCTTTGTCTCCAATTTCATATCATTCTACCAATTTCCAATTCTCTTTTTTATTTGTCAATAACCCACTAGAGAACTTTTCATAAGCTGATGAAAAGATTGGGTTCTCAGTAGGTGTTCAATGCACTCATAAATAGATTTTTGTTTATACCTTAAATTAACTCTGATATTTCTTTGTTGGTTTTGTGTTTAGAAGATCTATCTGTTGATATGAATGTAATATTAAATCCCCCCATGATTACTATTGGGGCCTTTCTCTTCCTTTATTTCCTGTAGTGTTTATTTTATGAAAAAAAATGTTCTGACATTTAATATACGTATATTTACAATAATTATATCTTCTTGGTGGACTTTTCTCTTTAGTAATATGTAGGGGGTTTTTTTTTTTTTGTCTATTCTAACCAATTTTGACTTTTGAGTATTTTTTAACAGATATGTTGTTTCCTTTTCATTTCATTTTATTGAAATCATTTTCCATCTTTTCACCTTCAGTCTTTGTATATTTTTGTTGCTGAGGTAAGTTTCTGGAAGACAGTAAAGAGTTGGTTCTTGTTTCTTAATCAAATCTGCTAATCTGCGACTTTTAACTGAATAATTCAGACTAATTACATTCATGGTTGTCACTAAAAGAAATGCATTAGTTCCTATGATTTTGTTGATTTTATTTTGATATATTTGAATATTCCATGTTTGCTTCTTTCTCTCTTCTTCATTTTAGAATTTTCATGATTTACTGAGATAATAATGTTTGATTCATTTTTAGTTCTTACTTGCTTAGTTACCCTTCTACAAAGATTTATTTTTCCCATGACTTTGTGGTTGCATTTATCTTGCTTCCTCACCTTAGTGTGGCATTCCTTTGTGTATTTTCTATTATTCTGGTTTAGTAATCATTAATTCTTTTAGTTTATGCTCTTTCTGTAAAGTCATTATTTCTCCTTCAATTCTGAAGGAAAACTTTACTAGAGCAATTTCCAATGGACTTCATGTTGCAGTGTTCTTGTGACTCCTTGGGCTCTAGTGGATTTTATCTTGAGCCTGAGCAATCTAACTTCCTTGCTGGATTTATGTGAGTATGGTTCCAGTCATTCAGGCAGGTATGATATAGCCAGCAGAATATATGAGGTACACTTTTGGCTGTTACTCTTCCAGACTCGTCAGAACTGTGTGGTGTGAAAGGGGATAACAGAGGCTCATGGTAGGTCTGCTCTTGGGATAAACACAGCCAATGGGTTATTACTCTTGGTCATTATTAATAAAGTGAATTCAGCAATGGGCTTTCATGACCCTCCCCAATTTGTGTCTACATGGAGCAGAATTATGAGTTGAGTGGTTTTGTCTCTCCTATTCTTTAAGCTGTGGTATCTACCAAAGATTGATGAGGTCTAGGTTGTGGACAGAATAATATGCAGTTTCCCTCTATTGAACTCAAAGTATGTCTCAGCAGCAAAGCTCTCATGCAACATGTTCAGAGTGCTGAGCTTATTCTCACCACCACTTTGAGAGGAGAAAATAATGAACTGTAGCAAAAACTACTTAAAAGCTTGAAGTGTAGGGCAATAGTGGGTTCCAAGATGGAGTCAGATGTGTTTCTTCTCAGCTCCAGCTCAACAGACAAAACCAGACAGGGCAGTATGAGGACTGAGTCATGCCTTACCTTGTCCAAAGTCTCGATTAAGGAAAAGTTGTCTCTTTCAGGAGTACATTCAATCCAGAAACCTTTATGTATATCTGAGGACACAGTGACAGAAGTTTTGCAAGAACCAAAGTGCTTGTTATGGTTTGTATCTAGATGTCTCCCCAAAGCCTCATGCACTCCTAGGTGAGGCATTTTAGAGCTGGCTAGATCTAGGATGTTATGCTGGGATTAGTGTTGTGGTGCTGGGATTAATAGTGCTCCACCCAGAAAGGCAGGGATCCTGGATGAAATGTAAAGGCAGCCTTGGTTGCTTGCTGCTGCTGCTACTAATGCTGCTTCTGCTGCTGCTAATGCTGCTTCTGCTTACTGTCACTACTGTCTTCTGCCTGCTCTGTGATGCCCCTGTGCCATGCCACCCTGCCTTGGAGCCAGCTGACTATGGACTGAAACCTCTGTAAACTGTGAACAGAAACAAACCTTCTTTAACTTTGGGTGTTGGGTATTTTTGTCTCAGTTAGGAGAAAAGTAACTAAGACGGTGCTGAGCAAGCCTGTGGATCAATCAGTTCAGTGACTCTTCATTCCCAAGACGTCAGCACATCTTGAGGTGTGGCAAACCTGTAAGCCATAGTTGCATATGCTCACAATGTCTCTGAGTATCCAGGAAGTTACCAAGGCAATGTGAGAATTGAGTTATTGGTCAGCTTTGTCCACAGCAGTTTCAGACCCAGTCCCCACTTAGGTCCACAAACAACTGACCATGCTCCTCCTCTTCACGGGTGTAGAACTATTAATTTGGTATGGAAATGCCTTCCACTTCTCCTCAAATAACATACCACACATCCCACCACATTGTTATCAGTGGATTTTTGTCAGTCATTTTCTTGATCCCAAATTGTCTTTCAGAATGGCCATCTGTAAAGCCATTGAAGAGGAGAAGTTTTGGGTCTTGGAGATATAAAAAATATATGGCTTTCTGATCCTTGAACCAATAAGCTCAAATGGTAGGATCTTTCTTATGATGGTTCTCAGTTATGGGACTATGAATATGGTGGGAAGTACAGAGAACCTTTTTCCAGTGGCAGGTCATTGTGTAGATCCCAAATCTCTCCTAGACCTTCTGTTTGCAAGGAGCCCAATTCCACACTTGGGGAAGTTATCAGAAATCTCTTTTGCCTATACTCACCTCCCTAGGGGTTACTTCTACTCTGCCAAGCCATAGCACTTCATATTGGGTGTACTGTTTTTCTTACCATTCTAAAACCCAATATTTATGGATTTCACCTGAAAATGACTCTCTACTGATTCTCCAGCCCTTTCCTATGCCACCCCACTCCTTAACATGAAGCAACACATCTGTTGTTTTTCTCCAATCTCATGAAGAAGCGAGTGTGGGATCCCTCTAATCTACCATTTTTATCAAGTTCTAGTTTTTCATTGCTTTTTTAAAATTTATATTACTGTACTGAAATTTCCTATCTCACTAGTTATGTCCTTTAAAAAAAAAGACTAAGAAACCATTCATAATAGAGGTTTAAAAGTCCTTCTATGGTTATTTCCACATCCTTGACATTTTGGAATCTGTTTCTATTTACTGAACTTTTATTGACCATGTGTAACATATTCTAATTTTTTTCATAGTTAGTAATCTTGATTGAATTATGGACAATGAGTACGATATATTTTATTGAGTTTGGTCATGTTGTCTTTTTATTTATTTTAGTTTTTAGCAGGCAGTTATATTACTTGAAAGTCCAGATGTTTCTCTCTTCCTTGGTTTCATATTTTTGTTAGTGCAGCTTAGTTTTTGATTTTTGGTCCTAGTGTGTTTCCCTTTCTGCTGAGATGTTTCTAGAGATGTCATTTCTGAGTGCTACAGCAAGGTCTCTCTCTTCTAAATGAAGAGAATTAGCAAACCTTCTCAAACTATGCAATCTTTCTCTTCTTTGCCTTTCATCTCACATGAGCCCATACTCTAGGACTCATAAAATCTTCTCTGCACTTGTACATCTTGTTGTCAGCCAAGAACTTTCAGGAAACCCTCATGTAGACTTTTGGTGCCATTTGTCTGCTCAGTTTGTTTCTCTGCAGCTTTCTACTTCTCGTATTCCAGGGACTACATTACTCCCAATCTCTCATATTAGTCTTTGGCTCAGAAAGACCATCTACTCTTCTCCTCTGCTCTTCCATATCTCTGCATCACAGTCTGGACTGTGCCTTTAGGTAGAAAGTTGAAACAAATATGGGGTTTTCCTTATGTATTCTCATCTTCCATGTATCAGAGTCCTGTAATGTCTATCTTCCAACAAATGGAAACAATTGTTTTATACATTTTAATTTCCTATTATTTAGCATGTACATTTTACATATAATATATATATGAAAAGTTTATACATATATAAAGATTATATATAACATATAAATTTATATATATATATGTTATGTATATATATATATATATCAAGAAAAATATATATCAAATCCTATCCTATTTACTCTAACTTGGTCAGAGGCTTCAAGGAGTTCTAGGGACTTAAAGGTGTTACAGAAAGAGTATATGAGGGACTTTTATTCATGTATTTTGTAATGTGATTGACTTCAGTCAAAATTATGCATTGTGGCACATTTCACAAATGTTGAATTATTTCTTTATGAATGATAATGAGGCAAATATATTTGTTTTTAAAATTGCTTTATTTTTCCTAAAATAAATGTATGACTAAAAATTAAAAGGAGTTCTGCTTTTATTTAGTGGAAGATTTTGAAGTATGTAAAGTCAGTGTGATACTTGACAATGAAATGTGATTGACAGAAAACTTTCAGGTTTGATAGTAATACAGAAACTTGAAACAATAAGTATGTGCTTAACATTGAACAGTTCTATTAATTATATCAAAAGTAAAATTAAAATGAAAAACGTCTAAGAATATATTTCCTTGGAAAAACAGTTCATTACGTTTCTTTCTTATATAAAATTTCTCCCAGGATATTTTTTAAATATTAGCTGAATTCTAATTCCATTTCAGAGACCAAACTAATAAAAAAGTTTCAATATTTCAACTTTTAAATAACAGCCTGATGTGTATTTCCTCGATGTTGCAGAATATATGTGTATTGCATGTGAATAAAAATTAAAATGTGAATGGCTAAAATGCTATAATTGTACTGATATTTGCTTGGTTTTTAAATTTAATTAATCCATCATAAATCATCTTCCATTCTCCAAGCCTACTGCCAGCAAATTTGATGGCTGTCAAGTAGAGTTCATGTTACTAAAGCAATGTGAGTTATTATTATTTTCTTGTGTGAGGAAGAAGTAACACAAATGGAAAACAGCTGTCAGGCATAATTCAATTCATTATTTTTTAATGAAAGTCACAGAGGTAGAATCTTATGAAAAATTAATTCCTTTAAAAATAGCAGCATAGTCATGGACATTTCTCTAAGTTCCTGACAGTACTCAGGGAGCCTACATAAAGATACATGATTATGAGGGGATTCTGCATGTCAGCCAGTCTTTACTCTGTCACAGAAGGGGTTGAAAAATGGTCACTTGGTTGTGGGCAGTGATGACAGAAGACAATCTGAAAATAATTACTGAGCAGTATGTGAAAACAATCATGTACTGTATTTTAAAACTTTAAGATATTGTTATAAATAATTTGATGATAAATTTAATAGCCAATCTTAAAGAACGTTTGCTTTTTGTGGTGGCTTTCATTAGATTTAGAAAACAAAGTAGGTATTAATACCATATTTTTCCCCCCAAACAAAGCAATGAGTTTTGATTAAGGCAAAGGTGAGCTGTACAAATAAAGCTGTGAAATGAACACACTCTTCCAATCTTCATGAAACATAGGTCTCCTTAAAGCCCAATTATACCTTTTATTCTAACATCTGTCAAGGACTTTCTGTATTTTTAATTAAAATAGAATAATGCATACAAATAGGACTTCACATGATTTGACCCTTCTATATTTCTCCAGGATTCTAAGACATCATATCTCTCAATTGCATCTGAATTTTAGCTCCTGTAATTTTCTTACCTTACACTCTCCTAGTCTCAGATCTGTACATTAAATACCATTCCCCACCATATACAGATAATATTTTTGATTCTATTATTTATTCATTTTTATTTTTTATACATCCAAAGTTTAAGTCAAGCATCATTTTCTTAGGGATATTTTCTAAATTCGTTCTGTTCTCCATAACTAGAATAAATTACATATTACTTATTTCCTTATCTTTGCCTAGCTCTTGCAAATATTAAATTAAATTTATAGCATCATTCTTTGAAATACATGCCTCTCTAAGCTCCACAGGACTGTACTATCTTTGTTTTGATTTATTTCTAGCAAGAAATAGAGTTGAATATTAGTCAAATAAATACACAAGAGGGTCTTACTTCTCCATGAGCTACAGATTAGCAATGGCATAAAAGTACATGGATTTCAGGGCAATTTGATTATCAGTAGAGTTCAAACAAATATTTCCACTAAACCATAAGATAACCCATATGACATATTTAAAGAATAAATCATTCCTTAATTTGCAATGAGTTTTGTCATGGTTTCATTCAGCTCATGATTGCTTTATGAAACTCTTCAGTTTCTTGCACTCATGCACTGCTCTCTAGTCAATAAGACTCTGCCCCTTATCTGCAAGATAGCTGTCCAGCTTTTCCTTCTGTACCCTTCACAGATTCTAATCCTGTTATGAGTTCCTTGGAGGCAGGTAATAAGTACTTCATTTATTACATTGAAATACACTTCTTATCTGTGCATTTTAATATGAAAATTAAAAATGCAGGTGAGAAAAGATGTAAAAAACCACAAACTGATTACCTGATTTGGCACACACCAAAACAAGTAGTATAATACATTAAAATTGTAGTTTAAATCAGGTTTGGGGGCACTGTGGGGACACAGACATGAAAATGGTGCACTGAACTTCCCTTTAGCAATGATTCCTCGGATAGTAGTGGGCGGGAGCAGAAGATGGGCACAGAGCACCATTTTCAAACTGTTAACTTAATAATTTCCTGGCTTGACTTGTGGTTACTTGTTGAGGGGAAATAATTTGTGACAATCAGAAAACAGGCTTCAGAGAAATTATAAGGTCTGTTTTAAAGGAGAGTATACTGAGAAAATGGTAGGAAAAATCGAATCTCTGTCTAAGAAAACAATTTTACTGTTGATCTATTTGCTCATTTTTTTCTATTACAGATGACTTAGAGGAGCACAAAAACTGAATTAAAATTACATTATATGTATAGAAAACCAGAGAATTAAGTGGATTTAAATTAATACATTCTTATTTTTCCTTTATTCTATAATCTATCACATCAATTTCTTTTTCCATGTGATTTGAAATTATAACTACAATAATTAAATATGCATCTTATATAATAAAATTCTATTTAAAACTTCATGATATTCAAAGTAGCATCTCTACCAAAGCAATTTTCCTTCAAAAAGCAGGAAAATTATTGTCAGGAACATTCTACTTGATAGAAAATGAGAAAATTAAAAGTGTAATTATCTTTCCTTACTTCTAAATTAAACCACCATAGGTATAAAACTGTCAATTAGACAAATAACTATATTTTAGAAATTGCATTTGGAACCCTTTAAATACCTTGTGTCCCTAAATTGTGTTCCATTTACTATCTCAAAAAATGAGCCTTATTCTCTTGACAGATTTCTTTACTCAAAAATAAAGTAAAAATATGTTTTTGAATATCAAAGCTTATGTCTTTCATAGTAACAAAATTATTTTTTGATTAAAATATAGTAGGAAGATAATAAAGTATGTGAAGAAAACAATATATGTCAGTATCATTCCTGAATTCTCTATTCTATCTTTAAACCCCTTCTTGGATATCTTAGGCTTGAATTCAACTCATGTAATTCTTGAAGCTTCTTTTTCCTTCACAAGAAACATACTCTGAATAAAGAATTTTCCCAGTCATTAATTTCTTAATATATGTTCTCTTCTTATTCCTCCTTCCCATTCTTTTGCACAAAAAAAATTTAGATGAAAAATCCTAAAATACCTTAACTGGCTTTCTTAGTTGAAATTAACATTTTCTTAACTTACTTTGAGATAAATATTTTAAAACAATCTCTCAACTTGATGTTCCCCAGAACCTCTGGATTTGTCTAGATTGTAGAACAAGTGCTACTGTTAGTGTGGAAGTGTGCATTTATTCAAATTTCTGTGTACTTCTATGGATTAAGGATAGTGAGTTCTTCATTTTACATCAAACTGCCTTCTTTTTCAAAATATATGACCTTATACTTTCCTTGCACATTGTTTTTGTTCATACTAAAAATATGCATTTGAGAAAATATATGAGGCTCATTTTTATGTTTTTTATTTCCATTCTCATATATGTATTTTTTATTTACAGCAAATGACAGACCCCGCAGTCTTTACTGGAGGGAAATTCTTCTTTCTGCTTTTCCCCATCCACACATTAACAAAGCAAATTTCATCATTCAAATATAAGTATTTCAATAGTAATAAAATCAATGTTGACAATAACACATAATTTACTATCATTTAGTATAAATACTTAATATAAATTTACTAACATTTAGTAGATATTTATAAAGCACATATTAAATATAAGGTTCTGTGATTGTATGGTTTAGTCTGTATTTGTTTTGGTGTTGCTTAGAGAATGGTTCATGTGCTTCTTACTCATAAAAAATGAAGCTTGTTCTAAGTTTTTAATTAAAGAAAATACATTTTTTCTCATTGTTTGTGTATCCACTAATAATTAGTACAATCTTACTTTAAAAAAGAAAAGAAGTATATTGTTAACTCTTCAAATATTTCATGGAACTTAGTGTTTTGTATATCAGTAAACACAAAATCTCCTTTCAATAAACATTCAGAAATTGAATAATTGAAAGATTAGGCTTTATAGGTGTGATACATAGTCAATATTCATCTATCAAAAGAAATACATATGAGCTCAGTGATCATAAACCAAAATTATTTAGCTCTGAAATGTTATTTTGCCCTTAAATGATTCAAAGTCTTCATGAAGTGGGATTCATTGCCCACTATAGAATTAGTATACAGTAATCAAAAGGAAATAAGGCATAAACTTTGATGTAATATATTTACAACCTAACAAGGGAAAGAAAATATCAATGAATTAGTATTGAGAAGTCACACACTATAAAAAGGTTATAATAATATCATATTGGTTTTCAAGGGTAAGAAAAGTTATGTATGTATTCATGTATAGAGAGGCTAAATAAGACTGTGACATTTAAGATGTTATAATTATTCACTCTTCATGATCATTCAGGTTATTTTATTTCCAATATCCCTATTTTCTTCCTGTCAAAAAAGCCATATTCATTATAGTCAACTTGAACAGAAAGTGAAGCATTTGGTAAAAAATACCCATTATTCACCATCTAGAAATATTTGAGAATATTTTAAAAATATTGTTTCAACATCAAATTAGTATGAGATATTGTATTAAGTCTTGGAAGTTCAAAGCTGTGTAATTATTAGTCAAGCACAGCTCAATTTGGCTTTTCTTCATTTTAAGTAGCCATACTTAAGCAGCATACATGGGTGATGGAAAACTTTGAACAGCATAGCTGTAAATGGGGTAAATAGGTCAATACAGACGCTTTTTGATTTGCAATGAGATTACACCCTGATAATCCCATCAGAAATTGAAAAAATCATAAGTAAAAATGCATTTAATGTACCTAATGTGCATAGTACCATGGTACACTATGGAGTGTGAATTATTTTCCCTCACAAAATCCAACTTGATGCAATAGTCCAACTTTGCTAAAGAATATTGCACTACATATGTCTTGTCTGAGAAAAGATCAAAATTTGAAAAATAAAACGTGTTTTCTGTTGAATGCATATTTTCCTCACGTGATTGTTAAGTGGAAAAATCATAACCTGAATGATATTATTGGGGGACAATTTGAATATGAATATTAATTTACTTGTGCTTTCCAAAGTCTAAAAATATTCTGCCATCTTTTTATAGCTGTCAATTAATTGTGTATGACTAGTTATTCTCCATGATTTTTCCTGATAGGTTGTTTAGGTACAAATATTTATGAGTCTTATGACTTTACTAGATTTTATCCTGTTGTTATATAAATATCCATTATTCATTGTGTCGATTATGATTTGAATTTTACTTCAAGCCTTAAATTTTTCTAGTTCCCCTTGTAAATTCTTCTCTGATTCATAAAGTATGTAGCTTATTTAAATTTCTAAACATTTGAGTTTTCTTTCACTTATTATTGCTGATCTATATCAGCAATATATCAGCAATTTATGTCAGCAATTTATCTATTGCATGGTCTATAGACACATGTATATCAAATGATTGAAATTTAAATTGATAAAAATTCATTACACTATTTTATGGCCTAGTATATATTTGATTTTGTAGACTGGTCCATGTGCAATTAAGAATAGATATTCTATAGTTTGGAGTATCCTATAAAAGTTCATTAGGTTCAGCTGATCGACAATGCTGTTTCAGTTGTCTGTGTCTTCTGGATTTCTGGATTAAAATCTCAACAAATATTGTGGGATTGCCTACGTTTCTTTTCATTTCCAGGTTTTTGTTTTATGTATTTCAATTCTTTTCTTGTGTACTTTTATGATTGTCCTATGCTCCTGTTATGGCTTGTGATTAGATGTCTTCTCAAAACCTCCTGATTTTTCAGAGGTGGCTGAATCTAGAGTGTGTGACTGATTGATGGTGGGGCTAGGCCTGAGGGCACTAGGATTAAGGGCATGAATGCTACGCACCCTAAGTAGTCTGAATAAAATAAAAGGTGCAGAAAGATGCTGTTAACGTCCCTTGTTGCTTTTGCTGCCTTCCACCGCCATGAATGGTTGCCCCTTGTTGCTTTTGCTACTTTGTGCACACCATGTTGTTTCTCCTCTGTGATGACTGTTTGCCATCCCTGCCTTGGAGCCAGCCATTTGCAGATTGAAACCTCCAGAAACTGTGAGCTAAATAGAGCTTTCCCCCTTTAACTTCGGGAGTCAGATATTTTGTCTCAGCAGCAAGAGAAAAGTAACTATCAGAGCTCCTGATACAAATACCATTTTAACATTGTGAAATATAGTACTTCTTTTTGTTGTTAGAAAGACTTGTCTTAAACTTTATTTAATATTAATATGATCACTCAAACTCTCATGTTTATGGTTTACATCATATTTTTCATTTTTAAAATCTACTTTATCATTAAATCCAAGGTGTACATTTTCATACAGTAAGTAGTTAAGTTTTTATTTTAATCCAGTGTAACAAGCATTACCTTTTGATTGAAGTATCTATTCACATTTATTTACTGTAATTAATGATATCATTGTTTTTATATGTGCTAATTTGCTGTATGTTTTATATATACACATAAGACAAATGTTTATATATGTCCCTTTTTGTTCTCCTGTTCTTGTTTTATTTTTTTTCCTTATTTTTAAGGAAGCACTATAATCATTTTATTAGATACTTTATACATTTTTGGATTGTTTTCTGATTGAGAAGTAATTAGAGGCATCTTAAGTGATATCATACTACATCAGCTTAATAATAAATTCTGGTAAAAACAGAAACTGTTCAAATATAGCTCCATTGTCTTCTACTTTTTGCTATTATTTCCATATATAGTGTGAACCCAAAAATACAGTGTTATTATTATTATGATGTACCATCTTCAAGCTTCAAGAAAATAAATTATTTTTTAAAACACTTATACTGTCTTTCATATTAGCACAGTGTTTTGCTATTTTGGATACACTTCATATTTCCATTTAAAGTTGAATCACTGTCTCATTTTACACAATTTCCTTTGGTGTTTCTCATAAGGAGATCTCTTAGAAATAAATTATTTTAAGCTATATGTATCTGCAAATACTTTTATTTCACCATCAATTCTGAAGCATATATCTTTTGTTGGGAATATCTATATACCTATCACATATCTTATATTTCATATTCTACTGGTTTGGCTCACAGTTTTATTTTTTCCTCTTTTTACCATTTTGAGTGAACCATTCCACTGCCCCTAGTCTCCAGTTATTTAGAAAAGTGGGTTATTAATTTTATTGACCTCTTTTTGGTACAGTTAGAAACAAAGGAGGTGAGTCACCCCTTTCCCTTGTTCAGGCCTTAAATGCCACACCACCTTGATGATTGTCCAGGCTTAAATTTAAAAGCAAACTAATGATTATCCAGGCTTATATTTAGGACCACCCTTATTATCATCCAGGATTAAGTTTAGGAGGTTGGAATAGCCGAGGTTACAGATTACTGACATCAATACACAGGGGGAGACACCTCGGGTTATAAGTGTCTGATCTAATAAATACTGAAATCCTGAGTTATCCAGTGTCTTTTTCCCTCGGCTTCACCTTTCTGCTGTTTCTGCTCCTGTTCTGTGATTCTCAGTAAATTTACCATATACTATGAGGTGTATGCTTGGCATTTCTTTCCTTGCACATGAAAACTTGGACTACTTTTGGGCCACTTAACTGTAGCATTCCTACACATAATCAGTCCATGTCTTTCTTGCTGCTTTCAATATCTTTTGGTCTTCAATAGTTGACTATCATGCACTGATGTACAGTTATGTGTGTATATATATGTATGTGTATATATATATATATGGATATATATACACACATTTATATAGTATATTAGTGTTTGCAACAGAACAGATTTAACGCAGGACACATAAATCTATAAGATTATCTTACAATATTCACCAACACAGTCAAATGTAGAAGAGTGCAAAGAATCTGTACCTGTGCTAGAGATCCAAAGAATCCAACTGAGGGCCTGAATCCCACGGCAATGTCCCGTGCAAGTTCATATCAGGAGGCCAAGGAATCTGAGAGGGAAGACTGAAAGGTCTATGATGGAAAGCCAAGGACTGGCGAGGAGTCTGTTCTGAAGCCAGAAGATGATGCTCATGCTCAAGGGGAAAACAAAGACCAGAGCACATGAAAGAGCACAGCAGCCATCCTTGGCAACAGCGAGGCCCTGAGCTCCTAGGACAAGAACAGCTGAAGCTCCCTCGAGGAAAGAAAACATCCAAGATTCTTCAGCATGAAATCCTTCTCTCCCCTTCTCCTTTTGTACCATTTCAATAACAATCCACAGGTTGTCTTCCACATCTAGCACTGGGCTGATTCACTTCAGCTAGGTGTTCCCATTCAAGTAGACCATTAATTAATCTACCACTTATTGTACTGTATATATGTTGCTTTTCATCAAATTTCGGAAGTCTTTAGCAATTGTTCCTTTAAATATCTTCTCTCATGCTCTCCTATATTTCCTTTCCTTTAATTTCTATTACACACACATATATATATTTTAAATTTTATTGGTACATTTTAGGTATACAATATAATGAGATTCATCATTAGAAATTTGCACCTTTACATAATCCATCTTGGTTTTTATTTTTCCTCTTCCCCTGCCCTCCCTTCAACCCCTCCATCCCTCCCTATTTACAAAGACTTTGTTTCCATTTTTGCATTTTCTCATATTAATTCCATTCCCTTCTTTCCTGTCTCCTATCCCTCCCATTTCCCCTTCCCCTTTGCTCCATTTCTTCCTATTTCACATTATCTAATATACCTTTTAGTCTTTATGTACACTTTCAGTTTCTCACACTAGAGAAACTATTTGGTATTTACACATATATATTGTGTAAATACACGCATATAATTTTTGTTCCACACATGTCTGAGGCTTATTTTTGAAATTCTTTGTGTCTCTCTTCTTCTGATTATATAATTTCAATTTTTTAAACTTCAGGTTCACTGATACTTTTCTCTGGAAATTTAAAATGAGTTTCTTCAGTAAGTTTTCATTAATGTCATTGTCTTTTTAACTTAATAAATTACATTTGGTTATTTTTTCATGGTTTCTATATCCATCATTATTCTCATACTTTTCAAAAACTCCTCAAACCTGATTTCCTTTACTTCAACATATTTGTGGAAAATGTTTCAAATGCCTGTTGCTATTAAACCCAACAGATAAAACAGTAACTGATTATGCAGAATGTTTTTTCTATCATGTTACACTTTCCTGTTTCTTTGAAAACTGAATATTTTGATATTTTAGATAAATGTAGTAATAATGTACTTATTTCCTTGCAAGGTAGTTTTTGGTTGTTGTTTGCATGTTCATTTTTTTATTTCTTTAGTAAACTGACAAACTAAATTCCTTAGACCATTCTCTTTTGGAATAGGATTACTGTAGATATCTTCTAGATGATTTAAATAAATATTCTTGATTTTATTTTTACATTTGTCTTCATAGGTGTCATACCTGTGTGTTTGAAAATTAATGCTCTGCTAAAAACACTTAGCTATCTCAATTTAAATATTTACACATCTGATTTTGAGTAAGGAAACACATTAGAAAGTTTTGGCCATTTTAAAATCTTACCAGGTTTTACTTCCTTGGGCCCTCTTGTATCTCTTATTCACATTTATAAATTCTCAGGACTAGCCAGGAATATGAGGCTCAATTAGTCTTCTTCTTTGTTGTATATGCATACAGTCTGAGTCTGGCATAGGCTTCTTGCGATCATGACACTTTTCATAGGGATAGCCATTGGTCCTTCTCTCTCTGCTGTCTCAAAGTTCCATCAACAATGCATACAAGAGTTAGTGTGATCAGCTGCTTTATTCAAGTGAGTCTCTCTCCAAACAGCAAAATCCTATCACTTCTCTGACCTTCCCTGCTCTGATAAAATCTCTGTATTAATGAAGATGAAGGGTAGGGTTGGAAAACATTTGGGATGTTCTAGACAACTAAACTAATTTCATTATCATTTTTCTTCATCATATTTACTTTTTGGAGAAAGGCTTTGCCAATGTTCTCACCTGTCACACCTGGGAAATGTTTCCAGATGCTTTTTCTTACACAGAAAACAATATACATTGTATTTTCCAGATTGTTTTTTAAGACTAATGTCAGTTCTGGAATTATATTATCTTTCTCTAGAGAGTATTTGCTTTTCTTCTTTCAGTATGCAATGGAACTTAGCACTCAGAATTAAGATGACTCCAAGAGGAGATGAATCTGCTTTGATATTATACCTGCAGCTCAAGCATATGCCCAGATTGCAGAGCTTACCGCTATTTCCTCTTGCTTTTGCCTCTTTGTGAGGGACAGAAACCATCATTGTGACAGACTCAAGGACGTTGCTGATTCTACATGTCTTAATCTTCACTCTTACAAGCATCCATTTCCCAAAAGTAAAAAATGTCTCCCGATTCTGTACTGAAATCCATGGTCTTTATAGTCTCAATTACTGGCTTTACTTCTTTGAAGTCCTACCTTATTGTTCCAATATTATACATTTTTAACATTCTTACTAGCCAAATTTATTTTAAGCAGTATCTTTCTTTTTTATTCAGTATTTCTTTTGAGTACCTCTCTTCAGAGTGCTTGGTTTTTAATTTGAATGTTAAGCATTTCATTATAATTCTACTAATAATTATCTGAACATGTAAATTGATTAAATACTACATATATTTATCCAATGAGGAACTCTTTAAAAGTTCTATAAGTAATATCTGCCAGAATGATTTTGCCTGCTCTTGAATTCTACTCCTTCAGTAACTAGCCTATATTTCTTTAATCTGGACTTGTACAGAATATAGTTATACTAACATTTAAAACAATATTTCTTGTATTTTTGCCTTCAAGTTTACTTGAACAGTTCTAGTTTCTCCATGTTTCACTGGCCTCAAGTTTACTAGTAGTCTTTTCAAATACTGACTTTCTTCTTTTGAAAAATAAGGGCATTTGACTACATTATTATAAGGGGATCCAATTTTTATACATTCATGAAAGAAATCGTAAAATGTTCTCATGTATGCAATGATGTGGAGAAGAAAACATTCATGAACTTCCTCACAAATAGGTATAGTTGTTGACATTCTTAACTACACAGTATATTTGTGTTCATTCATATATATATAAATTTAGATATTTTTCCAGGTTAGCCATGAGTTAGGAATGTCTAAATCTGTCATTAAATATTCTTCCAAATTATAATTTTAATGATCATGTAGAATCAAGTGCATAAATTTATCACAAGCTATTTATCCATTAATTTATGAGCCAAGGCAGCTTGTAGCTAGGGATGTTGGCTGTAGTACCTGATTACCTGGGATTTAATCCTAAATCTGAAAATTAGTAATAATGTGAATGCTTAGGATAAGTAAATTAAAATCTCTGTTCTTATAATAATACCTCCTTTGAAGGATTGAAAGGACAAGTGAGTTAATGAATACAAAGTTTATACAAGAGTTCCTGGCACATTGTAAGTAATAACATTAAAGTTGTTCATTTCTCATTAAGCACATTGCTGCCTGTAGTTAGTTACTGAATTAGAAGAGACTTCTACAAATTCATCTCATCCTCAGAGAATTTACTCAAAGTGTTTTGAAATGTCTAGCAATTGAATGGAATTATTTCCTAGTTTATAGTGTGTGTACTGTTTTCTTTCTCTTATTTTTACACTGTTTTGGTTAGTAAAACAAGGATGTCAAATATCTGTATTCATGTCACCATCTAATCAGAATGTCTACCTTAGCCTAGCTTATGCTTAAATAGCTCATGCTGTCTAAAATAAATATGCCCTATTCATTTTTCTTCATTATTTTTCAGGAGCCAGTGAGAATTTTAGCTTTTAAATGGGTCATTTGTTGGTCTCACTTGTTAATAAGCACGTGCTTATTTTGCATTATGTCACAAAATATGGCCTTATTTACAATTTTTTACTAAGGTTTTTCTTTTTTAAAATGTTAGTAGAGGTTAGAAAGTAATGTATTACACCTGATTAAAAGTCGAGAAATTCATTTACCAAGTTGCAATTTGAACTCAATTTCAGCTAAAATATTAACAGCATCATCCTTGGGTCCTATTAAAATTAAATTGGCTTTTTCTTAAAAGTAAAATGAAGTTAATAATATATAACATATATTAATAAAATAGAGAAATGTGTTTCATAAAAAAATATTAACAACTAGAAGTCTTCTTCTCAGTGAGGAAAATATGATCCTTAACTTTTTAAATATTCCTTTCCTATTTTGTCATGCTCATTTACTCATTCATCTCACTAATTATTTATCATTAGTTATCAGAAACCAGTTATATTCAGGACACTTTTCTAGATCCTGGCTATACAAAGTGAACAAAAGAATATCAATGTACTTAGGAAGTATACTTTCTGATTGTGGCCTCCCTCATGTCCAGATTTTTCTCCAAGAGGTATTTTTCCCTCCCAATTCACTTTCAGGTTATGAATCTGGCTGTCTAAATGACTTATTATTTTAGATGTTAGTGTTCATTTATAGCCATAACATTTTTTCCCTCTGAGGCATATTATAGGCTTTTAGTGTCCAAATCTTTCTTTAGAGGGATATGAGGTAAAGGATCTGTAAAATTCTTATATGCAATGAAAATTGGTTGCTTGTTGTTTAGTAGTATCGGATAAAAGTAAACTCCAAATTCATAGCATAGAAAACATTGGTAAGTAAATTTTATAAACTATATTCAAAATTTCTCCTATTGTAAAAGATAACCTGTTTAAATATAGGTAAATAAATTTTTATAAGACATCCATCATTCATAATGGCAAGGAGACACAATGTTCGAAATCAGGGTCCATTTTGCAATACAGATTATCTGCTTAACATATATGAAATCCAATATCCACAAGATTTAAAATTAAAATGTTATGCCAAGTTATGGTCCAGACTTGGTATATATCTGTTATCTTGTGTAATATAGTCAAGTCAGAAAAGTTAAAAATCTTTAGGGATTACCTCTGATCCCAAATGGAATTGCCACTTAATATACCATTTTACCTCTCTGCAAGTAATCTGCACTCAATATACCTGGCACGTCTAAATTCAGAATTGTCAGAATAATTTCCTGATGAGGAGTGACAGAGTGTGTATCTTAAGATATACATATATTAAAACTGAAATTATCTGAGAGGGGGAGAAAGAGAGAGAGATAGATAGATAGATAGAGAGAGAGAGAGGAAGAAGGGAAGGAAGCAGCTGAGGATATACCATCAAAACAATTGTAGGTTGCTGTGATATCCTGGAAAGAAACTTTTTAGAGATGGAAAATGAAACAGTTAACCAGATCTCCCCCACAGAGTTTAGCACAACTAGATGTATAATGTTGAAAAAGTCACTTAACATCCAAAGCCTTCATGATTTTATCTATTAAATGAAAAATGTGATTTGACAACATATCTGCCAATAAGACTCAAATATATATTTTTACATTTTTTCAAGTTGTCTTTCAGCAGATACAATAAAGTTATCCTAGGTTAACTTTTAAAACAACTGAAGTTCTAGGTACCTAATAAAGTAATGTATTATAGAAGATAGCACTTAATAAAATAAGTTTTAATGGAAATCTTGCATAAGATAATTTCAGACTCCCACACTCTGAATTGCAAGTTCTATATACCTGATGAATATTTTGAATGAATGTGGGCAGATATGTTTTGTGGCACACAAAATAATTACATTAGTTGAGGTATTCATTAAATGATAAAGCTAAGAAATTTATCAAATGTAATTATTCAAAACTATGTTCTGCCATGTTTCTTTTTAAAAATTTTATTAGTACATATTTGCAATTCATGCAGTTTACAATCATCTTGGGAGTGGTTACACGTACATATTACAGCCTATTTAGTTTTTTAATCTCATTCCCCTTCTTTGCCCCTCTCTCCCCCACTGCTTTCCCTATCCCCTTTTTCATGCTTGTTGATATTATTTGTCTTAGCTCATGTTATGATATATAGTATTTACATTAATTGGGATTATTAGGTTCCAGTACATGGCATTTTTCTTTTTTAGCACCAGGGATCGAACTCAGTACCTTGCACCTGTGAGGCAGGCAGCAGAACCACTGAGCTAAATCCCCGGCCTCTTACATGGCATATCTTTATTCATATTTCCCCTTCTCCTCTCATCCCTTATCCTAGTCCCCTTGGACTGCTTCCCTATTGGAGGAGATTCATCTCTTTGTCCCTTTCTATCCATCCTATATCATTTTCTTTGTTTGTACCATGCATCAGTCAGATGAGAGATACCATACAGTATTTAAGCTTGTCTGATTTATTAAGTGTGCCTGATTTATTTCCCTCAATATTATGTTTTCTAGGTGCATCCTTTTTGCTATAAATATCTCAAATTTGTCATTCTTTTCTGCTGTGTTTCTTATACATAGTTGTCACTCCAGAAACAATGTTTTTGAATTGATCAATTGATTAAGATAGAATTTCCCATCATTATTAGATATTTTAAATTCTGAAATTATTATGTACTCAATTCTGTATCTCAGTCTATTTTCTTTAAATAACATGATTGCACTTATTTATGGCTGATAATATTCTATTATATCTCTATGTATAAATATAACAAAATGAAACCTATTATTCTATATACCTAATATCCACTAATAAAATAAAATAAAAATTCTGCTGGAACATTGTGGAGGGTGGGATCTTAATATTCATCTTTGGTGTGTGACACTTGTCCTCCAGTTTTTGCTTGAACACTGCCTTACCCTCACCTGGGCTGTCTGTATGTGGGAGTTGCTTTCTGTTTTGCCATCTCTGATAAATCTCCAGTCTCCTGTTAGAGAGAGGGAGAGACAGTTTCCAAGGAAGAGGGAGTGAACAAAGTAATCTGAAGATCTAACTACTTTCAGATATTTTGCTTTGTGATTCTGTCCCTTTCATTCCCTGCTGAGGGACAAACTCATACATCTAATTCCTGAGCATGCAACTTGTGTTGCTTCTCAGTTCTTTCCTCTCACTGGCTTGGATTTGACTTTCTCTGTTCTGTAACATCAGTTACTACTATTTTATCTGCTTTCTTTCTACCTTCCCCAAACTCATTCCATTTTGCAGTTAGAATTTAAAAAGTCTTTTAATTATCATCTAACAGGAGGCTCAATAGTGATAAATTTAGAATCCAGGACCACTAAACACCTACCCAAATAAAGGCTCTAGAGTTTTAAAATGCTTGTTTAATCCATTAACTAATAATACTTTCCATTTCTTGTAGTACAATATTTTGCTTTCTTGTAGTACAGTGATTTGTTTCTCTTCTATCATAACATTCATAAAAGGGTTCTAGGTTTTGTTAGAAACCTGTGTCCTGTATGTAACACATTTTATTGGATATAATGACTAGTTATTTAATTATAAAAATAAATTAAAATGTTATTAAAAAAACAGATTAGGATGTTTTTAATAGTAGCTATTGGATTATTTATTGTAATATCTGTCAGTACTAGAATGATAAACTAAAAACTTCTAAATTATATTATACTGTAAAACTGACACTTTTGCCAGTTAACAAATGACTGTTTTGCTCAATAAGTGTTCTAGGCTCAAGGAGGGAATTTCTTAACTGTTATGCCCTGAATGTTTGTGTTTACCCTAAATTCATGTTGAAACCTAATCACCAAACTGATAGTTGTAGTAGGTGGTATTTCTATTGTTTATAAGCTATGCATACTTTATAATGCATTCTTACAGAAGTCCAAAAAGATAGAGACAGAAATCAAAGCAGTTTTCTACCATTAGTAGATGGGTCACTGGATTTGGGTGTATTTCAAGATGAGACTCATAGCAGCACCTCATTATTCCTCTTTTTAGATATAAAAACAGCAACATGGAATCAAAAAAATGAGGAAAAATACCTGGATTTATATTATAAATTTTCTGTATTCATTCACTTAAAAATGTCTCAAAGATAATTTTGAGAAGCTAATTGACAAATATTAATAAAATAGCACCCAAAACAATGAAACATTTTGGTTACTATTCTATAGCTAAAGAGAATAAGTCTAAAAGTGTTTCCTTTTTTGGAAGTAATCAATTATCTTTGACTAATTATAACATTAATTTTAACAACTTCTTATTTTTGTGATACCTTGAAATTGAAATATCTTTAAAAGCATCTTGCTTTCTATTGAACCTAGGCATACCACAACTAATAAATTTATATTTTAAAATCAATCAATATCTCCCATTATCAATTTCTAATTGTGAAAACTGTTGAGAGACCAAAAATGTCACTCTGGCTGGACATAGTGGCTCATGCACTCTGTAACCCCAGCATTCTGAGAAGCTGAAGCAAGAGGGCCATGAATTTGAGCCCTGATGGGCAGCTTAGTGAAAATCTATCTCAAAATAAAAAAGTTTAAAATGGGCTGGTAATGTAGCTCAGTGTGAGGGTCCTGGATTCAGTCCCCAGTATCACACAGACACACTCTATGTGATTTTTTTTATTATAACAGAGCAGAAAAAATACTGCTATTATATTAAAATCAATCAGATCAGACTGTAGGTACAGTTCTCCATTTATAACCCTCTTTGAAGTAAGTGAGTTAACTAGAAACCCCCCAGTAGCCTGCTTCTGAACTTTACTCCTTTTCCTCCCTGGACTACATGTTCAAAGTGGTAAGTTAACCAGCACCTAGCTTACCTTGTGGTTAAGAACAAAGGACAGAACATGTTATACTGTGGCCCTAATCATAAAGATAGGGATTTCCTGCTGGATCCCAAAAATTGGACTTTAATCTAACTTGCAATCTGCTTCGTACCCCTGTGCTTGCTCAAAGATGAGACCATGACATTGTATTATATGGTTTTTCCCTTAAAAACTGGGCTTTCCTGCTTGATTGGTACCAAGGAAGATGGGAGTGTGAGCTCGCCCTTGGTCCCCAGCTATTAAAAAGACTCCAAATAGTTTTTCTGGTGTGAAAGACTCCTTTAATTTGGACATTTTTGTGGCGTGATTTTTTTTTTTTTCTGAGACAGCTGCAACAGTCTTACTTTGGAACAATCATGCAACCTTATATTTCTAGCATACAAAATAATAAATCAGTCTATGTGACTTAAAATTCTATTTACCTTTAAATATGTGAAAATACGGCAGACTCTTCCTCTTGGTCTTCTGTCTCTCTCTCTCTCTCTCTCTGCAGTTGTCATATATCCTAAGCTTTTAGGATTTTTGTCTATACCAGTGATTCTAAAACCATAGCCCTGGGATCAGGGTATCTACGTTACCTGCAAATAATTACAATTGTCACTTCAAGTCTATTGAATCAAATACATTTATAATGGAAGACAACAACATTTGATTCAATTAGCCTTCAAAGAGACATTGAGGCATAGTAAAATGTGAGAAGCACTGATCTATACAACTAAAATTCAAGGTTTTAACTGTTTTTTCTCTAATATACTATTAAGAGGAATGTGTTAATAAACTAAGGCAGATTCTCTCAGACTCATTCACAGGGAAAAACATTGTTCTCTGCAAAGTTCATTGGAGCTCATTTGCAGCCAAATACTTAAGATAATCAATTAATATAAAATACTGGGATTTTAAATTGAATTACTGGGTGACCAATAGTTTGTGGTCTCAGACTTGTAACATATATATTTGGTTATATACAGGAAAATGAGAGTGGAAGAACAGAGCTAGAAGATGAGTATCTGTCACAAGATATTCTTGGCATATACTCCTGCCAAAGACAAAGCTGTATTTCACAATTTAGAAAATTCTAACACTTCATAACTTGAAGTATGATTTCAAGAACAATGGTAGCAATGAGAAATGAACAAGAGAGCTTTGGGAAGGGGACAGTACAGCAGGAATTAATTTCAATAATCTCGTGATATTAAGCAGACAAGAAACAGAATTTCAAGGTACCAAGGCAGCTGGTAGGGCATAAAGATTCACACTTTCTGAAGAAAGAGAAGAGTAGAACGGTGGGCTCAAAGCTCTGTACTTTTCTTCTAAAATCATTTTCACAATTTTTGTGCTACCAAGAACAAAAGATTAGAGACTCTTAACAAAGTTGCTGAAAAGCAGGAGAAAGTTTTCTTTGGAGACAAAATCAGAGAGTGACAAAATTTGGGGTTTATTATACAACAAGAAGGATGGGCTCCATAAAATCCTCAAGTTAGTTGCACCTCAAAAAGAGTACCTACCAATCTAGGAAAAGAGCAAGCAATGCATCAAATGGCATCAAGATTTAACAAACTCCTACTTCAACTTAATCAGCTCACTTCTGGGTTAAATTCTGGTCTTCCATACATTCTGTACACCAGAGGTTGTATTGAGTCCTGATTAGAAAAAGTATAGAACCACTTTACACTTTCTGTAATTCCCACATAGTATGCTTTGCACTGAATGAAAGTACTAGTCATAACAGGAAATGAAAACAGAAGATCAAATAAACAAAATGAATAGACTCATACATGGTCCAGGAATTTGAATTATAGATAATCAATTACTAAAGGGAAAATTTCAAAAATAAAACTGAAATGCATAGTAAAATTGAACTCTCAGAACTCAAACAAAACACAATAAGAAATAAAAATGCAATAGATGGTTTTAGCAGCACATTAGCCATAGTGAAATAAGAATTCACTAATTGGAAAACATTAACAGGAAATATTCAATATACACTACTTAGAGAAAAGAATACTCAGAATATAAAAAGAGACATGAGACAAGGTAAGTTCTAATGTATATAATATAGGCTTCTCCAAACAATGAAATGAGCATATGGGGAGAAATAACATATCAGTAATAATCACAAAGTGCAATGAATTTTTAAATTTAAAAATGTATTACTGTAAGAGACACATTGCTGTTAATCTTCCACAATATATTCTTACTTGTTTTAAATACTTATCTATCAGTCCTGCCACTTTCTCAATCAGTTCTGGAAGTCCTTGTTTGTGAGTGTCTTTAGTTGGTTGCACTGCCATGCCTGTTTTGATGTCCAGAATCAATTCAAAACATTTACCTTTCATGGTCACTTTTACTTTGACTTTGAGGAAGACCCAGAAGTTGCATGGTGAATAAGATAGATGAAGACTCACTATAATAATTTTATTGAATAAACTCTGCTGTACCAGAATGATATGTTACATGCATTGTTGTCATGATAAAAACTGTTTGCCCATTTCTCAGGCTAGTTTGTGTATATATCATTTAAAAATTCTCTAGTTAGCCCTAATAATATTCAGAGTTCATTCACATTAATGTTTCTCAGTAAAAACTCAGCTTCCATATTTCCATCAAGGTAAAAAAATCCACATCCTCTTGGTGTTGGATCATAAACATAAACCAAAGTTATATCTCCCATGATAACATTTCTTAAAAAGCTTGAATCTGAATTGATAAGATCACACAACTCCAGTGAAATGTGTTTGTGATCCATGCTTTGAAGCACAATTTGAAACTCACCTTCTCTCAGTCACAGCTCACACAGTGTACTGAACAAGTAGGAAATTTTTGCACTCTGTTACTAAGGTTGAACATGCTGCTTCACCTACTGAAGATTCTTGCCTTTCCATTGGATGGCACTCAGCAGCACCATTCACTGTATTTTCTCTCACACTGCATATAATGTGATAATGGCTACAATTTCCTCAAATTGATAAAAATATATCTAACTGTAGCATCAAGAAATTCCATGAAACCCAGTTGGATTCCCAAAAAAGAAACCATGGTGTAGTAAAAGTGCTGAAAATCTATGCTGGCTCCTCCTCTCCTTCCCCTTTTGGCTAGCCCACGTCAGATTATTAACCTATGTAGAGGTAAGATGTCCTGGCACTTTTGTGTCAATTCACAATGTTCATGGTTTTCATTTTTCCAAAACTCCCCATGATTCCATCAGTAAAAATCCTTGCTTCAAAACTATGGACCTTGATCTGTAAGGTGAAGGTATACATTGAATAATAAACCTGGTAAGAAGCCTGCTTAACAATTTAATTGACCACAAATCTCCAGTAATCACATACCATTTTCAGACACTTGTGTAATATCTATTGTGTAAGTACACTGATGTTTGCATGAAATGATTACTAATTTTTCTTTTAGTCCCTCAACTCCTTTGAATTTTTGAATCTGAATGAATGAAATACATTTTTCTCTTTTTGTACAAATTAATTTTATCAAAATCCACCTTAAGCCCACTCTTAAGCATTTGCAGCTCTGGATTCCAGGTTTTTATGGACATCATTCTTATAATTGTCCCTTTATTTTTCTACAGAATAATAAATCCTCTACATTTTGGAGGTGATCCCAAATGACACAAAAATTTCAAGCACTTTAAAAATGGAAAAAAAATTACTTTGGGTGCAGTGTTTTCCTCTATTGCCAGATCTCTCTGTTTCCCTTCATCTCAAAATCACACTACTCAGGTTTGTATATATTTGGAATCTCCACTTTTTCATTCTTTCTTCATCCTTCTCTAGAGTGATTTTTGTTCCAATCACACTACTGTAACCACTCATTTCACTAAAACTTATAAAGCACTCACTACCGATATGAACTGAGGTCTACTTAACATTATTTGACTTTTTATAACATTTACAAAAGGAGAGAATTCACTTCTATCTGTAAAGTTGTCTTTACCAGGTTTTCTTCTATCTTCCTGACTTCTCTTTTTCAGACATTTCACAGGTGCAAAGTCCTGACTCCCAAAGATGATGCCTTTAGATTCCTTTTGTTTACTAGCTTCTTTTGTTTTTAAGTGGTAGTGTTAACTATCTTACACACATGGCTACAAGTACCATGTATTCACTGATAAGCCAACCTTTCACTTTTCTCTATACTTCAAGATAAATACATCCAAGTATCACAGGACATATTTTGTGGGGGTCCTCCAGGAGAAGATAAGGCCTCCTCTTTCAAAGAGGGAGTAGATTCACTGACTACTGTCACAAAATGTAATTTCAGGACATCTCAGTGTAAGGGATAGAAAAGTTTATCAAACAGAGTTAGATAGAGAGATTGGAAAAGACTCAGCTAAAATTACTGGAGGGGCTCAGTTTGATAAACAAATTTCAGAATGGTCTGCTGAAAAGGAGACAAGGTCAGGTTTATGGGTTGTTGTGGTAGGCTGGAGTCTGATTAGTAATTATTCTGGTCTGGATTCATAGTTTCAGAATCCTTGTGGCTTGAGGAGCAATTTGGTTACCATATCATTGCTTAGGAGGGATTGACTGATTCACAGGTTTGGTTTGGGTGACTTGCTTCTCCTGGACTCTGACATAATGGTAGGTCTGAAGACTTCTAGGCATTGCTAAAGAGGAGTCTGGAATTGGATGCTTTGAATAATACTGATGCTAACCCTAGTTAGCAAGACAGACTCCATATTGCTGCTGAACGACCCACCTGCCTGCCCTTTAGATGAACTCAAAAGGAGGAAGCTTAGAAACCTCCTCCCCTTAGAGAATCTCTTAGAAACAACAATTAATCAACTATAGTTTTACAAATGTTTTAAAGACAGGACTTTCTGCTTCTGTACCTTTTGCTTGCTTTCCTAGTTCTATCCCATAGGGGGGCCTAGAAACTGTTGGCCTCAAAGGTGTATAAAACATGTTAATCTTCCCCAAGTTGGGGATCAAGTCCGATGCTCAGCTCAGGTCCGGCCAGTAATAAACTCTTGTGTGGATTTAATATTGGTCTCTGGTTGGTTCTCTCTCACTGGGTGCAACATTCTTGGAGGGCCCAGTGAGATAGCCAGCTGCTCTGGAACTTATTATCCTGGAGCCATTGTTTCTTTTTAGGAGAGACCAGAATTGGACATTGGCAGTGTTTGGCCCCTCTGGACACTGGTCTGCAGAAGGAGAGGCCACCCTGATGGTATTCTGGGGCAATGGGTAGGCTGGTCCCAGGTAGGCCCAATCGAGGATCAACCATCCTGAAGGAGTTTATCAGGAAAGCCTCTAGAGGTAAGAATTGAATGATTCTTAGTGCACTGTGGGTAGGTAAGAGGAAGCCAGATGCAGCACAGGTTCCCTTACCTACAGTCTCTTCAAAATAGCAAGCAGATTCACTGGGTCAGAGTCCTCAGAAGAGCGACTCCCTGGGTGGGGTCTGAATCCATTTGGCCCCAGAGGTTCACTTGGCCAAAGTTTGTTTTTGTCTGTTTATTGTTGTCTGTCTGTCTGCTTGCTTTGTGTACCTTTTGCATTTTCACAGGCTAAAATTATGGGCTCCTCACAGTCCATGGAAAAAACTTCACTTATTGTATCTTGAATAACTTCAAAAAAATTTATTCCACAGACAGAGAAGATGAATATGGCATAAAATTTTCTAAAGGCAAATTACAAACTCTGTGTCAATCAGAATGGCCAAGTTTTGGAGTTGGTTGGCCCATGGTGGGAATTTATTCTATGCACATTGCTCATAAGGTTTGGAATGTGGTCACGGGAGTCAAGGCCCCATGGCATCCAGATCAATTCCCATATATCGACATTTGGATCAATATGTTGGAAAAAACCCCCTAAATATTTTATACAATGTACAGGTCCTGATCAACCTTTGGCAACCCTGAATTGGAGGAGAGGGGAAATTGAAACCTACTGGAAAAGAACCCCTATCTGATGGTTGTGTCAACCACTAAAGGTGTTCTCCAATCTGACCCTGAGGATGATTTGCACTGACCTTCCCCTTATCATGCAGGTGGAGTCAGCACCTGGGGGAGGGGCCCTGAATCTCCCACTGCAGGCCCTCTGGTTCCGGAATCCTCCTTGGACCAGATCTACTCACCTCCCCATACTCGATCTGGACAGAGCTATGGTCCATCAGCCCGGTCTTTCTCCTCCCTTTTTCCTTTAAAACAGACAGAGCCCTGGGGAGGATTGATTTATGTCCCTTTTACAATTAGTGATCTTTACAATTGGAAACATCAAAATCCCCCCTTCTCTGAAAAACCTCAGGCATTAATTTCTCTTCTTGAGTCTGTTTTCAATACACGTCAGCCAACTTGGGATGGCTGCCAGCAGCTTTTGCAGATCCTGTTCACCACTGAGGAGTAAGATGCATTTATCAACAGACAGTCAAAGGGGCCCTGGGGCCAAACCCCAGTGTTACACCTGGAACTCCAGGGTATTCTTCCAGGGCTGAAATAGTAGTTCCGTTGCAATGCCCCAAATGGGACCCCAATGATGATGACAGTAGGCAGAGGCTGGAGACCTACTGGCAGCACTTATTAGGGGGACTCCAGTCAGCTGCCAGATAGCCCACTAATTTGAGTAAGGTAAGTGAGGTTCACCAGGGAAAAATGGAGTCTCTGGCTGTGTTTTTAGAGAGACTCTTGGAAGCCTATAGAGTTTTCACTCCTATTGTCCCAGAGGCTCCCAAAAATGCAGCATCTTTAAATCTGGCCTTTGTTTCCCAGTTGGTCCCAGACATTAGAAAAATATTACAAAAATTGGAGGGATTTGAGGGAAAGAATAGGACTGAACTCCTGAGCATAGCCCAGAAAGTTTATGATAACCATGATGCCCCTAGGAAGCCCTAGCCAAGAAACTGGGGAAAGTCACTATTGCTGCATTCCAGACACAAGATACAGTTCCTCCAAACATAAGGAAGGGGAAGACCCTTGGGGACTCATACCATCCCCACTTGGGGAAGAACCAATGTGTTAGATGCAAGAGGATTGGACATTGGAAAAATGAGTGTCTCTATGGGGAGAAAGGAGCCCCCTCCAAGAAGGACAAACCAGAAATTTTGGTGATACAGGAAGAAGAGGACTAGGCGGGGTCAGGGCTCTTATCTGTTAAGCCCCTGGGAGCCCAGGCTAAAGGCCAAAGTAGGGGGCAAAATTATAAATTTCCTGGTCGATACAAGAGCAGCACATTTGGTTTTGACCCAACCACTAGGGGTAATATCCAAAAGAAAAACTTTTGTTCAGGGAGCCACTAGGACTGCTACTACAGGCTTCCCTTGGACTATAGAAAGGACAGTGGACTTTGGGCACCACAGGGTGACACACTCATTCCTTGTAATCCCAGATAGCCCATACCTATTGCTGGGAAAGGGACTTACTCAAAAAGTTAAGAGCTACAATATCCTTTGAGGGCCAGCATGCTAGTCTTTCAATTGGTAACAAACCTGCCAAAATTCTTGTTACTTGCCCCCTATCAGAAGAATATCTGTTTCTCTCTGATATTATACCTATGGACTCAAAAACCCAAGACTCTCAATTTCTTCAGGAATTGACCACTTTGTGTCCTAGAGTATGGACAAAGACTAACACCCCAGGACTAGCCACCCATCAACCCCCAGTAGTGGTCACTCTACATGCCACCGCAACTCCAATTGCAGTAAAACAATATCCAATCAGACAAAAGCCCAAAGAGAAAATCCAGATTCACATTGAGAGGCTTCTGGCTACTGGAATCCTCATGCCATGTAAGTCCCCCTGGAATACCCCTCTCCTTCCAGTCCAGAAACCACGCACAGATGACTTCTGACCAGTCCAGGACTTGAGAGAAGTCAACAAGAGAGTGGAAACCATTCACCCCATGGTCCCAAATCATTACACATTGCTGAGTTTAATTCCCCCAGAGAGACAGGTCTACACCATTCTGGATCTCAAGGACACCTTCCTCAGTATCCCGTTGGCCAAGGTAAGCCAGCCCTTATTTGCCTTTGAATAGGTGGACCCAGACAGTGGCTACTCTGGTCAATTGACTTTGACTAGATTACCACAGGGTTTTAAGAACTCCCCAACTCTCTTTGATGAACACCTGAACAGAGACTTGTCCCCGTTTTAAGCCACCCACCCAGAGATGACTCTACTACAGTATGTAGATGACCCATTGACTGCAGCAAAAGACATGGACATGTGTCAAAAAGCTACCTGAGACCTTTTAAAGTTGTTGGAACAACTAGGCTACTGGGTCTCAGCCAAGAAGCCCCAATTATGTGTAACTAAGGCCACATACTTAGGCTACCAGCTCACTAAAGGAAACAGATTGCTTTCTCCTCAGAGGATACAAGCTGTCCTACAAATCCTGTGGCCCACCACTAAGAGACAAATTTGAGAATTTTTAGGGACAGTGGGATATTGTAGGCTGTGGATTCTGGGTTTTGCAGAGATTGCCATACCACTTTACTCAGCCACCACATTGGGGGGGGGGCTACTCTAGTGTGGACAGAAAAGGAAAAAAACACCTTTTTGACTTTAAAGGAAGCCTTCGTGTCAGCACCAGCCCTGGGCCTACCTGATGTCACCAAGCCCTTTCGGTTGTTTGTGGCTGAACAAAGGGGCATAGACAAAGGAGTGCTTGCTCAGGCATTAGGGCCTTGAAACAGACCTGTGGCCTACCTGTCTAAAAGACTTGGTCCTGTGGCAAGTTGATGGCCTACCTGTTTGAGGACAGTTGCAGCCACCACCCTCCTGGTCAAAGAGGCAGATAAGCTCAGCCTGGGACAGGACCTGATCATCACCACACCCCATGAGGTGGAAGCATTGTTGAGAGGAGCCCCAGAATGATGGCTCTCCAATGCTTACCTGACTCAGCACCAGGCCCTGTTGCTGGATGTGACACGCATCACATTCACCTGAGAGATGGCCCTTAATCCAGCTACCTTACTCCCAGACTCTGACCTGCACATGCCCCTCCACGACTGTCTGGACACTCTGAAAACTTCTACCACCAATGGCCAGACCTGACTGACATTCCCCTGCAACACCCTGATGAGACCTTCTTCACCAATGGAAGCAGCTTCATGGAAGATGGAGTTAGGTATGTGGGGGTGGCTGTAGTCAGTCCAGGAGGACAGGTGCACTGGGCACAGGCATTAAACTGGGGGGCATCAGCACAGAGGGCTGAACTAATAGCTTTAACTCAAGCCCTGAGGTTAGGTTGAGACAAGGCTGTAAACATCTACACTGACAGCCAGTATGCATTTGCCACTGCCCATGTGCATGGTGGCATCTACAGGCAGACAGAGCTATTGACATCAGAAGGGAAAACTATTAAAAATAAAGAAGAAATTTTGGCCTTAATTTGAGAACCCAAGGCATTGGCCATTATTCATTGCAAAAGCCACCAAAAAAGAGACAGCTTAGAGGCCTGCAGTAACAGAGAGGCTGATGATTTGGCCCAATGAGTGGCTAGAGAACCAGTGGGGCCAATAGACATTCTGCCCACCTGACCCTTTGGCTACTTGCCAGAAAGGCCCACATATATCCCAGAAGTGGAAGAGGAAAAATCCAAAGCAAGGGGGTACAAAATTGGACTCAGGCTGTTGGAAAGGGACAAATGAATGAATTTGTCTGCCCTGGGCCCTGGGGCAACAACTTGTTCATCAGTTACATCACTTAACTCACCCAGGAGAATCAAAGTTAAAAAGACTAATGAGCTCTAAGTGTTCAATCCCAGGACTGACCTCTATGGTCCAGGACATCAGTTCCAGGTGTCAAGTGTGTGCACAGGTAAACTCCAAGGTGAGGACCAAGGAGCAAAAGTAATTGACTATGGGAAAGAGAGCCAAGGGAACATTGGGAACTTGATTTCACTGAAATAAAATCCAGCAATAGGTTCAAATATTTACTGGTATTGGTTGATACCTACTCAGGTTGGGCAGAAGCTTTCCCCACTCATGGAGAATCAGCCAACATAGTGACTAAGGTTTTCCTCCAGGAGATAGTTCCCCAATTTGGCATCCCTCATTACCTGGGGTCTGACAATGGGCCTGCCTTCACGGCACAGAAATCCAAATTATTGGCAAGGGCACTACATATCGATTGGAAGTTACACTGTGCCTATCGCCCACAAAGTTCAGGGCAAGTGGAAAGGATGACTAGGACCCTGAAAGAAACCCTGACTAAATATGTTCTAGAAACTGGTGGTAGGTGGCCTGATCTGCTTCCTCTAGCCTTGTTAAGAGTTATATGTACCCCATATGTTGACAAATGTACCCCTTTTGAAATCTTGTATGGGTGGCTGCTGCCACTCCTCCCTAAATTAAACCTTGAACAGATAACAGAGTTCTTGTGTCTCTTTACTTCAGTCTCTTCAAGCCTTACAGATTCTTCAGAGTGAGATCCAGCCTGCAATACAATAGGCTCAAGAAAAACCCTTTATGATGTTCCAGTCCCATGGTTTCAAGCCAGGAGACCTGGTCCTGATACACAGACATCAGACTAAGAGCCTCAAGCTGTGTTGGAAGGGGCTATACCCTGTTATTTTGGTAACCCCCTCTGCAGTCAAAGTAGCTGGGGTCACAGCTTGGATTCATCACACCCAGGTCAAATCAGCACTAGCAGAGAGCCCAGAGCCAGCACGATGGAAGATCCTAAGCACTCCAGGAGACTTAAAGTTAAAATTGGGAAACGAGGACTAGTACTCCTGGTTGTGATTGGAGCCACCCTCGACTCACCTTGGGGGACATCCAAGGAAAAGGAACCTGCCTAATAGGAACAAATTACAGTTTGGATACATCACCTTATAGAGATCTATGTAATGATAGTTATAATAGTCACCATGCCTCAGGCCCCCATTATTACAAGGCTCCAGAAGATGCTTGGTTTGTTTGCACCGAGGGCTTGACTAAATGTATTCCCAAATAAGTCTTGGCTACCCAATCTTCCACTTTATTTTGTGTCACCCTGTATGTTGTTCCACAAGTCTTATATTATAATGGAAAAGGGGGCTGTGAACATCTGGGATTAACCACTGAACACTATAGGAGTAAATGGGCTGCTCCCATTTTAGTGCCCATTCTGGTAGGATTAGGAATAGCCAGGTCAGTGGCTTTTTGGAACTTACTCCCTGATCCTTCAGGACACAAATTTTAAAGCCCAAAGCCACCAAGCAGCCAGAGATTTGGGTCACCTGGAAGACTAGATCTCCAGATTAGAGAACCAGGTTGATTCCCTAGCTGAGATGGTCCTACAAAATCGAAGGGGACTTGACTTCCTGTTCATGAAACAGGGAGGGTTATGTGTAGCCCTAGGAGAAACCTGTTGCTTCTATGCTAATCAGTTTGGTGTCATTAGAGATACCTTGGCTATGGTCAGGGAAAATTTAAAGACTAAATATGCTCAACAAAAAGATCAAAATTGGTTTCAAAATCTATTTGACTGGTCCCCATGGTTAACTACCCTACTTTCTGCTGTAGCAGGCCCCTTAGTTATCTTACTTCTGCTTTTGCTTGTGGGACCTTGTATTATAAATGCTCTGACTAAATATTTTAGACAGAGGGTCGATGCAGTTAAACTGATTGTGTTGAGACAAAATTATGAGATTTTAGAAGATGTTTTAGAGGAAGAATCCAAAGAATAAATACAGAAATCAAAGATTTGATTAAATTACAAGAACTATTGGGGAATGAAAGACCATAGTTAGCAAGACAGACTCCATATTCCTGCTGAATGAACCACCTGCCTGCCCTTTAGATGAATGCAAAAGGAGGAATCTTAGAAACCTCCTCCCCTTAGAGAGTCTCTTAGAAACAACAATTAATCAACTATTGTTTTACAAATGTTCTAAAGACAGGACTTTCCACTTCTGTGCCTTTTGCTTGCTTTGCTAGTTCTATCCCATAAGGGGGCCTAGAAACTGTTGGTCTCAAAGGTGTATAAAATATGTTAATCTTCCCCCAGTCAGGGCTGGAGTCCAATGCTCAGCTTGGGTCCCAGCCAGTAATAAACTCCTGTGTGGATTTAATATTGGTCTCTGGTTGGTTCTTTCTCATTGGGTGCAACACTAGCAAACTCTGAAAATTAATTTGGTTATGGATATGGATAATCTTGGATAACTTGGATTATGTCCTGAAGCTACAGTTTTAAAAGTATGATTTGAAAATTCCTCAGAACTACATGTTCAGTAACTAACATTCCTCTCAAATCTATTATGGCCAATATGAGCACTGTTGGCTTACCATAAAATGCTTCCTTTCACTCCTACTCCATCTCAGAACTTAGCAAACATGATTGATGCAGTCACTTAGGCTAAAAATTAGGACTTAGTTTCAATTTTTCTTTCCCTTCCATTTTTTGTTCAATACATTGTTAACTCTGAATTCTCTGCATCTATTTATATACCTAGGATCCAAATACTTCTTAATATTTTCACAGTTAAAATCCAATTCCAAAATACTAACACTTCTTACCTATGCCACTGCCATGATCCTCTATCTAGCCTACTTTTGCTTCCTTTTCTCATTTTGGTCAGCATGTCAACATCAATTTTAACTACTCTCACAGAGTTCTTTCTGTCTGTAAGCATACCAAGCCTATTCCCATATTGGGATTTTTTAAATTTGCTCTTTCTTCTGCTTTGTAACATTCACCCCCTAGAAGTCACTCTCCTCAGATTATTTTATCTTACTTCTTGTCAGGCTTGGAAATTAGAATTAAAGTAGTCATGAAATGCTGTGTTAGCATCCTGGCCCTTCACACTAGAGTATAAAAGCCTCAAAGGCTCTGAAGTTAGGAGTGCATAGCTCATTGATTAAGTATTCTCTGCCTTATTTTTCACTCTGTCTTCATTTCCTAGAAAAGCTCTAAGCATGGTTCACTATCAACAAATATTTGTTACTTAGTTGTATGGTTAATTCATATGACAGATCAAAACATAAACAAACACAAAACACTTCCAAGAAGTATTATTAGGCTAAGTATTCAAAGATCAGTAGGAACTAAGCAAAGATAGAGGAGATCTAAATCAAAGGAATAAGAATTTGCAAAGACATTGAAGGATAACAGTACTATACTCAAAGTTTTTTTTTTTAATACTATGTTATTTGTTTTTTCCCCAAATAATTAATATAACTATGGAAAACTTTAAACAGTAGATTAAAGATGTTTTAATTGTAGATTATTGCAAAATACCAGCTTGTTTTCAGAACATGTACAATTATCTTGTTTTAATTGAAATAATTTGGTATGTGCTCAGCATAGTTTCTTGACTGCATACAAGTGCTGTGGAGAAATATACTTTTAGTAACACCATCAAATTAGTAGTAAAATCTGATTATACTATATTATACTATACTCTGATTATACTTTTCTTACTGGCTTTAAAACTTTTATATTTAGTCAATAGTCTCTTCTTTGCAAATCCTACTACTCATCAATGTTAACTTCATTTTGACCAGACATACACACACAAAAAAATCACCAATTCCAATGCCAAGAAACTGACTTAATCTCATCTTTATCATGTTTTCCTCTTAATCAGCCTTCTGTGGCCTAGGTAGTTAACTGTTCCAAGCTTACTCCTTCAGGCCATAACACTGATAACTTATTTCTTAAGTGAAATATATCCTGGAACAGCAAGGCTTACGGTTTAAGCAGAGATACTCATACTCACGTATGTTTATCCATTTGGCCTGATGCATTTGATTTTATGACTTTTCTGACCAAATCTATGAGTGACTCTAAACCTCACATTCTTTTGCTGGTTTAAAAAGTCTAACATGATCTGGTACTAGTTAATCTGATCCTTTACCAGGGTTCTATTGTTTGTCTTTCAGGTCTTCAAGCACTTTATAGCCCAGGGTCTTTCCTCTTTGTACTTCCCCTGCCTGCATGCTATTTTCTCAGATATTGATAGGGCCCATTCCTGTATTTTCTTGGAGCCTCAATTCCAGTATTATCTTGTTATGTCTGGATGTGGACTGTAAGCCACTGCTTTGCTGGAAAACACAGCTCCCAGTGTCAGTAAAGAATCAAAGAAGCTGAGTTTAAGAGAAGACAGTTCATTTGAAGGTGAATAAAAGGGGAAAGAAAGAGAGGATGCTACTCCAGGTGTAAGGAGCATTGGAAATCGAAATACTCTCACAGGCTCTTCTCTGCAGCTTTTTTTTTTTTTTTTTTTGGTACCGGAGATTGAACTTGGTCTACTGCTTTAATTTGGCTTCTTCTTCCTGTGTGTGCTCCTGGAATCTGATTGGCTTCATGGCTGTCTTTGGTCCTCCGCCTGGATTTCTTCCCTTCCTATGCAGTCATATGACTTTCCCTGTTTCTTGGTGGAGGTTAGGATTATGGCTGAGGGGTTTAGGGACATGTAGTTTAAGGTTAAGTATTAAGTAAAGGGGCTGATGTTGATCACATTACTTGGGACCTACCTCCCTGACCTTAATTTCTTTGCCTTTGTCTTTCTGATTGCTGGAGGCAGAGTCTCTGCCCTTAGTAAGTCTCTCCATTAACTTCTCACAAAGCTCAAGGAGTCCTTCATCCTATCTTTTTCCTACCTACCAGGCCCCTGTCCCTATAATCTCTTCCAGGATAACTTTGTTAACCACTCTGTCTGAAATAATTCCTGTATGTGTTTCTCCCAAGCATTATTTATTCTTCTGTATACTTTTAAAAAGATTGCAATTTGATATTATTCATGATTCATTAATTGATTTTTGCCTACCTCCCTACTAAAAGACAAACTCTATAATGAAGATCCCTTAGTCTGTTGCTAGGGAAGGGTATTACCTGCTGTAATACATGACATAATTCTTTTGGCCTTCATCCTTTCTGAGAATAGGAGCTTTTAAAAGTTCAGAAGCATCATCAATTAGGTTGACTACAAACATTTAGCTTCACTATCATGTGAGAAACCTCATCTGCTGAGTTTAGTTCACTCAGTTTTCCCAATCCTAGACTTATTAGACTTATTTTATATTAGATTTAGTCCTAGATTTATTTCTTCTACTCTTTCATTTTATCTCATTTACATACTGTCTTGGAATTTTAAATTTTGTGCATAAGGCAATATTTGTCTATATAAATGCTTTAATTTGTGCAATCTGGTTTCATTTAAAAAATCCTAAAGGGCAAATCTATCAGAAAAATATGTTTTTAAAGGCAAAATAAGAACCACATGTTTTTGAAAAAATGTAAGTTATTTCTTTTTAATGGTATAATACATTATTTTTCATATTTCTAGTTTTTAATTATTTTTATAAAATCAAATTGTATTGATAGTTGAACAATTTTAAGTTTATTAAAAATTGGTGAATTTCACATTTATGAAATGTAAATTTCTTGGTATGTGATACCTTGATGAATCATTTAAAACAATATTCATGCTTTAGATTGCAACATTAAATCAAAGTCCTGATATACTTTTCCTCCTGAATCTTCTGCACAATTACATGTTTATATATAAACATTATATTATGTTTATAAATATATACAAAAGTGCATATCTTTATTTTCTCAAAGACAAAGTCAGACAAAATACAATTTTTCACATTTCTTCAAATGCTGTGATGTGTACCAGAAATTGAGAAGTAATTTTTGTGAAGTTCAGATCCTATTTGGATGGCTTTACCTCTACTCAATGAGCTATGTTGTAGATAAGATGACCTGATTTCAAAGAACAAATTATGTCTTTCTCTCCTTATGTACCCATGACCTGTGTGCCCTGAAATAACATTGCTATCCTCCAGCTAGTTAATATTTTGCCTCTTATTTTAAATTCCCCACATAAAGGATTTCATTAGTCCTTGGATGAAGGGGAAGAGAAAGCACAAGTATGTCAAGGACTCCCTCCCAATTGGATCCATTTGTGCATGGCTTGTGGTTTCTTCTGGCCCTTTATGCAACATTTTAAACAGAGAAGAGCTATGAGGTTTACAGATACTGCAAATCTGTTTATTTGAAGATGAATAATGTATTCCCAATTTAAAATCCTCTTTAGACTTCCTAATATTTTGCCTTCAATCAGCATAGCCAAAGTTTACACAGTGAAGGGAATTTTAGAAATCATTTAGTAAATCAATGTAAAATTCAATTGGATTAAAAATAAAAAAAGACCTTGACCATTCCAGCTGAAGAGTTTTAAAACAATACAATTTTTGTAACATTTATTTCCAATTTTATTCTGACTTCAATATTTTTCTATTATTTGTATGCTTTCATGCAAAGTTGCTACCTGCTCTTTCATAGAAATGATTACGCCTTAAATCTGCTAATTAATGTACTCATCAGAAGGTGTATATAATAATGACTTACATGTCTTTAGTTTGCCTTATGTCTCATTTTCACTCTTTCTCTTGCACTGCTATGATCTTTAACAGAAAACAGTCTCTAGTTCTATGTTGTAAATTTTCCTCTACTTACAATATATGTGATTTAGTTATGATCATAATAGTGAGATTTATAGGATATATCATATTAAAAGTTAAGCAAACTGCAGTGTCCCCTGGCTCTTTGAAGCATGTTTTCTAGTACACTACCCTGATGCAAGATAATGTCAAAAAAACACAGAGGATAATCGCTGCCTGAAGGAAAGGAATGCTTTAGACAATAATCAATATGACAAAGAAAGGAAGCTCAAGAATAAAATATACAGTTATATTATTAGAGTCCTTCAAAAATAGAGAAGAAAAGTGATGGTCTTTCAAAGAGAGCAGGTCATAGTGAAGGATATTATAGTAAAACTTATAAGGAATAGACCTTGAGAATTCTGTACATAAAATATGAATATTTTTAACAATGGCTCTAAGCTTGTTTTTGTCTATATTTTTTCTGAGTTAAAATACTTTTTCTTCTTTTTCTTTACCATTGTAAAATCAACTCCTATTTATTGGTTTGGAAGTAAAAATCCATACATTTAGAGAGTTAGATAATCTAAATAAAATTAATAATGAGATAAATTTACTAAGAACAAACAGAAGTATTTTGCAGTTTGTTATCAATTACTCTTTCCTAATAGGCACTTGCAGATACAAATGTTAGATGAAAAGCTCTCGTATCATTTGTAGATTTATTTTGGAGAATATGAAACCATTGTTGACAACAGTACTTCATCAAGATTAAGCCAGAAGAATACTAAAATTCAGGCTTTGTATTTCCTGGGACTGCATCTTCACTCAAATTATTCTTTTTTAAAGTTATATTTTCCCACTTGGAAAGGGGAGTTAATAACATAAAAATTGAAAGTTAATTGCAGAATTAAATAGTACATGTGTGAAAGAGTGCAAAATTGGTTTTCACCCTATCTTGTATGCTGAATATGACAGCAATGTTATTATATATTTTAAACATTTTAGATGGATAATTGTAGATATTTTGCAGTCCAATGTGACACTTTGATTTATGTATACACTGAGTGATGATTACATCATGGTAGTGTGCACTTTAAAAATCTTCTCACGGGCAATGATATTTCTCCCTTTCTCCTTGTTTTGGTTAATACTGAGTAGCAGAAGGGAATTATAATTTTGAGGTTATACTTGAAGAAGTCTTCCATATATTTTTCTCTTAAAATTTACCCACCTATCAGGAACACAAAACCAGCCTAGTTTACCAGTTAATAAGAATGTTGCTCAGTGCAGCTAACACTCAACCAACGAGAAGACATATTGTCATCTTCAATCTGTGATTTCCCAGATGGATCACAAGGTGACAGTAGAGCACATCTGCTTTGGACTGTGGGTTGCATCCCCTTCCCCAGAAAAGCGAAGACAAAAAGAAGTACACAGCTTAGTTTTTTGGGGTTTTTTTTGGTACCAGGTATCGAACTCAGGTCCTTGTGCTTGTGCAGCAGACGGTGAAACCTCTGAGCTAAATCCCGGACCCTACACAACTTATTTTATTTCAATTTTTCAATTGAGTAGTATGACTTTCTACTCAAATTTCTTATGGCACAAAGTTCAGGATTTATTTGTTATGCAGCAATAGCTAATTGTAGAAAAGTCCAAGTACTATGTTGAACACATAGTAAACATGCTAATAATCCAGCTAATATTATCAGAAGTTAAAAATTGTTTTAGTTTTTCGTGCTCCTAATGATTAAGAGATGTACTTGATCTTTACTAAAATGTTGAGACACAAAGTTGTACTTCATTAGAAATCTCTTTGTCTTTTTATTTATGAGCTAATTGTACTCAAAACATTACTATTTAAAAGTCTCTTTTTGATTTTTAAAGTTTTAATTTGAACCAATGTGCTATTTAATTGAAGTTAATTTTTATATCTAAATTAACACATATTTCTGTAGGCCAAAACTTCATATACTCTCATGTCAGATAATTAAAACACCAACCTGGTAATAATACACAGCAAAATTTTAAACCTGAGTATCTTCAAAGTTAGTCACAAAGCCATAAAAGAGACAGGGAAATATGTTTCATTTTCTTGTGCACCTCTACACATGAGAAAAATTTGTTTATTTAATAGAAGCAACAAAAAAGGATAAAAACTGCACATTGTACAGACAGATCTTGGTATACATTCAACCCTTTGGTCAATTTAGGTCTATATAATGTACATGACTCTGTATAGGAGGAAGAAATGAAAGTGACAATGAATTGTGTCTTGGTAACCTATAGTCTCCTTGGGGATTTTGTAAATAATATTTGCACAGATATATTTTAGTGAGTTTCTTCTGAAGTAGAAGGAAACATTCAGCACTTTAGGAGACAGAGAGAGATTAAAGAAAATGAAGAAAAGTAGAATATGACAATTCAGAGTAAAAAGAAAAATCACTGTGACAGTGCTTTCATTGTTTAACATATTCTTTGAATGTTTTAAGTCAGGAGGTCTTTAGGAATATAATGCAAATCAGTAGCTGTGGGAGAATTTGAAGTTTCAAAAATGATACCTACAATTAGTATTATTTCAAGTGAGGTGATTTTCAAATGTACAAAGTACTGCATCTTAAGAATTCAACATAGTCACTCAGAGCCATTTAATGAATTTTGTGTTACCTGAGTATTGATTTATGATCAGTAATTAGGGCTCAGTAATATAAATTTAAAATGCAGAATGTCAAGACTATTCATAGTGCATGATGGAAAATTATTAACATACAATATTTGTACATGTAAAATCTAGTATTCTACATTGTAGTGATGAGTACAAAAATTTCCTTTTACTGTACTTACCTCTTAATTTTAAAGTGATATGAAATGATACAATATCTTTAATGTAGCAAGTACTTATAGGACAATCTTTATTTATGATACACTATGAGGTATTTTTTAGAAGATTTGGAGTTATAAAGGAAAAGGGCTAGATGCATTTTCACATAGGTTGTAGGATATTAATATTTAGAATATGGGTCAGGTTCACAGTCTACCTGTCTCAGTCAGTAACTTTATATAGGTTGCTAAATCACTTGAGTCACAATTGTTTTCACTGTAAAATATTTCCTACCCCCTGTGTTACTGCTACAAATACTTGAGAAAATCAACTTATAAGTAAAGAAGGTTTATTTATTTTGGCTTACAGGATTTGAGGTTTCAATCTTGATCCACAGGCCCAGGTGCTTTGGCCCTCTGATAAGGTAGAACATTATGACTGGAGTCCATGGTGCAACAGAACTGCTCACCTCATGGCCAGGAAGCAAAAGAGGAAAATGAAGAGGTTGAATTCCACTGTCTTCTTCAAGAGCATATCTCACATGAATGCAAGAGCTCTCACTGAGTCCCAGTTCTTAAAGATCCTACCACCATCCAGTATGAATATAAAATAAATTATTGATCTCACCTAAGTTTGATCAGTTCTGGATTATTTCCCTTTGTGAAAATTGCAAACAATGTCCTTGTAATTATTTGCATATATATAATTTTATATATGATAAATATATGCTATATATTTCAGTTCTATATATTAAGTATTTAATCATCTGTATGAACCATATATATGAAATTCAGTTGCTACATTTAATCATGTATGTGTGTGTGTATATATATATATATATATATATATATATATATAGTAAGAGGGTTCCCACTGAAGTCATTAGGCCTTTTGATGTTTAACTTAGTTAATAATACCCAATAGCTTTCGAAAGTGGTTTTAATAAATTATACTTTAACAAGCCAGATTTTTATTTGCGTCTGTTCCTTATTTACTATTTCCAAATTCCAGGCTTTTTTTTTCAGTCTTCTGGTTGATATAGAGTGATAGCTCATGGTGGTTTTAATTTGCATTTCCCTGGTGAATAATAGGCTCTGTTGAGATTTTTCATATCTGTTTTACAAATTTGGAATCATCTTTTGGGAAATAGCTATGAAAGTCTTTAAGTATTGTTTGTGCTGTTTTGATAACTTAAAGTATTTCTCTATTTGAGTCTGGTATATTTAACAGAAACATTTTCTATCTATGGCTGGCTTTTTCACTTTTTGAAAATTTTTATTGATTAACTCAATTTTTAAATTTTAATTTTATTCATATATAATGTAAACTTTTCTTATGATATGTGCTTTCTATTTTTCTTAAGAAATACTTCTCACAGCAAAGCCATGAAAATATACTTTTAGAATATTTTGTGTTATTCTGTAAATAAATTTTATTGTTTTATCTTTCAAAATCAGTTATAAAGTTCAACCCATGAGAAGGGACAAAATTGCAAGTTCTTAAATTTGTTCTTGTCTTGGTGAATTTGATGGTTATATTCCAAATAAACTTTAGTATTTTCATGTCAATTTCTACAAGACATTACACTACATTTTTGATGAATCATTAGTTGATAATCATAAGCAAATTTTTATACTTTTATTTTTGTAAGACTACTCTATTAGCAATATAAAATTCTTCAATTAAAAGATCCATTATCTCTTTTTTGATGTTAGTTTTAATTGATATGTGATACATATTGTCAACGATAAAAATGAAGTTGCTGCAATTGTATTATTTTTATTTATTTATCTATTGTAATCTTGTGATTAAACTCTACTTTTTGTTTGTTTGATTGTTTGGGGTTTTTTTTGAGACAAGGTCTTGCTATGTGGTTCAAACTGGCCTTGAACGCACTAGGTATCCCAGGTTGGCCTTGAACTTGTGGCAATTAGGTGTGTGCCACCACACCTAGCTCTAAACCTACTCTTCATCATTTCTTGGGTATAAAAAATTCTGAGAGAAATAGATTTCCTACTTGTTTTGTTGTTGGTACAATTCAGTTCCCTGTGATTATGGGAGAAATATCCACATTTTCTAGCTGGCTACAAATATTTTCCAGCTGTAAGAAGCAATCATGACTTATGTACCCCTTCCTCCATCTGCAAAGCCCTTCTCAGACCGAATCTCTTGACCCACTTGGGAAATGCTTTCTGTTCTAGATCTCATGTGATTAGACTGGGCTCACTCAGGTAACCTAATGTAATCTCCCAATTTTGGTTCTATGGTCTTACTCACAACTGCAAAGCCCTGTATTTAACGTAAGGTAACATATTCATGGGTCCTGAGGATTATGATATGTAAATCTTTTAGAAGACAATGCACTCTCTGCCAGTGTAAAAAAGATACCTGTGTGAGGAAACCCCAAATAGCTGGTCTGATAAATAACCACTAAGCCATTTTTCTTATAAAAGTAGCATCCCAAGAGGCACATTAAAACCTCCCAAGTCCAGTTGTGCTTATTTCTGGTTTTGGTGGTGTTACTAGCATCCATAAGGATCTTGAAACCCAATTTAGCTGGGAACTCACTAAACAAGGCATAGGGAGATTAACTTCAGAGGGATATGGTAAATATACTGGAACCCCAATTTAGCTGGGGGCTCACTAAATAAGGAGTATAGAGATTAACTTCACAGGGGCTTGGGAAAAACTTTCAGGTACTGGAAATGTCTTTTTAAATTTTAGATGTAATGATGGCCAAATATTTAAAAATATATAAACTCAAAAACTATTGTATCAAAGAATGAATTTAAGAAGGTTGTACTTTAATTTTAAAATTATTTATTTGAAAATAAAAAATAATTTTTAATATTAATTTTCAATAACTTATGAGAAGTACAATGAAAGTCCACTGAATTCATTGGAGTTGGTGCAGTTAAAAAATTGTCAATAAATACAAAATGAAACAAGGATATAGAGCAACTAAAAAACATGTATTTTTATTCTGGGTATAAAATGATATAGTGTTTAAAAGATGTAGTTTGGCAATATCTTATAAAGGATCCAGGAACTAGAGACTAAGGTTTGCCTCAATATCAGTTGAAACTAAATGTACAAAAATGCATATTCATACTACCCTTAAATTGAAAACAAGCCAAATGCATATCAACATATAAATAGAATAAAAAGTTCATATATTCATATAATTAAATACTAGTCCATAATAAAAACAAAATAAATCTCACATGAATGTCTCAAGAAAAAGGAATCTCAAAAATATTTTGAATCTAAAAGGTTATATTCAATTGTGTTCAATTGTATAATCATGATTCCACGAAGGTTAGAATAGAAAAAACTAAATTATATTGATCAAAAAATGAACAGTGCAGATGTGAATCCACTAATGTAATTAATGAAAAAGTCATGATAATATATTTTGGAAGAGATATCTTTATCTAATTAGGTGGTAATAATTGGTGAAAATAATTGTCAAAATTCATTATAATGCTTAGTTATAATGATTTCATTTTACTTCATACATTCATAAATCAATCCATTGTTCCTAAATTTTTAAATATATTTAAAATACATATTAATTATAATCATAAAACATCTGAAAATAGATTTAAATAAATGAATCTCAAATTAAATACACAAAGGAATACATATTTTTGGCAAGGGAACAAAATTGTCTTTATGCTTTTAATATAGACTCTACTTTTTATATGGAACAGTTAACATATTTAATGAAATTTTCATAATATTTGGAATTTATTTTAAAATAATTTGGGAATGAGAGAAATGAGTGGGCACACAGATGCAAAGCATATTGCCTCAGTCTCATCATAGTTGAAGGTGACAGACTGGCACTGGGTTTCTTTTCAGATTTTATATACTTCTATTAGATGTTGGAAAATTTCCATAATGTATTTTTTAAGCATGAGTAACTTTGTAGTAATGAAATCATTGTATAGGTCATTATAGATACTTGTATAGTGCTATCTCAAAATATCATGTTGATTCCTTGATTAGCAACTGAGTTATGCTTGTCTATATTAATCCTCTGATACTTTTGATAAAGGAAAGAGGGCAAAGAACATTAATCAATACTCTCTCTGGCCAAGTAAGAACAAAATACTGTTCTAAACTGCACAATTATTTTAATCTTATAGACTAAAAATCACAAGCCTTCTCAAAGTTTCAGATTAAAAGTACCTGAGGTATGATTTTAACATAAATATATATTAACAAAATTTTCCAGTCTTAATGAAAATAATAATTTCAGTTATTTTATGTATGTAAAAGCATGAATTAATAAGTGATATATACTTTACATTATCACTTTAAACTCCGTACAAAATTGTATAGGATAGATTTGAAAAAGGAAAAAATACACATTTTCCCTAGGAAAACTCTCATATATATGAGTAATATTAACTAAGTCATAGTGAGATTTTCTGTGCAAATCCTTTGATCTCTCCTTAGAAAGAAGAAATTGTTTATACCAAGGAGAAATTTGCATATGTTCTGTTTTTTCTGAGATTTAGTAGTTTATTTAAACTTTTTCTTATTTCTTATAGAAGACTTCTATTAAATCCTACTTCACTCAAGTAAGGTTTTGTTTATCCTATCCTTTTTTCTTAATCAAAGGAACTACGTTTGAATCAGATAATGCTGTTAAAGCATCATTTCATACATAAAGCTACATAAAATATCTTTGACAACATTCAAAAATTGTGTATTTGCCATCCTTAGCTGATGCTTCTGTGCTTGCTATTCATTAATTCTTAACATTAGTTTTCTTCTTGTATAAATCTAGATAGAATCATATTTTGAAATTTACAGTACTTCTCAATCTTATTAAAATGAAGATTACTTTTGCCTTCGTTAGTGAAATGTTATTGTTTATGTTTTTTTTGTATTAAATTCTTTTATTGGTACATTGTAGGTATACAACACAATTACATTTCTCATTGGGAATTGTACCTTTACATGATGCATCTTGGTTCTTATTTTTTCCCCATTCCTAGCCCTCCCTTCATGCCCTCCACCCTTCCCTATTCACAAAGACTTTATTTCCATTTTTTCCATTTCTCATCATTTTTCCTTTCCCTTCTTTCCTTTCCCCTGCCCCTCCCACTACCCCTACTCCTTTGGACCTTTTCTTCCTATTTTACATTATCGATTATTCATTCTAATCATTGGTACATTTTAGGTATACAATATAATGACATTCATCATTGGAAATTTGCACCTTCACATAGTCTCTCTTGGTTCTTATTTTTCACCCTTGCCCAACCCTCCCTTCAACACCTCCATTCCTCTCTATTTACAAAGATTTTGTTCCTATTTTTCCATTTTCTCATATTAATCCCATTCCTTTCTATCCTTTCCCCTAGTCCTCCCACTTCCTTCCCCTTTGCCCCTTTTCTTCCTATTTCACATGACCTATTATACATTTAGTCCTTATTTACACTTTCAGTTTCTCACATCAGAGAAACTATTCAGTATTTACACTTGTGTGTCCTATTTATTTCACTTAAGAGTATCACCTCAATGTGCATCCACTTAGCTATAAATGTCTCTAATTTCTCATTTTTTATGGCTGAGTAGTACTCCATTTTATTAAATAAACCACATTTTCTTTATCCAGTCACCAGTTGATGGGCATTTGGGCTGTTTCCAAGTTTTAGCTATTACAAACTGCCCTGCTATGAACATGGGTGCACATCTATCACTGTGGTATGATTCTTTTAATTCTTTGGGGAAGATCCCCAGCAGTGGAATAGCAGGGTCAAATGGGACTAATTGTTGATAGGGGCAAAGAGCTAATAGCTCTTTACATCTTAATAGTATGAACTCAAAACAAATAAAATTCTAGTCACAGTCTTACTCTCTTAACAGGTAGAAATATAACACCTGTTTTTCATCATGTACAGTATTAAGAATTAAGGACAGGAGGAAGGCCTTAATCTATATAATATGCATGTTCTTCATAAATAAATAAGAATATTTTACCAAGAAAATTATTTTAGAAAGTACTATAATCAGAGTACTATTCTGGTACTGTCAATAGCTATAGGAATAAGATAAAAAAAATAACATATGGTTCATTTGAGATGGGGAAAAATGTTGGAAGATCTACTTGGTAAATAAGTTATAATGTAAGATACAATGGCATTAGGTTTCAGTAGATGTGCTATGTTGAACTATTTCCAAAATAAGTATGATATGGGAGCTTAAAGACTATATCAATGTGTTTGTGCGTGTGTGCATGTGTGTGTGTGTGTGTGTGTGTGTGTAGTGTATAGGTTGGTGAGGTGAGGTGGAATAAATTTGAGTTGAAGTAGTTGAAGACTGGAATATTTTCTAATGGCAATATTTCTAAGTCAAGGTACTTGTATATAATGCTGGTTTGGAGTACCTAGAATAATTAGTATGTTTGATAATGATGAGTGTCCAATCTTCTATAACTATTGCTTCCTTTCTATAAATCTAGACTTAAAATAACAAAAGTAATTTTGCTTTCAGAATATTCCACTATCTTCTCCTTTCCAGCAGCATCACTGCTCTCATCTTCCTCAATCTCTTATCATTTTCCGCCTGCAAGCAGATCTATAACCACATTTCCATTGTTCCTCCAGTAGTAGAGGGATCTGTTCTCGCTGTCTTTAGATTGTGCTCTGTTTGTCTCCTCAGAAGCCTCACATTGTTAGTTATGATGACAAACCTTTTAAATATTCCAAGCTCTTTTTCCTTGGCTTATTCCTTTGCCTCATATATATTCAATATATGTTCATTTACAAAGATGAATTATATTTCTACTTAGAATCCCTCTCAGATAAGTGTATCTTTCCATTTTGCACAGCTAAGCTTCCCAAAAGAAAAGAATAATCCAAAAGTACTGCTCCCATTTCATTAACTCTCATTAAAAATGAAATTAATTTAAAAAAGACACATTGCATATACATGTTGTTCTAGTCACTGTTCTAGATGCCATGGATGCAAATATAAGATGCAATCAGATTCTCATATAGAAATAAAAAATAAACTGATTTCTCAAAATGCCTATGCTATAAAGGTTCAGAGTGCAGATACTTAAACCAGAATACATGATTTACTTTGGACAATGATTAAAGGTAAGATTGAGTTGGATTTAGAAGAAAATAGCGGGCATGAAACAAGGATGCTTAGAACAAACAGAAATATTCAAGAAATTGAAATATTACAAAGTATAGTACTTACTACAGAGAGCCCAAGGCAGAATAAAATGCTGTGGTACATCCAAACACTGGAGATTTATTAAGTGAGAAAAATAAAGGAGCTATCAAACCTTATAAAGAAATGAAAGTATAACATATTGATTACATTTTTGTTTAAATGCCTTTTTCTAAATGAAATTAGCCAGACATAAAGATTAAATGCTATGTGATTCTGTCTATATTTTAGAAAAGACCAAGCTGCAAAGACAATGAAAAAAAATAACTAGTTGACAGGGGATAAGAGGAAAGAAGGACAGATATGTATAGGAGAATCATGAAAGAGTTTTAAGACAATAGAAATGTTCCATATAATACTGTAGTGCTGGATATATGACATTATTTATTTATAAAAACACATTGAACCATACAACACAAAATGAACTTATATGTAAGGTGCAGATTTTACATTTTAAATATATAATATTGATTCATCAATTTTAACATAGGTACTACACCAATGCAACATAGTCATAAAAGGGAAAACTGAGAGTAAAGCATCACCAATCATTCTATACATTCTGGTCAATTTTTCTGTTCAGTTAAAAAAAATGAAGCTCATTTAAAAAAATCAGTAGTCTTAAGCAGGAATGGAATATTACAAATGGTGATTATTTTCCTTTGCTTTTTCATAGAACATGGAGATGAGGACTTAAATGAGGAGAGTGCATTCTTGGTAGGATTGAGAATAAAATGCAGGTTTCACATAGTGTATTATGGAGAGGAGTTTATGGGAGAGGGCTTGGCTCATGGCTGAGCAATGTACAATTTTATAGAAACCTTAAGTGTCATTAATAATGACCTCCAATGATAATTTCATGTGTATTATGTAAATTTCATGAAAAATTTAAAAAATATAAAGTAGACTTTTCTTTTGATTGAAGTATTTATGAAAATTCAGTGATCATTAAAGAGTGAGATAGGGCTACACAATAAAGAATTGTCTTTCATCATATACTACTATGGACATTCTCTTGGATATTTAAGCAACTGAATCTCTTTATTAACACACAAGGATCTATTTCGTGATCCATATTAATTCAATTTTACCATGTTACCCAATGATAACGTTTTGTAACCTACCCCCTATCATCTATTAGCCAACCTGGACCATGTGATAATGAGCATCTCCTCAATTTTACCTAAGGACCCACTGTGTCCTGTATTCTGTTAGAAACACGTTCATTGATAACTGAGGCAATAACTTGAAACTGCCATGGTGTACTGGTTATGCCATGAAAATTGGTAAATATTACAAATGAGAGAATTAAAACCATTATTTATTCATTTATTTTGGAAATCCTATTTTTAAACATTTACTTAAAATAGTAATGCTTAAGAATAACACTAAAATACAATCAAACAATTGTTGAGTATCTTTTTCTAATTCCATTACATGTTGCAACTCCTTTATTGAGGAAAAGCAAGCCCAAACCAAACAAAAAAAAAAGAAAAATAACATGAATAGGGTATTAAAGATCAATACAGAATCTTCTAATAAATGATCAGCATTACCCTCTGCATTTAACACATGCATACCTACCACCTCTTTCCAGTAGCAAAAAGACCAGGCAAGCAGGACACCAAATTCACCTGTGTGTAATGCATTTTGTGATTGCACAATGCATCAGCAACACAATGTTACTGTGTTTTAAAGAGTTTTATGAAGATATTCCTAGATTTAAGACTATACAAGGGAACTACAGAATTAAACAATATAACTATACATACATATATATATACATATATATATGTATATATATATATATATATGAAATTCTGTATTGTCAAACTTACTATTGTTTCTTGATAGAAAATACTCTTGGTTTGATCTTTACTTTTCCAAAGAGCCATATATCTCTTAGAATACTTGTTCTCTCTCACTGCCTTAAAGATTGCTATAAATAGCTTATGAGTTTTAATATCACCCAATACTTAAAAGTTTATTTCCTTCTAAATTAGCAATAAAAATACATCTTAAATGTACTGGAGTGTTATTAGGATTTTATTTTGAGAGTTCCTTGTGCTGTATTGGAGTATATCATTTGGAAGCAATGATTTCTCTAAACTGCTCAGTGGTTGTATGTCTTAGGAATGCAGCCAGCTTCCTGGTGAATCAATTTGTGTTAGCCGTGCAGTATAGATTTGCAGCAGCATAATTCAGCCTGACTACTCCAAATAATACTCACTCTGACAACACTTTGAAAGCAGCAAGGTAACTTGGAAAAGTATAGAATTGTCTTGAGATATCACATCCTCCAGCAGAATTCACAATTCTGTTACAAAAGCAACAAAATAGAAGCTGAATTGTGGTGTGATATAGTAAAGCAGCTGATAGATTGCACTCTGCACAAAAATTGCTAACTCAGTGCCCACTAGAGAAACCACAGAACTGTAGCAACAGTGAAAGTCCCAACTCCAGTTTTGTAGTGGGAAATGCCAAATGAATAACAGGTAAGTAATTGTGTAAATTGGTTAAATACACAATGACACATATATATTGCGATGCAACACCAGCGCAGTTTTTGTTTTGAGACATGGTCTCCCTAAGCTTCAAATTGCACTGGCTGATCATTAACTTTGGATTCTTCTGCTTCAGCCTTCCAGAGCCTGAAGTGATGGGCCTGCACCACCAGGCCTGGCTCACAATGAGAGTCTTTTTAAAAATATGAAGGCATCACAGAATGGTGGAGGAAGTGTATATGTTACTAGTTGAATCATTAGAAATGTTTTTTAAATTTTTCTTCGTTTATTTAAAATACAGTGCTAATTTAAGATTGGGAGAAAATGGTTTCAGCATAGGGATATTTAAATATTATATTTAACATTAGTTGAAGCATGTATAGAATTTATAAAGTAATTTAAAAATGATGTGCTCTTTTGATAAACAACATTTATTTCACAGTTTAAGAATGTTTATGTTATAAGCTGTTAAAATATCACAGTCTTTTTTTAAGCTATTTGAAAATTTTCCATATGTGTGATAGAAAAATGATTGCATTTTGGGGTAATTTGAGGAAAATATTCCCATGAGATGGCACAAAATAGTTGAAAGTTTATACTCATCAGCTAACTTTATATTTACAATCTGATACTCCATTTTTCATAGAAAAGTTTAATTTGAATTTCACTCAGTACTGTTATTTATTTAGTTATTATTGATATATATTTTATTGCTGTGCAACTGAAAATGTTTTGGTTGCTAATGTAGACATGTTTTAAGATGTATATTCCTATAGTTGCAAAAAATAATGCTATACACATAATAGATCTTTAATACTTTTGATTGAGTCATTGATTGGATTCTTAAATAAGGATATGGAAAAGATTAAAGTGAATTGTTAATCCTTGAAGACTTAGTTTGTCTTATTGAAGAGGCTGGTGACCTTTGGAGCTACCATTTTCACCTGCATTTCTTAAAGTTTGAAAGTGGGTATTCACCACTGCCCTTAAATCTCATATTACAGAGACATAATCAGAAGAATGTGAACTCTTGTTTCACCAAAGAAATGGACAGTTACTCTTATGCTTCCAAATAAAGAAAAGGGCTTTTAAAAATATTTTCTGCTATTTTTTTCTAAACTATCTTAAAAATCATTCTATCAATATATACCATGGTTAATTTTCATATTGCTTTTAATTTAAAGTACTAGGCCTCATACTGTGAATGTGAGTGGTGAGGAGACTTCCAATCAAGAGAGAAAAATAATTCCGTTTCTAGAAGAAAACATGTTTGATTTTTTTTAAAGAGAAGGACTAAATATCCTTATGTCTATATATTTGGGTTTTGCAATAGATAACATACTATATTTTCTAGTAGTACACATATGTTTGTCTTATTTTACAAAAGGAAAACATAGTAAAGAGAATAGAAGTAAGAGGAATATAATCAACAAGACAAATAGAGAGTAAGACACAAATAGAGAGTAAGACAGACAGACAAAAGAAAAGAAATACTGAGATATCAAGGTAAAATAACTCCTAGGGTATATTGTGATTGGTAAGGTATGCCTTTTTTTCATCTTAAGATACATATCTTAGATGGTTGCCATCTGGTCAGCCATAACAAAGTACCACCAACTGTGCAGCCAAGAGACAACAGAAATTTATTTTTCACACATCTAGAGGCTTGCAAGTTGGCAGCTGGTATAGGATGAGGTTCATGGATGGAGCCTTCTAGTTGGAGACTGAAGTTATGTTGGGCCAGTAATCAAATTCATGAGGAATGAATTTTTATGATTTAATCACCTTCGTAAGGTTCCACTTCCAAATGCCATCACTCTAATAACTAGGTTTCAACACATGAATTTCTGGAGAGGTTCAAATATTTAGACAAATAGCAAGACATGGAATTAGGATCTTCTGGTAAGTGACCACAGAACGGTGTGAAATTAGCTCAGTATTGCCTTGAAAACTGAAAATTACCTTCTCATTCCTTAGATTTAAATCCACAGTTATAATGGAGAGTCTAGTTATGTGGCACTAATTCAATATAACTATTTCAATACAATTAGCTATGTAGTAGTATTTCAATATCATAAATGGAAAAAATACATTATACTGAATTAAATGATCTGTTCTTGTTCTTGTTCTCCTCAGAAATACTACTATTGCCTTTTTGACAAGTTCAGCCACGCAGATCTACAGATTTGTTATCTGTGCAATTAAATCACTCCATTTATTTATTTCCTATTTTTGATCTTAGTATATGGTCCATCAATTTCTCAAAAGTTTGTTTTTATAGATATAAATTCTTATATATTATAAACATTTCCTGAAATCTGTGGAATAAATTCAAAAGAAAAATGACTACAAAACCTATAATAGTTTGATTAAATAAAAGAAATACAAGCAACTGATTTTTAAGGTATTGCACTTGATAACTATAGCAAGGGTAATTTTGAGGTGCATAGGTTTTCTACAAACTCATTTTGAGACTGACCTAAAGTATGATAATGCTCCTGGCTACAGAACATATCAACTAGAAATAAATGATCCTCTGCAATCATGAATCTCAGAAATTAGATGCAGGATGCATCAATGTGAGGGTATTGTTTGATGATATATAAATTTTTGTTTGGTTTTGGTTGAGGTGGAAGAGTTTGCACTGTTAAGACTGGTCCATGTAGCTCTGGAAACTTACTACAAGAAAGTACCATGATATAACTTTGGGTTTGTTGATCATAAGGTGTTCCAATACCCAGAGACAGGTATGTCCTGTGCAATCCGTATATTCTATTTCCAATCCATTTTCAATGAATGTTCCTTTATCGCTGTTTCTTATAATTAAAAAATTCCTATAATGAAGCTTTTTTGTAGGTTAAAAAAAAACAACAACAAAACTCTAGTTCTCTGAGTCCTTCCAGCAATGGAATACTTAATGTGATTAGTGCATAATTAATACAAATGCAAACAAAAGCCCCATAAATGGCAAAGAAAAAAAGTAAAATCACAGTAGGAAAGTTGACAAATGATATAAATAAACTATTGAGTTAATATAAAGTAATTTGGCAGCACTGAAAAGTATATAGATACTAACTGAATTGAGGAAAGAAAAAATAATATAAGAAAAGAAGTATTATTTAAAGCATTATCCTAGAAAATTTGAAAGAGGAAAACATATTTGAGTCTCTTGGCAATATGATATAAATGCAAATAACTAAATACCTTATTTTCTAGAATAAAACCAAGAGATATATAGGTTAACAGTGGGCTTTCTTAACTAATTTTATTAAAATATATTTGAGTATGAAAGACAGCCTAAACACTAACTGGTCTTTTAGAATTTATTTCTTAATTATCTACTAATTTATATCTTAATTATCTACTCATAATTTCATAATCTCATAGACTATGTTAAAATGGAGACTAATGTGTTATTTGGTGAGTAATGGTGCAATATATAATTCAATTTAGATAGACTTTTCTTTTTATGAATTTTTAGAGTATAATTCCTTCAAGTAGGGCATTTCCATGTAAGCCCTGATTGTAGAAATCAATAGCAGGAAAATCAAAACCCTTTGAATGAAGAGGTAGGGAAAGAACACTTTCCTTGCCTTGTCTATCTTTAATCTTGCTGGTTATTATGATCTGAATTATACTCTCCCTATAGTTCAGTGGTGAATCTCTAACTCTCAGTTTGGTGGGTTTTGGAGATGAGGCTCTTATGAGATAATTTCATTTAGATGAAGTCATTAGGATGGGACTTTCATGATGAGATTAGTGACTTTATAGAAAGAAGAAGAAAAGTGACCTCCCACTTTGTCTGCATTATGAGGACAAAGTGAGAAGGAAGCCATCTAAAAGCCAGGAAGACAGTCCTTCCTAGAAACTGATTATCCTGACATCTTGATCATAGGCCTCCATCCTCTATGAAAAACAAACATCTATTTTTTTTTATTATCTTCCTCATTGGCATTTATTACATAACATTTCTAACAAAACAAGTAACAAGTTCAATAAATGAATTCAAGTTGACAAGTTTCATTTTGACTCATTAGCTAATTTAGAAAAAAAAGCTATATTGATCAGAATGATAAAATTAAAAGTCACCCTTTCCTTACTACACATACAATTTTTAACTAAAACTCCATCTATACCTATCAGGTCTATGAAACTGTTTTACTCAGCCTAAGATAAGACAGTCCTTTTCATGCACCCAAACTTAATGTTTCTACATATGAAAAGAATTCCCAATGACTCTCAGAAATTAGAGACATGTCGAAGAATGCTAGCATGCTTCAAGCATGACTTATGTGGGACTACTCAGAATTTACTAATTTGTGTAATTAATGGGTAAGAGTTAAGAAGAGTCAGTTAAATCAAGCTTGACCAAAACAATGACTTTTCACTTTTCCTTCAAAAATTACTTATTAAATACAATATATTTTTATATAAACTATAGCATATGGTTTTATATATTCTATTGATCCAGAAGCATTTAGATTTGGTTGGTTTTTATGAATAAATTATTTCTGGAGAATTGAAATTTAGGTAATGTTGTATAATCATGTCCATGAACATAGCCAATTATGTCCATGAACATAGTCAATCGTGCATTTCATGCAGTGTGTTTACCACAACTGCAAAGGTACATTTGGCATCCAGTAGGCCCGAAATACAGTTTTTGTTTTGTTTCTAATTTTACTCTTTTATTCTTTAACATGTACTCAGTCCATTTAACTTTGTTAAGAGATTTATTTTTTTTCAAATAGGTTGTACAAGATTAAAGCAAAAATAATATATTAAACATTTTATATATTTTATCACAAACATAAACATTTCCATATTTTCTAACATATTTTCTACTGCACTGAGGTAGAGAAAAATAGTCTTATATCTAACAGCCTTGAAGATTTTCTTATTTATTCTGAAATTTTATCCACTCTACAGATAGCTAATTTCATAGCATTTTCCCATCTAATCGCTACTCTTTTTTCTTTTCTTCGATGAGAGAGTTTATGATTCTTGACTACATTTGCAACATTTTCCCACTCAGGCTTTACTCCTCTTAATTCCTTTGATGAGATTTTATGACTTGATAATTGATGACTTTATCTTTATCAAATTCTGTATATCCACAGAGTTTCCATACTGCATCTATCTTTGCATTTCTGATTCAATTCTTCCTGACTCTTCTCTAAATTGTAATTACCAGTATATAAATGGATTATAATTATATAATAAGCTAATTATACTTAATGCATATATTAACTAATTGTACACATCATGTTTTATTTTAGGTATGAAATGGATTTTTAACATTTTATTTCATATAGTCACTATATGCGTTTTTAAAACCAATACTTTAATTGATATTAAAAAGTAAAATAAGTAGATATTATCTTTTTCTATTTAATGATAAAAATGGATAAGTGAAACTTTGGGTTCTTGAAATTTTGCAAAACTTGATTAAAATTATTAAACACATGAAAAGGAAATTTAATTTATATTCACATTTTACTAATGTGGTAATTAGGGTGGAGTGCTAATTTGATTGACATTGAGATATGCTCTGGGGGTAGACAAAGCACACATCTGAGAGGGTTTTTGTGTATAATGGTGGTATAGCCATAGGTAGTATATATGGCCCCTGGAACCTTTCTCCCTGGGACTATTATCTGTTATGCTTCCTGCCAACCACAAAGTAAATAGCTTTGTTCCACCACACCAGCCAATGTGAAGTTTCTGCCTTTCAATTGGCCAATCATGGACTGAATTCCCTGAAATCATGAGCCCAATTAAACTTCTTCTTTAAATTGTGGGTGTAAGATATTGTGTCACTGCAATGAGAAAACTGACTAAAACAATAAATTATTTTTCCTAATCATGTTTTTATTTCTTAGAGTATTTTGACAATTAATGCATTTCCAGAAATATATTTTAATCTAGATTTTCAAATTTATTGATGTATAACTATTCAAAAAATAGTTATGTTTCAAATACATATTTGTACATGGTCTTTTCCCATTGTAATTCATGTTTTGTTTTCAAGATCTGTTTTTTCTTTATTATATCATAAAGTATATTTTTATTTTCACATTCAAAGATTATTTTTCATTTAAGCCTCCACGAATTATTGTTCATTTTATTATATTTTTTACTTTTTTGAGACAGTATCTTTCTATGTAGTTCAGGGTTGCCTAAAACTCACTATGTAGCCCAGATTAGTCTCAAACTCACAGTGATTCTCCTGACAGACTTCCAAGTGCTGGGATGACAGGAATATTTGTTTAATATTTTATTAATTTATATTTTATTTTAATCATTTTTTATTTTTTAAACACAAACCTCTTCACTTTCATGAAATTGCTGAGTGAAATATTTGTTTTATTTCAACCTTTTAGGGTTTTTTTCCTTTGAAGATGGATCAAATAGCAGCTTCTCGCTTGGAGAAGAAGTACATTACCTATGCCTACCATATTGTGAGCAGATTTTAAAATTATGCATTGACATGAAATTATACCAAAGCTCAATTAACTTTATGATTATTAAGCTGTAGAGGCCTCAAATATTAGAGTTTCAGTTGGCATTTCCAAATAATTGCAGTCTTCCAACCATCTCTTGAGAACATGTTTGATACAATGATATCTTGCCTCTCAGACTGGGTATCTGTTACCTGACAACTCCATGAAGAGAAAAATAAGCACTCAACTCAGTTCATGCAATATCCCTAACTCAGAATCTACTAATAAAAATAAAAATGGTTTTGAGTTTTGGAATAGTTGGTTATGCAGCAGTGGATAGAATTAAAGTAGTTTGGTACTAACAGTGAGGCATTCTTGTAGCTAAAGATTAAAATATGTGATACTAGCATTCAGAGTGAGTAGTTGATAAGATAGTAGGGTCTAGAGGAGGAATTTGGAAAATTAGTTTCAAGGTGTATGTCATTGAAAGCTCAAAAAAAAGTGAAAAAAACATTTGGAAGCTGAAGACAAAAATAATTTAAAAAAGAATATTATATAGGGGCACAGAGTTTAAAAATATTTTCACCAGTGCTAATGTAAAAAATAAAAAGTATATCTATAGAATAAATGGGTCTGACAAGATTATTGCCACCATGTAGAAAGTATAAATATTTTAGACGAATTTTCTATGATACAAAACGAGATTTGCTAAAGGAAGACTTATTCATTTGGTCAGCAAAATAATCTAAAAGAACAAAGTTGGCTGGGTTTAAAAATAAAGGCATGTATCATCTTAACTTTCTACCAGTAGAAATTTCTCTAATTTGGAAAGGACCTTAGGTTAAAGTGGAGATTATAGATATTCTAGATGAAATATTGTTCAGATAAAGAGGAAGCCAAAGGTTACCTATAAAACTGCTTTGATCTTTAAAAAATTTGAAGTAATAATGAATAGACCCTTTCCAACAGACAAAAGGCCCTTCAAGGGTTTACTTTGAAGACATTTTGGGTAAAAATTCAAAGGTTCTAAAATTTTCCAGTGCTTTGTCCTTTAGTAGTCTCATAGAAAGTGTAAGGTAGTAAATGAATTCTGACAAAAATTGTAGATGTATGGCTTCTAATGGAATGGATTCTACATTATTTAAGAAAAGTCACACTAAGCTTTTGTAGAACTTGTAGAATCCAAGGAAGGACAGAGGCAGTAGATAATTAATAATAATCTTTAAATTACTGCATTTTGGGGGTTAAAAAGTCAATCTTTTAAAAAGATCTTATTTTTTATCAAAAAGAGAGGAGAATTATTTGGTTAAACCTAGAGTAGAGAGTGTTGAGCAACATAGAACATAGTTAAGTAAGTGCAAAGGAATTGAAGTTATCCCCTGTATATTATCAGACCATAGTGCGATGAAATTGGAGATCAATAGCAAA
>NW_004624744.1:8856134-8875683 GCF_000247695.1 Heterocephalus glaber | reverse complement strand
TCTCTCCTGTTTCTTCATTGACTCCAATCAGTCTTATGTTATTCTTCTTTGCATCACCTAGCAGCTACTGGATTGATTTCTCATGTTTCCTTATCATTTTGAAGCAATTTTTCTTTTCCTGGTCATTAATTGGAATCTTATCTTCTATATCTGAAATTCTGTCCTCACATTTGCTCATTCTGTTGTGTAAACTTTCAAATGAGTTTTTCATCTCCTTGAAATCTATTTGCGTCTGTTTTATGGATTCCATTTGTTTCCTATTTTGGGATTCCGTCATGTTCCTCAGCTCCTCTCTGGATTTATTAATTATGTCTTGCACTAGGAGAACAATTTCCCCTTTTATCTGAGAAATTATTTCTTTTTTCATTTTTTCCAGTTCCCCTTTTGTTGCCAGTTCAGTGGGTCCAGGTGGTTGCGTATCATACTGTTCCATCTCATTTCCCTTTGGGGTTGCTGTAGGTGATCTGGAAGTCTGATTTTGAGACTTATTTATGTGTTTTCTCATTTCAATTGCGGGGAGGGCTGTTGGCACCTGTACAGATTACCTCCTCTTAGCTGGGAGAGGTGGGACAAGGGCCAGGAGCAGCAGTAGGGATGGTGGCCCAAAAGCCCTTTCCTGTGGGCTGGGAGCAGTGGGAGGGATGGTGGCCAGGAAGCCCCTTCCTCTGGACCTGGAGCAGTGGGACAGCAGCTCAGAAGCCCCTACCTCTGGGCCAGGAGTGGGGGAACTCAGTACCGTGGTCTGGTGGTCCGGTTTCCTCTGCATCTTTGTAGTGTTTAACCAGGTGTCTGTCTGTCTGCAGCGGGCTGATTAGGCATGTTTTGCAAAACTCGCGATCACGGTACGGCATCCGCAGGCCTTTCTGTCTGCAATATGTATGAATTTAAAAAGTTGAATGAATAAGACTTAAAAATTCTGAACAACCCAATATCAATCAATAAAATTAAAAATGTAATTAAAAACTTATCAACTGAGAAAAGGCTAGGTCCTGATGGCTTCACTGCTGAATTCCACAAGATATTTAGAGAGGAACTACTGCCACTACTATTTAAACTTTTAATGATATTGAAAGGGAAGCAATACTCCTGAATTTATTACTGAAAGCAAGCATCACATTGACCCCCAAAGCAGAGAAAGACCCAACTGAAAAAGAGAACTATACGCTAATCTCACAAATGAATATAGATGCAAAAATCCTTAATAAGATATTGGCAAATAGAATGCAGAAGATCATCAAGAAGATCATACACCCTGACTAAATAGGATTCATGCCAGGTATGAAGGGATGGTTCAACATATAAAAATTAATCAATGTAATACACTATATCAATAGAGCCAAGGACAAAAACCATATGATCATCTCAATAGATGCAGTAAAAGCATTTGACAAAGTCCAACAGATATTTATGGTAAAAACCCTGCAAAAAGTTGGAATAGATGGTCTCTACATCAATCTGATAAAAGGCATCTATGAAAAACCAACAGCCAATATCATACTAAATGGTCAAAAACTGAAATCCTTCACACTAAAATTAGGAACAAGACAAGGATGCTCATTATCACCACTCCTATTTAATATAGTTTTGGAAACATTAGTTGTGGCAATTAGGCAAGAGAAAGAAATATAAGGAATAAAGATAGGAAATGAAGAAATCAAACTGTCATTATTTGCAGTTGACATGATACTCTATATAGAAGACCCAAGAACTCCACCAAAAGTCTCCTAAACTTAATAACCAAATTCAGTAGTGTAGCTGGATACCAGGTTAACACACAAAAATCAATAACTTTCTTCTACATGAGCAACAGTCTCACTGAGAGGGAAATAGGGCAAACAATTTCTTTTGCAATAGCATCCCAATAATTGAAATACCTAGGAATCAACCTAAATAAAGAAATCAAAGACCTCTTCTCTGAAAATTATAGCACTCTGAAAGCAGAGCTTGAAGATGATATCAGAAAATGGAAAGACATCCCCTGCTCCTGGGTAGGAAGGATCAATATAGTGAAAATGGCCATACTTCCAAAACTTCTACATAGATTCAATGTAGTCCCAATTGAAATCCCAGCAACAAACTTCATGCACCTTGAGGAATCAATACAAAAAATTATTTGGAACAAGAAGTGACCCAGAATAGCAAAAGGAATTCTAGGTAACAGAGATATGGCAGGGCGTATCACAATCCCCAACTTCAAACTATACTACAAAACTACTGTGATAAAAATAGCATGGTACTGACAAACAAACAGATATGAGAACCGGGGGAACAGATTAGTAGATGCCTAAACAACTCCAAACACACTCAGCCATCTCATCTTCAATAAAGGAGCCAAACGCCCTCACTGGAGAAAAGTCAGCCTCTTTAAAAATGGTGCTGGAAAAATTGGGTTTCAACTTATCAAAGATTAAACGTAGACCTATATCTCTCACCGTGCACTAAACTACAATCAAAATAGCTTAAAGATCTAAATATTAAAACAGAAATGCTGAATCGCCTGGATCAGAGGTTAGGTAGAACTCTTGAAGACATTGGTGTAGGAAAAGATTTTATGAACAGAACCTCAGTTGCTCGTGAACTAGCACAATCAACAAGTGGGATCTCTTCTTATTAAAAAGCTTCTGCACAGCAAGAGAAACCATCAGCAGTGTGAAGAAGCAACCCACAATGTGGGAAAAAATTTTCACCAGCGGTCCCTCAGACAAAGGTCTACTATCTCGAATCTATAAAGAACTTAACAAAATCAGACCTCCCAAATTTAAAGAACCCATCTAAAAATGGGCATCTGTAATGAACAGACATTTCTCAGACAAAGAAGAAATAGGAAATAAACATATGAAAAAATGTTCAATATCACTGGTCATTCATGAGATGCAAATGAAAACAAAGCTGAGATTCCACCTCACTCTAGAAAGAATGGCTGCTATCATTAAATCAACCGATAACAAATGGTGGTGTGGCTATGGGGAAATAGGAACCCTGCTCCACTTTTGGTGGGAGTGTAGACTGGTGCAACCACTGTGGAAATCTGTATGGAGATACCTCAAAGAACTAAAACTAGAACTCCCATTTGACCCAGCTATTCCCCTCCTGGGTGTCTTCCCCCCAAAACTAAAAGAATAATACCACAGTGATGTATGTGAACCCATGTTCATAGCAGCACAGTTTGTAATATCTAAAACTTGTAAGTAGCACAATTGTCCATCAAGTGGAGACTGGATAAAGAAAATGTTGTTTTTTTTATTAAAAGGAGTACTACTCAGCCATAAAAAATGAGAAATTAGAAACATCTGTAGCTAAATGGATACACATAGAGACAATACTCTTAAGTGAAATAAATAGGACACACATGTGTAAATACTGAATAGTTTCTCTAGTGTGAGAAACTGAAAGCGTAAATAAGGACTAAAACATATAATAGATAATGTGAAATAGGAAGAAAAGGGGCAAAGGGGAAGGGGATGTAGGTTGGGTACTGAAAGGAAAGAAGGGAATGGAATTAATATAAGAAAATGAAAAATGGGAACAATGTCTTTGTAAATGGGGAGGGATGGAGGGGTTGAAGGGAGGGCAGGGGAAGGGGGAAAAATAAGAACCAACAGAGATTATGTAAAGGTGCAAATTTCCAATGATGAATGTCATTATATTGTATACCTAAAATGCACCAATAAAATAGTATTTTAAAGAAGAGTTTTGAGCAAGAATCATATAAGTTATTCTCAGAAAGCTGTTATCATTCCAAATATTACATGTGCCACATTAATTTCAGATATCCTATAGGACAGTCACAACAGTTGTTTTTGTTAGGTAAGTGTCCACAGCAGTTACCATTTGTGTTTCCCTCCATTGTTGTTTGTTAATGTTCAGTAATTTTAATTTTAATTTAGCAGATCATAGAAGAACAATTGTGTCTGAGAAGATGTGGCACCTCCAGGACAGAGATTTCAATGCTGATAGATTTGCTGAGAGTTAGTTTCTGGTTATATAAAGAATTCAGTCTTTCAATATTAATATGATCTGTAGATAAAAGATGTATATATATATATATATATAAAATGTATATATAGAGAGAGGTATTTTATTCTCTTATAACAGGTTTCTGAATTTGACTATTTTTTTTTCTGAATCTAAACTTCAAAAATAGAAATCAGAGATGTTCATTCTTATGCATTAGTTTTTTCTTTCTTCATATTTTGAGTTAAAATTTATTTTTCTACTTTCTTAAAGTTGAATCTAGATCAATAATTTGAAAATAATTCTTTTCTAATATAAGTAGTAATGTAATTATTAAATGCAGATTTCACAAATTTTGATATGCTTTGTATATATTTTCATTCAATTAAAATATTTTCTAATGTATGTTCTGATTTTGTAACTGTTTAATGTTTATATGTAAATTTAAATTACTAATATTTGAGGCGTTTTGACAACTATATGTTATGATTACTACTTTAATTTTGTGAGGTTAATGTGCTTTGCAAGATTATAAATATTTTATATTCATTGGGAATCATTTTTAGGCTTAAATGAAGTTCTGGTTGTTGACAATCCCTTGTACATTTAAAACAGATGTGTTTTCTAGAGTTTGAGGGTAGAGTTTTAAATGAATATCAATTGAATGAATAAATGAGTGTATAAAAAATATGGACACATCAAAATTGTACAAGAAATGACCTTGAAGTTCCCAGTAACTAAAATCAGAGTAATCTGAAAATAAAATGAGTATGTAACATCATAATCCCCCAAAATATGTTTAAGTCTATACTGACATTAAGAACTGGAGAATAATGACTATATAAGGGAGAAGTAAAAACTCTTCCTTATGAGTGAATTTCAGTTCATAAAGTTAGGAATGAAGCAAAAGGAAATCTACTTTTATGTTAACATAACCATAATTGTTACATGGAATATCTTCCAGTGGATGTGAAATTGAGTAGATGCAAGTTCAAACTAAAACTGAATACTTGCATAATATCAAACTAATTCTTTAAAGTTATGATGGAATTAATGGTAAGAATAATACACCAGGTAATTTTTATAGACACCATTAGAAGCCCCATGAGTAAGGTCATCTTTATCAGGAACATGAACACACATCAGGAAAGCCCTGAAATAATGTACTAAGAAAGGTATATCATACCTGTAATATTTTTAACATAAATGAATTACCCCAACTTAATTTTGGAAAAAAGTTACTAGATAAGCTAAAATTAAGAGAATCATAAAAATATAACTAATAAGTATGGGAGGGTTAAAGTCCTGAAAGACAAGAAAACACTAAAGAAGTGTGATGATTAAAGGAAACAAAGAACACATGACAACTAAGAGTATGTAGGATCCTGAGTTGGATCACAAAAGAGGAAAAAGAAAAAGTGAAAAGAGAATTAAAAAATAAAAACAAAGTTTTGTACATAGGGAGGAGAGGGAGCTTGAGGGGGAGAATAGGATAAAATAAAATAAAATTTATTAATAAAAAAGAAAAGAGGATAAAACATTGTGTGAAAAGTGAAACCTTAGGCTATCCTTCCTTTAGTAAATAATTTTGTGCCAATGTTAGCTTCTTAAATTTTATAAATGTTGTATTTCATGTAAAATACTGATCCAAGTAGAATCTGGAAGAATAGAAACTCTTTGCACCATTTTTGTACCTTTTCTACAAGCCCTCAATTATTTCAAACATAAAAAGAAATGGTTAAAAGGCAGCAGTAAGGAAAATAATGATTTAAAACAACACAACATCAACACCAATTACTCTGAAAAAGCTGAACAAAACTTTCTTCAAACTTGTCTTTTATTTTTTCAAAATGTTTTTTATAAAAAATGCCTGAAATGTACCAATGATTAGAATGAATAATCAATAATGCAAAATAGGAAGAAAAGGTCCAAAGGGGTAGGGGTAGTGGGAGGGGCAGGGGAAAGGAAAGAAGGGAATGGAATTAATATAAGAAAATGAAAAATGGAAATAAAGTCTTTGTAAATAGGGAAGGGTGGAGGGTGTGAAGGGAGGGCTAGGAATGGGGAAAAAATAAGAACCAAGATGCATCATGTAAAGGTACAATTCCCAATGAGAAATGTAATTGTGTTGTATACCTACAATGTACCAATAAAAGAATTTAATAAAAAAAGTTAAACTTTTTAAAAAGATAATAAAGTGAAATGAACAGACATAAATATTGTTTGAGAGCCTAAAATAAAACACACAAATTTATAAGTATAGCCATAGTAGCTTATTACAATATAATTAACTAAAATATTGCTGATCATTAATAAGGATGGTGCTGACTCAAGGACATTCAGGTGTAACAGTGATAGAACCACAAAACCATCACTGTATCAACTGAAATTACTTCAGCATGAGTATGTAGAAAAGAAAACTTAGCAATTCTTTTATAAGAGTATTGGGAAGATAGACTCCACTATATGTGTGGTAGCGAAGGAAAGATTCTTTTAATAGACCAGTAGTTCCAATAACCAGTGGGTTCTGGAAACATAACAGTCCATCATATCAATGATCACTGACTTTAAACACTATAAATACACTGTAACTGTCTTTTGTGTCAAGAATCTGCAATCTGAAAGGTATGCAAGAACTATAACTTACAATGGCATGGTCCCTAAATATGACTTTCTGATGCTAAGAAGGAGCCATCACCATTCACTGGATCTGTAATCAGCACTGTTAATATTCATAGGAGCACTGCTCCAAACCCTCCATACTTGCCAGTAAAGGAAAAACGTATCATTTGTCCTTCCCTTGTCTAGGTTAATTTCAAGAAATGTCAACAACAATGTCTTGATAATGCTATTATTAAAGTTCATCGGTAATGACTACCCTGAAAGAGAGAAAACATATTTAGGATGTCTTTATTAGTATGAAGAAGAATTTATGTTAAAGATTTTTTTTTTGTATATTTCTATAACTCTCAGTATATTTAATGAGCCTGAGCTTGGCAATTTTCAGTAAAACTGTATCCATTTCCTGTATAAATTATCAGCATACCATCATTTTTATTTCTAATTCTAATCATAAAAACTGAAAACGTTAACTATTGAGCAAAACCAAATACCAAATTTCTTGTCAATTATTACTTGTTTTTCTTTAATACTCAAAGAAACTGAGTCAATTTTCTTTCTGTATTTACAATCTACAAAATCAGTTTTCTTATGTGTAAGTTAGCATTCTTTCAGAATTCCATTCCATTTGCTATATTCATTGTTTAATTTTTTTTCTAGTGTTAGCAAAGATGAGCTAACAAAATGTGAGTTTTAAGCTCATTAAATTATTTCACCTTATCATTCTGAACTCCCAATTTTACATGTACACAACTCATTAAATTCTTTCACCTTATCATTTTGAACTCCAAATTTTACATATACACAACACACACACATCCACTATTCATCGTGGGTAGGCATAAAAAAATGACTGATACCTTAGAAACAGTGAAAATAATAATCAAAGTGATTGGAAGAATGAGTTATTTTGAAGTACAAGAGGCTGGACTGAGTTTAAAAGAAATTTTTTTCTACTTACTTGACTTTAACTGAAATTATGCAAATATCACTGTGGCTTTTCACAGAGCAAAAAACATATGACTTGGTGGCATATGTTAAGACATGTTAAAAACAGTGGATAAAATAATACAAAGACTATCACTTTCAAATTAGGTATGGAACACAGTATTTAACTTATGTAACATTAATTGTTAAGTTAAAGTGAAAGAAGCAATGATTTGTTTTTAATGTAATATTGCATTAAATAATTAATTTTTATGGAAAGAAAAATTGATTTCATCAGCTTCCCCTTCTAAATGATTAAATGTAACATCATCATGTCACAAGTCTGCTTTTAGTAATATGGTAAAAGCTATTTGACTACTACACCCTCATAAATAATTTAATGATACTTACCTAAAAATATGTGCGGTGCATGCTAAATAAGATGTTAAAATTTTAAGCCATTTGGGAGTCAACATTACATAAACTGTTTCTCCTACTCTGAAAAATATTTGGGAATGCATCAAACATTTGTCAAGTAGACAAACACAAATGTACTTTAAATCATTGAAAAATTCACAGGAAATTTTATAAAATAAGAATTACACCATACGATATAGTTTCTTTAATGATATAAATAGTTTAACTTAGTATAATAAAGACTACAGTGGATTCAGAACCAAAAGATCTGAGTTCAATTGCCAAATCTAAAATTAACTATGTGATGTAGAGAATAAAAATCTATTTTACCAATCTTTGTACTCTCTTGAGTGGTAGAAAAATACTATTTGTGAAACACATCCAGTAGTATACAGGACTATTTTTTTATTTATAAAAGTATAAGTTAGATTTTTGTGTGTATGCTTTTTGAATTTTGGTAAGGACATAGATTCACATATATCGATCGCCAGTGATGATATAAAACAGTTCGATCAGTTTAGAGTTTTCCTCTACTGCTTCTTTGTAATCAACTCTGACCCTACTTTGTATTTTAGTGTGTAATTTTTCCAGCTGTAATGTAATTAAAATAGAACAATATGTGGCATTTCACATCTGACTTCTTTCACTTAAAAATGCATTCGAGATCCATATGTAAATTTTATGTAATAAAATATGCTCCTTTTTTTGCTAAATAGCGCTCCAACTTTTACAACATATGCACATGTGAGAGGGTCAATTTATGAATATGTGGATTGTTTTCAGTTTTTCTTGGTTATCAGTAAAGATATTATATCAGTATAAATTTTGTTTGAACATAAATTTTCATTCTTTTAAGGTAAATTTTTAGGAGTACAATATTTTTATCAAGTATTATCTAATTCAGAAAAATGCTAATAACTGTCCAAAATGGCTTTCCCAGTCTGCCATCTAAACAGAAGTGTAAAAGAATTCTAGTTGCTTTGCATCCTCTCCAGAAGTTGATGTTATCAGTTATTTATTTGCATTATTAATTTTTGATGGGAAGTGATATTTTAATTAACTGGTGACATCTGATTGAAATTTTAATTTGCATTTTTGTAAGTCTGAATGAAGTTGACAAAATTTTCATATGCTCATTTGTTATTCAGATATTATCTTTGTTGCAATTTCTACTTAAATTTTTACTCAAGTAGTTATGAGGTTATACTTTTATTGTTGTTTTGACAGTTGCTGATCTATTCTAGATACGAGTTCTTTTTTAATAATATGATTGCAAATATTTTCATTCTTTAACCTGTGTGTTTTGTCATATCAAGAGTTTTAATACTGAAGTCCTATTTATGTTTTTCTTTTATGAATATTACTTTGATATTGTACCTAAACTTATCTGTTTAGTTTGTTTGAAAAATTTTTCTATGCTACTTATTTCCAAAATTAAAAATTCTATAATTAGAATTATGATTCACCTTGAAGTAATTTTGAGCAAGTTGTGGGGTTTAGGTTTATGGTTTTAGGTCAAGGGTTAGGTTTTTGCATATGAACAGCTATGTTCCACCATCATTTGTTGTTAAAAAAATATTTTTATCCCCGTATTCTTTTGTGACTCTGCTGTAAAATTTGTTGACTCTATTTATGTAGATCTATTGCTGGAAATTTTCTGTTGCATTGACCTGTATGTTTATCATTTCATTAATATCACCTGCCCTGATTACTTTAATCATGTTTCCATTTGGAGTAGGGTGAGCCTTCTATTAATATTATGTTGACTATTCAATTTTCTTTGGAAACTTAATTTTCTGCATTTCCATATAAAGTTTAGAAAAAGTATATTGATAAAAGGCATACTTTAGATAAAAATTCATGGAATACGGGCCAAGAGCAAATTATAACCTCTCCATATAGATGGCTAATTTTTTAACTTTTCAAATATTTCGTATTTTTAGAATATCTACCTGATAGTAATTTTTACTTTAGTTCTGTAGTTGTTCATTCAAGGACATTCTTCATGAATTTTTAAAAATTTGTTAAATTGGGCTTTAAACCACAGAATATGTTATATCTTGATGAATATGCCATGTTTGCTTTTAGAAAAAATAGCTTTAGTGCTGTATAATATGTCAATTACTTTGATACTAATATTCAGATTTATATTCTTACTCATTTCCTGTATTTTTATGGTATCCATTCCTGGGAAAAGTGTATTGAAGCACTTATTTATTTCTTTTTTGGAGTCTATTAATTTTTTCTTCCTCTAATGCTATTTTTAAGTCCATCATTCTTTATAAGTTCTAATTCCTTGAAAATTAAATTATCCATCATTATATGCTACCCTGTTTATTTCTGGTAATATCCTTTTTTTGAAGCATACTTTTCTCATAATTACTTCAGTTTTATTTTTTAACCTGTATTTTCATAGCATATATTTCTGTTATTTGACTCTTAATTTGTATATGTCTTTAGCATACTTTGCCTTATAATCTTTGTAAGTAAATTATGTTACTTATTATGTTTTCATGGTTTACCAATAAAATAATACAAATTCATTTCTTCACTGGATGGCAGATAGATAAAATTTAATTGATTATCCTAATTTTTAGCCTTCAATACTTAGAAGTGTAACACAAATATCATTCAGTGTTAATTACCTTAAAATTACTTCTGCAGAATCCTAGAGCGCTCTTATCCTTGAATTTTCTGAATTATTTCTTCTGCTTGTCTTTTATTTCTATCTGGGATTTTTCCAAATATCAGATCCAATCTCCTTTACTTCCAATTTAATTTTCTATTTATTTCTGTTGTAGCCGAATCTTTAAAACATATCTAAATACAAATGACTTACAGGAGGTGGATATTTTCTGTTGTTGAAAAATACTTGTTAAATTCCTACCCCTGTAGATCTCTCACAGACCAGTCTGCTCCATCATATCATATTCAGTTTAGAGCAATTTGCTATTTCTTTCTTGGTTTTCTTCAATACATTTTTTAGTTCCTTGTTCCAAATTTTTCCTCTTATTTTGCATAGTTAGTTCTCAATGACCCATAAATCACATAAGCACTAAAAATTCATAGGTATGATCATTCTTTTTACTAACATGAAAAAATAAAAATAAAAACTACTCCCTTAGTAGCACAGAGTGTTATCAGGCACACTAACTTTGTAAGAAGAAGCTATGGGTTGCTCATATTCTTCTTTGATATAGTTTTATTTTTTTTAAATTTTTTTTTTTGGTACTGAGGATCAAACTCGAGACCTTGCGCTTGCAAGACAGGTGGCAGAACCACTGAGCTAAATCCCCAGCCCGGATATAGTTTTCTTATATCTGTTTATTATTAATGATTTTATAAATTAATTTTGAAATTTATTTAAAGGTTGAATAGAGGCAGACCTTTTATGTCAAAATTATTCTCATTGATTATTCAAAATTAAACTTATTTAGATAATCATTTGAAGAATTTTCCTCCTCTATTTTCCTTAAACTAATAACAATTAGCTGTTGTGGAGATAGAGATAAAGAAAAAAGTAGAAAAATGTATTATTCTTGTGAATCGAGTGAAATGTTATTCTTAGCCTTTCCCATGAATCTAATATATTACGTTTTCAAGAATTAACCAGTTCTATCCTTGCAAGAGTGTTGTTGGGTGCTGGGAAATTAGATGCTCTGGCACCCATGTGTATTCACAAGGGACCTTTCACACTGACTGTTCCATACCAGTTACTCCTCTACAACTTGAAGAATCAGCCAGAGCGGGGAAATAAAGACTCTCATACTGAAATATTTTCTCCCATCTCTAAGACCATTACAGACAAATAGGAGTAAATAAAACAGCTCATATGGTGTTGTGTTCATTAGAGTTTGTTTCTCCAGTGAACTGCAGGTATAGAAATGAGCAATTGACTTTTCAAAGGATGTATGAAGAAGGTGATGCCAAAAGATGCAATCTCTAAGTAATTGCTATGTCACAGTGTGAAAACAGTTACAGTGACTATGTACTTATTCTTTTCCAAAATAGCATTATATTTGTATTTGTTAGCTTTCCTTATTTTCTTCTCTTCAATCAAAGGGATTCCAATTGTGCTATCCTGTGAATGGAACATAATACAGCTATTCGTTTTCATTAAACTCAACTTAGAAAATGGCTTATGGAGCTTAGCAACAAGGAAAAAAGCAAGAATTAAGCAGAAGCTTTTCTGATACTGAATTCTGTGAATGAGTTGTTCATCAGGGAAAACCAATAATATATTTAATTCCTTTGAAAAAAATTTCTTGGTACATAAAAGGACAATTTAGGTGGTTAAAAAACTTGAAAGGGATTCCATAGGAAAAGGGAAAATCTAAGGGAAAAGGGAAAATCTGTATCTAAGATAATATATGTTGCAAATCTAGTATTTTAAATAAGAAATAATTCAGTGCACAGGCATAACCAAAATATCTAAAAAAATATTTTTAGTGTGTAAAAAAAGGACAACTTATGTTTTAGTGTTGATATTCTGCTTTTGACATTCAATCATTTCTGTGCCTATAATATTCATGTCAAAAAATTTACCAAAATACAAACATATTATGATTTTGATTTAACTTTTTCTGTTTTGAAATATGCTTACTTTTAAAAACTTGTTTACTTTCTACTCTTCATCTATTGTGTAATGAAAAGATATCCCAGAGTTTCCCTCAAAATACTAGATTTTATGAATCCTCAAACTTCAAGAAATTTTCAAAGCCTTCCCACCTTCGTTCAGCCAAACCCCAAGCCAAATTTTTAGACACAACCCTTCTTTACTTCTCTGATATAGTGATTTTTTTCCACTGGGTTCACTTCACTTAATTACCTTTCCTTTTGTTATCTACACCAAATGCCATAGGTTGTGCTCTTTTGGTTGCTTTCTTTCTTAGAAATTTTTTCTCTCACAGTCTGGCACACTTATAATTCTACCAAATGAGTTCTAGCATATAAATTGGCTTAGAAAAACCTTCCACTTGGCCACTATATATATCATGTTACCATTTGTTTTCCTAACACTATCACAATACAATAATAAATTACCTTTACTTACTTATTTACTTATTTTCTTCTTCAATTTACTGAAATGTAATCTCCAAAGAATGAGTGAGCCAGGATGGAAAATTATTTCATGAAGAGGAATGGGAGATTCTTTTGGTATAGTTCTTAGGGAAGTTGACTGGAAAAACAAGAGTTTAGCCTGACAAAAATGAGATACTCAGTTAATTGTCTTAACCAACATGTATGAAGAGTAACATAATTATAGACTGTGGAGGGGAAAGAGGGTAATTGAACTGAGGTAAAGAATGATTAAACATCTTGAAATTATTTGGAAATAAGGTGGAACAAATAATGTCTCTACAGAGTGCATATCTACTCTTTGTGATATAGACTGGTGAAAGCGTACTGCATCTGCACATACTCATTCATTAACCTAACATGTTTCAAGGCAAATTATGAAAATATACTTGAAGAATGTGTGGCAAAGACATGTAGAATGAGGTCAAAGTATGGAGGCAGACATTAGAGCTGGGATTCTCTGATCATTTCTCTCTTGACCATAGGAATGGAAAGTATCCATAGATAAAGAAAGATGGCTCACATCTAAATCCTTGTAAATTAATATTTTCTAGAAGATATGCATTTATAGATTTCCTTAGCACAAAGTTCCTGCTTTAAAGTTTTTTACAGTTTGTAAATACAAATTCCATAGATTTATGGCATGTGTCTACCAGGAAATTCTAGTAATGTAAAGGACTTTGGGGAGTATCAAATGGAGATATTCCATAAACTTACTCTCCCTTACAAGGTGACCTGAAAACCTCACTGAGAGAAACTCTTTTAGTGTAAAGTTTTGAGAGTAAATCCACAGCCTGTGAGAGAAAGTGTGTATGTGTGTGTGTGTGTGTGTGTGTGTGTGTGTATTTCAGAGCATTATATATTTAAGAACAATGAAAGATGAACCATAACTTAATTTTATTGATGTCTAATTGTTTAAATTTGTATTAGTAGTTCAAAAAAATGGTAAAAATAATAGGATAATTTACAGTATGAATCTAAGATACAATCTGCTACCTATAAGAATAAAAGTAGTGTTAATATTAAGTTGTCAATTCATTTTAAAATTAAAGTAATGGTATATGGGAAAGTAGAAAATGAAAATGCTTTGAGATTTTAGAATCATATATGGTTTTTATCTCTATGTGAGGAATACTGAACACACAGATATACCCTATATTTTAATTTTTAAAAAATGAAGATTACATAAAACTATAAGCCACAGTATAATGGAAATTTTGTCAAAATATTTACCCTTAAGAGATACTTGAAATAAAATATTGTGTAAGAGTTCATAGATTTCACTTGTAATCACGAGAAGTTTAAAACTTTGTCAGTTGTTTTATATTTTAAAAATAGATGGATTAAAGCAGATTGTAAATCTTATGTGTGAGTGATTATTTGTATAGACCAAATGAAACCTAAATAACAAACCAAGGAAATCATCAGTTTTTAAAGTGCAGGCCAGTATACAGTAGTAGATGTTTTGAATTGTGCTTTCAACATGCCTAGAGCACTATGAATAAATTACATGTCTTCTGTTCCATTTGTGTCTAAAGCAAAGATAGAGTTGGAGGACTCTATTTCAACCTTTTATTCTCTGTATTTTCCAATTACTAAAATTATTATTAACTCAATAAACACATTTTATTAGTTATTTCTATAGAAGCACAGAAAAACTGGAATATATAAAGACAGTTGCATTCTTTAACAAAAATTATCTTGTCGTTAAACAAAAATTCATTTTTTCTATGTATATACAATAACCCATGTAGATATCTAATAGCTATTTAATAGAACCAATCCAGTGCATAAAACTTCATGTTTCATTTAATAAGCATATGTCGTTTCACATGCTTATTGAAGTATATAGACATGATGGGGAAAATCAACAAATGTAAAAGATGATTCCAGTTTTCAAAGAGATAATAAACTGGTTAACAAAAATAACTAAGCATGGGGCCAGGGATTTAGCTCAGTAGTTCTGGTGCCTGCCTCACAAGGGCAAGGTCCTGAGTTAGATTCCCGTTACCAAAAATAAATAAATAAATAAATAAATAAGCATAAATCAGTTTTAATTTCATTATGTTTCCTCATCTGTCAAATTTCATAGAAAAGTTGTGCAGTGAGTGAAATAATGCATTAAATATACTCAGCAGTATACCTGCCATATACAAACCAGAAGCTGAATTCTACAGTATTATTTTATATTAATCAATATATTTACTATAATATTTAAAATTTTATTAACAACATATAATTGAAAATTGTTGTTAATACTGTTTTGTCTTAGATAAGTTATATGCCTCTTCATGTTTAGTTATATGTTTTCTGAATACATTAAAGGCAAGTGCAAAAAGTGAAGGAATTCTTGAACCTTTTACCCACACATAAAAAATTCTTCTGACATTTTACTTTTTTACTTGACTTTCCTTCTAAAAGCAAAAGAAATGTCTATTTATTTCTCTGAAAATACTTATATCCTTGTGTTTTCAAGTTAAGATTTAGAGTACAGGTGAAGGCATAAAATATATTAAGCCTTTGCAGTGATATGTTTAGGTAGTGACAAAAATACAACAGTCTAACAAAGATTCAAAGAAATGATACTTCTTCTGGATTAGATGACTCTCATATTGTTGTTTCCCACAGAAATGTTAATGCAACAGGAGGCAGGAAGAATTAACAGGGAAGGATGAGGCATAAGTACACTTCTAAGGGAAAAGTGCCTGGACAGTTATTATCATTAAAAATTGGACCAATCTTTTAAGCAGGTTGCTGCTGCTCAAAAAAAAATTGATTATCCCTCCCGGTCTCTGAATATCTAATGCATGATAAAATAAAAAAAATTAGTAATAAATTTCACTGAGGAGGTAGCATATCTGTATACATTAAACTATAAATTACTTATGAAACACACTGAAGAAGATAGAAATAAATGGAAAAATACCTGTGTTGATTCACTGAAAATACTAAAATTAATATCCTCAAAATCTCCACATACCAAAAGCTCTCTACACAATCAGTGCAATCTCTATACCAATTCTAATGATATTTTTCACAGAAATAGGAAAAAATATTAAAATTTGTATGGAACCACAAAAACCATGGAACAGACAAAGCAATCTTGAACAAAAAGAACTGAAGGCATTGCACTCTCTTATTTTAAATCTACTACAAAGCTATAGTAATCAAAAACATGGTGTCAGTATAAAACACACATCAGTCTAAAATGCTCATCATCTCTAATTATTAGGAAAAAAGAAAATCAAAATCACAATGCTACATCACTTCATGCCTGTTAGGATGGCTTTTATCATAAAAATGAAAGAAGGAAATTGTTATGGCTTATATCTAGCCATAGCTGCCCCAAAGCCTCACATTCTCATAGGTGGGGCTTTTGGAAGGTGACTGGATCATGGATGTGTTATACTGGATTAGTCCACTGATTGTTGTGGATGATAGTCTTATTGAAGAGGGAAGACCCCCACCCTGGGTGTGAGTGGCACAAACCAATAAGCTTACAGCCTGGATGGACTAGAAAAGGAAAGAAGAGAAAGGCTTCCTACTTCCTGCCTGCCATGCCATGGAATGTTTCTCCTTTGCGATGCCTCTCTGCCGTGCTACTCTTCCTTCAGCTATGGACTGAAACCTCTATAAATTGTGAGCTAAAATAAATTTCACATCTCTTAATTGTGGGTGTCAGGTACTTTGTCCCAAAAGTAAAATAGTGACTAAAAGAGGTATTAGTGAAGATATGGAGAAAACTGAAATACTGTACTACACTGTGAGTGGAAATGTAAATTAGAAGTCATTATAGAAAACACTATTAAAAATACTTAAAAATAGAATCACCAAAAATTTAACAACTCCACTACTGGGTATACAGTATATCTAAAGGAAATAAAACCAGTATGCATAAGAAAGTGATTTATGCATTCCCACATTAATTGAATCACTATGAACAAAAGCTAAGTTGTGGATTGAAACTAAAAGTTTATTAGTGGATGAATAGGTAATGAAAATGTGGTGTATGTACACAGGGAACAGTATTAAAAACAGAAATCTTGTCATTTGCAGTGACATGAATGAATCCGGAGGATATTATGCTAAGGGTAATAAGTTAGCCACACACAAGAAAAACAAAGACCACATGATCTCACATGTGGGGTAAAAAAAAAAACCATGTTAACTTACGGAAGTGGAGAATAAAATGATGGTTACCAGAGGCTAAGTGTGGGTGACAAAGGGAAGGAAAGGGGGAGTTGTTTATCATAAAGTAAACAGCTTCACATGGACAAGAATAGCAGCTATTGAGATCTACTTAACTGAAGAATGATCAAAGTTAATAAAAATGGATATTTTAAGATAACAATGAGGGTAAGTTTCAAATAACTTATAAAAATATAGGTAAATGATGTGGTACTAATATTGATTAGTTTGATTTAATTTTTCCACCTTACATACATATATAAAAATATCACAATAACCTCCCCCCCGAAAAAAATATATATAATTAAGATTTGGCCATTAAAAATAAAAATTAGAATGGGATCTTTTTTATTTGTAAGTGTTTGCAATTGTTTGTAAATATATGTATATAATACATCGTGATTCTTTTTATTACCTTTCCTTTCCCTTTCTATTTCGCTCCCTCCATTTCTAGATCCTTTTCCTCATTTTCATTATTATTACTGTTGTTATTATTTATAGTTTATTTATGCAACATGTAATGTTTATATTCATTGTGGGTGTTTACTACATATGTATGATGCATGTTAAATCTTTTTATAGCCTCTTCTCTTTCCTCCTTCCCCTCACTCTCAGTCTCTTGGACCCCTTCCTGTTTACAAGAGACTTATCTCCTTGTTTCCTTCCATTCAGTCTTCATTTTGCTCTTTACACTTTGCCTGACTCAAATGAGAGACACCTTGCAGTATTTATGCTTGTGTATCTGATTTATTTCCCTTAACAATATATTTCCTAGGTGACAGACTTTTTATATGTTAGTATTTGATTACTTTAAAATAACAAGTAGATTTAATTTAGTAACATAATCATGCATGACTAAATAATTGGATCCAGTGGATTCCATTTAAACCTAGACCCTTTTTACAAGGCTAGAATTTTATCAGTAGTCAATCATGATTAATTTACTATGTATCTCAAATTAGATTATTAAATCCAATGTTGAACAATATAAGTGAGCATACTTTAAGATGGAGAAAAAAATCAAGAGTCTATCTTGGGAAGATAGAAGCTTTTTCGTTTATTTATTATTTCACATCGATTAGTTTCATATTCTTCCTAGAGTCATGTTAGAATATCATTAAATATTTGGTCTCTTTCAATTATCTACATTATACATTTGGTAAGTAGACCAAATAGCCAACAGATGATTTTCTTGTCTCTAGCAGAAACAAATGCAACCCTAATTTAATGGCTGTCTGTAACCATACTACCAACATTTTACCATAAAGTATTTTATCACATCTGTTCAGTTTCAGCACACTGTCCTGTATAAGAAACTATAAATGTTTAATTTATCATAGACATGGAATGAGTACTTTGTGAAAACATAGGGAATATAGAAAAATATTTTAAAAAATTGCAGAAAACAAACCCATGTTTTTATATTTACTTTCTAAAAATCATAGTTGTTTTTCCTATTTCAGCAAAATTGTGCTTTATATGATATCATACTTTGCTCTTTGAATGTTATTTTCATTCCCTTGTTCTTTTGCATTAATATTATGGGAGGACATTATTTTAATGGTTTATAGTAAGATTATACAATATTCTAACTTATTTTATTATTTTTCTAGTATGAAATATGTTAGTTTTCAATTTTTCAAATTATGACTGCCTTATAAAGCAACCTTGAATATGTGTCATATTGTATTTACTTTATAATTTACTTTACTTTCTTTTATTTAATATAAGCATATGATCTTGTAGATTTTATTTCTTATTGAAGCTTTTAAGTTTCTCAGATAATAAATGAATATTCTCTCTCTCTGTCTCTGTCATTCTTTCCCTCTCTCTCCCTCTCCCCTATGTAATAAACTCTCATCTCATAAGAATTTGTGGAAGGAAAAGTAAATGGATGAGTCATCTTGCATTATATTCATTTATTTATGATATAAAAGAACATATATTGTATTAAAGGTTTGTCTTTAGTGAAGAGGTTTATAGATATCACTTATTATGACATATATATTGTATATACTAAATGTAAAGCAATAAGTGTTACGATTGGAAGTCTATCATCTTGATATTTGTTTTTTATTTGTATCATTTGTCTCTGTTGTGGTTACTGTGTTCTCAGTTTTCTGCTTCCTTTTGGTAAATCTGTTTCATTGAAATTGAGATATACTTCTTTGCACTAGTTTTTGAGGCTTTTCTAGAATTTATAATATAGTTCTTTTACACTTTCAGTTTCTCACACCAGAGAAACTATTCGGTATTTATACATGTGGGTCTTATTTATTTCACTTAGGAGTATTGCCTCAATGTGCATCCACTTAGCTATAAATGTCTCTAATTTCTCATTTTTTATGGCTGAGTAGTACTCCAT
>NW_004624744.1:8818198-8835026 GCF_000247695.1 Heterocephalus glaber | reverse complement strand
AATCTTATCTTCTATATCTGAAATTCTATCCTCACATTGGTTCTTTCTGCTGTGTAGACTTTCGATGGAGTTTTTAATCTCCTGGAAATCTGTTTGCATCTACTTTACGGATTCCCTTTGTTTCCTATGTTGGGATTCCATCATGTTCCTCAGATCCTCTAATTTTTTATCTTTAGATTTATTAATCATGTCTTGCACTATGAGCACAATCTTTGCTGTTATCTGAGTAATTATTTCTGATTTCATTTTTCCCAGATTCTCTTTTGTTGACAGTTCAGAGAGTCCAGGTTGTTGGGTATCAGATTGTTTCATCTTGTTTCCCTTTGGGGTTGCCATAGGTGATCTGGAAGTCTGTTTTTGAGGCTTAAGTGTTTTCTCATTTTCATGGAGGGGAGAGTGCTTCTGGTGCCCACGCAGCTCACCTTCTCTGCCCTAGGAGCATGGAATTGAGGTGGGGGAGACTCCTCCTAGTGTTGGGACTGGCTCACCTTCTCTGCCTAAATGTGTACTTGGCCTAGAAGTTAGATTGGTTCCTGAGCCTCTTCCTGCTCACCTCTCCACCTGGATGGAGAGAAGTCTACCTACTGCTACTGTTTTGCAGGACCCACCCCTCATGGCAAGGTTGCCGAGTGGGCAGATCCCTGTCTCAGAGCCTCCACCCCCAACATATGTATGTTGCTTGACCATTTCTATTATTGCAGTGGGTTGACTGACCATCCAATCAGCCCGAAGAAAGAAAAATTGTTTTGGTGACAAATTTCTCCATAGTTATAGGAAAACCATATGGCTCTGTCACAGTCACTTTTCTCATCTCTAGGACACAATACCTGACACCCAAAAATTAAACGAGGAGAGGTTTATTTCAGCTCATGTTTTTGGTCCATATTTGGCTAGCTCTGAGGCAGGAAATTGATGTGGAAAGGCCTGGGAGAAGAAAGGCTGCTCCTATCATGGTATCCAGAAAGCAGAGAGAGGGTGAGACAGAGAGTGAGGGGAGGAGCCAGGAAAGGAGATAAAAGGGCTTTGTATTTCTTTGCTCTTTTACTTTATTTTTTTAATCCACATAATCTACATATCAATCTAGGTGAAAAATACTGCAGAATAAAACTGAAGCATAACTTTCCAGTATTGATGAAACAGTATAGGGGATTCTTGGGTATTTTATGGTCAGATGATTATGCTCAGGATATGGTGATAGCTACAAATCTTGATAGCTTTAAGGTTACTGAAAAAAGGCTTTTCTTGGGAGGATAACTATCCTTTTATTCCAGAACCCAGGTTTCAATGAAACCTTTAATCAAATTTTAAAAATTCAATGCATTTCTACTATCAAATCTGCAAATTTAAAATATGATATTCATACCATAGTAAAATATTCTCAAAGGAATTTCAAAGAGAATGAAAGAAAATAAATACCTATGTGTAATTCCCTAAATATGTCGATATTACCATTCTATGTGATCTAATGCTATTTAATTAGTTGTATTTTAAATGCTTTAAGTTTTTTCAAGTGAACTTTAGAGAAAACTGAAGAATGAAAGTAAATTGATTTTACATATTAGGGATAAATAGTTTTCTTATTGTTTTTTAATATATTCTGATCAATGTTGCTAGCTTTGGGAGATAGAATTAAACATATTTAATTTTGATTTAGCATTAAAGTAAAACACTACTCCTTATTGAAGGATAATTTAATGGAGCAGAAGAATTTCTTTCCATGAAGCAAAAGTATGCCTTAAAATTTCCTAACATATAGTATTTGTTGTTAACAGATTAGTTAGCTATCTCTGTAGAAATAAGATTTTTGAAGAAGCTATCAGGAAGAAACAGCAGTTAGTCAATTGTGAATCCAATAAAGATTAGAAACAATTTATTCTTTTGTATTATAAAATACCTCCAAAATTTTGTATGAAATACAAAGCTAACCAACTCATGTCACAGAATGCATCTATTCAAAATTCTAGGTTTTCTTTCTTACAAGAAATGGGTATTCAGAATGAGTGGGAAAACAACAGAACAGAAAAACATAGAAAACAAATGAGTAGACAAACTAGGCAAATAGTACTAAGAAAATAAAAATCATCCTTTTTGTGATTTTCAGAAACTGGTTAAATGTGGAATCACTCAAGTTGAAAGGATGCCAAAGTGAGTGACTCTAAGAGAGGGGACTGACTGATTTCTAAGAATTCTCCTATGTTGCCATTTCATTACAGAATTATCCAATGTTCAGGTCATGGGTGCAAGTCTTCAAGACTCAGAAACATTCTTTACCCAAAGGTTGGCTGAAGCCTTCTCTTAAAAGTGAAGTCCTCTTAACTAATATCCCTAAAACTATATATAAATCTTAAAGGTTTTGATGGGTAAGTATGACTTTTACTCACATTTTAACAGTTAAGTAGTCACATTAGCAGATAGGCTGATCTGAACAGGAAAAAAATTGAAGCATAAATTGAAGCATGTGAAGTGTAGGCTATTATCTCATGTGACTGTTTGGAAAGATGTCCTCATCTCAGAAAATATTACTAAAGGGAGATACATTATTTAAAAATGCTTGAATGAGTCTACCAATGTGTAACATTTGCCCAGGTGTTTTGTTAGTTTTGTTCTGAGATTTTCATTTGTTTGTTTTTTCGATCAGCTCTAAAGTTTCATGAATATTTTTACTTTTTTGTTCTACAATCTTTAAATAAATTTTATTAGAATTTTATGTGTTTTTTCTCAGATGAAGTGCATGGTGGTTTGCATTTTTCAATATCATTAAGATATTGAAGGAAGAGGATAATAATTGTGTCACCTCTATATTTTCTAATGTATTTGTTTATGATAACCTTACTTTAAATTATATTACATGTACAATTTAACACAATTTAAGGAATATGTTTCATATTTAATTTTGATTTGCCTATTACAATTTCATATCAGGGTGATAAAATTGGTTAAATATTTACATTGCTTTATATTTCATTGTATTGCAGTCCTAAAAGTTTTATAAACTATAATTATATAAAAGTAAAATTTTATCATAAATCAGTTCCTTTTTTAATGAGACACATGAATCCATGTCCCATATAATATCAAAACATATAGTGAGAATTCTATATTTTAGTTTTAATTAAAATAAATCTACATATTACTAAATATGTAAGGAAAATGGACTTTATTAACTATATCAAACTCACCATCAGCTACATTATGCTTTTAGATTAAATAGTACTGTGTGACAAATGGGTTTAATTTAGTGTTTACTGAGATACAGTATAGGGATACTCTTTTTACATCAAGGACTCCAAATTGACCTTTCCTCCACCTGTAAAGTAATTAGATAGTCTATGACTATCTTTCTCTGAACTTGGTAGGTAACATAGATTTCTATTAGAATTATCCCTTATAATGAAGAACTGTATCCTGAGCACTAGGACAGCAAGCAAAAGTTAAAGCCCACACACAATACACAGCTGCCTCTACTGTTATAATTTTTTCACTGGAAATATACATAAGGTAGCATTTTCAGAATTATGTAATATAGATAAAACATAGTCAATTTTCCTAAGCCAATTATGAATAAATCTAATTTGTTATGTCTTATGGGATATAAATATTTATTTAATTATTGCCTTATAACCCTATTTTCAGTGGGAGGTGATAATTTAGTTCATAATTCTGAAGGTCAAAGTTCCTGTTGTTTTGTCCCTCTCTTGGTTTAATCATTCTTTTTTAAAGCAATATTCAGACTGCTATTATTCATTCCAGAAGGGATTACCCAAGGTGTTTTTGGCTAGGTTGTTGGAGATTTAGGAAATTGTTTACAAGCTCATGCTGTAAAACACTCATTTTTTTCAATTTAGCCTTTTCATTGTAGGGTTTATTGACCTTGATATATGGTTTAGCTCAGAATTATTCATTACCTTCTACTCTCTATTATATTACTTTGTTATTTTTCTTTGTCAACCTACTTTTTCTCCAACTTCCTTGCAATTACTTTTCCTGCACTATGGGCACAATCTCTGCTATTATCTGAGAAATTATTTCTGATTTCATTTTTTCCAGATCTTCTTTTGTTGCCAGTTCAGTGAGTCCAGGTGGTTGAGTATCAGAGTGCTCCATCTTGTTTCCCTTTGGGGTTGCTGTAGGTGATCTGGAAGTCTGTTTTTGAGGCTTGTTTACATGTCTTCTCATTTCTTGGGGCAGTGGGGGGGTGATTGCTGCTGGCACCCCTGCTGCTCACCTCCTCTGCCCTAGGAGCAGTGGAATGGTGGCTGGGAAGCCTCATCCTGGGCACTGGGATTGGCTCACCTCCTCTGCCCTGGGAGCAGTTGAATCATAATTACTTTTCCTAAAGATTATCTATTCTTATTTTTCCTCACTGTACAGAGTCTATATATTTCTACCAAACTGTTGTTGGACTTGAAATTTTAAAATTTGTTTTAGTTGTTTTCTTTTATTATTATAATTAAAGCACAGTATCCTAGCCCCCAAATATCTGTAAAAACACAAAAATATCTTTATTCTGTCATTGTTATTGTATATTTATGGTACTATTTCTGGGTAATTTTCTAAATGACTTAAATAGAAAATACTGTCTCTGTGGCTCTTTTGGTTTAAACCAGAAGATATATTGCAACTAAACCTTTGCTTCAAATTTGTTCAATAAAATTTATCAGGGGAAAGTTATGAACTAAAGTTGAAGACTATGTGAGTAGAATCTTAATTGTTAGCACTAATCTAACATAAGCATTTAAAGAGCTCAATCATATCTATTTTTAAAAGAATGAAAGACCAGATGACTTTTTAACATTAGGAGATAAAGTATGTAAGTGTATGGAGCCTGAGTGAAAACACTTGGCACAACCAAATGTTCCAACCAAGAATCACTCATGAAAAATTCACAAAATGACTTCTGGGTTAAGGGAACCAGAAGGCTTGGTGGAGCACTCAGGAATCACCAAAGACAAACCACTGGTAACATATTCAAAGTATTAAATATAAAAAATCACGGTAAAAGTTTATTGCTCAGGAAGGAATTAAAGAGATCATTAAGCACGACTATCTTTTAAAAGTACATTTTTAACGTATTACCAAGGCTATTGCATTCTATATCAATTTTAATTATTATAATATTCTTTTTCATGGTTATGTGAAATTTTCTTAGATATAATTTCTATTCTTTGCTCCTAATTTTGCCCATTGAATTATAGTAATTTGGCCTCAGCCTCAGTGAATTGTATTAATTGATTTCCCCATGGGGAAAATATGTATTAGAATACTTACAAATATCATAGAGTCAAATATTTAAGGATTTACAGTATTGTTAAGCTCAAAACTAAAATTAATTTTGAAGGCCATGGTATAACGTCTACAATTTCTGATCATTATTTGCCCATTATATCCTCTATTGTTACTGTAAACTTCCTAATTGCCTAGTTAATGGGAGTCCTAACACTTTAGACTTTAAGCTATGCTAGGAATTGCTCTAGAACATGCCTACAATTTTCTCTAGTGGAATGTTCCCATGAGCCATAAAAAAACTGCTACTTCTTTTGCATTAATATATGTGGACTTCTTTGTCCTCCCACTTCCCACTTAAAATAGGGCCTTTATTTCTTATTTAGCAAAAACTCCTTTAAAATGTGGATATGTAACACTGTCTACTATTTCCCCTTTTTGTACACATTCCAATACTTTTGCTGCTGTCATTTAACCAAAGGGAAAAATATCTACTTAATGTTACCATGTAAACTCTACTGGTTACTTATGATTCTCACATTTAGCCAATCACCAACAGCACTTCTCAAAGTAGAGCTTATGTTTTTTCTCTTCACTTAGCATCCAGGATCTCATATCTCATATTCGTAGTCAATCTCTCTCTCTCTCTCTCTCTCTCTCTTCTGTCTCTGTCTCTCTGTCTCTCTCTCTCTTTCTCATACTGACTACCCTGTCTTAATATTTTCTTTTTCATATGCCACCCTGTGAATATTTGAAGTCTCTATAGGTTATTCCTTCAACTATTTTAGTTACACTACTACTCTTCTGGCAAGTTTAATGAATTTTATATTTTAAATTTTATTTATTTGTGATAATTTCAAATTTATCTTTCAACCAAGTAAAGCCTTTGATAACTGGACTCATATCAAGTGTCTCCTTGATCTATTTATCTGTATATTTAAATAGCACCCTGAACTTAATATATCCCAAATTGAGTTATTACATATTCTCCAGACCCAGAAGAACTCTTTTTCTTCAAGTGGTATCTGTTTATTTAAACTCTTCTCATTTTCTCACTCTCTACATAAGCCTTTAAAGTTATGATAAAATATGCATTTATCAAATATTTTAACATCAATAATATAGATTTTCATCTTTCCAGGGTATGACAACATTTTCCTTGCTTTTCAGTACCCAAACATATTAAGTCAGTGTTTTCTAAAATTACCACTATAGGTATCAGAATAATGCATACCATTGCACTGGACACCCTAAAATCAAAGTTGCTTAATACTATGAGCATTATTTCTCATACAAATAAATTTTGATGTTGCTTGTAGGGTCTCCTCCAGTATGAAGTTATGTCATTTTTAACAAATCCCCCCATGTCACTGAATAGAGGAAAATAAAAATGGAAAAAGCAATCTAGTTCATGTCTCAGAACAGAAGTAATAGTCACAATTCATAGGTTAGAAACTAGTCAAATGGGCCTCATAAAACTTCAAGCCCTGGAAGGAGAGAACATACAGACATCAGTGAATATTAACCATCGCTGCTCTACTTACACTTTGCTTTATAGATGGTTTCTTCAAAGTGAAATTTGTTTTATTTCTTAGGACTTGAAATTAATCTCGTATTTAAAAATCAATTCAGACTTATTTTTAATTTACTAAAGTAGATGGCTGATTAAATTAATACCCAGTTGTTTTAAATGTTTCTTTAATACTATAAGAAAAAAATTGAAACTCTCAATCATCAAAAGTTTATATTATTGCAGGGCTCAGGGAACAGTTCTGTGGCAAAGTTTGTTTAGCGTGTATGAGGCCTTGGGTTCAATCCCCAACATGGTGCAAAAAAAAAAGTTCATATTATTGCCAAAATACAGCATCTGACATAATGCTAAAATTTACTTTTAAAATAATATTGCATTCTATATAAAATAATGAACTAATACAACTATGATGTGTTAAAATATTTGAATTTATATTCAAAATGTTAAACATTCTCTTTAAACATTTATTCCCAATCCATTTATAGAAATTTATGCCATTTTAATATATTTTTACACCCCACACAAGAGTGAAATCATGGGGTCTCTTTCCATTTCGGTGCATTTCTGCTGAAATAGTCCATGTTGTTGAAAATGGTAAAATTTTAGAATGAATATCACTCAGTTGTATAATAAAGCACATTTTCTTTATTTTTTCATTTTTGGAACACTTAACTTGCCTCTCCAAGTTACATGCTCAAGGAATGGACATAGCTTCAAAATTAGGTATGACCAGCATTGGAAGGTGAATTCTTTCCCAGTTGGATAGAGTGAGCACTTCTTGGGGGAAGACAGTAGCAAGGTGTGTACAGCCACAACTCCCTTTCTCCAGAGTGAATACAATCTAAGGCCCAGGATTATTTCAATTATATGTACATCTGTATATCAACCAAAATTAATTAAATTTGATTGTAAAATGATCTATATATAGACACAAAAAAATTTTCATTTCTTCCAAACTGAAAAACTATATTTGGCCTGGAACTATACTTATATAATTATTTCAAATATCAAAATGGGATAAAACTAGAATTTGAAAATTACCTTCTTTGGTAAGAGTGAATTAATTAAAATCTAGAAAATACTTTAATTTTTGGCTAAAATGATAAAATCAAAAGATAGAGTAAGGTTCTATTCATAGCACATTAATTATTTTAAAGCATTTAAAATCACAGTATTATTCAGAAATAATATGACATATCTTACACAAAGAAGTCAAAATTTTATATCACATTATAAAACTCATTTTCTAATGCACTTGCTATGATAAAGGTGGGTGACATAATGGACTGTATAGAAAGTCATATATGAGTAACAAAGAGAAGACCTCATATTTTATTACTTTTCTAATTTTGTAATTAGCTCTCAAAAGAATTGAAATTTGGTCTTTAGTTTTTGTTCTCATGCAAAAAACATGCACTTAAGAGATACACCCATTGCATTCCTCCTCACATATTTTCTATATTTTAAACATCTATTTCTAGCAATTATAATAGCTGAAGATTGGCTGGTTCTCAATGAATTAGATACTATCATAAGGAAAATATCCAACTATTCACAAATTTGATGATTAAAAATATGAGATGGTACAGATTAACACATTATTAAAATAAAAACCAAACAAATGAAAATATTCTTTATTTTGATCCCTCAATCTATAATGTCAGACACTGCTGCAGCCTCTAAAAGAAATTTTGTTCTAGTTTTATTTTTGAAATTGAGTTGAAAGCACCCGTAAGTATAGAGACTGCTGTAATAGGTATTTTATAAAGTATCTCTAGCTCCCAAGATTTATTAGCAGAAATAATAACATTAATTTCATATTTCACTGATAGCCATTTTATGGAGGAAAATGTACTCATTATATTATTTGCTCATAGTGCTAATAATTTATTTTTGAATGTATAATTTAACTAAATTGAAAAGACATTCAGACACATTTGCCTTAGATGATAATTAATATTTTTTTAAAATCTAAATTGTTTTCCATTTACTGATTTGAATTAAAATATAATTGTTCCAATTATAAAAAGATCTTAAAAATTAGAATGTTATGTAATTAGAAGTAATCACTAGTATAAATTATATGATCTTGAAAATGTTCTTCTTGTGTAGCAGCCTTCCTAAATTTGAATACATGAGTCAATTTTCTAATGTAAGTGTTAAGAACTGTGTATTAATATTATTAATATATTTATTAATTCTAAATAAGGTATCCCTCTGATATAAAATCTTGGTTTAAAACATAAAAACAAATCTCTTAAATAAATTTGCTTTTAATGAATAATATTTTTATTTAACAGATAGCTTTTTTTTTTTGTACTGGGGATTGAACTCAGGACCTTGCGCTTGGGAGGCAGATGCCAGAACCACTGAGCTAAATCCCCGGCCCACTTTATTTAAGTGATCTGAATGAAAGATATACATGAGGTAAAAAGTTGTTTTGTACTGAAAGATGGAAAAGACCTATGATAGGAATTCTAGAATTATTCCAGAATTAGTTGTCTTTGATCTGCAAAGCCTTTGCCAGTCTATGTAGAAACTATGTGAGAATAAAAGAAAATCTGTGTTGAAAATTTTTTTGAAAATATCTGGAAAATAAGGGAGATGGGGAGATGTTCTTAATGTAGAGCAGAATTTCATAGAACATTAAGGAAAGAGAAAAGTATTAGTTTATTTGAGAATCATGGCCAGATAATTTTTATTTATTTCTATCGTTGGTGTCTGCTTGTCTGTCCATCCCTCCATAACCATAATTTTTGAGCCATCTTTCAAGTAGCAGAATGTGGGCAGAGAACAAAAACAACCATGTTTACTGCTTTTAGTTCATAGTAAGTTCATACACAGAAACCTTAAGAGGACACTTGGTGCCAAATGGACAATGTAATACTTAGTCAATTAAATTTCCTATTTCTGGAAAGAATATTGTCTCACAATGTTTCTACTCTCTTCAAATGTCTTCTGTATCTTTCCACTTCTCAGCCATAGTGAATAGGACTGTTTCCAGGTATGTGGAGATGTGGAGATGCAGATACAAAATGAACTTCCACATTCCCTATCTCCAAGTTATACGAACATGTCTGGATCTGGCTCCTAGCTCTGACTTTTTCTGTGAACAACCAAGGCTGTTTTTTGCCGTCAATATATGTAATTTAGATCCTACCCACTTCGTTCTATTTAGACTTTGAACTTTCAATTGCCTAGTTTCTTCTGTATCACAATTTGCTTTACTCTACCTGTTCTGAGTTTTTATTTTTACTAATTAGTACATGTTTGCTGTACATGCAGTTTACAATCATCTTTGGGATTGGGTACAACTTACTTTTTTAAACCCCTTTTCTATTCCCTTCCCAATTCCTCTCTCATCATCTAATTCCCCTTTCCCTATTTTCATTCTTGTCTATATTATTAATCTTAGTTCCTCTTTCTTTGAAGTTATTAGGTTCCTGTACATGGCATATCTTTATTCTACTTATTTCCCTTTCTCCTCTGCCTCACCTTTTCATCTTGATCTCTTTGACCTCTTTCCATTTCCAAGTGATCCGTCCTTTGTTATTTTTTTTTAAATCAAAACAGAAAAACCTCATGTGATCCCCATCTATTTTAGGTATTCTGTCACTCCTCAGCTCTTTTTAAAGTAAAACCCCTCTTGTAAAATTTTAGGTGAAAAAATGAGTATATAGAGTGTAAACACTCATTCTATTGTCTCTCTTTGCATTGTTTTAGGAAGATTCCAGTGTGAGAAAATTAATTCTGTCTGGCTTATCTTCCTACCTCACTGCACTCAGGCTCCTTTGCATACTCTGTTCATGGTTCCTGCTTCTAAGTTTGCTACACTGAAAATCCACAGTAGACCACCAATTTCCTTTATATTTATACACTTTTAAAGATATTTAATTCATTCTTACAATTATAAATGCAATGGAAATGATTGATAAATACTGTTTATTTATTTTAGAACTTCCCCCAAACTCGCAGCTCCTATGCCTCTATACTTGCATAAACACCTTGATTTCCACCTTTTATATTTGCTCCTCTCCAAGCTTTCACATTCATAGAAAGCTGTTATTTCAGTTGTTTACTTCAAAAAAGATATAAGCATCTTTGACTACACTTTATCTCCCAGAAAGAAACCATCAACAAATTATAATACATCAATTTTCAGAATATATCTAGAACCTGACGTCTTCTCACTCCACCATATTTCAAGCTACCAACATTTTTGCTGAGCTATTGTGATGGCTTTCAACTTTCCTGTGTACCCCTACACACACGTGCACATTGCACACATACACACACACAAATTTTCTATGCCTCAAATACAATGGTAATGAGAATGTATACTGGCATACCATATCAAAAATTCTAAAATCTGTAATGTTTTTGCATCTGTCTCCAAATAAAATCCAAGGTACTAACTATGTGCTGGGTCCATGATACTACTGATATTATCTCCTTCTATACCCTATCTAATTTGCTTACTTATTCCACACCAGTCATATAGATGTCTTGATATTTCTAAATATGCTATATAATCAAGTGCTTTTTACTACTATTGCCTTTAACTTTAATGATCATGCCTATATATCCTCATGACCCAGACCTTCAGTTTTCTTCAGATCTTTGTTCAAATGTTACTTTATTAAAGAACCTTATTTCACTGAATAAAGAATACTCTCGAAAATAGAATGCTTTATAATTTCTGACATATGATTATTAAAGAAGGAATTTATTTTCTTCACTTTGTCTAGAACAGTATTTAATATATAGACGCATTCTATAAATATTTTAAAAGAATGGATAAATGTAAGAATTTTATGTAAACAACAAAGCCATAACTATGTATCAAAATAGGATTCCATATTACGGGGCAGAGATACCAAAAATGAAATCTTAGGGAATAATAAACTATTTTAGGATGCATTTTAAAATACCAGTCTGAGCTCCACAGACTTGTGTCTTGATATTCTTATATTTGTCAAGATCTGGCTGTACTGAATTTTGATATCAATTATTGCACTAAAATTCAAGAGCCATTTAGAGGATTTATCAGATGGTAAGATGTTCTTAGATGTTTCACTACCATGAGGGCCTTTTTTAAAATTATGATTTAAAATTAAAGATAATAACTATAATAAGACCATCTCTGTCCCCCATGAATTCTGATGACATTTAATGAAATGACATGACTGACCTTCAAGTTAAGTGAGTTGGAAAACTAGTCCATTAATTTACTTGTTTATTTTTAAATAGCAAAACTTTAATTTTATATTCCTGGATATATAAAGTACATAAAATAATTATGTTTCCTCAGCAAATTTTAAGAAAAGAGTGCCACTGTTGCTAATATTTTGTCATATTTTTGAGTATATGTATAAACATATACAGGATGGGACATTAATGCATACCTATGCACTTGCATACACTCTAAGGAAAAAAGTGTAGCTGAAATTTACAGAATATAAGCTAGTTTACTATATGTAATATAGTAAATATCAAGAAAATAATAAATGGAGAGATTAAAAATGAAGAAAATTTCAGGTTTTTTTTCTAAAAAAGCTATATTTTCAAATTATGAACTATTTAAACTAGCTTTCAACTTCATTATTATTTGTGTTTCTTTTTATTTATTTATTTATTTTTTCATTATTATTTGAATAAAGTCAAAGAACAAAGTTGAGCACAAATACATTTTTCTGTAGATTACCTACAGTGGCCAGACTTCTCCCTAATAGGCAAAACACTCAAATAACAGAAACAAACTTTGTACTGGACCCCAATGTGGCAGACCATCCTGTTGCTTATGCCCAAAACAAGCTGTTAGGGCAGGCTGTAAAGAGTTAACCCCATAATTGGTTTGTTTAAAGTAGCTAGTTTGACTGAAGCCTATGTGACTCATAGGAGCACTGTGGATGATGTACAGGTTAGAACAACCTTTCTACCAATGGCCACAGCAGAGGACAGAGAGATGGCCCATGAACCTATGAGGCTCAATATGAGATAACACAGCAGCCAAGGTCAGTGTGACTCTTACCCAAATTCTGTTCCCAGAATTAAAATCTTCTTAACTAAAAACACAAGGTTATTTATTAACCACAACCTATATCTGATCTATTGTGTTATTAACACAAGAATGCTCTGTCTCTTCTTTTACAAGCTTTGCCTACATCAGCAGTGTACCCCTAGCAACCACAGGTAGTCCCTTTACCCCAATTTAACAATAAATATCTACTGTTCTGGCTGTTCAGGGCCTTTGCTTGCTCAAGCACTGGTCATCCTAGTTCTCCATTTCTCTCACTTTAATTCTGACTCTGAGTCTCTCTTCTCACTATGTGGTATAGCACCAAGCAGGAGACTGGGATCTTGAGCAGGGGTCTCCCATACCCCAACCCCTGTATTTGTTAGACCCCTCAGTTTAACTATAGCCATGTATAAAAAGAGGAGGAGAAATGGAGTCAAAATTCTCTTTGTAGCTGTTGATTGTAGTTCTGCAGACAGGTCTTTTGACAAAGGAGCTATGTTATGAAGCAGAAGGACAGCAGCCCGAAGTGTAGTTGTCTTCAGAGCATAATGTGGTGAGAAAGAGCATTAAAATAATGGACTTTTTCTTAGCAGTTCTTTGCTGAAGCAGCTGAGGGAAGTCTCTAAATGAATCTTAGAAAAAAATCCATACAAAGAAACATGGCCATTATTCAGTAATTACTAATGAGAATAAAGGAAGCACAATATCAACTGTATCATAACCACAGCAAATAAAGCAACAACTGAAAAACAAAATGCATTCTACATAAAAAGATAGAAGAGTAAAAATAAAAAATATTGTATCAAAAACCAGCTGAATTGCAAAATATAAAGAGCAGTGAATAAATATTTTCTCAAGAAGTAAAAGGAATTAAAACATACCAACTTCAAAGTCTATAGAAAAAATTCAGGAGTGCAAAAAATATTAAATAATACATTTGGCATTCTTTTATAAGAACATAACATATTAAAAACAAAACATAACTATCTGATAATATTTTTTAAAATAGAACAAATGCAAAAATAGTGATAGTTGATGTCCATGTGAATGTTACTCTAGGAATGTAAGCTGTTGGACAATTTCCAAATTTATTCTATCATTAATCATATTAGTGCAATAAATTAAATATATTTTGTATTCAACCTGATCCACTTATAGAGGTAGCTAATAAAATTTAACATTTAAATGACTATTAAAATTATTGAAATTATTTCATATATATACATGAATCAAAGAAGGAATATTTTGAAAAATGATACTAAAATCTCTACTCAGAATTAAAGATACTTTTGCCACATTTTTTGATATTTCTGGAAATATCTTCAGCAAATAAATTATAAAAATATTATTATCAGAAAATGGGGAGCAAGTTACCATTATCTTCAAATATGGTTCTGTGTCTGAACACAAAAATAATAATAAAAAGATTTTTCCTGTTCCCTCCTGGATTATACGAATTTTTAAAAATACTCATTTGTTGCTTCCTGTTAAAATTTTGAAATTTCCTTCTTTACCTGAAATAGAGTTGTTCTCTGAGAAAGTATAATTTCTTAACTTTTAACTTCCTCCTCAAAAGTAAGATTAAACCAAAGTATATAAAATAGAAGCTCAAAACAATATAGGTGCACTTAGTCATGCATCTCAACATAATTTTATGCTTGAACTGTCAAAGGTATTAAATCTTCATAACCTTAACCATCTTATGTGAACATGTTACATTTTTTTCCTTTAAACATTGATTTAAATTTAAAAGAATTCAGAAGAAAATAGTCTTAATATTTATTCTGATACAAATCATATTCAGTGTACTTCATTCCCCTTGAAGGTATGAATTTTCATCTGATACTACTGCCCTTTACCCTGTAGCCATTCCTTTACTACTTTTTAACTTTTACATCTATGGATAAAAAGTTGTCCTAGTTTGATTTTATCAGAAAAAGATTTTAATTTGACCTTAGTGTTTGACAGATAATTCCACTGAATATAGATTTTGGGATTCCCATTATTTTGTTTTATTTCAGCACCATGTTGGTATTGTCCCCCTGTCATTGCCTTAATGGTTTCTGATGCGAAATCTATGTTCATTTAAATCATTGTAATGTGTAGTAAACTGTTCTTTTCTCTTTTTAGCTGCTTTCAAAATTTCTAATTAACTTTGATTTTCAGCAGTTTCTCTAAAATATGCTAGATATAGTTGTCTTCTTTGGGTTTATTAACCTTAATAATCTGTAACTTGGTATATTTTGCAAAGCATGAGAAGTTTCTATACTTTATTTTTCAATTTTTATTTTCATAGAAGTTAAGATATTCTTAGAACACTGTATATATTTTTATCTAAGGGAGGATGGCTTGAACTATTCCTACCACGTTCATTTAACTTTTTGTATCATTATGGTGGATTCTATAGCATTACAATTTGTGTTTTTTAAAAATCTCTAGAAAATTTTGTGTAAGCTAGCTGTATTTTTATCTGAAAAATTTCACCAATGAGGCCATCTTGGTCCTGAAGATTTCTTTGCATGGAAGTCTTATATCCCAAAAGGGATTCTATTCATTTTCAGATTTTATGCTTTTTCTATTGAACATTTTTGTATATTTTGTATTAGTTTTTCAAACATGTTTCATATCATCTACTACTTTAAATTTCTAGGTATATGATCCTTCATAACACACTCATTAACTTTTCAATGTCTGTAGGAGTCAAACTAATACCTTCTTTTCATTCCTGATAATGATAGTGATGTTTATCTCTAGTTTTCTTTATTTGCCTTTCCAGAAGCTTATCAGCTTATTATTAGTTGCAATATATCAAGCAATTCTATGTTATTCACATTATGTACATACAATTCCATAAATTTAGGTGCTGAAAAGATCAATAATTTTCCCAAGGTCATACTAATAGTAAATATGTAATTAGAGTTTGAATCGAGGCATTTTAACTAAGTAAAGTCATTACTTTTAGCCATCATCCTTTGCTCTCATTATAAAAATAGGAAAAAGTGTCAGGATGTATCTGTCCACACAAGCTATTTTGGAATGAAAGGTAAACCAATATTAACATTTACTTCAGTAAATTCAAAAGCATTTTATATGCTTATTAATATGAATATTAATTAAATGTTAACTTATATCCCTCAGTTTTAGTCAACTTTTTTTTTTTTTTTAGCTCTGTGACAAAATACCTAATTTAAAGTAGGAAAAGTTGATTTGGGCTTATGGTTTCAGAGATTTTACTCCATGATCACCTGGCTCTGTTGAGTTTGGGCCTATAGTGAGATGAAATATCAGGGCAGGAGTATAAGGTGAATCAAAATAACTCACTGCAGGGTGAGCAACAGGCAGAGAAAGAGAAAAGAAGGAGGGAGGAGGCAAGGACCAGATACAAGGCTCAAAAAGGCCTGCAGTGACCTACTTCTGCCCAGCAGGTACCACTTTCCAAAAGCCCATTCAGATATGAACTTTCATGATCCAGTCACATTTCCAGGCCCCAGCCAGGAACATCATTGCATTCGGAATGAAGCTTTCAACATCTGAGCCTTTTGGGGACATTCTAGATCCAAGTATAACACATCCTGAGAGTATACTTCTTTTGACAAACATGCAATAATATTAAATAATATATGTAAGAGAGAATGACCCCTTACTTATATCCTAACTTCTTCATTCATCTTTCTTTCCCACCCTCATTAAACATCCTGTATTTAAATATTTAATAAAAATATGTTTAAAACTTTAGAATAAGTATAAAGTTATGTGGACATTTATTTCACAAAATAATTTTTGGACAGGTGTTTCATCAACTAAGATTTTTTTTTTTTGTTTTTTGTTTGCACTTCATTAAATTCTTTTATTGGCACATTGTAGGTATACAACACAATTACATTTCTCATTGGGAATTGTACCTTTACATAATGCATCTTGGCTCTCATTTTTTCCCCATTCCTAGCCCTCCCTTCATGCCCTCCACCCTTCCCTATTCACAAAGACTTTATTTCCATTTTTTCCATTTCTCATCATTTTTCCTTTCCCGTCTTTCCTTTCCCCTGCCCCTCCCA
>NW_004624744.1:8760628-8816233 GCF_000247695.1 Heterocephalus glaber | reverse complement strand
GTTCTTGGGGTCTTCTATATAGAGTATCATGTCATCTGCAAATAATGACAATTTGACTTCTTCATTTCTTATCTTTATTCCTTTTATTTCTTTCTCTTTTTCTTTGTAGTGTGGAACCAGGTGGTTGCCTTTCTGGAGTGGGCTGATTTGCCGTGTTCCACATGACTCGGGACCAACTAAGATGTTTTAAACCTTAATATTTATATTAGCATATAAATTATATTACATTCTTATTCCAGATCTAATCACGAAATACCTTCAACAATTTTTTTCTTTATGGTTATTCCTCCTTAGTTTTAGATGGCTTTTTTTTCCTCTATGTAACATACATCTTTATTCTTTTTTTCTGCTAACTCCTTTATATAAAAAAGAACTTGTTTTGTTAATCATTTTACAACTGTTTCCTGATTTGTCTTCAGGTATATAATGCCATCTAGTAGCTCCTATTTTTTGTTGTTGTTGTTGTTACTGGGGATCAAATTCATTTCCTTGCACATGTAAGGCAGGTGTGGTTAGAAGCTCCTTTTTTAAAGGTGGCTTTAATCTGTAGAAGTTATTTCTCTCACTGGGCGAAACACATAACTGAAATATATAAGAAAGGTATAGATGTAGTAGAAAAGCTTTATTTTCTACCCAGTGCTTTGAAACACAAAACAAGTTTGAGTAGGAAAAATATGGAAGGAGGGAATCCAACATTTTGAGATCTTTAGATATTGTGAACGGCTCAACTGGTAAAGCTAGCAATAAAAATATATCATGATCCTTTTCAAGGAAGTATGTAATTTAGAATGAAAGAATATATATATATAATTTGCAATAAAGCTCAGAAGGATGCAAGTGCATGAGTGCCATTGAGGTTTGAACTTAGCTATAGAAAACAGACAGGAATAAAAATTTTAACTACAACTACAATTTAGAGGCAACAATAGCAAGACAGGGAGTTTTTGATAGAACAATTTACTTTCTTAAATTGAGCTTCTGTAAGGGAAAATAGAACTTTTTGAAAGGTTTTTCTGAGGGATGAGGTACAGCAACAATGAATTTCTAAAATTATGTATATAGGTCATACAAATGAAGAAAGAAGTATTTTGGATTCTTGAATTAGGAATTCAGTGTTGGGTTATTTCTCCAAACACAGCAGCATGATCTTAATCCTTATACTTTGAGAAATGCTTGACAAATAAATAATGAAACATGAACCAAATTATGTTTTAGATAATAAAATAAGAACTAGCATTACTGAGCTCTTGGTATGTTTAAACACTTCCCACAAATGCAACCTTGTGAAAAATAGAACATGCATCCATTTATTTATTTTTATTTTTACCCAGACTTTAGCAAAGTTAATTTGAGGAAAATTATCTTGACAATACTAACCTGTGAAACCATAAATGCATAAATAAGTACAAACACATGTAGCATCTACATATTTATATATATATATATGTATATATACTATTTATTTTAATGTGATCATGTCAGACTATTAAAGAGACAACCCTCAGGGTTGATATGAAATGCCAAACTATTTAAAAGTAGATTTTGATTCTGCCAGAATAAAGGCAATAGTTTTTGAAAGAACTCTTAATGTTACTGAGTACTTTTGCTAATACATTTTAATTTGCTATTAGAACATTCATAATATGCAACATTAACATATTATCTATTTTGAACTTAATTCAAATCACATACTTAATCTATGAGCAATGAAATTTAATTTTTCTCATTTTATTCATGTATTTCTGTCCATAAATATAAATATATATCATAGTGAACTAAAAATTTCCTATTTTGAAACTTTTTTTGAAAACTATCAAAATTGTCTGCTGAAAATCAAAACACTGTATTCTTATTTACTTTGAAAATTCAGTGTGGACATCAATCCTAATGGGATCCACTATGGATTGTATTTACATAAATCATATCAATAAACAATGTTATATTGTTCTATTTCCATTATCATTGCCATAATAGCATATATGGAATTAGATCAGAGGAAGTATGCATAAATGAATCGAACTAGGGTCTTTGTGCTTGCGAGGCAGCTGGCAGAACCACGGAGCTAAATCTCTGGCCCATAAATGAATTTCTTATACAAGTTTGGCATTCAGTGAAACTGTAACATTACACCAGCACCTCAACTTTACTTTCAAAATATGATAATTTGAGGCACATTAATGGATGATAACTCTGGATTTAAATTTGTACCCTTGTTTTCTAAATTATGTTCCTTCAAATCCTTGAACATTAAAGACAACAATATATTTCAGTGAAATAAAATTTGCCGTAGATTGCATGGGTGATTATGGAACTTGGTCTAGGTCAGTGGTGGAGGACCTATAGCACATGTATTATCTGTTTTTCTTTTAAGACAAAAGATGTTAACGTATGAGTTGTTTTATCTAAACTAAAACCTCAGTATTTAGGTTTAATTGCAATGGTCGGTACTCATCTCTAAAAGGTTTGCCTTCGTTGGCCTAGGACGAAATCTAACATGTAAATCTCTAAGGCTAGATCTTAGATTTTCTCATTGGAAGGACAATGCTATGCACAGCTTCTTGAAAATTTTCTGACACAAAGGAGAGACTCATTAAAATATGGGAAATCTTTGGAAAATAGAATATTTTTACACCACATCACTGGGAATGTTCTGGTATGAAATTCTCAATCCAGGTTCTTAGAAATCTTCTTGATTAAAAAAAAGAAAACAAACAAGCAATTAAACAAACAAAAAGCCTTGTATATACTTCAATATCAGTTTTGATTGATTTTGGCTGAAAAGTATCAAAACCAAAATATCTAATGGTAGTCTGAAATGTCAGGATGCAGTTAAGCATTTAATTGTACAAATGCGTGTCATATTTCTGCTTCACTATATTTGATGCATTTACTTCATGACCATGCTTACAGTCTTAAAAAGATGGCTGTATATTGAGCATCATATCTGCATTTCAGGGAGAGAAAAGTAGGAAAAGAAAAATGATGGAGGGTAAAATCCATGCCATAACTCTGTCCTTCTAATATATATATATTCTAATATATATATGTAAATTATGGATTTAAAATGATAAAGAGCTATACAAAGGAAACATCATGAAGAATCTTGAGAAATACTATAGTACATACATGAAAAACTTTGATGTTCAACATATTATTTGAAAATTATGTAGGAAATATAATCTCAGAAAAGATTCTGAGAATCTTATGAGTTTTTCTTGTTTTATTCATTTTTGAAATACTATTTCTTAGTACTATTGTGTTAATTTTACCTTTTCTTTTTTATTGAATTTTAGTCCATTGCATTTTTAAAATCTAATTTATAGCAAACACAGTGGATATTGCCAGAAATAAACAGAAGCCCAACGTCTATGAGTCAACATTAAACACCGTGGTTACTTTACTTTTGAGGACAGTGGCAAGTGTCATGTGAATATATTAGCAACACTTCATGGAATGTTTATTGCTTTTTAATATCTTTTCACCTATTTTTGCATTTCCAGCTAAAAATATACCAGTGTCAAGATGCTAAGATATCATATAAAAAGTTTCCAGAAAAATAAACAATTTATGTTTTATAATGCAGTCATTTTTAAACTTAAGATTGGGTCACAAAGAAAGAATTAAGTACTGAGAAAATACAAATTTTATTTTCAATCTCTGCCATGTGATATTTTATGCTCTATAATATGCATTCTTTTTGTATGAAAAACAAAATCCTTATTTAATGTTTATAAAAGAATATAATGTGAAGTAAAGAAGTGAGAGTCATTAAAGACTTTCACAATCAAATGAAAGTTATATTTTCTTTCTAAATACATTGAATATAAGAACAACATTTTGGTTATTATTTCTATGTGATAATATCTAGGCCCCTTGAAAATTTTTAATAATTTTCCTAAAGCTTCAAGGGTTCCAAAAGTTCTTTTTCCCTTTTATAATTTTTATTTAAATTAAATATCTTTTAACTGGTCCATAAAAACATAAAATTATACACATTAATGTGATGACACATGATGTTAGGATACATTTATATATTGCCTAATGTTTGAATAAGGTTAAACATGTAACTTTTGAAATGTTTAGCATTTCTTTTTAAAAATTATTTTAGTACTACATGTTTGCAATACATGAAGTTTACATTTATTCTAGGGAGAAGGTACATGTAAATAACACATCCTGATTCCTTTTTATTCCTCTTTCCTTCCCCATCCACCTTCCTCCCTTCACTAGATCCTGTTTCCCCATTTATTATTATTATTATTTTAGTTCATGTTTGTGCCATATAATGTTTACATTCCTTGTGGGTATTTGGTACATATACATGATGTATTTTAAATCTTTTTAAAATTTCTCCTTCCCCTCCCCCTCTCCCCATTTGCAAAAGATCTATCTCCATTTTCTTGTATCAATCCTTTATTTTTTCTTTATTTCTACTTTGCCTTACTCAAATGAGAGATACCATATATTTAAACTTGTGTCCCTGATTTGTTTCACTTAATATTGTATCTCCAAAGTATATGAATTTTCCTACACATGTCTCAAAGTTTTCCTTCTTTATAGCCATGTAGTATTCCATTTTGCATAAATACTACATTTTCTTTATCCATTCATTTATTAATGGACATACAGACTGCTTCCAGGATTTAGCTATTATGAATTGTGCTGTCATAAACATTGGTGTGTATATATTAGTATAACATGATGTCTTTAGCTCTTTGGGGAAGATACCTAAGCATGGAATAGCTGAGACAAATGCAATTTCTAATTTTAGTTCTTTGAGAAATCTCCATATTGATTTAAATAATGGTTGCACTACTTTATATTCTCACCAAAAATATAGAAGTGTTCCTTTATCAGCACATCCATGCCAGCATTTATTATTGGGTTTCTTGATGATTGTGATTTTTTTCTGTTGTAAGATGAAATCATAGTGTTGTTTTAATTTGCATTTCTCTAATGACAAGTGATGCTGAACATATGTTTATTGGCCATTTATGTTTCTTCTTTTGAGAAGTATTATTCATTTGATTTTTTTTGATTGGGTCTTTTATTTGGGGTGGTTATTTTGAATTCCTTGTATTTTCTAGATATAAAGAGGAACAGCTGACAAAATGGGTTTTTTTGCCATTCTGTTGATTGTGTTTTCACTCATGATAGTTTCTTCTGTTTTGCAGAAGCTTTTTTATTTGATATAATCCCATTTGTTGATTCTTGTGCAATTAGAGTTCTGTTGAAAAAGTCCATGTGTACACCTATGACTTCAAGTGTTTTACCTATTTTATCTTTCAGTAGGTTCACTATTTGTGTTTTAACATTTAGATCTTTGATCCATTTTAATTTTAGTTTAGTGCTGTACATGGTGAGAGATATAGGCCCAGCTTAAACATTCTGCATATACATAATCAGTTTTCAAAATACCATTTGTTAAACAGGCTCTTTCCTTCGAAGTATTCTGTTGGCCCTTTGTCAAAAATCAAGTATTTTGGGGCCGGGGATTTAGCTCAGTGGTTCCGGCGCCTACCTCGCAAGGTCCAGGTCCCAAGTTCAATCCCCGGTACCAAAAAAAAAAAAAAAAATCAAGTATTGGGATGTTTCTGTGCTCTCTATTGTGTTCCATTGATCAACATATCTATTTTTCTGTCAATCTCACACCATTTTTAAAAGTCACTGTTGCTTTGTAGTATAACTTGAAGTGAGATGCTGGGAAGCCTTCTGCTTTGCTGTTGTTGCCCAGGAATGCTTTTGGTAATCTGTCTCTTCCAGTTCCATATGAATTTTCTAGTTCTGTGAGAAGTGTTGTTTGGATTTTGATATGGATTGCATTAAATCTGTATGTCATTTTTGGAAGTATTGCCATTTTGACAATAGTATTGGTTCTGCCAATCCAAGAATAGAGGACATCTTTCCATCTTCTGATGTCTTGTTTGATCTCCTTTTTCGGAATACTAACATTTTTGTTGTAGACATCTTTTACTTTCTTGGTGAGGTTAGTTCCTGAATATTGAATTTGTCTTCATCCTTGTGAATGGTTTTATTTTCTTAATACCTTTCTCAGTGAGTTCATTATTGGTGTATAGGACTACTATAGATTTTTGTGTGTTGATTTTGTATATTGATACATTGCTGTAATTGGTTATTCTAAGACTTTTTAATGGAATTCTTTGAACCTTCTTTGTAGAGTATCATATCATCTGCAAATAATGATAATATGACTTCTTCCTTTCCTATACGTATTCCTTCCATTCCTCTCTCTTTCCTGGTTGTTCTGGCTAATTTATCTAGTACATGTACTATGTTTAACAAAAGTGGTGATTGTGGGTATCCTTGTCTTATTCCTGAACTTAGAGGTAAAAATTTCAGTTTTTTCCCCATTTAATATGACATCAGTTAATTGACGGTCACAAATGACTTCTGTCAAATTCAGGCAAGAGCCTTCTATACCTATTTTCTTTATTTTTTAAGAATTAATTTTATTGTTACATTTCATTGGTACATTTTAGGTGTACGATTCATTTACATTTATCATTGGGTGTTTGTACCTGTACATGATTGGTTCTTATTTTTTTCCCCATTACCTGTGCACCTTTCACACCCTCCACCCTTACCTATTTACAGATTTCATTTCCATTTTTTTTCTTTTCTCATAATTTTTCCTTTCCCTCTTTTCCTTTCCCCTTCCCCTCCCTTCATTCTTTCATCTTCAGACCTTTTTTCCTATTTCAAATTATCAATTATTCATTTTAATCATTTTAAGCCTTCTTTACACTATCAGTTTCACACACTAGTGAAACTATTTGCTATTTACACATGTGTGTCCTATTTATTTCACTTGAGAGTATGGTCTCAATATGCATCCATTTAGCTATAAATGACTAGTTTTTCATTCTTCATGGCTGAGAAGTACTCCATTTTATAAAAAAATCCACATTTTCTTTATCCAGTTTCCAGTTGATAGGCACTTGGGCTGCTTCCAAGCTTTAGCTATTACAAACTGTGTCACTATGAACATGGGTGCACATATATCACTGTGGTATGATTCTTTTAATTCTTTTGGGAAGATACCCAGTAGAGGAATAGGTGAGTCAAATGGGATTTCCAATCCTAGTTCTCTGAGGTATCTCCATATTGATCTCCACAGTGGTTGCCCCAATCTGCACTCCCATCAGCAGTGAAGAAGGGTTCCTTCCTCCCCACAACCCCGCCAGCATTTGTTATTTGTGGATTTCTTGATACCAATGATTCTTTCTGGGCTGAGGTGGAATCTCAGGCTTGTTTTCATCTGCATCTCTTGAATGACCAGTGATGTTGAACATTTTTTCATGTATTTACTTGCTGTTTTTACTTCTTTGTCTGAGAAAAGTCTATTCATTTCAGATGCCCATTTTTGAATTGGGTCTTTGAACTTGGGGGGATTGATTTTTTTCAATTCTTTATATATTCTAGATAGTAGTCTTTTGACTGGGGTACAGCTGCTAAAATTTTTTTTCAACACTGTAGGTTGTTTGTTAGCTCTCTTGGTGTTTTCTTTTGCAGTGCAGAAGCATTTTAATAAGATGAGATCCCAGTTGTTGATTCTTTCTGTTAGTTCCCGTGCTGCTGAGGTTTTGTTCATGAAGTCTTTTCCTATGTCAATGTCTTCAAGAGTTCTACCTAACTTATCATCCAGCAAGTTTAGTGTTTCTGTCTTAATATTTAGATCTTTAATCCACTTTGATCTTAGTTTAGTGCATGGTGACAGGTATGGGTCTAGTTTTAATCTTTGGTAGGTTGAGATCCAGTTTTTCCAACACCATTTATTAAATAGGCTATCTTTCCTCCAATGATGGTGTTTGCCTCCTTTGTCAAAGTTGAGGTGACTGAGCATGTCTGGAGCTGTTTCTGGATCTTCTAATCTACTCCACTGATCCTCAGGTCTGTTCTTTTGCCAGTACTATGCTAATTTTATCATAGTAGCTTTGTAGTACAGTTTCAAGTTGGGGATTGTGATAACCCCAGCCATGTCTCTGTTGCTTAGAATTCCTTTAGCTATTCTAGGTCTCTTCTGGTTCCAAATGAATTTTTGGATTGTTTTCTCTAGTTCTGTGAAGTATATTGTTGGAATTTCAATTGGCATTGCATTGAATCTATGTAGTAGTTTTGGAAGTATGGCCATTTTCACTATATTGGTTCTTCCTACCCAGGAGCAAGGGATGTCTTTCCATTTTCTTGTATCCTCTTCGATCGCTTTTTCCAGAGTGCTGTAGTTTTCAGTGTAGAGATTTTTTGCTTCCTTTGTTAGATTGATTCCTAGATATTTCATTTTTATAGATGCTATTGTAAAAGGAATTGTTTCCCTAATTTCTCTCTCAGTGAGTCTGTTATTTTTATACAAGAAGGCTATTGTTTTTTGAGTGTTGACCTTGTATCCAGCTACTCTACTGAATCTATCAATTAAGTCTAGAAGTCTTCTGGCAGAGTTTTTTGGATCCTCTATGTAAAGTATCATATCATCAGCAAATAATGACAGTTTAACTTCTTCTTTTCCTATCTTTTCTCCTTTTATTTCTTTCTCTTTTCTAATTGCTGTGGCTAATTTTCCAAAACTACATTGAACAGGAGTGGTGATAGTGGACATCCTTGTCTTGTTCCTGATTTTAGCGTGAAAGTTTTCAGTTTTTGACCATTTAGTATGATGTTGGCTGTTGGTTTTTCATAGATAGCCTTAATCAGGTTAAGATAAAGACCTTCTATTCCAATTTTCTGTAGGGCTTTTATCATGAATGGGTGCTGGATTTTGTCCAATGCCTTTTCTGCATCTATTGAGATGATCATATGGTTTTCGTTCTTGACTCTGTTAATATGGTGTATTACATTTATTGATTTACAAATGTGTTTTAAACATGAAAGTATGTTGGATTTTGTTGAGGGTTTTTTTTGTAGTACAAGGAATCAAACTCAGGACCTTGTGTTTGCCAGGCAGGCATGGCACCAGTGAGCTACATTGCCAGCCCTTGTCAAATCTTTTTAAGCATCTAACGATATGATCATGTGTCTTATGTTCTTGCTTCTGTTTATGTGGTGTATTACATTTATTGATTTGTGTATGTGGAACAATTCTTGCAAGTCTGGAATGAAATCTACTTGTCTATGATGTGCAATTTTTTGATAATGTGTTCCATTCTATTTGTCAGTATCTTGAGGACTTTTGCATCTATGTTCATAAAGATTGGCCTGTAGTCTTTTTTAGTTGGGTCTTTGGTTTGGGGATCAGAGTAATGCTCACTTCATGAAATGAGTTTGAAAACAATCTTTCTCCTTCAACTTCATGGAAGAGTTTGAGGAATATTGGTGATATAGCATCCTTACAGAATTTGTAGAATTAAGCAGTAAATCCATCAGGTTCTATATTTTTGTTTGTTTGTTTTAATAGGTAGGTTTTTATTACTACCACAATTTCATTGTTATCTATTGGATTATTCTAAACTTTTATATCCTTTTAACTTAGTTTTGGTTACTTGTGTGCATTTAGGAATATGTCCATTTCAAGATTTTCCAAAATATTGGAATATGATTTTTCACAGTACTTAAAAACTGCATTCTGGACTTCAACTGTGTTCATTGTAATTTTTTCTTATTCATTTCCAATTGCATTGATGTGAGTCTCCTCTTTTTCTTTTAGTAAGTTTGGCTAAGTCCTTATTTATGTTATTTATTCTTTCAAAGAATCAGCTCTTAGATTCATTGATTCATTCCATTGTATTTTTGGTCTCAGTTTCTTTAATTTCCATTCTGATCTTTATGATTTCCCTTCTCCTGATAACTGATTTAAGGATATTGAAAATTAGTCAATTTTTTTTTCTGAAACTAGAGTATAGGCCTGTACATGTGAAGTACAGAAATCTAACAGCATGAATTTAAATTTGTTGATAAATTTTGCCAAGAGTTTAATAATTGAGCTATGTGAACCTTGACTTCTTCTATTCATAAGATATTTGTAGAAGCATCCTGCCTATTCAAGAGGAATAAAGGTCTTAAAATTCTGATTTAATTTCAAGCTTCAGTTATACTCCAAATAAACTATGAAATTCAACTGATATCATTCTTACTGTTGAAATGGTCTTATTATTAATGACCTAGATATACTTACCAATTACTGGAAACAAAAAAAATACTGCAGATATTATGATATCTATAGTAATTTTTCCAAGAAAGAGATTGCTATCTTTAAAAAAAAGCCAATTTTAAGTTTGGTCTCTGTCCCTGTGAAACCCAAGTGAACATTCAAGGACATATCAACCTGGGCTATGAGATCTTAACCACCTCCCAGTACTGCCATCCCTGTTGTATTTTTGTGTGTCACTGGTATGGCATTTTCAGAAGTATATGCTATTAAATATGTATTAACAGTATTTAAAATATAATTACTAAAATCATGGTGAATGCTTATGAAGACAAAATACCTATTTGCCACATAAGTTGGTATAATCTGTTAAGTACACATCCTCAGCACATGATATGTCCACCTCCAGACCTAAGAAACTAAAGTGCCAAGTTGTTAGTACTAAACACACTCAGCCTACAGTGTGGGCACAGATATAGGCTAGAAATAGGTAACAAACAGACACATTTTGTCTCAAACGGGTGAGGGAAATGAAAGTTGGACAAAGGTAGTTTATCTCCTCCCAAAATTCACGTGTAAGAGTAGTGGCAATTTCTCTATTGTTTTTAATGTTCAAGAATAATTATCTATTGCTTTGTGTTCTTTCTTCTGTGATCTGGGTCCTACTGTTTTTTGTTTGTTTGTTTGTTTGTTTGTTTGTTTTGCTCATCTCTGTTTTCTTCTCATGAAAGTAGCACATGTTTGCAGCTCAGTAGTTTTTCCAGTCCTCTTCTTGACCATAGAATTTTACTCCTTTTGTACTCTAGATGTGTCCTTTTCTGGAAATTAGTAATGTTAAACATGCAGAATCTAGGAAGTATTATAGCTTTTCCCAGACAAATCGTTCTGTCTTCCAATCTTTCCTAAAGAATCACATACAGCATACAGAAAGTGTCTATAGATCTCCCTTGATTCATCCAAAGCAGCATAGAAGCAGATAACTTTTTCTTATATTCTCAAGAGGAATTTTCTAGTGAACTATGCATATGATCCATATAATATTACAAACATGAATGTTACTGACCAGAAGGTATTTTGTAAGGGCCTCTCAGAACACTAAAATAGATACTATGAAATATTTTAAGTGAAAAAATTAGATAAACCAACGCTAATAACCTGGAAATATAAAAACATATTTATATAGTTCCGTCTATGTGTTTTGCTTTATTCTTCTATGATCTACTGAATTCAAATATCTATTCAGTTATTAAATAATTGATGATATTACTGAAAAAGATATCCTTACATAAAAATAGCTATGTATAATATATTTTCAAATGCTTGCTTAAATTGAATTGAGCTTAGAGTGATAAGATCATATGTTAATAAGATATATATTGAGGTATTTAAGAAATGCTATAAGGTAGAGGTGAAGGAGAAAGCACCATTTTAATGGCACACTATGAAGAACACTTCAGAGTTTAAGAACATATGAACAGAAAAAGCTTTTCCATAAAAATGAGAAGAAAAATGAATATATCCAAAGAGTTGTCACACAAAAAATATAATGACAACATGATCAGCACAAAATAAAATATGATGCTGATTTTATAGGAACAACAAAACTCCCCTGGAAGGCTGTTCAGGGGTGAAGGGCCAGTTACATTGAAGCCATATTGTTTCTACCATATGAATAACAGATTTTAGTATGGAACAGAGGAAGATACAAACAGGTTATTTTATAGTGAACCCATTGCCAGGAAAAGCAATGGACAACTACTCATTATGTAATTGTTTGTCATTTCATTTGGAAAGAGAAGCAATCTTCTTTTTTAAAATTTCATGTCAAAATCTGAATTTAGTGATTGTAACTTCTTGCAGTCTTCAAATTATATTATGAAATAGACACTGTTACCTTAAATACCTGAGAGAGAATATTGATGTCATTAGCTCCAAAGCATTATAAATCTCCCCTACTTATAACAAATTAATTATTCTCATGCAATAAACCATTTGATCAGCCTTTATCTGTGGTTTCTGGGAGGTAGGTGCTTGATCTTTGGAATTTCCCGAAGGGTAGAAATATTTCCCTTATTCACAGTGGTGTGTGCTAGAGAGGTAACTGATAGCCAGTGGCTTAAGTTTATACCACAAATAATTCAAGCTTGGGGTTAGCCATGCCGAAAATTCTGGCTGCGCCAAAAAAGTTCAACCATGCGATACGATGGTTGAGGCTTTGACATAAGTGATATTAGCTTGTCTTGCAGAGAAGGGAGGGATGGTGGGGGGTAGAATTAATCTGTGTGACTGAGGAGTCAAACAAGCATGTCTGTGTAATCAAACTCCAAAAATATCTCTAAACATTGAGGCTTTGAAGAGTTTCTCTGGTTGGCATAATCTGCACATTTTCACATATCCATTTGTCAAGACATATTCTCATTCCACAGGAAGAAAGCGATGGAATCTTTATGTTTAGCCCCACCCACATTTTGCACTATATACTTCTTCTTTTTCCTAGCTTCTATTTCTACCCTTTTGCTAAAATAAAACTAAATGTAAATATAGTACTTTTCTCTGTTATGTGAGTCACTCCTAGTAAGTTATCAAAACTAAGTGGGTAATGACAATATCCAAATTTGATAAGTATTCAGTTGGTTAAAAGTGATGATGGCCCTGGGTGCCCCCAAATTTATGATTCATGTCTAATTAGGGCAGACTTTAGATGACACTGCCCTTAAACTGTGAGAGTTCACCTTATTCTGTACAGAAATATTTACAGATATCTTTATAATAAGCATCATTTTACCAACTATAATTTTTATAATTACTATTTTCTGATCCTCTCATCACCAAGCAAAGAATATCACCAATTGGAAAATCAACCATTAAATCTTAATACATAGATTTTTAAATTTTTTCCTCATGGCACTGATGAAGTATCTAAGACAGATAATATAATTATAGTGAACACATTGATTCTTAAGTGAAAGCAAACATCATGTACTCTAAGACAAGGAACTAATTATTATTTTCTAGCTTTGTTTAATAGTTAAACAAAACAATGGTGGTTTCAATATTGGCTCAGGCTATAGAATTATGAAGGAAAAATACCAACCAGATTAGCTTTGACTCAGGCCACCACTTCTTAATCAGGGAATCTCAAAAATTATCCCAACTCTTAATTAAAACCTTAAAATCAATGCACACATTTAACAACTCCATCTGCACTATTGGACCCAAATGCCAGAGTTAAGTTCAGTGTGTTAACTGACTTTTATTTCATCTGTGATTCTCAATATTAAAACAGTGTTTGACTACAATATAACCAGCAATCATCCTTCCTCCTTCTGCCCACCTTCACACTCCAGTGACTGAAATCCCTCGACAATTTACAAATTGATAGATGCTTTCTTGACTGTTGTTATTTTCTGAAGACATAAGAGTGCTTCCTTGGCCAAAAATAGAGTTAAAATATGCTTTGCTTGCAATACAAAGACATAAGCTACAACTTTTCTGTTTAAAGTTGCATATCAATTCAAATTAAACTTTTTTCCTACAAATTATGGGAAATTTAAAACTGTTGAGGAAAAAGTCATTGGAACACCAAGAACCTAACTGTGTGTGATCCTGCAGAAATTATTGAACAGAAGTTCAAGAAATTAGTCATTTAAAATATGCATTAAAAACAATGCAAAATTCTAAAAGGGAATTAGGGCTAGCTGAGGTATAGTTATTCAGAATATCCCATAAAATTGTACTCATCATTTTCAGGTTAAAACAACATTTGAAGAACACTTCAAGAAAAAGCTAGATATAGCAGTATTCAGAAGACATGAGTATTAAATAAGCTTATTTAGCATATATATATGGGAAAAAAAGGTTTTTTTACAGACAGAGGAAATTTTAAGTTATTTAAATCAGTAAAATAAGAAAACCTAATCTGACAAGATTTGTATGCTCACAAAGTCACTTGAGAATGTGCTTTCTATTGTTGAACATACTTTGTTACTGTAATAAGAATTTTCTGCCAAACTAAAATATAATGAGAATTACTATACATTGAGTATTACTATTAAAAACAAGAAGGTAATCTTGCTTCTGATAAGAAAGTCTTCACATATATTTCACAATCTATATTTAAGCTAATGGCGTGTTATCTCATTTCCACATATATAATAGTATTTAGTAACACTGTTGCCTTACATATGTTAGGTTCTGCTAACATTACTATTGTTACTGTTATAATTTCACCCAGACAAAGGCCTATTCTTTTTTGAATTTGGGACTTGATAACCTGGTAGCAGAATCTTACTAACCTCAATATTTCCTTGCTTACAAAGGCTTAAAATTTCTCACTTTAGAAATCTCCATGCAGCCAAAAGACCCAGGTAAGCAAGTGAACAGCATCAGGCATATGATAATATGTAGTATAGAATATACACATAAGCTTAGGAGGATATAAAATCTGATTTAGTATTATCAAAAAGAAAGAATATTTAAAAAATATTACACTCACTGAATTTTGAGGAATTTGTGCTATACTAAAGAAGAATAAAGATGTTGATATTTGACTCATTTGAATATTTACCTATTTTATTTTCTCACATATACAGAGAACTTATAAAACATAATTATCGTGTATCTTTCATGTGTTAAAAGTTGTATTTAACTTAATATTAGGCAGATGATACGATGGGTTTAAAGGAGAAATTTGAAAGTATAGATTTATAGGTAATAAAGGAAAGTTGAAATCATGGAAGAAGAGTCAAGAAATAAGCTTCCACTATACTGAGAAGTAATGACAATTGAGATTCTATCAAAATAATTTATTTGTATGTCAATAGATGATAATTATTTTACATTTTCATAAGTTACATACACAATGAAGAGTTGCCAAACAGCTGAATAGTAGAGAAATAATAGAATAATCCATAAAGGTATATTCTAAAGGACACAGTTTTTCCATAAGAGAAATAATTTTTCCTTTTTCTTTTTCTATTTTTTTCTTATTCAAATTTTTGTTATGCCTCTTCTTTTTTTTAAAAACATCTTAATAATTATTGTTGAACAAACCTAATGATAGCAGCCTAAATTTGTGCTCAACAATAATTACTAAAAATTTTAATGAAGAACAGGTTAAATTTATAAAATCCACTATTATTTGCTATCTGGATCCTAGAAGTTCACGAACATGAAAATCTCTCCACCAGATTTATCTGTGAGACTGCTATAGTTTGTATCTTAAATGTCCCTCAAAGGTCAATGTGTTAAAAGTTAATTTCTCATAGTGGCACTATGTTGGGAGCTGGTGGAAACTTAAGAGGTGGGGTCTAACCAGCTGTGGTGATACACACTTGTAATCTCAGAACTCTGGAGGCCACAGCAGGAGGATCACAAGTTTGAACCCAGCCTAGGCAATGCCTTAGCAAATCCCTGCCTCAAAGCAAGTACATTTTGAAAAGGGCTGTGGATGTAGCTAAGTGTAAAGGTCCTAAGTCAAAGCTCCAGAACTGAAAAAAAGAAAAAAGAAAAGAAAAACAAAGACTTTCTAGTGAGAGTCCTTTAGGTCCATGGATACATGCTCTTAAAAAGGACTGTAGGACCCCAGGATCTTTGTCTCTTTCCTTTTGCAGCCATGAGGTAATAATGCAGAAAATAGCATCAACCCCCCCACCTTTTCTTTTTCTGTTTTTGCCTCCTTGAACCTGACAGTTAACCACATCCAGGTGTCTCACTCCACAGCCCCACTCCCAAGTAGATAATATTCTTGTTTCTTAACCACAATGTTCTTTCAGCTTTTATAGACAAGCTTACAGCACCCACCTAAAACCCCCTGATTTCAAAAGATAATACCATTTGGAAAACTCCTCCTTCTGTAAAATTCCTCTCAACTTGCTTTCAGCTCAACCCAACCAAAACAAGTGTATACAACCCTCAGTGCTCAGAATTTAGAGTGCTTAATTCTTCCAAGCCACACCGGATTTAGAGTAGAGGTGGACAAGTTCTCTGTCAGAACTTCAACACAAGGTCGGGCCCCAGAGCCCAGTTCCAGTCAGGCATGTCCCCAGGAATGGAAGGGGAGCTTGATCAACTCCCAAGGTCTCAGAGCAGAGACCTCAGTCAGGAATTTACTGAGGGGGAAAAGAATGTTTAAACTCTAGATGGTTGTGTGAGTGACTGTGTACCTGAATGTGGCTTGTCACAGTTTGGTTCTGTGGCTCTACAGTTTTGGCTACAGAGTCAGAGTGGGCTCTAACCTGCATTTCCATCATACAGAATAACAGTGACTCACCTCCCATCATAGGAGATTGACCAGGTCCAGGATTATGGGTGCACCTTAGCCAAGACATGCCTAAGTTTCTGCAAGGATGTGGCCAGGCAGGCATCTGTACGATCTCTTCTGCAGACTCCGCTCCTTTGTCTGTTGGACCGTTGGTCAAGGGACACCACATACACGATGGGAAATACACTAAGTTAATCCACTGTATTAGACCATATGATCAAGAATTTTAAGAAGGGATTTAGTGGAGAATATGGTGTCAAACTGAAACCTTCAAGATTGTATACCCTCTGTGAAATAGATTGGCCCCAGTTCAATGTAGGGTGGCCCTCTGAAGGAACTTTGAATATCCAGACTGTGCATGCAGTCTACAGAGTTGTCATTGACAAGCCAGACCACCCTTACTAGTACCTTTATATTGATTCCTGGATAGAGATTGCTCAGACTTTCTCACCCTTGGTCTAATTCTGCCTCAACAGAAAAGGAGAGAGTCAGGTTTTTGTCATCTGAGACCGAGACTGAAGATGTCAGAAGATTGTTCATCAGCATGCTCCAGAAGAAGACCTTCAGCCTTCACCTTATGATTTTGAGTCCCTTCCATGACCCCCTCCACTTCTCCTCCCAGACAGCCCACCACCTTCAGATCCACCTTCACCAACACTTCTAGCCAGCTCTTTCCCTCCCCTGCCATCAATCCCCACTGGTTCCAGCCCAGCCACCATCCCAAGTGACAGTGAGACTCTCCCCAAGATGAACCCCTGGCCAGATATTTATGGTCAGCTCATCCCCCAGACATTCAAGTGCCTATCCATGAGACCCAAGGTTCAGCCCACATCTTGGAAGATGGCACCAAGAAGCCAAAATATAGCCAACCCTTCACTATCACTGGCATTCTGAACTGGAAACAACATACACAGTGTTAGTCAGAGAAGCCTCAGGCCGGCATTGATCTCATGCAGTCCATCTTCCAGACCTACCTACCTTCCTTCCTACGATGATTGTAGTCATCTGCTCCTCATCCTCTTCAACACTGAATAATAATGCAGAATTCTCACTGAGACCAGAAAATATCTTCAGGGACTGGACCCCAGAGACTGAGACCCTGAAGACTGGGCAAAAGAAGCCACCCCTCACACCAAACCAAGACGGGACTTTCACACTCCTTATGGGAAAGCCTCCATATGGGCAAGTGATACCTAGAGGCTATTCTAAGAGGAGTCCAAATGGGAGGCAAAAAGCCAACAAACATATCAAAGACTGCCCTGGTGTCTCAGAAGTCAAATGAGTCTCCTGGAGACTTCTATGAGCAGCTCTGTGAGGCATTCTGAATCTTCACACCTTTCAATCCCAAGCCTCCCAAGGATCAATGGATGGTCAACATGGCCTTTGTAGATAAATCAGCCCCAACATCTGCCACAAACTCCAGAAACTTGAAGGATTCACAGGCAAGTGCCACCCAGCTCTTAGAGGTTGCCACCAAAGTCTTTGCTAACTGGGATGGAAAGGTCCAACTCAAAGCAGGGAAATGTATGAAACAAAAGGTCTCACTCAGGAGCAGCACTCAGGAGTCCAGATCCTGTCCAGAGACCAGGACCACCATGCAAAGGGGGGACACAAAAATGAATCCCCTTATACCCAGACCAATGCACCTATTGCTAGGAGACTGGACACTGGAAAAATAAGTGCCCAAATCAAAAGGTCCCCAGTTTCTCCAGCACCCATTACCAACCAGAACCAACAATGCCAGACATGACTGGACTGGCAGGGATTGACTTACACTAGGACAGACCAGAAGCCCACAGTCAAAGTGACTGGGAGCCAACCTGTGACTTTCATGGTGGACCCAATAATGGAACATTCCGTTGTGACCACTCCAGTGTCTTTCAACTAAAGAGAAGCCACCATTGCAGGGGCCACTGGAGTTCAAATACCTTGCCCATTCAGCCAACCATAGTCCTACTGGCTGGTAGGTCACTTGGTGATCCATGAGTTCTTTTACTTGCCTGAATGTCCTCTATCCCTCCTGAGAAAGGACTTGACCTAATATAGAGCTCAGATAGTCTCCACACCTGGGGCACCTGCTAGTTTGACCCTCAGTGGTCAAGAAAGCCTGGCCCTGTCAGTGATGATCCCCAGGGAAGAAGAATGGAGACTGCACATCACTGACCAAGAAGAATTAAATCCTCTGGACTTGATGAGGGTTTTTCAGAAGTCTGGGCCAAAAAGTCTCCACCAGGACTGACCAAAAACTGGGCCCCAATTATAATGGACCTCAAACCAGAGGCAATGCCTGTCAGACTAAGGCAATATGCTATTCCTAGAATGGCACGAATTAAAATCCAAGAAAACATCAACTGGCTGTAAGAAACAGAATCCTCAAAGAATATCAGTCCCCTTGGAATAACCCTCAGCTGTCTGTCAAGATCCCAGAGGAAATGGGTATTGGCCAGTTCAGGACCTCTGAGCCATCAACAATGCCACCATTACCTTATATCTGTTTTTACCTAATCCTAATACTCTGCTGAGCTTACTTCTGGCTGGAACAACATGATTTACCTGCCTGGTCCTCAAAGACACTTTATTCTGCCTTTGGCTACACTCCGAGAATCAATTTCTTTTTGCCTTCAAATGGGAGGACCCTGACACTGGACAAAAGACACAATTAACTTGGATGAAATGCCCTCAAGTCTTCAAAAAACTCCCCCACTTTGTTCAGTGAGGCTCTGGCTTCTGACCTGACTGCTTTCTCAGGGGACAAACTAACCATCACATTGTTTAAATATGTAGATTACCTCCTACTGGCAAGTGAGAACAAACAGGACTGTTGGAAGGGAACACAAGCCCTCTTACAGCTGCTCATGGACACTGGCTATAAGGTATCCTGGAAAAAGGCACAGATATGTTGGCCTTCTGTTTACTATCTGGAGTTCATGCTAACTAAGGGACATCACTCCTTGGGCATAGAGGGGAAAAAGCAGTCTTCTCCCTCCTGAGGCCAAAAAACGAAAAGAAACTCCACAATTTTCTGGGAGTGTTTGAGTGCCTGGGTTCTGCAGGATCTGGCCTCCAAGGTTTGTGGAAAAAGATAAGCCCCTCTATGCCACTCTCACTGTACCAGAAAACCAGCTTTTAAAATGGGAAGCTCAACAGAAATCAATCTTCAAAGAGATCAGACGGCTACTCATCAGCACCTGTGCACACTGGGGCTACCAGACATAAGCTGAGAATTTAATCTCTTTGTTCATGAAAAAGACCATGTGGCCTTGGGAGTCCTGACTCAGACTGTGGGGGCCTGGCAGAGACCAGTGGCCTACCTATCCAAACAATTAGACACAATGGGGCTGGATGGACCCTGCCTTTGCACTCTGCCAGCAACTGTCACTCTCATTAAGGAGGCAGACAAATTGACCTTGGGACAAACCTTTGGGTAAAAGTCCTCCACTCAGTTATGACTCTGATGAACAATCAAGGACATAAATGGCTCTCAAATGCCAGAATGGCCCAATATCAGAGGCTACTGTGTGAAAACCCCAGGGTCACTCTGCAGACTATATAGACTTTAAACCCAGTATCTTTCTGCCAACTGGGGGGTCCCACCAGACTGTGACTGTGAAGTAGTTACCACTGAGCTATTCTCCAGATGACCTTACCTCACTGAAGAGCTGAATCCCTGGGCTGATACTACCCTGTTTACAGATGGCAGCAGCTTCATCCAAGATGGAGAAGGACTGGCGGGGTATGCAGTCATAACCACAGGCCAAGTCACTGAGGCCAGTCCCATTCCTAAAAGATGGTCATCAGTGAGAATAGAGCTCTAGGACCTCATCTGAGCCCTCTAATAGGCCAGAGGGAAGACTGTTAACATTTACACTGACTCAAAATATGCCTTTGTCATTGTTCATGTCCATGGGGCAATATATAAGAGAACTCCTGATGGCAAGAGGAAAAAAATTAAAAATTAAAAGAAAATACTTCAACTCTTAAAGCAATCTGGAAACCCAAAAAGGGGGCCATCATGTACTTTCAGAGACATCAAAATGGAGTATATCTTATTGCCATGGGAAATCAATTGGCAGAGATCAAACAGCCAAGGAGGCCACCCAACAGGCCCAACAGGTGGGAATGTCCACTCCGTCTGCCCCTAAAAGATGACTGCCCCTGTGGCCCTGAAACTCTTCCTTTGTTTGAAGACCTGTAAAAATATGAAAAGGACCATGGGTGACTGCCCTGACTGTAGCTAGATAAGGAGTTGCTGGGCCCAGATCCCACAGATGAAAACCTGGGGGGGTTTCCTCACAAGAAAACCTGTGGGAACAAGAACAAAAGGCCTCTAGGAATGGGTGGGGATGGTGGACCCTGCCTGACTGTAGGGTGTTCATTCCCAAACACTTTGTTTACTCCTTTGTACAAGAAGGCTACCAAAAGACACATTTAACAAAAACTGCTTTAGAGACCCTGCTGGGCTGGTACTTTTATGTTCCCAGACTTTCTTTCCTATGTTGCACAATTTACCAGAGATTCCAGACCTGTGCATGAAAAATCCCATGGCAAAAATCAAAACCAGCACCAGAAATACAACACACTAGAACCTCCCCTTTTGAAGACCTGCAGATAGACTTTACAGAAATTAAACCTTTCTGTGGGTATAGGTATTTAGTAGTTACAGTCTGTCCTTTTTGGGGTTGTGTAGAGGCAAAACTCACCAGAACAGAAAAGGCATGAGATGTAGTCCAGGTTCTATTGAGAGAAGTTATTTCCTGATATGGACTCTCCTTGTCCATAGGAAATGGCAATATATGAGCCTTTGTGGCTGAGGTCATCCAAGGCCTGATGGATTTGCTCAAGATAAGATGGAATCTTCACACAACCTATAGACCTCAGAGTTCAGGGAAAGTTGAATGTACAAATCTGGACCCTTAAGACCACCTAGTTAAGTTATGTCAGGATACAGGGACCATCTGTTAGATATGTTACCACTGGCTCTGCTTCAGATTAGGTGTACACCTAGACCTTCTGGCTATTTGCCTTATGAGATCTTGTTTAAAAGACTTCCTCCCATGATCAAAACCTTTCAGGGAGATGGTAGACAACTGGAAGACACCTAATTAATAGGGTCTAGGAAAGGTTTTTCTCTCAGATCAACAAAACTATGTTAGAAATATACCCATCCCTTTTGGTATGCCAGCACACCCCTTTCTGCCAGGAGATTCAGTTTGGGTAAAAGATTAGAAAAAAAGAGCCCCTCCAACCTAAATGGGTGGTACCCCATATTGTTGCATTTGCTACCCCAACTGCTATTAAAGTTGCAGACATTACCCCTTGGATACATCATACCAGATTCAGACGGGCAAATCCTCAAGACCTTCCAACCACCTGGACTTCTCACCCTGACCCCAGAACCTGCTCAGAACTTTACTTCAATTGGAGACACATAAGCCTAACCCAGCTCCAAAGGCACCATTGACAGACAACTACCCTGTTCTAGTCACACTGAAAGCTTCCCCCCTGGAAGTTTACACATGGCCAAAGCCTGAGGATGCTGTTTACTAGATGCCCTAAAATGACCCCATGTACTGTTATCTCTGGTTTTTGGGCTTTCTTGGGATACTTACCCTGATTTTTGCTGTTGGCCTTGCTACAGCCAGGACCAACTGATTGGACCCTATCCCAAAGGGCACTGTTGACCATCAGCTATATCATCTGTACAGGCTGCTTCACTGGTATTGTTACAGTGAGCTAACAGACTGCAAGAACTGTCCTAAAGAGGTGATTTCTAGCCTTTCTCTTGGGGTAGGTGGACATCATGGCTATCCCCTTAATCAGGCCACTAAGTTGTATCTCCCTCCTGTTACTGCTTGGCTCATGTCTGCTTAGGTTACTCACAGAGTTTCTCCAAAACCAGGTTCAAGCTCTTACCAAACAGTATGGCAACTACTGGTGAGAACTTACCCAGACTACTGTCCTGTGGCAACTAGTGATGCCGTTTGAAGCTATGCCTATACAATGTAATCAAAGGGGGTAAAATAATGCAGAAAATAACATAAACCTTTTTCTTTTTCTGTTTTTGCCAGATCTCACTGCTTGACCCTGACAGTTAATCACATCCAGGTATCTCATTTGTCAGCACCCTCCAAGTAGATAGTGTTTCTTAACTACAATGTTCTTTCAGCTTTTATAGATAAGTTTACAACACTTACCTCAAATCCTCTGATTTCAAAAGATAATACCACCTGCAAAGTTTCTGCTTCTTTAAAATTCTACCCCAACTCAAACAAGTGTATAAAACCCTGCTCTTTTAGGATTTTAGGGTTCAGAACTTGGGGTGTTTAACTCTTCTGGGCTAGCCAACTTAATAAAGATTGGTTTCTTTCACTTCTCTGGAGTTCCACTCATGTTTTCTGCTCCAACAATAAATAAAACTGCTATAACAGTAAGAAGTTGGCTCCAGCATGTGCTACCACCATGATACACCACTACAGACCAAAAAGTGGTACAGCCAATGGATCATGGAGTGATTGCTGCAAAATTGTGAGCCAGACTAAACCTTTATTCCACCTATTTGGAAGTTATCCTCCTCAGCATATATAAACTTAGGACCTTGGATGGCAGACCAGGTTATCTGAAAGATTTGTAAGTATTAGCCCCATTATACCTTAGTTCCTTAAATCAAGGCCTTAGTTGCCTAATGAATTTTTCCCATTACATTCCAATAAGAGGAGAGATGCTTATTGCATCTTGGAAAATACATTTCCATGGAAAAAAGAAAAATCAAGGTAAATGTGTGATTTGAAAAGAGATGGAAGTTAAAAGAGGACATCATTTAAAATTCTTTCATTGTACTTTGTAAAAACTGAGACACTAAATCATTACCATTTCCCAATAGCCTATGAAACAATGAAATTTCTTATATATTTAGAAAACACCACATTAAATAGCATCCTCAACATTCAGGTAAGTGAATATGATCATACTTATCAGTTCCTTCAACTTAATAAAATTATTGTGGCAATTATTTCTTGAGTGAGCATTCTAATAATTTTGTTTTCTTCTCAAATAAAAAGTTCTGAAAAATCCTGAGAATCTACTGAAACAGCCTGAAAGTTTTACCAAGGATGCCAAAAGTATCCCTTTTCAAAAATTTTTCTTTGAAGTGTCACTATGTTAAAGCATCTAATATAGCACTTTCTATGTGTTTCTGTAATATTTATGCTTTGTTCAAGAAACACATTCTGCTCTGTAGTTGATTGCAGAAAGTTCTTACTATCATTGAAGTAAATTAAAACATATCTGTAGGTGGCAGAGATTTAAGTTAATGTGATTAATTTATTATGGGTAATGTTCAAATTTAAAATTCTGAAGAAAGTTCATGTTAAGAATAGCATAACTGACAAGAAAACTTTGTAATTTCTGTGACATGCTAAGTAAGACACTTCAGACAGCATTTTAGGCAAAGAAGTCTTAAATTATAATGTCTCATTTCAGGGAAGAAAGTAAATATTAGATCTGATTTCTAAAAATGTTAGAATATAATTTTATAGAATAATTATGGGTACCTTAGAAATAATATGTGATTACTTATTTTATGTAAATAACAATAAAACATGTAATAAAAATTTATGAAATATATAATTGTAAAGAACTTTAGCTCTTTGACAAGTAAGACACTTTTATCTTTTGTTTTTAAATAACTAAAGGTATGGTAAAGTTAGAGAAAGAACAGAATATTTCTCTGGTAAAAGCAAAAGTTAGATAGATTTAAGGGGAAAAAAAGAATATTCCTATATAATGTGAAGGCAATAAACACACCGTGGGAACTAGACACTGTGGCTTGGGACTCTATTATTAGTCTATAATAGGGATGATTTGAGTGTCCCTCAAGGGTCTATGGTAGTCCAAATTTTAGTTCACTGTTGGGCAGTAGTGGAATGAAATGTCATGGTGTCACTGGGGGCATGAATTTCTTCTGCAATACCTTTGGTAATTTTCAACAGAGGGTTGTGAAAGAAGAAGGAAGCCTGCTTCTTCTCATAGTCTTTCTCTCTTCTCAGGGCTACAGAGCCATAATCACTCATCTTGATCCTGAATTTCTGCTGCCATTGCTATTTGCCATGATGCCATACAGTTAAGAGTTGAGCCTATTCCTGTGACAGGCCCTTCAATCTCCACAACTCTGAGGTAAATAAATTTCTTTTGCAAGCATTTTTTGTCATGTATTTTTTTATAGTGGCAAAAAGCTGCCTTAACACATAAGTGCAAAAGTTGGGTAAACTTGGTAAATTTTAATGTTTTATAAATTTTCAAACTTAAATATTATAAACAAGGGCAAATAAAATTCACTCTTCTGGTTTTGTCTTTCATTCTACTCATTCATAACCTGTAACAACCTGATAAGTTACTTTATAATCTATATTATGGGTCTGTAAGCTTAGACTTATTTCATATTACCAAACCTTATTTATGCATTCTTGGTTGCTATATTCAAAGGACTCAATCAGTAACATTTTTTAAAATATTCAGTTTAAATTTACTTGGAGTAAATGTTGATAGTTTTTCCCACCAAGCCAAAAATTTAGAAGGTCAACAAAAATCTTCAGTTTATAAAGGGATTTTAGGTAAAAAACCTGTGCACATGCACACACAGAGACAGAAACAAACAAAGGCAGGAAATGAGTACACAGTTTTGTTTCTATACCATGATTGCTCTGAAGTATAAACAATTACTTATATTGATTATAATTTATTATCAAAGTAACTCACAATTAGTGTGATGGATTAATGAATTTTTTTTTATGATTTAACACTGAAAATCTTACAGCTCAAAGAAAGCTCTCAGTCCTAGACAAAACTAGAGAAAGAGTACGGAGTTAAGAACTGTCTGCTGAACACCAACAGATTAGCAGACTTGAAAAACTTATGTATGAATAATGTACATAATACCAACTTCTTTAACTATGAATGATTTCCCTACAACTTTTCAATGTGGTAATAGCTAACACCCTCATTAACATAATCCAATGAAATAACCTCTTTAAGCATGCAAACAATAAAAGACAAAATCACATAACTTAGAATTAACTTGAAAATCAATTTTTAACATTCCCTTTCACTTCAAAAGATTTCAGTATCCAATGATTATCTATTTTTAAAATTTTTATTTCAATGTAATACAACTATATATTAATAAAGAAAATATTTTTTAAAGAACAGTCTTCTTAATTCTATGAAAAAATAAAGCAAAATTTCAGAACAAATTAATGAATAACATTAGTTAATACACTGTGTACCATAATTTAAAAGAATGGTCAAAATGTTAGAGTACAAGCCAAAAACAAACAAGAATCTTAAAAAAAAGAAACAGATAATAGCACACAACTTTCTTTTTAATGAACTAAGAGCACCCAGCAGTACAAATGAAACAAATTAGCATATATATTGAAATATATTTTATTATCTATTAATCATTATTAAGTCAATGTAAATCCAAGGTTTAAGTCATCTAAACATCTTGGAAACTATCTTCCAGCAAGTGTATTACAAAATATAATTACTATTGACATTTAACAAATCTGGTAGAACAATTATTCAGTTTAGTTAAAAATAAACTTGCATTTTTCATAACTTTACATATTACATGTGAAATATTAACTAATTTAAGCATTAAACTTAAATACACTTAGGAAAAACATGCCAAATGGAATACAAATGTACATTTGTATTTAACATTGATAAATAAGAGTAGATATAGCTGTTTTTAAATTTAAATTAAATTCAAAAAATATTAAATTAAAATTATTTAGTTAGTTTTCTTTAAGTGTTACTGTTTGTCAAAGTTTTATCTAATTTCTACAAACCAAAATTCATAAGATATTTATAAATTAGTATTTCTAAAAAATTAAATATATGTAAAATACATTTAAAGTTTTAGAGAATTTGTTTACTTATATTTCTGAGAATTTTAAGATTATTCAATTTCTATAAGCGTGGATTTACTTCCATAATTCAATCCAAACTGAATCTTTTTTTTTGGTACCGGGGATCGAACTCAGGTCCTTGCGCTTGCACAGCAAGCGGCAAAACCACTGAGCTAAATCCCAGGCCCCAAACTGAATCTTTTTAATTTTAGAACCTTTGCAATCTATGTTATTCATATCTCTGGGGTAATGAAGAGGGTGCACAACAACACCTGAAAGACAAATGCCTTTCAGAATAACAGACACAAATAGACCCTGAGAGTGATTGCAATATTAATTCCATAATGTCTATCATGGATCACGGGTTGTACAACAACAAAATCATCATTGGTCCTTGTCTGGTAAAAGGGCGGAAGACCAAGACCAGACCAGGCCACAACAAACCTTTATTAGGGAAATAGATCTGCCGGCTGTCTCTGAAGGAAGGAGAGACAAAAGCCACATGGCCGGGGCAGGGAGAGTCTTTTATAGAGACAGGGGTGGGGTTTGTAGGGCCTGAGGTGGGGTTGAGTGAGGTAGTGATCAGAGAGTGGAGGAGCCGATGACGTTACTAGACGGTAGGAGGTGAGCGAGTATTAGGTTACTCTCTAGGTGGGACCAGGGGCATGCTGGGAAGAAGGGTTTGTTCTTTGGTGGGAGCAACCATCTTGGCATGACGTCACACAGGGGAGGGGGCAAGGCACCCTAGGAAGAGGGCAGCTACTATACATAATGGCTGCTGAGGTAGTGGAAGACCTATCAGTCCTGATATCACAGAGTGATTCCTCTTGCCAGTGGGCATAAAATTCTTAAGTGCTTTAAGCTTAAATGAAGATAAACAAACAAAAATCTCTATCAAAAGCATAGCAGATAATCCACTCCCTCTCACCCAACAGAGAATGAATGGATATTTATAAATCATTAATCATCTGAACAGATATTCTAAGCAGAAAATCAGATTCCAATCATTGCTGCCACCAATGAGGAATAAATTATCAGATGTAAAGTATCAAAACAAAAGCAATATATATATACATAGAAAGAAAATTTTACATTAGAAAAAGAGTAGGCTCTATTTCCACTGGGATAAATCACTTGGAGACAAGAAAGAGCATGCTGATACATAAACAACTCAGAAGAACTCCTTCAGGAAAGAAAGGAACCCCATTTCTCTCGACAAACTCACTGGGAATCTTATTGGAAGACCTTCAAATCAGATGAAAGTTTCTGATTTTGTAAAGTAAAATTATAACTCTCATATAGATAAAAAATGAACATATGTGAAAAACTTAACTATTATTTATGTTTGCTTATCAGTAAACTTGAAAGATACAACTACCACAGCAACAGTATTGTATTTATTAAGTTCAAATTTATCACATGTGAAAATATATACTATTGCATGCTATAGTGATGCATATTTTATAGAAAATTAAACTTACAATTAGTGGTTCTCTTTTTCTTTAGTACCAGGGATTGAACTCAGGACCTTGAGCTTGCAAGGTAAGCAGCAGACCCACTGAGTTAAATCCCTGGCTCCAGTTCTCTATTTTTAAAATAAAAATTACTTTACTATTATGTTTTAGTACCAGAGAGATGGTGTTTAGGTTTTGTTTTAGTATTTTTTATTTTGGAAAAAAATATATATATATGTATGTATATATCTCATATTCTTTTATAATCATTGATTTCAATATTCTTGGTAACAACCAACTTACAATTGAGTTTAAAGTTATCAACTTTTATTCAGAAGACATTTCTTACTCTTCCACTTTAAGTACCTGTCAACGTAATCCAAATGAAATCCACTAGGTGCAACTGGCAGATTACCAAAATTTAAAATTTTAGTTTTCTTACTATGATGATGGTATTTTTCGTACATATGTCAACATAAATCATTAAGATGAATTCTAGAATATATTTGCAAATTTATCCTGCTTAATTAAGATGCACTGTATATGAACCTCAAATACTCCTTTGCATGTATGGGCTAATATAAAATCTAAGGCTGACTTTGTTTTCTTTTAATACTATATCTTGGCCTTCTCAGTATTGTAACTTGAAGGGTTGGTCAAGTATCACCCAAAGACAGGCTAAGAAAAACATTTCCAGGGAAGAGAATGATTATCTTATAATACCCACATGTACCTTGACTCAAGAAAATTTTATCTGAATGCTAAATGTTAATGGAGAAATTTACCTTGTCAATTCCTTGAAAGTTTATCACAGGATTCATATATATAATATGAATATATAGATATATGTATATATAAATTAGATGTTAGAAAATATGATAGGGGAGGGACAAGGGATGAATAAGAATTAAGATATATCATGTATATGTACTGACTACACATAAAGAATATAAATATTATGTACTCCCAAAAAGTACAAAAAACATCAAGAGATGGAGGCGGAAGGGAGGTTGGGAAAAGAAGATAGTAAAGGAATTAAGATGTATTATGTAATAACTCCCTTCAAGAATATAAACACTATGCATGTTATTATGCACACACTAGGTATGCACTAATAAGAGAAATGAATATATTTTATTCACCTGGGGTGTACCTCACCAGTCTCATGTATTTGGATGGTGATTAGTTGATTGGGATGCTGTACTGGATGTGTTAATAATGCTGTTAGGTAGGGCCTGCTTGGTGGTTGGTCACTATGTGTGTGACCTGAAAGGGTCTATCTCCCTCCCAGGGTTTCTCCATTTTCTTCCTGCTTCTTGGCCACTATAACGTGAGCAGCTTTTGTGCCCAGCCCCTTGCCATTTCTGCCTTGGAGCCAGCCAAAAGAAGACTTTAACCATGACCCAAAATAAATAAGTCTTTGTATGTTTGAGTGAGTATGTGTGTGTGTGTGTGTGTGTGTGTGTGTGTGTGTGTAGGAAATGTGAGCATTTTTATTAATTAGTTGTATACAACAAATTTTGAGAGGTTTAGAAATCATAAAATATGTCAAAGTTTTAATTTAAAGAATCATCTCATTTACTTGCATGGCTTCCCAGTTCTGTTAAATGGAATGTCCTTTCCAGAAAATGACATGTCCTAGAGATTTATTCTGAGAATGTAAGAGATAATACTTAAATCTAAGTAGTTGGGTAGGTTTGGAAAAGATGGCTTCAATATCTGAAGTATATTTACTAATATATTTGATACTATCTTGGCTTTCCTAAGACTTTTCTACAAATCTTCATGTCTTCTACGTGATGGAATTTGGAAACACTGACAGTCTTCAACAGTTTACACTTACACATGTCCAGTGCCATGCTTTCCTCTTCACAGAGAGGTAGAAAAGATTTTAAAAATCCACTGGGCTTTGGAGAATGTAAGATGCCTTGATATTTACATAAATGTTGAAACAGCATTTATTGGGCTTGCAATTAAGAACTTTTAATATTACTGAAATTTTAATCTTTGTATCAGCCCTATGAAGCAAATACTCTATTTTCAGTTTACATCTGGCGAAATTAAAGTGCAGCAGAATACAACTACTTGCTTGTCTCCTACAAAAGGTTGTGCCAAGGAATTCATCCAGGTCATCTGGCTTCACAGTGTGCATGGTTGATCCCAGCACACTTTGCAGCAACCAGCCATTCATTAAGGAGAGGTCCCCAGAACAAATATTACAATAATCTCCTTTGTGTCCACTAATGTCTTTGTTCTCTGGGGCAATGCATGATTCCAAATTCAGAGTTGGTGAAGGTCATGACTTTGTTTTTAATGTAGGAAGAAAATAAAAAAAAAAAGGAAAAGAAGAATTTGTAGGATTCCTCAAAGGCATAATTTCAGGCAGATCAATTATAAAAAGAGTTCATGCAGAAGTTAATGATATGGGCACTGATTACTTTAAAAATATTGGTTGCCTAAAAGTCCCTTGGGGAAATTAGTCAAGTACGCCCAGGGATACAAGTCCTCCAATCAGAAGCTACATAGTAATACTTTAGTGGCACGTGACAAGACTTGAGTATTCCTGAAAATAATTTTTTCTTTTGCAAGCAGCAGCTCTAGCATGGATGATATATTAATTTTTTAAAAATTTCAACCTATACAGAATATTAAGGGACAGGAAGTTTACTACATGTGTGCTTTCTAGCTATGCTCTGCTTTTGACTGGGATTTAGCTTTGTTTCATATTGTGAAGTAAATGTAGATAATTCCTCTTTGGTTTAGTAATTTGATTGTTAGGATAAGAGTATTTATATTGATGAGAAAAATCTTTATTTTTATGATATTTATACCATTAAACATCTTGTTATAATTTGGGTCATAAAAATTACCAAAGAGAATCAGCTAGAGAGCCATTATGAACTGAACTATTATGAGTGGCTTCTATATTATATGTCTGTGAAAAAATTAAAAATTAAACTAAAAGCATAAATGAAGCTTAACAAAAAGTGCAAAATTAACTTAAGATATTGGCTAAATATAATGAAGAGAAATACATTACTCCATTTTAAGAGATTGAAAATGGAATCTAAATTGCTATAATTTTTATTGCATTCAACTAATAATGGTAAAAACGATAGTTTAAATCTAATTAAATGTGCTATATTCTTTTCAAAAGGAATATATTCTGAAATTAAATAATTATAGTGAGCATTTTCGAAGACTGACCTTAAGATTTCATTTCTGCTACTTCTAGTGTTACTCAAAATGACAAACTGTTGGAATGAGAATCACACTTAATACATGGGAACCTTACCTTTTCTTTAGCATACCTACCTTTCTTTTTCAGTTAATTTTATTTCATAATGAAAGTGACCATATTTCTATATGTTTAAAAGGTAATGGAATGTCTTCGGTTCCAATAGAAATCTGGCTTCTGCTAGAATTAGAAGTGTTTTTATCCACATTTTTATGAGATATTAAACAACATTTCACTGAAAAGAGTAGGAAATTAAAAGATAAAAATCAATATAAGAAGTAATAGGTATATAATTCAGGACATCTGAAACACTAAATGTTGTTTAATAGAATTTCCTGAAACATATCAGATTATCACATCTTCATTTTGCTGTTTCAAAGATCTTGTTAACATCTATTCAATAAAGGTCTTGTACCTTACTTGCTTATTCATTGCAACTAATTTTTAAAAGTAATGAATTTCTGTCTGCCTTATGTAAATGACTATGCTAGATGAACCAGTTATCCCCTGATTATTTTTGAGATTGCAGAGGTAATTGTGTCATTTTCTTCTAAATTGGAAAACAAGCTTTACCATATCATGATATTCTTTTTAAAAGAACATTGGAGAACACTATGCTATATATTTTTATCCTCATTTCTCTGAGTACAAAACTGATTGAAGAAAGTACTTAAGGGATTTTAGATGTTTATAGAGCCTATTAAAATTAACTCAAAACTATATTAACTGGAAATTATTTTCCTCGATATCTTCTAGGTTTTTCTAATTGTCAAATATTGGTTGGAAAGCAAGCTGATTAAAATGACCTAATGCCAGAATCACTACAATTACCCTTATTAGCAGTCTAACTCACATTTTGTTTGTCCTTGAATCATTGAATTCTTTGGGTGTTGTTAAGGAAAGCTTTTTATTTTGCATATTGTGATTATTCAATTTACAATATATCTTTTTTTCCCTTAATAGGTCATGCATGCAAGAGTTAATTTTAAAATCTAATTTTATTTTAAATAAGTTTGACTATAAATTTAACCGTTAAGTAAAAGTTGAGTTTATTTATATAAAAACATTGAGAGATATGAATGGACATCAGTCTACTCAGTTTTTTATTGCTCAGTTCCATTTCCTTCTGGTCTTCCAGAAACTCCTAAGATTTACAAAGCTTTGTGCCCTGAAGTTACAAAGAGAAAAAAAAGAGTAAAAATTTGTTAGGCTTTGATGGAAAAAAATCAATTAAATAAAAGTGTCAGATTCAATATCTAGCTTTTAACTTTTTTTTTAAGTACATCTACATCATCTATATAATACATCACTAGTATTTTATGTTCACTATTTGGCTTTAAAATACATTCAAAATAACTACACAAAAGATGTAATAATATAATTACAAAACTATTATGTATTTGAATAAAATTTTGGAAATATTATCAATGAAAGAGTAGACAAATGACTCAAAATTTAGCAGGAGTTTTGAGGTAAAAATTTGAGACTAAAACATATGTACGTTCAAACACACATTCAGATATGCACACATAAACTCACTGTAACAACAACAAAAGCAACTAGTAAACATGATTTTAGTAATCCTGTTCTTTCTAGAAGAGAAATAATTTGAGTTCAACTCAGTAGTAAACTAATTAGAATGTTGCCAAACTGTTAGTCCTCTCTGATCTTCCTATCTTTTCTCTGATGGCCTAAGAAGTATGGTGAAAATTGTAGGATTTTCTGTTTACACAAAAAGCAAACCGTAACTGTACCATAAAATAATTCCAGATCCTAGTCAACAGTGTCATTCACAGAAACCAAGAATTTGAAAAATTTTTATACATATTTCCATGGATCCTCCTCAATTATGTAAATTGGGTTCATTTTCTAGTATGTTAACTTATATGGCATTTAAAAATTAGAAAGTAATTTTAAATTATCATATTATATATCAACAAATATTGTTATTGCTAATCAACTTTACAAATAAATACTCAGATTCAATACTTTTTCAATATTGAAAGTCAGTAATAGTTTTATCCTAAAGTAATGGCTGATTATGTAGAACTTGTGAGGAAAAACATGCAGCATGTGATGTGTGGTTGCCAGAATTTTCAGATGACCATCAAGATTACTAGATGTACCCTGTGTATTTGTCTTTGAGTGTGGGAAAACCTGAAAATGTAATGTGATATTGATCTCAAGATTAAGTTATGAAACAACTGATTTTAAATTAATCAAAACGTATTATTTTTGGTGATCCTGAGCTAATCAGGTGAGTTTTTAAAAGCAAGATATTTTTACTGCTGTCTTTGAAAATGAAGCCTCTAAGAGTTATATAATTGCAAAGTAAGGCATTCTGCAGCCAAAAATGTCAGTTTGGGAGAAAACTCCTATCGTTAGGTGAACTTGCTGTCTCAGGAGACGTCTTAATCCCAAGTTTATGAGAACCTGGGGGTAGGGGTGGGGGGCAGCCAAATTTCATCCTAACATCTGACCTACAACACCGTTATAATTGTCATTGTTTTAAGCCAATGATTGTCTGTTAATTTGTTATACAACTAGATGGTGTTAACAAATAAAAGATTTGTGGTTCATTTTTTATTTTTATCAACACCACTATTTATTGTACTACTTATAGCAAATTACTAATAGCCTCTTTTGGGCAAAGCTTCTCCAGTATGAAAAGATGCCCAGGACAAAGAAAATACATATAAAATGTGCATACACACACTCACAAATGCACACTCACACAAACACAATTTGTTAGTCTTAGAACACTGAAGTGCAGTTGAATTGGAAAGTATTGATAAACCTCATGGCTTGAACAACACCTTGTAGCCACTTGCTTCAGTTTTTTCTTTTAATTAATAATTCATGGCATCATATGGGAATAGGCAGTCATTTTAAAATGTTAACTACTTCATATATTGCCATTGCAATTGTCACCCTTTATTTTCCAACTTCTTTAACTTGCTTGATTTTCCTTGTAAACAGAAGCTATGTTTTCCTGATTCTGCAATGCATCCCAAGTTCCCCGCTTGTGGTTAGGCAATCTTGCACACTCAGTAAAAGGTTTGAATAAATAGATCTTCTGGTAGATGTTAATTATCAACAATAGAAGTGAGGGCCTGGATTTAGCTCAGTGGTTTCAGTGCCTGCTGTGCAAGCACAAGGACCCGAGTTCGATCCCTGGCACCAAAAAAACCAAAAAACAAAAAACAATAGAAGTGAATTATCAACAATAAATTTTCTATGTAAATATTTTCTGTATATGAAATTAAATCTTTATTCTTCATTTAATATACACAGTTTTATTTTTTATATTAGTATTAAGATTTGAATAACCCAAGCATAACTTTTCTTTATGTCACTCTCAGTGGAAATTATGTTCCTTATAGCTTCAGAGATTTTGTATTTCTTATCTATTTTTATGCTTGGTTCATGACAGCCTTCTAAATAATGCTAATTAAGGGCTATTTGTGCCCATATTTACCTATCTTTATTTAAAAACGTTAATGCAATTGTCAAAGAGGGCCGGGGATTTAGCTTAGTGGTTCCGCCTCCTGCCTCGCAAGTGCAAGGTCCCGAGCTCGATCCCTGGTACCAAAAACCCCCAGAAATTGTCAAAGAAATATGTACATAAGGCAAGCGAGGAGGGAAATAAGAGCTAATGTGGAATTAATGCCTGGGTACCTTTGATGAATTTTGTAGGCTAAATGCAAAGGGAGAATAATTACTTCACAATGGATAAGAATGGGGCAGACCACATTAGAAATAAAATCTGAAAAATTAATATTACAAATAGTAAAATAAATGTACAGGATTTGCTTCAAATGATTTACTAATGAAAGCACACACCAGTTCTTTTTATCAAAATGCACAGCCTCAACCTAATTATAAGAACTTACCATCCAAACACTAATTGAAGAATGTTCTACAAAATAACTACTTTTGAAGTTTCAGAGTTGTAAAAATTATAAAAGAATAAAAGGTAAAGGATATACCTTACATTAAATAATATCAAAGATCTGATAGCAAAATACAATGTGAAATCCTGGCTTGGATCACAGAATCCCCACAAAATCCCCAAAACATCATGAATGAAACTGGCAAAATTCAAATAAGGTGTATATATTACTTAAAAGTGTTGTAACAGTGGCATCACTCTTAATGTCTTGATTCCCAAAATTATAATATCTCCACGTAAGATAGTAACACTAGAGAAAGTGAGTGAAGTGTATTATATAGGAACTCACAACATTGTTTTTGTAACTGTGAAAAAGAAACACCTCACTGAGATATGAATTATATATAAAAAGTTATTTATATTTAATGTATACATTTTCATGAGTTTGGGACAAGTGACACTATTGCTTAGTATCATAAACATAGCCATTGTTTCCCAGTGTTTCTTCCCAGTCTTTATTATTATTATTGCTAATTTTTGGAATATGAAGTGAGACCACTTAAAATCTATTTGCTTAATAAACTTCTACGTTTTCACTGTAGTATTGAAAACTACAGATATTATGTGGTATAGTAGATCTCCAGAACTTAATTTCTTTGTGTAAATGAAATGTTGCACAATTTACTTCACCCTTTATTCCTCACCTTAGCCCCTGCTAATTTGTTTTCTAGAAGTCTAAAAATATTTCTAAATTTAAAAATTATGGAACTAATCAGGGAAATGAATATAGAATTCACACAGTAACTTAGACATATGGTGGTGACATTTCTAAGATAAAGAATCTTTCTTGACTGACACTCAAATGGAAAAATTAGGTACCTCCAAAAAAGAAACAGCCAAAGCAGCACTGAATGTCATCTACTATTCCATACATTTAAAGAAATATCCTAGAGGGCTGGGGATTTAGCTCAGTGGTTCTGGTGCCTGCCTCACAAGCACAAGTTCCTGAGTTCGATCCCCAGTACCAAAAAAAAAAAAAAAAGAAATATCCTAGAACACTGTTTAAAAGAGATATGGGAGAAAAATGTATCTCTGAATAATTATGATGAAGGAAAACCACTGTAATTGCCTCATGATTTTATGGGATACAACAAAATTGCTTCTTTGCCACCATTAGCTATTTTGAAAATGTAATTTTTTCATTTCTTGTTTAAAGCATTTCCATACCTCTATTGACCCAAAGTCCAGTGTATATAAGCTTCATTATTTGCCCTGTGGTGTGGACTGTCGCGAGTGTCCCACCCACTATGATTCATTTTATTGCAAAAAAAAGTGTCCAATCCTTGATGTCTTGGTTTTATTTGAATTCCAATACATGGGACAATGTCTGAAATTCAGTGGAATAATTCAAATTATAAATCTTGAATATGTACACAAAGGATACAAGGACAATGGAATCTATTCTGATGTTGGTAATGAGAGCAGTGTCATCTTCAGCCCTTTTCTATAGTCAGCAATAAAACCTGCCATTGGGGTAATATCCAGAGCTGTTATTATTGGCATTGCTGAGTAAGTGAATGCCTGTTCTCAATGGCGGCAGCACTCTTAGAAAATTTTTTCTCTGTGCTCTATCTAGATTTGATTGTTTTCCCCTTTCAGAAGATTTGACTTTTTAAAAAATTAGCAATATCCTTTAAGAAAACATCCTTTTGTATTTAATTTTTCTTGTTACTTTGAATTAAAAATTTAGATTCTACTAATCCTCTCAACTTATTTTCCCAATAAATGCTTCAAAATCATGTCAGTGATCTGAGTGAAGGCATAGACAAGAATTTGAAAAATTTAGTCATTTAAAACTGGCATGACTAAAAGCAATGTCTCAAGTCTAAAGTGAATTAACATTTTTCTGTATAACATATGTGCATTTTCAAATTTTAACCTTGTAGATTTGAAATATAATTACTTTGTATTTAGTTTAGAAGTGTTTACTTGAAGTCTTTATAAAATACTGTAATTAAGTTAATGATGCAATAAAATTATGATAACTTTATAATAGGAAAATTTTATCTATAGAAATTCTCACTGTATATTTCTGGTTTGTTTTGTTTAATGCACTCTTTATCACTCCAATATTGTGATTGCATAAAAATAAAAGACAAATAAAAAGTTAGAGAAGATTTTGACTAAAAATATTCACAAGAAAATTCCTAAATCTTTTAGTCAACACAGATATACTAGTAAAAAGAATGATTTTGTTTAGTTTGTTTTTTCCAAGAAGAAATCTAAAATGGATTGATTGAGATGTTGAATTTAAATTTCCAAAGTCAGTTTTGATTTTAAACCTCTTAAAATGAGGCTGAATGTCTTCTTCAGCTTATGTTTTTTAAACTTCACTCACTCTGATAATGACCTTGCATAAAAATAACTGCTGACTTTAGTATAGAGCTGTAATTTCAGAAGGCAGTCATTATTCTGACTTTAGTTCCTCCTTGCTGTGTTTCCTGATTTAAGAACAATAGATGATGATGACTAAGTAATTAATTCAGAGTAGGAAATCTAAGTAGGTTTTTTTTTTTTTTTTTTTTTGGTACTGGGGATCGAACTTGGGTCCTTGAGCTTGCGCAGCAGGTGGTGAAGCCACTGAGCTAAATCCCTGGCCCCTAAGTAGGTTTTTGTTGTTCCTTTAAATGTAAAACTTGAAGATGGTTAGAATATAAATTGAAGACTGTGAGAATTAAAAATCTTATATTTTCTTGCAAAAAATTGTCAATTTTCATAAATTTTATGCTTTTTTGTTAAACCTAATTTCCTAATTGAGTACTCTAACAATAAAAGAAGTTTGAAAGATACTTATGTTGTTTGATTTATTATAGTTATGATAAAATTTTTTTATTTTTAAGAGTTAGGTACTCGAGAAACTATGTAGACATGATCACATGTATAATTGTTTTAATTCTAATATTTATTCTAGTTAAAAAGTAAAAATGCATATATCTGCAATATACAGCATAAGGTTTTCATATATCCATATATTGTGAAATGGAGAGATCAAATTTTTATATCTTTCTTCACTTTTTTTGTGATGAGAACACTTACAATCTACTCTCACAGGGTGTATAGCACAGTTATTAAATATAATTCTCTATTGATGGATATTTAGGTTACTTCTGTATCTTCACTATTGTAACTTCTATTGCAATGACTATTTGAGTTCAAATATCTTCTAGACATTGTGATTTGGTATCCTTTAGAGATATATCCATTTAATAAGATTGTTGAATCATATGGTATACTTCATTATGATTTTGATTGGTATTTCCCTAATGATTAGTAAATTGAGTACTTTTTCATATAACTATTGGCCATTTGTACATTTTGAGGAAATGGTTATTCAGATCCTTTGTCCATTTTTTATTTGGACAGTTTGTTTTCTTGCTATTGAGTTGTTTGAGTTCCTTAAATATTTTAGAAATTCCCTTTATCAGATATATGATTTGGAAATACAGTCTCATTTTGTAGAATGACTTTGTACTCTGCTGATTGCTTTATTTTGCTCTATAGAAGATTTTTGTTTGTTTCATTTTGAGTTTGATACAATTTCATTTGTCCATTTTTGCTTTTGTTGCATGTACTTTTAGAGTTCATCCAAAATATCTTTGCCTAGACCAAAGTTACAGAGCTATAGAACTTTTGAACTAGCTTTCCTCTAGAGTATTTCTTCTGGAGCTTACAGTTTCAGGGTTTTATTAGGAATTTTTCTTCTGTTTTAGTTTATTTGCTTATTGTTATAAATTTCCTTTTTTGGAGGGAGGTTACTGGGGATAGAACCCAGGCACTTTTCATTGAATTATGTGCTTAGGCCTTTTATATTTTGAGACAGGGTTTTTCTGTCACTAAATTGCCAAGTCCTGGCTTAAATTTACAATCCTTTTACCTCCACCTCCCAGAATGCTGGAATGACAGGCATTTACCATGAAACCTGTCTTAAACTACTGCTTATAATTGCTTTTGGTCCATTCCATAAATTTTGGTATGTTGTGTTTTTATTTTTATTTGTCTCAAGATATTTTTATTTCATTTAAAATTTTTATTCAATCCATTTTTAAGAACATGTTGTTTAATATCTGCATATTTTTGAAATTCTATTATTAATTCTTAGTTTCATACCACTATGATCAGAAAATAAACCTGAGATAATTTCAATCTTAAACTTTAGGACTTGTTTTGTGGCCTAACATGATTTATCTTGGAGAATATTCTATATGCAACTAAGAAGAATGTACATTCTACTTCAGATGGATGAAATGCTCTGTATAAGGCTTCCAATTTGAAGATACTACTATAAAGTTGAGATTTCTCTCTTTGTATCTCAGAACTTTCCAAATAATAAAATCCTCAAACAGTGAGCAAATTTAGAAAATAGTCCCCAAAATTCAAAGAAATTTAGAGAAATTTAAAAACTCAAACAATAATCAAGGAAAAAATGTATGACAATTAGAGCAAAAAATGCTAGAGAAGAAACTGATCAAGAGAAATTTATCTTTACTCTGTATTTTATAGCAAACATTGAGGAGAAAATAAATGCTAATAACATTCATGCAATGTTGTTGCATGGCTAATGAAACTCAAATATCAGAAAAAGACACTGTAAAGAAATCAGCACTTTTAAACAGTGTTTGGTAACAGTAAAAGTAAATAAATGGCTGATAAAATACATGAAATTAAGACAGAAAGAAAGAAAAAGAGAAAGAAGGAAAGAAAGAAAAAGAAAGAAAGAAAAAGAAACGACATAAAACAGGGGTATGCAATATTTTTTCTCTAAAAAAAGAGCAAATAATTTAATTTTAAAAGCTATATTTTCTCTGTTGCAAATTTCCATATGCCTTGAAATGATATTTTGTATGGTTTTACAATCATCTAAAGATTTAAAATAACTTACAACTGTACACAAACAGGCATGATATGAGATCTATGTTTAAGCCATAATTTACTTATTTCTGCCATATAACATTTAAAATCATGAAAAAAGTCTTCCATAAATTAAACACCAGGTGAGTATATCAAAGTCATTGCCTATTGAAAAGAGTAGCATAAAATAAGTTCGATAAAAAAAAGAGTATTTGAGACAAGAGTATGTAACGTGTATTGGGAAAAGTTCATGAAATAAATGGAAGGATATATATGACTTTTGCATGTGTTAAATAAAAACTGTGTAAAGAAAATAAATAAACATTGTTTAAAATATGTAAAAAACAAATAAAAGAAAATGAAGATTAGGAAGATTAGGAAAATGATGGTTATAGACATCTAGGGAAACACCTTACATAGAATTTCCTAGAAAGAATATGGAATAATAGAATAAGAAAATATTTTTGTGATAGTTCTGATACAATTTTAAAGGAGAACTTTTTATTGTTTCATAGGTGATTGTTCTCATTTCTGCTTTATTATGAGAAAAAGAACCAGTCAATAAGCCCAAGTTAGGGCTTGAACAATTGGAGAGATGGATTGACACTAAACAAAACTCACAATACATGACTAAAATAGTTATTTGAAAAAAGATGTAAGTTAACATATTAAAAGTTGACTTAGGGCTGGGGATTTAGCTCAGTGGTTCCACCACCTGTCTTGCAAGCCCAAGGTCCTGAGTTCAATCCCGGGTACCAAAAAACAAACAAACCAAAAATCGGTTGTCTTAGTCACTTCTCATCGCTGAGACAAAATACCAAACACCCATAAATTAATGGAAGAGAAACTAATTTTTACTCATGTTTCAGTCCATTATTGGCTGACTCCAATGCAGCACAGGATTGCAAAGTCCATGGTACAAGAATAGCTGTTCACATCATGGTATCCAAAAAGCATAGAGGTAAAGGAGGAGCTGGAAAGGCAAGTGAGCCCTTCCAGCCCATGCTCCCAGTGAACCACCTCTTCCAACCACATCCCAACTCTTAACAGTCATTCAGGTATAAACTCCCATAATCCAATCGCTCTTCAAAAGCCCCACTATGAATGCTTGAGGCTCTTGCAGAACATCTAGAAATAAACAATAATAAATGCCCTTTGGGTATATCTGAACTCATATTTTAAGTTGGTAAATTCAAGAATTTCAATAATTTATTAGTTCAATCATAGCCTTTTTAGAGAATATTCTATTCTTAACTTTATCAGTTCAAAATTTCTCATATATTATACAGTGAGTTTTAATGAATTTATGATACCTTTACCCCATTTTTTAAAGATGGAATGCTTAAAATGAATGTTGTATTTAAGCATTTTGTTGAAAATAAATTAGAAACTATAAAACAGTAGGAAAAAATGAAATCCAAATAATATTTATAGCTACTCTTAAAAATTATAAAGATTTTATGAAGACCCAAAATAACATGAAAGATGCAAATGAAAACAATGCTTACATTCCACCTCACTCCAGAAAGAATGGCTGCTATTAAGAAATCAACCAATAACAAATGCAGGTGGGGCTGTGGGGAGAAAGAAACCCTTTTCCACTGTTGGTGGAGATGTAGACTGGTGCAACCACTTTGGAAATCAGTATGGAGATTCCTCAGAGAATTAGGATTAGAGGTCCCATTTGACCTAGCTATTTCCCTGCTGGGTATCTTCCCAAAAGAATTAAAAGCATCATACCGCAGTGATATATGCACACCCATGTTTATAGCAGCATAGGTTGTAATAGCTAATTCTTGGAAACAGCCCAAATGTCCATCAACTGGTGACTAGATGAAGAAAATGTGGTTTTTCTAAAAAATGGAGTACTACTCAGCCATAAAGAATGATAAACTAGAGACATTTATAGTTAAATGGATGGACCTTGAGCCCATACTCTTAAGTGAAATAAATAGGACACATATGTGTAAATACTGAATAGTTTCTCTTGTGTGAGAAACTGAAAGTGTAAATGAGGACCAAAATGTAGAATAGACAATGTAAAATAGGAAAAAAAGGACCAAATAGAGAGGGAGGGGTGGGAGAAAGGAAAAAAAGGGAAAGAAAAAATATGAGAAAAGAAGGAAAAAAACAGACAATTTTTATAAATAGGGAGGGGTGAAGGGATGGAATGGAAGGAAGGGGAATGGGGAAAAACCAAAAACCAAGATATATCATGTACGGGTACAAATTCCTGATGTTGAATGTGATCATAATGTATACCTAAAATGTACCAATAAACTTAATGGAAAAAAGCAAAAAAACATGAGTACTAGCAATACTGGTTAGTTCATTAAGTATCTTTTGTTTCCACAGATAGTAAAGTTGTTTAAAATTCTCTGCTTCATGTATTAACATGTTTTTATCAAAATCAATTTTATTCTATTACAAGTATAAATTTTTATTTTCAAATTTGTGTATTTTTGTAAAAGCAGTTTACTGATATTTTCTAAAAAGGTAGGTTCAAATTAACAATGAAAGACAAGTCAAGAGTCACATCTTACCTTGTTAAAAGAAAAAATAAATAACAGTAAAACTTGTGAAAATTACTTTATTGTCTGCTATTGATCTTAAAATTCTTCCTGGAGCTACATTCATAGATGTGTGCCATTTTCAAATAGTAAAACATCTGGGCCGATAAGATATAAGATAGATCTCTTTTACAAAACATTCTTTTACATAGCAAATCAAGACATTATCTTTACTGAAATATGATTACTTATTTCCCTTACTCAGAGATAAAATATATTGAACAAAGGCATGATGCAATAATAATAACAAATCTCATTGCTATGGTTGCCTGATAAATATTTTAAGAAGATATTTGATAACGCCTATGGCAATTTTCACAGTAATAGAATATTTTTAAGTTTGATATAATTTTTTGCAAAGCAAGTTTAGACTACTTTGCAATTATAATTTAAGAGGCTTTTATGGTATATTCTATTTCTCTCTGTCTTCTCTCTTTCTCTATTTTTATTCAAAATCAAAAGTTTAAAAACTATCCTTTTTTTCTCTTCAATACTCTTGGTCAAAAGAGATGACTTTCATATGAAGATTAATAGATTGCAATTCTCAAATAAATGTATAATCCATTCCAGTAATTAAAATTTCAGGCCCAGGAGTAGCCAACAGGGAGGACAATCAAGACACATTCACTGAAGGCCAGAATTGTAAAAGGAGAAAAACTACACACCCTTGTGCTTCCCTTGAGGATAAATAGCAGTGATTGATATTCTAAATAGGTATCAATTACCTGGGTGAGGGGTCAAGGGCTTAACACACCAGCTTCAGGAAATATCCTTGACCCCAGCCATTACTGAAAATCCTTGTAAGCTTGCTATGTGACTTGCTCCCTCATTTGGCCCCCATTTAATCAATATTACCTGGGTGACTGTACTTGTAATCTTATTGATTGGTCACGGTGTTGTCTCACCTCATGCCCACCTTGTAAATTTCCCCTGGGTTTTATAGTTTTGTCCCATTTTGTACCTGTGAGACCAAAGTGACTCCATTTTGCTAAAATTCACCATTTTCCTGGTCTCTAGTGTTAAAGGGGGGATGCTTGCTCAGGGGCAAAAAGGCACAAGCTAAAACAGGGCCAAATTCCTAAGTTTATTACCCAGCCATCTGTCTACCTAGAGAAGAGTGTTCCAGGCACACTATCTATAAGATAAGCGGTTAATGTACCGACTATCCACACAAGATAGATGCGACCATTAGTCAGTAGGTCTGCTAACCATCAGTATGTGACAGTCGGCCATTAACCCTTGCCCCCTTCTCCCTTACAAAACCTATACGTAATCCTCCTCGACCCCCAATAGACCTAGCCAATCAAAAGTATACACTTCATGCTTGCCAAATGTTAGCCAATCCTATAGTTGCTAGGTAGAAAACCCTTAACCTTGCTGTAACTTCTATAAAAACCCCAATAATTTGAAACTCCGGACTCTCAATTCTGATCCGCTCCATCGGTGACGGTTGAGAGTCCCTGCTCGAGCTTGAATAAAAGACCCTTGTGTGCTTACATCAGAATCGGCCTCCTGGTGGTCTTTGGGAATTCGCGATCTGGGCACAACAGTACCCACCTCACCACATGGATTGCTGTATAAAACATCTTTGAAACGTGGGGTGGGTGGGTAACCCACTATCCAGTCCCCCTTCTCTCTCTCTTAGGGAGAAGCTTTCCTTCTCCCAATAAATTTTTCCTACTCTTAAAAAAACAAAATTTCAGGACACAGCATCTGAAATGCCATTGTCCATCCCAAATTAATTTGTTCTATTAATATAATTATGCAATAGTTAACTGTGTCAAATTGAGTAAGAAATGTTCAACCAAATTGGCTCAGCAGAGCTCTAGGTATGGAAATCTACCCTAAGGGGGATTGTCACTAGAATGCTATAAAAGAGAAATGAAGAAGAACAGGTTGCATCTGTGTCTTTGGAGGAGCTCATTTTTCTTTCATCTTGGATGTCATCTCCTGGCTTCTAGCACAGACCTTTCACCCTTCTGTCACAGACCCTTAGGGCCTCCTGATGCAGACTCCCATTGGACAGTACACTGAGCTCCAGGCCTTTGATTGGGCTACTCAGATCTCCAGTTCAGATCTTTTGCACTCTTCTACACCTGACTCTGAGGGTGGCCATTGTAAGCCCATCTTGTAAATTCTTATGTATTTTTATATCTTGCATTAATTCTGTTTCTTTAGTAAGCACTGATTAATACAACTTCCAAAATAGATAGAGATTGGAATGGGCATTTATTGATTCAAAAATACTGTTCTGTGATAAAATCCTGGTCTATAAAAAGATCTTTTACATTTAATTTCAAACTCTTTAATTTCAAAATCTTAATATGAAATTTATAAAACATTGGCTGTCACCTGAAGCTGAGATTAATATGTTTGCTAATCTTAAAATCCAGAGAAATACTGTAGTTTATTTTCATAGCAGAAGCTAGAATAAATTAATAATACTGTGCCTAATTAATTAAAAATATAAGAAGCATGTTAATGAATTGGAATTTCAATTAAATAAGCATCAATTGTGTGTTTTGAAATGAAGGAAATAAAATATTAGTTTGCATGAAATCTAGTAATTATACTAGTGTGACATAAATCAAATTATTTTGATGAAATATTGTTGAAATGGAATCACTTTAAGAAATCAAAGTATAAGAAAAACACCTAAATACTTTCAAATATTTAGTGTGAAACATATTGTTTCTACAGTGTATTCACGAATGTCAAGAGAAATTATGTCCATGCTTATTTTATCTGAATATCTTGCATACTTGTGTATAAAAATGTAGATGTAAGTACAAAAAATGAGAAGGGTTTAAGACTTGATAGCCTATATTATTTTAATTTTAAGTTAATTTGCACAGCTTATATCTTTCTAATTACTTTCTACTTTAATCCTTCTGACAACTTATTTATGTAAGATTTTTCACTAAATCATGTACTCTATTTTTGAGGGTGGAAAAAGGGGATTGCACTTGAGGAGGCATTTGACTTATCTCAGAGAATAAATGGAAGGCTGCAACCTGACACAATCTTTTTTAATTTTTATAAATATTCTGAGAAACTCTTTGGATTTTCTCTGAAATGATGACTTGGTAATCTATCTAAAATAATACCCTTTCCTGCTGCTGCTTAGATTTTTACTTTACCTTGAAAATTTGATATTTGAATGTCTTTTAAAATCATCATTGATAAATTCAAAGAAATTCAATATTTTGTTGCAGTATACCATTGGTCCCCACATGGACTGAAAATCTGGCTTCATTCTCTTATTGCAAATTGGCTCCAGAATCTAGTTGTGTTGATTTATTGGAAAATATTGGTTTTCAATCTTGATAATGCTAACACACTATTTTTAAATGACATGTTTTGTAAATTCCATATCCCCTACCCTGCAATTAAATTCACAATAATATAATCTGCAAGCACACTTTGAAAATAAATAAGTATAATGAAAATAAAGAACCAAAGGCAATTTGTAGCAAACTATTCTGTATTCAAGTCTACAAATTTCCAAAACAAATATTGTATAAAAAAAGATGAGAACAAAGGCAATTTACAGTGAACTAATCTTTACTAAATATGCTAATACTTGGAAAAAAATCCTACCAAGGACAGAATGAAGAAATAAGATACATGCATACATATGCGAAATGATCTCAAAAAAGATGTCAATAAACACAGATAGATGCAGGTGTGTTGTACTGGTAACTTGTGTTAATTTTTGCTGTTCATATCATGGGTTTCCTAAGATAAATTTATAAGAAATAGTCTAAGCTAGATTTTACTATAATTTCTTGAAAAATTATTATTTTGGCAACTGTAAGTGAAAATATATAATTAAGGTGCATCAAATCAATAAAAATTGAGTATTAATATTAATATGTCTATACATCAGAACCTTGTTATCTCTGATAAAATCTGTCAGTTAATTTCATTTAAAATATTATAAATTCCTACTAATTACTATGGAAAAGAATCATGGTGTGAATTCCCACAGTAGAGAAAAATTAAATAAAATAAAGTTTGAAAAAAAAGCCCTCATTCCTTACCCTACATGTAGTTTGAAAACTACAGTGAGTAAATGACATACATTAATGGAAGAACAACTAGCAAATGTAATAGTTGAATGCTAGTGAATGAGGATTAAATAAGTCCATAAGTCATGTTTTTAATTAGAAAAATCTTTCTGGAAGAAATAAATATAAAATTTGGTCAGGGAAGCTTGTGAGAAGTGCCAAGCCATAAGGCTGAAGAGTGTGACAATTAGGAGAACCTGGAAAGTTGCATAAGATGGTCCTAATTGACTTCCGCTTAGTGCTGGTATTTTAGTAACAGTCAACAGAAACTGATATAGAGTTGAGTATAATTTCTAATACTGGGAATGAATTTGATACATTGGGTTAATGAGGAAAAATACAGTGCATAAAAAAGACTGAAAGCTGAGCATTTTCTAATTTGGAAGAAGGTCACTATGTGCAGAACAAACTTAGGAGATCAACATCCCCTTGCCCCTTCAGAGTCTATATAAATCACTTGTAATGACTTTGAATGAGAGATTTGTCAGACACATATTTGCCTCCATTTGTAAATACAAAAAAATCATTCAATGAAAACAAGTAAAAGAAGAAACTGAAAGTTGAGTTGTAAGTTCAGTTTTGCTTACTTTTAAGAAATACTGTCTTAAATCCTTGAGAGCATTAAATTTGACTTATCAATAAGGCAGTTGGATTGTGATTCCTAATTGCTACTTTGATAACAGTAAAACAATAGATTTAGTCTGGATGTGTGGCCACTTTTATAATATAACTCTCATTAATTAATATACATTAGAGAATACTTTAGTTCTACCATGGAAATATATCACCTTACCACCTATTTTTATTTCTTTCTAACAGCAAATAATTATAGATACCTTTGAATTTACTTCAAAAATTCTTTTAACATAACACACTAGTATAAAAATACTACTGTGATTGATTTTGAGTTCATTACTTGGGCCAGGGATTTAGCTCAGTGGTTCCAGCGCCTGCCTCACAATCACAAGGTCCCAAGTTGGATCCCTGGTACCAAAGAAAAGAAACTAAAAGAGTTCATTACTTGAAGTTCAAAATACTTTTAAAATTCTGAATGCTATCGATTTGAATATTGAAACAATCCATGAAAACAAAACAAATTGAAACAATGAATTCATCCACATTAATCAGTTTGAATAAAACAAATGTTCAGTCAAATGATTGCCCTAATTTAACTTTATGTCCATGACCCTGACATCTCTCTTATTAAACACTGTTCGAATACAAGCTTGCCAAATATTTGTCAATACATTGATAGATATTCCTGACAGCTGACTATAGTATTCTTTTTTAAAAAATTCATTTATAGGTACATTTTAGGTATACAGTATGTTGACATTTATCATTGGGTGCTTGTACTTGTACATAATGTATCATGGTTCTTATTTTTTTCCCCGTTATCTGTGGGCCCTTCACCCCCTCCACCCTTCCCTATTTACATAGATTTCGTTTCCATTTTTTTTCTTTTCTCATAATTTTTCCTTTCCCTTCTTTCCTTTCCCTTTCCCCTCCCACCACCCCAACACCTTTGGACCTTTTAATATTTCAAATTATCAATTATTTGTCTTAATCATTTTAATTCTTATTTACACTTTCAGTTTCTCACACTAGAGAAACTATTCTGTATTTACACGTGTGTCCTATTTATTTCACTTAAGAGTACGGCCTCAATATGCATCCATTTAGCTATAAATGTCTCTAGACTATAGTATTCTTTAAATTTGTTTCATTACTTATACTTTATTCAATTTAAGTTAAAATATTTACAATTTATTTTTATTTTTTAATAATATGTAAAAATTGTGCATATTTATTGGGTACCATGTGATGATTTGACACATGTATACATTGTGTAATATGACATCAGGGTAAGCACATCTCAGACTTTCAATATACATTTCTAAATTCAGGAAGTACTCAGGGTAAGGACAGAGAGGGCCTGAAGGGAAAGCAAGTATGAGGAGGAAAGCACAAAACAATACATGTACCCTGTGAGATTAGACTGTGCTTCCTGGTCTGTTTCCTATGTCATTTGATTTTCTAAATGGGTTGTCATTGAATGAGGTTTCCTTCTTTTGCATTCTTTTTATGTCCTAGCTTCATTAGCTTTCATTTCCCTACATTGAATTTCAAAAGCCACTTAGCTGCCCAAGCTCCTGGTTTATCCAAGTCATAATTTTACTGTTCAGCTCCTTCACAGTGATTGGCTCATAGTGCCTTTTCAAAAAATCAGCAGATTCTTATAGCCTTAATGTGCACTCTATCAGGTCCTTGTGTGGGCAACTGTTTCCTGTTCTCTTATCTGGAAACTCTCCATCTGCAACTGCTCAGCAAGTTTTTAAATTCACTAGCAGTTTAACCTTTACTAACCTCTATTTTCTCCTAACTGGGATTCAATACAGTTCTTATAAGAGTAAATCTAGGGCTTGTTGTTTGTGTCCTAAATACTGAGAATTCATTTTCCTCTTTTTTCTTCTTTTTTTCAGAATTTTTTATATTAAGTTTTACTGAATATACAATCTAATTTATGGTAAAATATACACACACTTATGTACACATAGCAAACTTGCCTGATTTTTTCCTCAATTTAAAACCATTTCCAATCCATTCAAGGCAGCCCATTGTATTCCAGTTAGTGTTAACTGTGACTTCCCTTGAAGTTTTTATTTTTTGTTTGTTTTTGCTTTGTGTTTTGAAAAAAACTTTTTTTCTATTCTTTTTTTTTTAGAAGGGAATCAACGCAAAAGCCAGAAAATGTACTAGACAAATTTAAAGTCAATTATAATACTTTTCTTTCTTATTTTAAAATTTCAGTATATTTACTTTGATAATTTGAAAAGAATCATCATATTTCTGTGGCATTGGGCTAAAGACATTGTATATTATAAATGTATTACTCAACCATGAAAACCATATTTTTATATAAATTTATAGTCTTGTTCCAATTTGCAGATTATAATTTATTCAAAACGAGCAAAATTTGAAGCAGCTGTTATTAGTTAAATAAAGTTTCAATGACTGTCTAATTAGAATGATATAACATAAGATTACATTGGTGGATGGTAAGAAAAAAAATTAACCTACTTTTGGCTCATTTAAAACCAATTAGGAATATTTATTTAACTGTAGAGAATGTATTCAGGTTTTATAAATACTTAGATATGATCTTTACATTTCAAATAATAAATTTGGTGAAATGCAAATATGCAAATGGACTCTGAGGACAACACTGAATTTCTCCCTGTGCTCAATATGAGTTTCATGTGACAGCTGGTGCTAAGATAGTCTGCATGCTTCTCACACAAACCATAGTTCAGATTTTATCAGTATTGTTTTTCCAATGGTATAAGTGTGACTTTTTTAACTAAATGCTTGAATATTATATATTACTACTCTTATGCAAACTTATTACTTGAAGAATGTCTGTATTCATGATACTATAATTAAAATAAAATAAAAATCAATAATCATGTTGAAAGCACTGACAGTGAAGCTTAAATGAGATGCTTACTGGATTCAACTTGTTATTTATGTTCAAATATAAACATAAAAGTAGAACATGTAAAAATTTAGAAATACCCAAAATGATACCTTTCAGTTAAGTGTAGTGAATGCCTTCCAGGAACCTTGCCTACCATATGAGGTGAACCATGACTCCTCAAAAAAGGCCTTTCATATATATCTCTTTTTTCTGTACTAATAGTAAATAAGTCAATTTTTCTTATAAAATGACAAAATTATTAATCATCTCAATTTCCTTAAAACTTTAGACTATTTTATTTTACAAAAATAAATGTCACTGCATTTCATTTTATTTCCCATGTGTTTACATATCTGGTCACAAATGAACATCTAATTATATTGTGGCATTATTAAATGGAGTATTGACTCAAGTGTGGGGTTTGTGGTGATTAAGATGAATAGATGTCTCTTAAGCAGATTGATTTTGCTCTAAATTGCTGTTCACATTTCATAGAATGGATTTCTCAAGCTAAAATATAATCTCAATACAAACAAATTCATTTACATTTTTATCTCATTACTTTATTTAGAATAAACACACAAATATTTATCCTAACCTTCACTGAATTATTTTTATGGGATTCATAAACACACCCTAGGTTATGACCTGGTGTATCATTTTCGACTGTTTGAAAGCTGGCTCAATTTCTGACAATTTCATCTTGGAAAATGGGCAGCTCTATCTTTGTAACATCATAAACACAACAGACACAAAAGCAGTTCAAAACACAGCTTACTGGAACTGACCATAAACTTCAAATGCTTTCATATTTTCCTTCATCTATATCTACATGGTGCTTGGTTATACATGAGGATTTTGTTAATAGAAGAACATAAAGCTTTAACCTCTGAGAAAAAATAAAATTAATATTCTTCAAGGTACAAACTGGCTCAGGTCCTTTTTTGATATACTAAATGTTTCAGCTAGGTAAATATTATTAAGATACATATATAGTCTAGTTGTATGCTATACACAGTATGATTCACCTGCTGTCTCACTTTGGATATTGTTAGAAATAGGGAAGCTCAGGTTCTTCTTCATACATCTTGAATCTGAATGAGAATTTTCAAAAGATCCCTCAGGTGATTTGAATGCATACCAAAGTTTGGGATGCCTTCCTTTGTTTGATTCTTGATATATTTAGAGCTCAAACTAAATCCTGTTGATCCCAAATCAACAATTTAATTGTGTTTGTATACAGTTCAACAGAGGATCTAACCGAACTTTCTGTTTGTTTAATCTTGTTCACTGAGCCTGTATTAAGTCCATGTATAGGGCTTTTTGATAGGTGTTGGGCCTACAGTGATGGTGAGGACACTGAGTTTCCTGCAAGGAATTCTGTGTTTGGTATAAGGACCAAGAAAGTAAGCATTATAGCACTTCTAACCACTTGAAGTTGAGAAATTCGCCTCCGTTTGGGAAACCTGTGTTGAAAAAAATTAGTAAAATTTCAATAGAAAGTTTTATTTATACATTGTTTCTTAAAGCCAAATAACTAAATCTATTATATATTTGATGAAAACTGTGTCCAGAAAATTTTAATAAAATGATTAATACTTCCATAAATGCCTATATATAGAAATATATATATGTAGAAATATAAGTACTATAATATAACTTGTTTATTTCATATATACATTTTGCATTTATATTTATATTTTACAGATAGACTCACCAAGGGTGAGAGTGCATAAAATGTCAAGTTGGGATTCAAAGTAATTTATGAAAAAAATGTAAATCAACAACATTTCCTCAGTAGAAGTAACTAGAGAGAATTAAAGGAATCAACATTGTAATAATGTGCATTCTCTAGCAACAGTTGTTTTTTGATCATGATGCTGACAAAATCTCTAGTTAATAAATCATAGGCATACTTTTTTGACCAGAGAGTTAATATATATTATTAATTTCTATAGTAACCTATATACAATGATCATATCCAAAAGCAACACTTTCTAAATACATTCATATCAGAGGAAAATTAATGGCAAAGGAAAACAGTTTTTAATTGCAAATTGCATGAGTCCGAGCCAATAATGTATTTAAAATATTATGCTTAAAGATTTTTTTACCAGGCCTGGTTGTGCAGACCTGTAATCCCTGCACTTGGGGGGCTGAGGCAGGAAAATTGCCGTAAATTTGAGACCATCCTGGCCTCAATGAGTTCAAGGCCAATTTGAAGTACAAAGTGAGACCTTGTCTCAAAAAAAAAACAAACACCAAAAAAATTTTTTTTTTCACTATAATATGCTATTGTTAATTCTTTTAAAAGTATATTCAGGAGAGCTGAGAATTTAGCTCAGTAGTTCCAGCTCATGCCTTGCAAGCACAAGGTCCCGAGTTTGATCCCTGGTACAAAAAAAAAATGTATGTTTAGAAATGATATTGCTGGATCAAATGGTATTTCTACATTTGATGTTTTTAGAATCACCATACTGATTTTTATTGTGGTTGAGCTAGTTTACATTCAAAAAACAAAAAAAATAGAAGGGTTCCTTATAGGAAAAACCTAAAATATAAACAAATAAAATAAAGCTGCAAGGACAGAAAATGAAGAGGTATGTACTTTTGGAGATAGGAAAGGAGATCATGGGAAGGAGGAAGAAAAGGAAATGCAGTTAATGGAATTGGAAACAATGAAGATATGTTGAATCTGCATACCAATTTCCCAACATGAATAATAAAAATGAAAAGAAAGTTTTAATTCTATCCTCTAATTATGATAACATTTTAAAACTTCCAAATTATCTGTCATTTCATCCAAGTAGCAGTGGAGTAAACTTGAGCTGCTAGGCCCTGCCACGAGAGCAGATGGCCTGTCTGAGGTTTTACAGATCAGAAGCAAACCTCATTTAAAAGCAGCCAGAAAGCAATGGATGACATTCAAACTCTGAATACAGAAGAACAAACGCTTTTTTCTAGGGTTTACTTGGTAAACTGTGTGATAGTTGAGCATCTGGATATGATAAAAAGAAGGAATTTTAAAAGCTATCATTTAAGGTAGAGGTAGGGGCTTCTGGGCTGCCATACCACCACTCCTAGAACAGAGGAAGGGGCTTCTAGGCCACCGTACCATCAATCAAAGTGCAGAGGAGGTGAGCTGCGCAGGTGCCAAGAGCACACACCCCCCTGCCTCCTCGCCCCTGGTCAAAATGAGAAGACACATAAACAAGTCTAAAAACCAGGCTTCCAGATCATCTACAGCAACCCCAAAGGGAAATGAGATGGAACGCTCTGATGCTCAACCACCTGGACTCCCTGAACTGGCAACAAAAGAGGATCTGGAAAAAATGAAATGAGAAATAATTTCTCAGATAACAGCAGAGATTGTGCTCAAAGTGCAAGACATGATTAATAAATCTAGAGAGAAGCTGAGGAACATGATGGAATCCCAACATAGGAAACAAATGGAATCCATAAAACAGATGCAAACAGATTTCCAGGACATTAAAACCTCCATTGAAAGTCTACACAGCAGAATGAGCCAATGTGAGGAGAGAATCTCAGATATAGAAGATAAGATTGAAATTAGTGACCAGGAAAAGAAAAATTGCTTCAAAATTGTAAGGGACCATGAGAAATCAATCCAGCAGCTGCTAGATGATGCAAAGAAGAATAATATAAGACTGATCCGATTCAATGAAGAAACAGGAGAGAGTGCAGATGACATAAAAAAAACTGTTCACAGAAGTGATGGCAGAAAACTTCCCAAGCAGGGGAAAAGAACTTGACATACAGATAAGTGAGGCATATAGGACTCCAAATAGCCTTCATCAAAATAAATCTACACATAGGCATATAATTGTTAAGATTCCAGAAACTCAAGAGAAGAACAAAGTTCTATAAGAAGTTAGAGAAAAGAAACAAATCACATACAAGGGAAAGCCCATCAGAATCACAGCAGACTTCTCAATGCAAACCATCATGGCAAAAGGAGCTTGGAGTGATGTATTCAAAGCCCTAAAGAAAAATAGCCTCCAACCCAGATTTATGTATCCTGCAAAACTATCTTTCAAAATTGATGGAGAAATAAGATACTTTCATGATAAAGAACACCTGAAAAACTTCATGAATACTAAACCAGCCCTCCAAAAACGTTTAGACAGTATCCTAGGAAAATACAAGAAGGATCACAAGTCCATGAAGCACAGAAGAATAAATCCATTGAGCACAACAAAAAATTAAATGTAAAGGGAGAGAATCCAACAAAAAGAAAAAGTCATGACAATGATAACTCAATCTGTATTAGTTATAACCATCAACGTTAATGGTCTCAATTCACCAATCAAAAGAAACAGACTGGTAGAATGGGTCAAGAAGCAAAATCCAACAATATGCTGCATAAAAGAAACACACTTAATTCAAAAAGTAACTCATAGACTGAAAGTTAAAGGGTTTAAAACTATACTTCAAGTGCCTGGAACTGAAACAAAGGAGGAGTAGCTATCCTCTTTGCAGATCAAGTGGATTTCAAAGTAACACTGATTAAGAGAGACAAAGAAGGACACTGCATCCTTGTAAAGGAACAATCCAAGAGGAATAGATGACAATCTTAAATATATATGCACCAAACGCTAGTGCAACCAACATGTAAGACAAATACTAATGGATGTAAAAAATCAAATAATCATTAATACAGTAGTAGTGGGGGAGCTCAATACCCCACTGTCACAAATAGATAGATGAACTAGACAAAAAATAAGGAATGAAATGTTAGAACTCAATTGAACTCTTGAACAAATGAACTTGTTTACAGAATATTCCACCTCACAAAATCCGAATACACATTCTTCTCAGCTGCACGTGGGTTGTTCCACAAAATAAACCACATACTCACTCATAGAACATGTTTAAGTAAGTGCAAAGTAATTGAAGCTATCCCCTGTATATTATCAGACCATAATGTGTTGAAATTGGAGATTAATATTAAAAGAAACCACAAAAATTTCATAAACACATGGAAATTGAACAACACACTTCTGAATAGCCCATGGGTCACAGAGGAAATTAAAGAAGAAATCAGACAGATCCTTCAATTAAATGACAATGACAATACAACACATTGGAAACTATGGGACACAATGAAAGCAGTCTTATGAGGGAAATTCATAGCAGTGAATACACAGATTAGGAAAAAAGAACAAGCCCAATTAAACAACCTGATGCTGAACCTCAAGCTTCTAGAGAAAGAAGAGCAGGACAAACCCAAAGCTTATAAAAGGGAGGAAATTATAAAGATCAGAGCAGAAATGAATTCAATGGAGACTAAGAGAACGATACAAAAAATTGATGAAGCCAAGAGTTGGTTCTTCAAAAGAATAAACAAAATTGAAAAACCCTTAGCCAACCTTATCAGAAAAAGGAAAGAAATGTCCTAAATCCATACAATTAGGAATGAAAAGGGTGAAATTACAACAGACCCAGCAGAAATCCAGAGGTTCATAAATACCTACTTCCAGATCCTATATGTCAATAAGATGGAAAACACTGAAGAAATGGACAGATTCCTACATACATATGAATTACCAAAGTTGAATGAAGAAGACCTAAAAATTCTAAACAACCCAATATTGATTGATGAAATTGAAAATGTAATTAAAAACTTATGAACTAAGAAAAGCACGAGTCCTGATGTCTTCACTACTGAATTCTACAAGACATTTAGAGAGGTACTACTCCCACTA
>NW_004624744.1:8741162-8759471 GCF_000247695.1 Heterocephalus glaber | reverse complement strand
GAAATGGATTAAAAATCTAAATATTTATTTATTTATTTATTTGTTTGTTTGTTTATTTGTACCAGGGATCAAACTGGGGTCCTTGCACTTGTGCCGCAGGTGGTGAAACCACTGAGCTAAATCCCCAGCACTTAAAGATCTAAATCTTAAAATAGAAACACTGAATCAGCTTGAACAGAGGTTAGTTAGTACTCCTGAAGACATTGGTGTAGGAAAATATTTTATGAACAAAATCTCAGTTGCCTGTGACCTAGCATAAACAATCAGCAAGGGGGATCTGGTCTTATTAAAAAGCTTCTGCACATCAGGAGAAACCACCAGCAGTGTGAAAAAATCTTCACCTGCCGTTCCTCAGACAAAGGTCTTGTATGTAGAATCTATAAAGAACCTAAAAAGATCAGACTTCCCAAATTTAAAGACCCAATCCAAAATGGGCATCTGAAATGAAGACAAATCTCAGACAAAGAAGTAGAACTAGCAAATGAATATATGAAAAAATATTCAATATCACTGGTCATTCTTGAGAAGCAAATGAAAACAATGCTGAGATTCCACCCCACTCCAGAAAGAATGGCTGCTATCATGAAATCAAGGAATAACAAATGCTGGAGGGGCTGTGGGGAAAGAGGAACCCTGCTCCACTGCTGATGCGAGTTCAGACTGGTGCAACCATTGTTGAAATCAGTATGGAGATACCTCAAAGAACTAGGACTGGAAGTCCCATTTAATCCAGCTATTCCCTTGCTGGGTATCTTCCCCAAAGAATTAAAAGAATCATACCACAGCGATATATGTGCACCCATGTTCATAGCAGCATAATTTGTAATAGCTAAAACTTGGAAGCAGCCCAATTGCACATCAACTGGAGACTGGATAAAGCAAATGTGTGTTTTTTTTTTTATTAAATGGAGTACTACTCAGCCATAAAAAAGAGAAATTAGAGACATTTATACATAAATGGATGAACATTGAGGTCATACTCTTAAGTGAAATAAATAGGACACACGTGTAAATACCGAATAGTTTCTCTAGTGTGAGAACCCAAAAGTGTAAATAAGGACTAAAAGGTATAATTGATAATGTGAAATAGGAAGAAAAGGGACAAAGAGGAAGGGGAAATGGGAGGGGTAGGGGAAAGGAAAGAAGGGAAAGGAATTAATATGAGTACATGAAAAAATGGAAACAAAATCTTTGTAAATAGGAAGGGATGGAAGGGTTGAAGGGAGAGCAGGGGAAGGGGGAAAAATAAGAACCAAGAGAGATTATGTGAAGGTGCAAATTTCCAATGATGAATGTCATTATATTGTATACCTAAAATGTACCAATAAAATAAGATTTAAAATAAAGCTCTCATTGAAACCTGTCCATGTGAATTAGATGATCCATTCACTGTAATAAAGACTAAGTAGTGGGTATCCGTCACAAGCCAAATTAATACAAATTAATTCAAAAACCTTGGAAGAGACATGCCATGCTGATCTGTATAGCATGACCCTGAAGAGGACATTATATTATGTGAATAAGATTTCATTGTCAAAAACAAATGTCACTCTGACAAATGCCGAACAAGGCAAGCAAGTTTTTCTAGGGTAAAGTGCTTATCAACTATATGCAAATTAGGATGCTGAGGGCGCCATTTGATAAATTATTGCTTCCAAAAAACTAAATACTACCCTCTTTCATGGAAGTCAGTCACTCAAGAGTGAGGATAGTATTCTTACAGAACAATCTGTTTCTTTTACAATCTTATTTGCTTCTTTTTTAAAGAATGACACAGTGAGGTTAAAATGGTTTGTCATTTTAGTTATGTGAATTGAAGACTGAAAGAGAACCAAGATAACATACTTCAGCGTATTTACTACAATCAACTAGTGATTCATCCACAGAGGTGGGGACCTATCAGAAGTCAAGGTTGTTCCAACTTGTCATAATGGTGTGCTGTAATTTCTAGAATCTTCATAATCATCTCTGCAAAAGGGTTCTGGAAGCTATTAGAGCATAGAGAACTGCCATTCCTTTGTTGAGGTAGGCAATTCAGATAGATGAGATGCATTTCTTTTTCTAAATTAACATTTCAGCATGGTTCTAGCATGCTAATTGTTATACTTTTGTGTACTAACAGTTTTTTCTCTGTTCAGCAGCAAGACACATTTAAAAGTATATATGGTTTCTGTTTGTAAGAAATTTTCTAAGACACATCAGCATAGGCTCTCTTCATCTACAGAATTTAGATTCCAGCCATATTTTTGTCTTCCCATTTTATCTTTATTTAGCATTGTTTTTGATCTTCTGGTCTCAACTGTTGCATGTGAATGTTTTCATTCCATCTTCCTTTCTGACTTTCTATTCCTCTCCTCTTCACCTCTGTCTTCCATTTTATTCTTCTACTTTCTTTGTTCTCTTTCTCTTCATTCTCTTCCTTTTTAAAACACAGAATAGACCAAAATATTATATATTTAGAGTGTTCAATGTGATGTTTAATATATGTGAATATGTATGAATGATCAAATCACATAATTAGCATATCTATCACCTCACGTAGCTACATTTTTGTGGTGAGGACATTTAAAATCTACCATCAGTAATTTTCAGGTACACAATATATTATTAATAACTACAGTGCCTGTGCTATACATTGAATCTCCAGAAATTATTCATCTTTCATAACTGAAGCTTTCTAGTCTTTGATCAATATTTTCCCATTCCCCTCCCTCCACTCCCAACCTTTGGTAACCATCATTCTACCATCTGCATTGTCTGATTCTGTGAGTCCAAATATTTTGGTTTCCACATATAAAGGAGATCATGCACAATTTTCTTCCTGTGCCTGGCTTATTGAACTCAGTATATTGCCTTCCAGGGTCATATTGTTTTGGAAATATCAGGGTATCTTTTTCTTTTAAGGCAGAATAATATTCCATTATGTTATTTTATAACATACATACAAAATCTGATATATACTGTATGTTCTTTGTCCTTTTATACATTGACAAATACTTAGGTTGACTCCATGTCTTGTCTATTATGGGTGATACTGCAATGAATATGAAAGTACAGATGTCTCTTAGACATTGTGATCTCATTTCCCACAGATTTAGACCATAAGTAGGATTGTTGGATCTTATGGTAGTTCTAAATAATCTTCAAACTGTTTTACACAATGTATGTACCAATTTATATTCTCACCCACAGTGTCCAGGGGTTTTCTCTTCTGTAGATTACACCAGTTATCTATTGTCATTTTGATGATAGCCATTATAAAGTTATGTTTGCATCTCCTTGTGGTTGAGTTTACTCTTCATACTTGATTTTACATTTTTTATAAGCTTGATGGCCCTTTGTATTATTTTGAAAAATGTCTATTTTTGTCCTTTGTCCATCTATATTCAGGTGGATAGTTTTTTTGCTATTGAGTTCTTTGAGTTTCTTATATAGTTTGAATATTAGTCCTTATCAGATGTATTCTGCAGGTGTTCTCTTTAGTCAATTTTTGATTGCTTCCTTTGCTATGCAGAAGCTTTTTAATATAACACCATCTCATATGTCTGTTTTTGGTACACTTACTTGTGATTTTTGGGTTGTAGCTATAGATTTTTTCCAGACCAGTGTGATAAAGCTTTTTCTTTATGCTCTTCTTCTAGGAGTTTTAGAATTTTAGGCCTCATGTTTAAATCTTTAACCTATTTTGAGTTGATTTTTGTTTATTATTTAAGCATCCATTTTTATTATTATGCATGGGGATATTCTATTTTCTCCACAATCTTTATTGAATAGTGTTTCCTTTCCCCATTGTGTAGTCTTGACAACTCTGCAGAAGAGAAATTACCCGTATACTTCTGAATTTATTTCTGGGTGGTTTATTCTTTTCCCATTGCTCTTTATGTCTATTTTTAAGCCAGTACTGTACTGTTTAATATAGCTTTGGAGTATATTTTGAAATCAAGCAGTATGATACTTCCATCTCTGTTCAGATTCCTCTGATCTTCTGTGTGGTTCCATACAAATTTTAAGATTTTTTTTTTTTATTTTTCTGAAATTTGTCACTGAAATTATGATAAGAATTATGTTGAATCTATACAATTCTTTAGGTAGTACAGACATTATATCAATATGCATTTTTGCAATCCATGAATATAGGTAAGTTTCCATTTACGTGTGCTTTCCTCAGTTTCCTTCATCACTGTTTTATAGTTTTCATGGCACAGATTTTTCACTTCACTGGTTAAATTTATTCTTAAAATTTTACTTTTTCAGCTATAATGTACTTTACTTCCTCAGCTAGGTAATGTCTGAGTCCAATCATCTACTGGTTTTTAGTATCTTAATCAGGGGTGGACCAAAGTAAAGAATTTCAATATCACTGAAGGTTATACAGAGTTTTACATACAGATAGATAGATAGATAGATAGAGAAATAGATACACAGACAGTATATTCAATTAATGCTTATGTTTTCAGATTGAAATTGATGAGTATAGATTGTTTTAGGTACTTCCTAGTTGCTGGGACAAAATACCCAATACCACAAGCTAAAGAAGGAAAGGTTTATTTTAGCTCATATTTTTTGGAGGTTTCAGCCTATAATCAAGTGGCTTCTAGGGATTGAGGCATGGCAGAGGGACATTGCAGAGAAGAAACAGTTCATGGTATACAGGGTACAAGCCTATTTGTTGGTGACACCCACACCCAGAACTTCCCATCTTCAGTAATTCTATCATCCACAATTATGCTAATAAAATCAGTAGATTGAACCAGTTATCATGCATCTATGAACCATCTATCTACCAAAAGCCTCATCTATGAGTTCATGATACTTTGGGGGGATATCTAGATATAAACCATGACATAGATATAGAAAATTTACTCACCTATATGAGTGAAATAAAAAAGTGGAAAATATGTATATATAATATGTATAAAATTTCCTATGAGAAATTAGCTCATGTGATTTTCAAGCTAGTAACCCAGGAAAGCTGGTGGAACAATTTAGTCCAAGTCCCAAGGCCTCAGAACCAGAAGAATGAATGGTTTAAAAAATGAGATATCCATTTCAGATAGGCAAGCAGAAACCAAAAGGAAGAAATCTTCCTTCTTTTTCCTTTTTCTGTATTTATGTCTAAGAAAATTGAATGATGTCCAATCACATTGTGGACCAAAATCTACTTTACTAAATCCACTGATTCAAATGCTAATCTCATCTGGAAACACCCGCACAGACATAACCAGAAATAAGGTTTAATCTGAGCACACTGTGACCTTTTGAAATAACACATAAAATTAACCATTACACCTGTGTAAATATCTGAAATGTAGGGCTGTAATCAGGGTTATGTTATTCTTTTCTATGAATTTTGTTGCTGTTGCTTTTTGGATAGAAATTTTTAGTGATTCAAAATTACATATTTTTAGTTTGTTTTAATGAATAAATAAGCCAGGTAACCTTTCTCTTTATCGTTATATAGTGTATTTGCTTCCCAATCATTAAGACTGTGTTTGTGAAAATTACTGATGGAATGGGAAAGAAGTTGAAAATTATAGGACTTTTTTCAATTTTTTCTTTACTTCTTCCTGGACTATGAAGTAATTTCAGGTGCTAAATACTGGTTAAATATAAAGGAACAGTGAACAGTTATATAAAATATCAAGATTTTTAGCTTACTACTATGTTTCTGTCTCATCCAGATTTCCTATGAAAATTCATATATGAGATGATCTTTCCCAGAATTTAATTAACTGTCTTTGCTTTAGTATTTTGTAAAGATAATCAATTAGGATTAACTGCATTGTTGTAAAAAGTTACATTGTATGGTAGATCTAATTTAATTAATTGTGATAATTTTACATTGAAATTCTAGTTCAGGAAAATGGTTTGGGTGTTTTGGGTATATTATGCCATAAAATTAGTATTACCTATATTCTATTATTATTCCAAATGCTTTTTGCCACTAGTTAAAATCAGCCCTTAGGCTCAAAATCATGAAGTTATTTCAAAGATAAGAAAATTATGCTCTGCAATTAATTAGTATAAGTACCAATGGTACTAATGAGAGCATATCTTGTCCAGAGTCATCAGACTATTAGGAAATATGGACACTGCCAGTAATATATGAATAAAATAATTGTTGATGATGACAGTATTAACAGATATTTTGAGTTCTTAAATTTCATGATTATTCTGTTAACCTTTCCAGTGGTGACATTCAGTGACCCACTTACGGCAATCAATTAATTCTTAAGGCTTCAGGTTCACATATTTGGGACAATAAATACAAAAATTTGACTATGTGTGTGTGTTCATGTGTATATTCATATTTTTTTCATTTTATCAGCTGCCTTTACCCATTATTTGGATAGAACTGACAACAAATGAGAGGATACACAGAATAGTGTGGAATTAAAAGAAACTTCAGTGAATAAGGAAGAACTGTTGGGAGGAAATATTGAGGGCATGAAAAACAAATTTAAAAACATATCTATTCTTAGAATTATTTTTTTTTCTAGTATTCTGGTCTAAGGCATTAGTTGAACTACTTACTCTTTTCCTTATTTTTGTGTTGTTAACCCTCTGTCACTCCAGATAACTTCACCAACTTTACTTATGGTATATGTTATATATATTAGCTATCATCTTACCATTCTGGTGAAAACATAGTATTTGGGAAATTGATTTGAGTTAAATTTTCAGTTCTGCTATACATTAAATCTGTTAGATTGAACTTATCATATATCTACTTGAGCTTTTGTTTTCTTATCACACAACTGGAATTAATAAATCTATCACCTCACAATAAAATTGTAGAGGTTAAATAACCATCCATAACATTTTATTTTGTAAATTCTCACAATTCTTGTTGTTGTTTGCGGTGCTGGGGTGGGAACCTAAGCCTTTTTGCATGCTAGGCAAGCGTGCCATCATAGAGCTACACTCTACCTGCCCACTGTCTTTTTTTTAAACAAAGTCTGTTGCATCATTTAATATTTACAACAGTCCTATGAGGTAGGGACAGTCACATTTTTCAGACTCAGCCAATAAGTCTCAGATGGCTTAATCCATTTACAAAGTTAGATAGCCACTGAATGGAGAAGCATATATCCAGAAAAAGACATGATTTTCCTCAAGGCTGTCTAATTGTAGACCAAAAAGGAATTCTATCCTTGTATGAAAATACCTATCACACAGTTATAATGAAAGCAGCTTCTTATGAATGCTATGTAGAAATTTCTAACGAAGGAGAGAGAACATTGGTTTATGTAGCATAAAATAATTTTGCCACAAAACAAAGAGCATCTAATTTCTTTTCTCCTTCCAATTTTAGTATTTTATCTCTGAAGGAAATCTTTCAAGCTACTAATCAAATAGATAAATTATACTTCAAATTAAATTAAACATACTTAAAATTAAAAGTTTGATGCTTTAAAGAACACAATCAACAAACTGAAAAAAAGAATCAACAAAATGTGAAAAAATATTTCCAAATTATATAGCTGAAAAAGATTAATATCTAAAATGTAAAAGTACTTTTCAATTTTAAGAACAACAAAACTAATCTTTAAAAATCATGGAAAGGATTAGAATAGATGATTTTTCACAGAAGATATACAAATGGTGAAGAGATGGAAATATGTTGAGTATCATTAAGCATTAGGAGATGCAAATCTCAGCTATGTGCAAATGAGATACTGCATAACATTTTAACAGTTAGAGTGGCTATTATTAACAGAAAACAAACAAAAACAAATAAGAGGGTAGTGATGATGTGGAGAAATTAATTGAAATATTTGTTCATCAAATATAAAATGATGCCTCTACTGTAGAAAATAGTATGGCAGTTCCTCAAAAAATTTAATGGAATGGCCATAAGATCCAGCATCTATACTTCTGTGTATAAATACATCCCATAATTGAAAGCAGCAAGCAAGGACTCAAACTGAAATTTGTACATAAATGTTCATAAGAACATTATTCACAATAGCTAAGGAGCAAAAACAACTCAAATGTCAACAGTAAAATGAATGAATAAACAAAATGCACACATGGTATGATTAAAAAATACAGTGAATATTTAAATTCAAAAAATCATAGAAGTAAAAGACATATTGTTGTTAATCCCTATCAAAACATTCGCTCTTCCTTGAACATACATCTCATTGATCTTGCCATTTCTGAAAGAGTTCTTGAGAGTCATCTTTTGGGAATTTTTTTAGTTGAGCTGGTGTGCCTGCCAGGATGTCCTGATTGATTCAAAATATTTATCATTTGTGGTCATTTTGATTTTGGGAAAGACCCAGAAGTTACACAGTGCCAGATCTGATGAGTAAGGCGGCAGAGGACACAACATAATGTTTTTTATGAGCCTGCCTTTCTGTTGCAAGGCACTCAGGATCAGGGTTACTGTATTTTTTGGAACATGCTTATATACAAAGTAGAACGTATTCATACTTTAAAAGAAAATTCTGATACATATTCCAACATGGATAAGATTTATTGACATCATGCTAAGTGAAACAAGCCTGACACAAATAAAAGTATTATTTTGCCTATATGTTATAGTTAGACTGGTCAACTTCTTTGACACAAAAGTAAAATAGTGGTTACCAGGAGCTGGTGTCTGGAAAGGAAGGTTATTGTCTGATGAATACAAAGTTTCAGTTTAGGACGATGAAAAATTTGTGAAGGTAGATAATGATGATTGTTGTATAACAATAGGAATGTATTCAATGCCAGTAAACTGTATAATTTAAATGGTTAAAATGGTAAATCTTATTAAAATTTATCATAATTTAAAAGCCTGATTAGCAAAATATGAGCTTTAATTTCAAATATGTGTTAGATACATATGTTCCATTTCTGAAAATAGACCATAGAAACTTGACTTAATATACATCTTGTTATGTAAAGCCAATAAATAACCCCACATAAAAAAACCTATTAGGTGATTTGGATTTAAGAATTTATTCAGTTCTTCCTCTTGGTAGCAATACCATTTAATCTTTTCTTCAGCCATGATATACACAATACCACAATATACCTATCTTCATACATTTTATACATAATGTTTTTGACATTCAAAGGTGTATATATATGTACTTTTTAGTAACAAAATAATAATTCTCATAAACTTTAGTTTTGCAAGTATTTTAATAATAAAATAGGAAGTAAAATAGTAAGTAACTTAAGCTCAAGTATCTTTTGATGGTACCAGAGATCGAACTCGAGACCTCACTCTTGCAAGGCGGGTGACGGAACAACTGAGCTAAATCCCTGGCCCAAGCTCAAGTATTCTGAAGTGCAATATTTTACTTCAGAAGTACACTGATATATATCATTCAATTCATTCTCGATTTAATTAACTCAGCATTGTCTAGATTATGATAACAATGTTTCAACTTTTCTTCAAGAAAATAATGTGTTATATTTTAAAAGAAAGAAGGGAAAAGTTTTTTCTCCAACTTGGATTATACTTAGTATCATAATAGTACAAGGCAATGGACACCTCTCCAACCTATTATGTCTTTCTAGTTACAGAGGTCTAAGCATACCCTCTCTCCCTTTGATCTTGTCTTTATTACAATGCTGTGAAGTAGATAGGAAAAGTATAATAGTGATAAGTGAAAAATGAAGAGTTTCAAGGTTTTCAAATTCATTTTAAATTTATTTCCTCAAATCTTTTGAGAGTAAGTAGAAGCTCATATTATTCTTCCAGCAGTAGTTCCAATATAAAAATACATTCTTACAATTGGCTTGGAAAATTTTGTTCACTAATATCTCTTAGCATAATAATAATAACATGTAATTTCATAGAGTTTGCTCTATGTTGGATTTCTGAACAAGAAGACTCAGGAAAAACGAGGCTGCTAGAATTTTATCAGGTGGGATCAACACCTGTGAATGGAAAGGAAGAAAGCAGAATTGAACAGGGAGGAGCAAATAGGCTGCAGAGCAGTTTCAACAAATACCTAAGAAAACTCTATCAGGACATTTTGGTTTGTCCCAGGTCAGAAATAAGGCCTTTATGTACCTATAACAACTGGTAATTTGATGTACATTGCCTTGCAAGTGGGATGGGCCATAGATGTGGGGAGTATCTTCAGGCAAACTATTCCTAAACTGGTAGGTGGAAGACAGTCTGGCAAGACCCTAACAGAAAAGAAAATGCACTTTAGGAACTGAAGGAGCATTTAGATAGCACAGTTCAGCAACCATTACAGTATTTCCGATATAAAATCCTCATGAACTCTTGATAAACCTATGAGATAGCAAAACTAATTTTAACCATGAAGCAAACTAATAATCAAAATTTAAAATTGACATTATATGGAACTTATTTATTTTATTAATGTTGGATTAGCTTATGTGATATTAGTGAAGAAGGAAAATGCAAAAGCATCTAACTTATAATATTTATAGAAGTGATTTAGAGTAGTGTAATACTAAGGAAAACACCACATAAAAAGTTAAATAGAAATAAATCTGATAATTTCTGATGATAAGCAGGGAAGCTCAAATCTCTCACTGTGATTCAGCAACATCTCTAGTAAGTATCTGCATACAAATGTTTATAATGACCCTTAGTATGGGTTAATTAAGCATTAAGATAGTAAATAGAAAGTTTTTTTGTCTACTCTTTATTTTTTCCAAATTTTTGTGCACTTTGTTGTGCTACAACTTCAGACAGGCTCCTGCTGAGAAATAAGGTAGACACAGCAGTGGATTGTGTTTTTGACAAACCTAAAGCTTGGTGACCCATGCACAATAAACTTACCTGCTGCCTTTTTGTCAATAGCTTGACAAGGGCATCATACATTAAAAGGAGACATTCATTCAGGCTCTACCAGCCTAATGCTCACTTCTCTTGAAGAAAGTGCACAGAAAGGTATAATTTTAACACATCACCATCATTTCTGACTACGTAGTAGGCATTTTTGTTCATCATAACTGAGCTTTTTGCATGCAAACACATCAATCAGAAAGTAAAGTAGTCCCAGTAACTGCCAGCTACAAGTCTGCAAGACACATTGGTTGACCTCTAAGTGTCATTGTGGTTTCAAACTAATCCAGCTGATTTTTGAGTGGGTGTTTTTATTAAACACAAACTAAAATTGGGTTGTTGTAGTTTTTGTGTTTGTGTGTGTGTGTGTGTGTATCAAAGGCTTGAACATCAGCTCACATATCTCCTTCCATGCCAATCATAACTAATGCTTTAAACTCTGAGGTACCTAAGGATACTCTAGGGCAAAATAAGCAAACTCTTTACTTATTGTCAAATTTTAGATTATCAGGGACTATCATAGCTATGTCCCTCACCCCACAATGACACCTTTTGAACATCTATTTTAGAACCTAACTCTTGATAATATTAGCTTTGCATATATTTTATCTACATGTCTATATTTTGATTCTGAATAGTGAGTTTTGTTCTCTTCCTAGGTATTTCTCTCCATATTAGCTGAAAGAAAGTTTGTGGAGAATTGAACAGAAGAAATTTTGATAAATACTATCATAAGAGGGTGACCAAATTCTGCATATAAAATATTATTTTTGCATTGCTAATCTAGTTATAAAATGTGAATACTGATATAGAAAAAAATGTAACTCAAAAATTGTAGTTCCTGTACCTTAGAATCCTTTAAAATTACTCACTCTGTTTTTCATGGCTTGTAAAGTGTAAATTCTGACTAAAGGTAGAATTTCCTAGGTGACAAATCATATAAGGGCATTATGGATATGCTTTTAAATCACAACCCAGTACTTATGGTGGACAGAGTGCTCAGACTTTCCTATTGACAAGCAGAACGGAATATGAAGGTTTCATAATATAGTAATGATTTACCTTAGGAATGTAACTCAGGCATCTAGGTGTCACTAGAATATTTTTGAGTGTCTACAGATATCTAAGGAACCTAAAATCTTATAATAGTTCTCCCTTATTATTTAAAGTCCTAACAAACCATAAACGCTTAAACTCTCCAATGTATACATTTGCAAAATGTAGAGAATATATAATAATATGTATATGTTTCACTCCCATATTTTAAGTGTGAGAAAATTGAATTATATAAAAATACATATATGTATATGTATGTACGTACATGCATTTTATAATATAGCATTATATAATTCAAAAGAATATCTCAATTTATTCTGAAAAACTTGCAAATTTGTTGTTTTTTAGTCAAGTCCTCTATACTGTTAATGACAGGAAAAATATTGTAATAAATGGAATTTATACATCATTTGTAAATTTTATATAAAAGTAATGTTTTATACAATCCATATAACATATCTGCATCATTTCTATACATTAGCAATAAAACATCTGAAAATGAAATCAGGAAAAATGTACCATTAACAATAACTACCCAAAGTAAAATGTTTAGGGATAAGCTTAACCAAAGAGCTGAAAGTTCTCTACCCTGAAAACTATAAAATATTAATGAAAAAATTAAGGAAGACACAAATGAGTGAAAAGATGTTTATGGATCCAAATGGTCAATATTGTAAAAATATCCTTGCTACCTAAGGTAATTTATAGAGTCAAATTCCCAATGGTAATGTTCACAGAAATAAAGATAATTTAAAAAGTCATATGGAACCACCAAAAATTCAAGCAACCAAAGAAGTTTTGAAGGAAAAGAACAAAGTAGAAGAAAATGAACTATACAACTTCAAAATATATCACAAGTCTATAAAAACAAAAACAGACAAGTACTGACATAAAAACAGACACATAGACCAATGGATCAGAAAACAGAGCTGAGAAATAAAGTCATATATTCATTACAACTGATTTTTTAATCAAGGAACCATGGCTACACAAAGAGAAAAACAGATTTTTTGACATTATGTAATTTTTTGGAACACTGGATATTCAGATAGTGTGGAAATAGCGATACGTGAGGATGAATTAGGCTTCGGATAGGGTTAGGGTCAGGGTGATAGATAGCATTGAAACTGAAATGCCTGTGTCTTCCAGGGTGGGTTGGACATTTAGTATTAGCGGAAGTTCATGGAGATGGTGAGGGATAATGTTAAATGTCCAGTACCTGGGTATTGGGACTTGGTCCTGTGGCTAAGGGTTAGGGATAGGGTGAGGAGTAGGTTTAGGTTGAGGGTTCACATTCATGTACCTGATATTTCTAGTGTGGGTATGATTGTTAGGGTTAGGGTTCTTCTTTTTGTTATGGTCATGGATAGTGCGGAAATAGTGGAACCTGAGAATGACTTAGGATTCAGCTAGGGTTAGGGCTAGGGTTAGGGTTAGGGTCAGGGTGATAGATAGCATTGAAATTGAAATGCCTGGGTCTTCCAAAGTGGATTGGAAAGTTAGTATTAGCGTAATTTCGTGGGGAGGGGGAGGGATAATGTCAAATGTCAAGCACCTGGGTATTGTGATTTGGTCCTGCGGCTTAGGGTTAGGGTTAGTGTTAGGAGTAGGTTTAGGTTTAGGATTCCAATTCATGTACCTGACATTTCGAGTGTGGGTTTGATTGTTAGGGTTAGGGTTCTTCTTTTCATTATGGTCATGTATAGTGTGGAAATAGTGGTATCTGACAATGACGTAGGGTTCGGGTACGGTTATTGCTAGGGTTAGGGTTAGGGTCAGGGTGATAGATAGCATTAAAATAGAAATGGCTGTGTCTTCCACAGTGGGGTGGAAAGTTAGTATTAGCATCAGTTCATGGAGAGGCTGAGGGATAATATAAAATGACAAGTACATGTGTTTTGGGATTTGGTCCTGCAGCTTAGGGTTAGGGTTAGGGTTAGCTGTAGGTTTATGTTTAGGGTTCCAATTCATATACCTGACATTTCGAATGTGGGTATGATTGTTAGGGTTAGAGTTCTTCTTTTCGTAAGGGTCATGGATAGTGCAGAAATAGTGGTCCATGAGAATGTCTCAGGTTTCGGGTAGGGTTAGGGCTAGGGTTACGGTAAGGGTCAGGGTGATAGCATTAAAATTAAAATGCTTGGGTCTTTCAAAGTGGGTTGGAAAGTATTAGCTTAAATTCGTGGGGAGGGGGAGGGATAGTGTCAAATGTCAAGCACCTGGGTATTGTGATTTGGTCCTGCGGCTTAGGGTTAGGGTTAGGGTTAGGAGTAGATTTAGGTTTGTGGTTTCAATTCATGTACCTGATGTTTGCAGTATGCGTATGATTGTTAGGTTTAGGGTTCTTATTTCCATAAATGTCATTGATAGTGTGGAAATAACAGTACCTGAGAATGACTTATGGTTCAGGTAGGGTTACGGCTAGGGTTAGGGTTAGTGTCAGGGTGACAGATACCATTGAAATTGAAATGCCAGTGTCTTGCAGTGTTGGTTGAAAATTTAGTATTAGCGTAAGTTCGTGGAGAGGGTGAGGGATAATGTCAAATGTCAAGTAGGTGGCTATTCGATTTGTTCTTACAGCTTAGGATTAGGGTTAGGGTTAGGAGTAGGTTTAGGTTTGTCATTCCAATTCATGTACCTGAGGTTTGGAGTGTGGGTATGATTGTTAGAATTAGGGTTCTTCTTTTCATAAGCGTCATGTATAGTGTGGAAATAGCAGTACCTGAGAATGATTTAGGGTTCGGGTATGTTTAGTGCTAGGGTTACGGTTGCGGTCAGGGTGATAGATAGCATTGAAGTTGATATGCCCGTTTCTTCCAGTGTGGGTTGGAAAGTTAGTATTAGCGGAAGTTCGTGAAGATGGTGAGGGATAATGTTAAATGTCAAGTACCTGGGTATTGGGATTTGGTCCTGCGGCTTAGGGTGAGGGCTAGTGTTAGGAGTAGGTTTCGGTTTAGTGTTCCAATTCATGTACCTGATGTTTTGAGTTTGAGTATGATTGTTAGGGTGAGGTTTCTCACGGTTAGGGTTAGGGTTAGTGTTAGAGTTAGGGTTAGGATTAGGGTTTGGGTTCTGTACTGGATAACCATGGCCCTTATGAAAAGAAGAATCCTATACCCAACAATCATACCCATACTCCAAATGTCAGGTACATGAATTACAACCCTAAATCTAAACCTACTCCTAACCCAAACCCTAACCCTAAGCAGCAGGGCCAAATCACAATACCCGGGTGCTTGACATTTGACATTATCCCTCCCCATCCCCATGAACGTATGCTAATACTAACTTTCCAACCCACTTTGGAAGACAAAGTCATTTCAATTTTAACGCTATCTATCAACCTGACCCTAACCCTAATCCTAGCCCTAACCCTAGTTGAACCCTAAGTCATTTCCAGGTACCGCGATTTCCGCACTCTACATGACCATAACGAATAGAAGAACCCTACCCCTAACAATCATACCCACACTAGAAATATCAGGTACATGAATTGGAACCCTAAACCTAAACCTACTCCTATCCCTAACCCTAACCCTAAGCCACAGGACCAAATCACAATACCCAGGTGCTTGACATTTGACATTATCCCTCCCCCTCCCCATGAAATTACGCTAATACTAACTTTCCAACCCACTTTGGAAGACCCAGGCATTTCAATTTTAATGCTATCTATCACCCTGACCCTAACCCTAACCCTAGCCTTAACCCTAGCTGAACCCTAAGTCATTCTCAGGTACCACTATTTCCGCTCTATCCATGACCTTAATGAAAAGAAGAACCCTAACCCTAACAATCATACCCACACTCCAAACGTCAGGTACATGAATGTGAACCCTCAACCTAAACCTACTCCTAACCCTAACCCTAACCCTAATGCGCAGGACCAAATCCCAATACCCAGGTAATTGACAGTCAACATTTTCCCTCAAACTCTCCATGAACTTACGCTAATTCTAACTTTCCAACCCACTGGAAGACCCAGGCCTTTCAAATTCAATGCTATCTATCACCCTGACCATAACCCTTACCCTAGCCCTAACCCTACCTGAACAAGGAAGTTAAACCCTCATCTCACATCATATATGAAAAATCAGATCATAAGTGATTAACTTATTTAAATATAAGACCCAAACTATGAGTCTACCGAGAATGATTTAGGCAATGATAATGATTTTGGCAATGAACTTTCAGATGTAAGCCCAACACATAGACAACAAAAGTAAAGGTGTGTGGGGAGATGCTGGCTAAAGGAGTGATTGAACCTGCATGGACTAAGGAAGGGACCTTGGCTAAAACAGTTTCCATGTTCCTGGAATGCATGGTTAGCATTCAGGGCAGAATCTGTAGGATAACAGTCAGCAGAATTAAGAAAAAATTACTTTCAGAGATGTTTGATTTGGTCAATATATTCCCTCTGCCCTGATAAGATTAGTTAAACTAAGTTGACATGTCCATTCCGGCCCTATCCCCTGACCAAAATCTCCAATACATATGTTACAAAATGCTTTTCTTCTACATCTTTGTTCTCATGTCCTTCAGTTACAAGTAAATAGTTGTGAGCTCTCGTTGGTAGCTGTTTCCCTGAGGCTCTGTTATGCACAAGAAGCAGCCCCTCTGAATTCACAATAATTGAATTAAATCTTGTCTCCAGGCAATCATTTTCATCCTCTATGCAGCCACAATCACACACTGCAATGAAAATGGACATAGGATTTTTCATCACAATAAAAATCTTTTCACTACAAAGAAAACAATTAATAGTGAGAAAACTACTAACATTTCCTCTCTATGGAAAGGGAGAAAAACTTTGCAAACAGTACATCAGTTAAGGGACTAATACACAACATATATAAGGAACTGAACACAATAGTCAAAATGAAATGAAATAAAAATAACAGAGTACCTTATTAAAATTAGGTAAAGGATCTGGATATGGACAGATATTTCTTAAAAGAAGATATACAAATAACCAGTGGGTATATCAGGAGAGCCTTAACATCACTAATCATCAGAGAGTTGCAAATCAATACTATTAGATAACATCTCACATGATTTTGAATAAATATTATTAAAAATAATGAAGAAAATAAATATTTGGGAAGGTATGGAGAAAAGGAAACTCTTGTCAACTGTTGTTGGGAATGAAAATTAGTGAAACTATTATGGAAAACAGCATGCAAGTTCCTCAGAATATAACTAGAATTAACAATGATCCAGGAATCTTAATTCTGGATATACAGCCAAAACAATGAATTCAGTATATCAAAAAGATATCTGCCTTCCCATGTTAATCAAAGTATTATTCACAACAGCCAAGATAAATAATAAATCTAAGTATCCATTAGTGAAAAAAGGAACCATATTATATGTACATAATGGAATACTTCAGCCTATGGAAGGAAGTCTTGTCAGTTGCAACAACATTGATAAAGCTGGAGGATATTATATTAATTAAAATAAGCCAGGCACGAAAAGCCAATAACTCATAATCTCATTTATATATGGAATCTAAAAAGTTGCTTTTATAGAAGTAAAGAGTAAAATGGTGGTTACTGGAGAATAAGTTAATGGTCGTTGAAAGATATTGTTCAAAGTATGCAAAATTTTAGTTAGATTAGGGAAATAAACTCAAGAAATCTACTGTACAATTTGGTGACTCTGGTTAATGCCTTATGTTTTTGATATGTGATAACTGCTATATTTAAAGCTTTTTCACAAAATAATAAGCATGTGGTGCAATATATATATTAACTAGCCATATTTAGTCCTTTTACAGTGTAAGCATATTTCACACATGATGTATATAGTAAAAACAGTTTTGTCTGTCAATGGAAAATATAAAATAAAATACTAAAACTATCTTTAACAATACCCACAGAAAAAGGAAACAAAAAATGTAATATTAATTATGTTACTTTTGTTAATGCTTTGCATTTCGTTACTCCTCTTAGAAAGCTATTTAGCTCAAATAGTTATGTAGAAGCCAAGATTATGAAAACTTCAGTGACATTTATGTAGACTTCTACTGATTCACCAGCTCTTCTAATGGACATTCATGAAGCAAAGACAGCTTTCAAAATTTTGTTCAGCACATGAAGAAGATAAGTGTACTTCCCATTGGGGTTCTGATTAATAACCCTTCTCAAGAAAACTGGATATTGGCCACTGTTAAATGAATGTGAATAAAAAGAATTTTAGGGTTGAAAGATTTGACCTCAAAGTTATCTATTTTAGTAGCAGTCACTTACTTTCATGCCTGTGGAATATCTCAATTTCTAAAAACATACATTAAATTGACATTAAAGACCTTGCTAGTTTCATTTTAGATGTCCCATGGGTACTTTATATTGCAACTTCAAAGTGTTGACAAATATTGGATAATTTTGTTTAACTCAATAAGCTAATACTCTGTAACTTGAAATATCAGATTTATTTCTTAACAGCATATATATATATATACACATATATATATATATATGTAG
>NW_004624744.1:8723175-8740985 GCF_000247695.1 Heterocephalus glaber | reverse complement strand
TCTTACAACATACAAATCTTGGAAAGTCAAATATTCTTATTCTCATTTTTAGATGAAGAAACTGAATCTGAGACTAAAGGACAAAATGTCAATAGGAAAATTGAGATTTAACCTAGGCTACTTTGTTTATTTTACAGGCTGAACACCAGTGTATTTTCTTCTATAAATTTAGTAAAAGCAATTAAAATGAATATCAGGTCTACAATTTTATATGAATTTAAAATGTAAGTATTATCAAGCCTTCATTCCACAAAAAAGCCAGACAAATTCTACCCTGGCTTGATCCCAGGTCACTGCTCTGGCTCTCATTGGTTTTGAAGAAAGATAAGCCAAGAACAGATCAACTAAATGGAGCATCCACGGAATCTTTGTCATCACAACAAGCCAATAATGACAACAACTGCCAAAAGAAAATACAACCATGATGATACGATTATCAAAGCACTCAATAGTTTTGTTGAACCTTGAAAGTTGTGCATAAAATGCTGTGATCACAGTGTTGTACCATATTTAATCATAACCTGGCAACTCTTTGCTTGTTTCTTCTTTCTCAGTGTCATACTTGCCTAATAATTTAAAAGATTTCAGTTTTAAGAAAACAAAACAAAACAAAAAACCTGCAATTTTTCGAGCACTGAATTTCTATGAGAATGACATTATCATAGTTCAGTTGCAAGCATAGTAACAGTTAATATTAAACAATAAACTTGACAACACATGGAACAGTCTTTAAGCACAAGTAAATTCTCTACTAGCTGTCATCCATGCATTGAAAAACTGCTTTGTTAATGCTATTTCTGAACTTAATTCAATATTTTATAAAACTACGTCTCTCAAAATGACAGCAAGCAATAAGAAGCTGTATAATGTTTTACTTCCACAATTTAAATGGAACATTTTTAAAGGATAACTATTCCTTGAGTCAAATAAATGATATAAACCAATAGTTTTAATTGACTTTGGCTGAATATAAAATGAAAACCTATAAAGCATTTTGATCTGGTCAACATTTATACTGACAAGCTCAAGAAAGTCAGTGTCATTTACATATGCTTTTAAGAAAGATTGTGAAATACTTTGAATGAATTTTTGAATCTGATTCAAACAGAATTTTTTTGAACAGTAGAATATCAGGTAGAAAAGCCAGTGATGCTACTAATAGTTACAGAAGCACAGTCACTTATATACCTACAAAGCTCCACATTACATATGCTTGGGAAGATGTTTCTAAAGGTATGTGCCATATGGAATACAGGAAAAATCCTTACAAAACAGAGATGTGCACAGGGTGGTAAACTTTTAAGTGGATCCATGTCAAAATGGTTCATAAAATTGTATAACTGAAGGGAGTATTAGGGTCAATTTCATTGGATCTCTCCTAGAGAGACAAGAAACCTAAATTCTGCAAACTCAAATTAATATTCAACATTTACAAATAGTACACAAAAATAATTAAGTTTCAAGTGTGATTCCTCATTCTTAACCATTAAGTCTTAATTGTCTCCTAAAAATAAAGCCATAACTAAATCATTCAGTAACTATTTATTAAGGTGACTGATATTAAATTATATTTAATGTCAATATTCTGCTACAATAAAATATTGAAGACTGGGTAATTTTAAAACGAAGAACTCATTATAATGGAGACTGGGAAGTCCACAATCAGGTACAGTCACTAAGTCTGGAAAAGGCTGATAACAAGGCAACAAACAAGCTGAACGCTGTAGGAAGTTGCTTTTGTGAGGCTTTATTTCCACTTGTGGGCAAGGAACTCTCTTGCCTAATCTTCATACCATCACATGGTAACAACTGAATTTTGGAGGAATACAAACATCAAATCAAAACATTGAAGATTAACTTTTTAAAACAAGAGAGACAGACAGAGAGAGAGAGAGAAGTTGAAAGTAGAAGTAAAGAAGTAAGCTTTGGAGAAGAAAAAGAAATCAGGAAGGGAGAGAGGTGAAGGGAAGGGGGTAATAGGACATGGAAATGATCAAAATGTATTATATACATGTACAAATATGCCAAACCAAAACCCATTACTCTGTAGAACTAGAATGAATAAATAAAAATTGATATATTATAGAAGTTACTCTAATCAAAGTAATGGCTGCTATGCATGTTAGATGCTCATTTTTAACAGATAGACCAGGAGTAGGAAATAACTCCTGTTACAGAACTATTGGGCACGTCTTGTACACCACTTCAAAATCATTGGAGACTTCCTGCTTCTTCACTTCACAACCAGTTCCACAAAGCCTTCTATCAGCTTCATGAAGTTGTATACTGACAATGACTCCCTTATGACCTATTTTGCATTATGCTTGCTTCTTACTTGGGCTTCTTTGATATTACAACAACAAAAAAATGCCTATGGATACACTCACACATACAGGTCTCAGACACACACATGACCTGTAGTTTCTGCACAGTTAATATCCACCAAGCAACTCTTAACCAATGCAGACAGGATTCAACACACAAATGCTCCCTGTCTTATTGCTGGGTATAGAAAGATGAAATGACATCTCAAAGATTTCTTTAAAGATCTCACAAGGGTCAAGCTTCAGGTTCCTGTAACAATACCTAATTTTATAGCAACATTCATATTGATATCCATCTGTATCTATTCCCTAATCCCTAGTTCAGTGATGGCAAACCTTTTAGAGCTTTCAGTGTTGACAAACAGCTTGCTGTGGCAAACGTGCCATAAGTTTGCCACTAGTTTTTCACCCCAAGCCTCACCATATCCCCTACACTTAATATCTGGGATCATTTTGAAAATATACAACCTTCATGTGTGTCATTGTTTGCAACTCTTGCTTCCAGAAGAACTTAGATTAAAATTTAGAGATGTGTCTTCTAATGTGACTCTTTACTCTTGAAGGCTATAGATGAGACCAATCTAAAAGTCCATAATTTAAATGTGAGTTCAAGAAAAATAACAATTTTATACGTAAGATGTACATACTACATGCCATGAGTTTTCTCAATTTTTCATAGAAAGTTGAAATGGCAAATATTTATGACACTAATACCAATGTTCTATTTTTAATTTCAGAACACTTGTAGAGTGACTCAAGCATGAAGATTAAATAAATATGTGGTAGAACTAAAAACAAAAATCTTTCAATGGATTGATTTTTTTGGGGGGGGGGTACCGGTAATTGAACTCGGGACCTTGTGCTTGCAAGGCAGGCAGTGGCACCACTGAACTAAATTCCCAGCCCAATGAATTGATTTTTAACTGGCCTCTACACTAACCAGTGGCAATAGCACTTGTGATATTCACAATTATCATGAATATTAGGAAATAATATCACCAGAATTTCTTATTTGATTTTAAGAACACCTCTATAATTATAGTTTTAAAGCAAAGCAAAGGAAAGTTTGGAGCTTACATGAGCTATATACCACTAGAAACCAACTCCAAATTCTACTCTCTTGGTTTAGAACCCTATCGTATGTATTTGCCATAAACTTCAATTTATAGTATTAGGAAAATCTGTGTGAACTAAATAAATTAATCATCTGCTAATTTATGGTTCATGTATATTGTCATTAAAATATATATTATTTATGAGTACATGAGTAGATTCTGCATTAAGAACATGAAATATACTTTATACTTATGTTTGGTGCTGGAAATCAAACTCCAATCTTGGAACATACATAGCAAGCACTCTACCACTGGGCTACTCTCTTAGCCCCTTACTAATATATTAATCTATATGTGAAGCTTATCTTAATACAATGTAAACTAACAATAAACTAATTAGTAGGTCTCATGTTGAATGCAAATGTACTGTTCATATATCTTCATTCAGATTTAGTATTCATTGAATAACAAACTAGAAAGGGCACTAATTATGGCATTTGACCCTCAGCCACAATTCACAATGAGAGTACACTCCTCTCATCACTTATGAATTATTGAATCTTCCTAATGCCAATGAAATAAAGTGATAACATTCTTATATTCACAATTATTTTCTGACAGAATTACAATTAAGAAGGCAAAATAACAACTTAGCTGGTAAAGTAAGGAGTATGAGTTCATTTCATTAAGATTCTTAAAATTAAGGCCTGATTTTCCTCAGGTATATTTGGTCCTTTAGAGGTGATTTTCATAATTACTGTGATACACAAACATCCATGTCCCTGTAGTATGGTTGCATTTACAAGGAGGGACCAGCCTGACAGGGATTAGAAAACTAGATAAAGATAAATTAAAGAGATGTTAAAATTTTTTTTCTCTTTCTACTCCTGGGGTTTAAAAATGCAATGTTTTCATGGGAAGGATATACAGAAATCTAATTTAAAGATATTTAAAATGTACCTTTTGGCAATTTAGCAGTAGTAAGTAGTAAATGCACCTAATTATTTTCCCTCTGCTACTTAAATGTACTCATGAAAAAATACAAGCTTCTCAATACTCGGAACATTTTCTTAATAAGCAGGTAAATGTTGGGCTGACAAAATCTAAAACACAAAAAGAACTATTACCTATCATCTGCACCTTCTAGTTAATGCTCCAGTATGCCCCAAGGGAATCTTTCCAAAATGCTAAGGCCATCATTTTATGTACTACTTTAATATGCTTTAAAGATGTGATATGCTACAACCAGCCATTAAGCATCTTCCCATTTGACTACTCAAAAATATTGTTAGTGTCTATTTGCCGTAATGTGATGAGAAGAATTCTGAGGCTTCAGACAGGACAAATAGAAGAAATATATCACTTTTGCTTTGTGATGGCATCCGTCACACAGAACAGACCAGGAAACTCTGATATGATTTAATGTAGATGTGTGACTGACATTTCTCTGTCAAACAATTCAGTTTTAGTTCTTATTTTTCCCACTATCCCATGGCCAGGTAAATGTACTCACCATTCTGGAATGAGAATTTTATCTCTTATTGCTGAGATTTTGCTAATGTTGACCCTTGGAATTTTCATGTCCTTTATTAATCAGGCTAGTCACTTTTTAATTCTCTTGAAACATTGAACTTAATCATTTCTTTTACTACCGGTTCTTTGATTTGTTCATGCATGTCAATTACAGCTTCCTTGCTACCTAAGTTAGACTTAGTTTCAAACTTAATGTATTGACTCATTCATTTAGGATTTTACTCAATAGATATAAGATCAATAAATATACAACTAGATGTAGCATATGCATAGGACTCTATGTATGATTGTAAAAAATACAGAAATAATACCTGCTTGTAAGAATGTTTTCATTCACTCATTTTAAGCACTTTGTTAAATAGTCATAATTACACTGAAATTATTCCTTTATATCTACCATATTAAGTTATAGGTTTTTGGAAGAGCAATTAGAACATATATTTACTGGTTTTCCTAGCATTTAGCCCAACACCTGACATGATGTAGGTATGCAAAAATGATTTTTTTGGTATTAAATTCTTTTATTGGTACATTGTAGGTATACAACACGATTACATTTCTCATTGGGAATTGTAGCTTTACATAATGCATCTTGGTGCTTATTTTTTTCCCCATTCCCAGCCCTCCCTTCACGCCCTCCACCCTTCCCTATTTACAAAGACTTTATTTCCATTTTTTCCATTTCTCATCATTTTTCCTTTCCCTTCTTTCCTTTACCCTGCCCCTCCCACTACCCCTACCTCTTTGGACCTTTTCTTCCTATTTTACATTATCGATTATTCATTCTAATCATTGGTACATTTTAGGTATACAATATAATGACATTCATCATTGGAAATTTGCACCTTTACATAATCTCTCTTGGTTCTTATTTTTCACCCTTGCCCAGCCCTCCCTTCAACCCCTCCAGTCCTCCCTATTTAGAAAGATTTTGTTCCTATTTTTCCATTGCAAAAATGATTTTAATAGGATAAAATTGATTTAATAACCCTTTGGGAAAGTACTCTCTATTTGTATTTATTTTCTGTCAGTCAGTTATCCAATTCTGAATTACATATATATGGCTTACCTACAGCAGAGGCAATAGAGTGGATCACAGGGGGAGAACAGTGAATAAAGAGAGCTGCTATAAGTAACTGCCAAAATCCAATATTAAACCCAGCAGCATTTACTACAAAAGAACTGCAAAATATCAAAACTCACCATGTAAAGAGACATGAATTTTTGGTTAGATATTAAAAAGAGCTTACTTAAAATAATGTATTTAAAGGAGTGCTTCCAAATTCATTTATGGAAGCTAGCATCACTCTGATCCCAAAACCAGATAAGGACTGAACTTAAAAAAAATCTCTTTAATGAACATAGATGCAAATATCCTCAGTATGATATTAGCAAATAGAATCCAACATATCAACCAAAGGATCATACATTAAGACCAAGTAGGTTTCATCCCCAAGATTCAAGGATGGTTCAACATATGTAAATCGATAAATGCAATGCACCACATATACAGAAGCAAGGACAAAAACCACATGATCATATCAATAGATGGAGAAAAAGCTTTTGACAAAATCCAAAACTCTTCATAGTAAGAACCCTCATAATAAAGGTATAGAAGGACCATATCTGAATTTGATAGAAACTGTTTATAAGAAACCAATGGCTCCATCATAGTAAATGGGGAAAAACTGAAAGCATACCATCTAAATTTAGGAATACAGCAAGGAGGCCCTCTATCATCACTTGTGATAGTTAATTTTCTTGTTGCTGAGACAAAATACCCAACACCCAAAGTTAAAGAAGGAAAGGTTTATTTAGCTCACAGTTTGTAGAGGCTTCAGTCCATAATTTCTGACTCCAAGTCTGGCTTGGCACAGGGGTGTCACAGAGAACAGTTCATAGCAGCCACAGGTAGCAAAAGCAACAAAAGAACCTTACCAGTGTCTTCTGCCCATTTTATCCAGACTATTGGGATTAGGGCAGTGCCAAAGCAATCAGTGTACTTGTTTAGTAATCACAAACCCTTAATCCCAGCATCACACACTGTAGATTCAGCCACCTATGACTGCATGAGGCTTTGGGGGGACATCTAGACCCAAACCATAATACCACTTCTATTCAACATAAGACTGAAAATATTAGCCAGACCAATCAGGTAAGAGAAAGAAATAAAAAGGATATCCATAGGAAATGAAGAATTCAAATTATCATTATTTTCAGATGACATGATGTGCCACTGCATCTGGAAAATATAATGTTGAGTGAAATAAATCAGACACACAAGCTTAAACACTGAATGATAGCTCTCACTGAGTATGGCAAAGAATTCCACCAAAAAGTCTTAGCATTAATAACCAACCTCAGCAATGTAGCATTAATACATTTGTGTACAACAATAATGAATTTGGTGAGAAGGAAATTATGAAAACAATACCATTAACAGTAGCATCAAGAAAATTAAATACCTAGGACATAACCTAACCAAGGAAATGAAGGATCTCTACAAAGAAAACCACAGTAGTGAATCAAATTCAATGAAATCCCACTGAAAATATCAAAGCCATACTTCACAGACTTAAACTAAACAACCCTAAATTCATATGGAACCAGAAGAGACCCAGAATAGCAAAAGAAATCTTGGACAAGAAAATCAAAGCAGGAGGGTTTGCAATTTTGACTTCAAGCTATACTAAAAAAGCAACAGTTTCCTGCACCTCACAAGCACAAGGTCCCAAGTTCGATCCCCAGTACCATCCCCAGTACCAAAAAAAAAAAAAAAAAAAGCAACAGTGATAAAAATGGCATGGTGTTGGCATGAAAACAGGTGGATCAATGGAAAAGAACAGAAGATGCAGAAACAAACTCAAACACATTCAGCTATTTGATCTTTACAAAGGGGTAAAAAGCATACGTTTGAAGAAAGATAGTCTGCTCAACAAATGGTACCAAGAAAAGTAGATTTTTTTTTTGTAGAAGATTGAAGCAGGATCCATATCATTTACCATACATCACTCAACATGTACTAACCTAAAATAAAAATGGATCAAATATATAAAAATTAAAACAGGATAACTGAACCTTCTGGAAGACAAAATACATAACACTTGAAGTCATGGGAATAGAAAAAAGATTTTCTAAACAGAAACACAATTACACAAGACATAACAAGAATCAATAAATGGGTTTATATGAAATAAAAAACCTTCTACACAACAAACTTATCCATGAATTATCAGAGTGAAGAAACAACCTGCAAAATGGGAAATATTTTTTTTGCCAGCAAGTCTTCAGAGGATTAATATCTACAATATATAAAAAAACTCAAAAAAAATCACACCACCTAAAATAAAAGCCTCAATTAAGAAAAAACAAGCAAGTGAAATAAACAGACACTTCTCAATAGAAGGACAAATAGCTATCAAATATATTTAAAAAATTCATCTTTGACCATTAGAGAAATACAAATTAAAACAGCACTAGGATTCAATGTCACACCAGCAAGAATGGCAATCACTAAGAAGTAAGAGAATAACAAATTCTGGCATGATTTGCAGTGAAGAACCTCCTACATTGTTGGTGGGGATGTAAACTAGCATAACCATTTTGGAAATAACTATGGAGATTTCTCAAATAATTAAAATGAAAAATTCCATATGAACTGGGAATTCTCCTTCTAGATATCCTCCCCAAATAGCTAAAAAAAAATCATACTGTAGCAATACATGCATGCCAATGTTTATAGCAACACAATTCATAATAGCTAAATCCTGGAAGCAGCTTGTATTCCATCAACAGATGAATAGATAAAGAACATGTGGTATCTATACACAATGAAAAATTACTTGGCTATAAAGAAGTTTAAATATGAAACATTTATAAAGAAAAAGAATGCATCTGAAAAATATAATATTGAGTGAAATAAATCAGACACACATACTTAAATACTAAATGATAGCTCTTATTTAAGTATGACAGAGAACAAAGAACCTAATAAAGGATGGATAGAGGGAAAAGAGAGGAGAGGTCTCTTGCAAATGGGAAGAGATCCAGCAGACCAAGGATGAAAAGAGAAGGGGAGGGCAAGCAGAAATAGGTAGAAGTAACATATGCCATGTACAGGGACTTAATAACACCAATGAAGGTAAACACATGTCATAAACATGAGTTAAGAATAATTATAACAAGAATGATTTAGAGGTTAAGTGAGGGGGTTGGTTGGGAAGGTGAAGGGGATAAAAAATTGACACAAGCTGTATTATGTCTCTCCAAGATAAATATAAACATGTACTAAAATAAAAATAAATAAATCATTTAAAATAATTGTTCTTAAATCCCTTAAGGAGATAAACAATAAATAAACTAAAAGTATATAAAGTATCCACAGAAACAGAATAATATTACTCTACCAAAATAATCAATTGAAATAAATTTGATTCACAGCTTCATAATATTATGATATTGAAAAAAGGAAAAAAATCAGGCATTCTCAATATATTAACTATATAAATTAAGAATAAAAGGAAGGGATCAACATAAGCCAATTACCTCTGTTTACAACTGAGTATGTGTTCATAGATTAATTTCCAATTCAATATAGAAAGATATTCTTAGACTTGTAGTTCTTTCCTTCTTTTCCAGTGCCAAAATGCATCAAAAAGGCAAAGGACGTGTGTGAGAGTAACAAAATTTTCTTTCCTCATATTTTATAATGCCTTGAGAAATTGTCTATTTTATACCTTATGTTATTGTCTATAACAGAGATCACAATTCATAATTCTATAACTCACAAACACACCACACAGGTCTCTCTCTCCTCTCTGTTTCTCTGCCTCTCTCTCTCTCTCTCTCTCTCTCTCTCTCTCCCCTGCCCTCCCTCTCATATACAGCAACACACATATGCTGAAAATACTGTTTGATCTATTTACAAAGTAGGGTCCTTTAGAACACATTGCTGAGAAAAATATCTGTACAGTCTAAAGTCAACAGGAACTTTTTTTTTCTTTACTACGTTTCTCTTTTTAAAAAATTAATTATATTGGTACATTTAAGTTATACAGTATAATGACATTCATCATTGGAAATTTGCACCTTTATGTAATCCACCTTGGTTCTGATTTTTTTCCCCATTCCCCTACGCTCCCTTCAACAATTCCACCCCTCTCTGTCTACAAAGACTTTGTTTCCATTTTTTTCTTTTTCTCTAATTAATTCCATTCCCTTCTTTCTCTTCCACTACCCCTCCCCATTCCCCTTTGCTCATTTTCTTCCTATTTCACATTTTCTATTACACCTTTTAGTCCTTATTTACACTTTTAGTTTCTCACACTAGAGAAACTATTCAGTATTTACACGTGTGTCCTATTTATTTCACTTAAGAATATCACCTCAATGAGCATCCAATTAGCTATAAATGTCTTTAGTTTCTCATTCTTTATAGCTAATACTTCATTTTATTTAAAAAAACACATTTTCTTTATCCAATCTCCAGTTGGTCGGCAATTGGGTTGTTTCTATATTTTAGCTTTCACGAATTGTGCTGCTATGAACATGGGTGCACATATGCCACTGTGGTGTGATTCTTTTAATTCTTTGGGGAATTAAAACCCAGCAGTGGAGTAGCTGGGTCAAATGGGACTTCCAGTCCTAGTTCTTTGAGGTATCTCCATACTGATTTCCACAGTGGTTGCACCAGTTTACACTCCCACCAGCAGTGGAGTAGGGTTCCTTTTTCCCAACAGCCTCATCAGCATTTGTTATTGGTTGATTTCTTGATAGCAGCCATTCTTTCTGGGGTGAGGTGGAATTTCAATGTTGTTTTCATTTGCATCTCTCGAATGACCAATGATGTTGAACATTTTTCATATGTTTATTTGCTCTTTCTATTTCTTTGTCTGAGAAATGTCTTTTCAGTTCAGATTTCCATTTTTCAGATTGGGTCCTTAAATTGGGGAGGTCTGATTTTTTAAAGTTGTTTATATATTCTAGTTAGTAGACCTTTGTCTGAGGGACAGCTGGTGAAAATTTGTTTCCACATTGTAGGTTGTCTCTTCACACTGCTGGTAGTTTCTCTTGCAGTGCAGAAGCTTTTTAGTAAGAAGAGATCCCACTTGTTGATTATGCCTGATCATGGGCAACTGAGGTCTTGTTCATAAAATCTTTTCCTATACCAATGTCTTCAAGAGTTCTTCCTAACCTCTCTTCCAGGTGGTTTAGTGTTCCTATTTTAATATTTAGATCTTTAATCCATTTCAATTATAGTTTAGTGTATGGTGAGACATATAGGTCTAGTTTTAGTCTTTGGCAACTTGAAACCCAATTTTTCCAGCAGCATTTATTAAAGAGGCTACCTTTCCTCCAGTGAGGGAGTTTGGCTCCTTTGTTGAAGATGAGATGGCTGAGTGTGTCTGGAGTAGTTTCTTGATCTTCTAATCTGTTCCACTGGTCCTCAGGTTTGTTTCTTTGCTAGTACCATGCTGGTTTTTTTATCACAGTAGCCTTGTGGCATAGTTTCAAGTTGGGGATTGTGATACTTCCTAGCTTGTCTTCATTGCCTTGTATCACTTTTCCTATTCTAGGTCTCTTCTTGTTCCAAATAAATTCTTGGATTGTTTTCTCAAGGTCTGTGTAGTATGTTGGTGGGATTTCAATTGGGATTGGATTGAATTTATATAGCAGTTTTGGAAGTATGGCCATTTTCACTGTGTTGATACTTCCTACCCAGGAGCAAAGGATGTCTTTCCATTTTCTGATATCCTCTTCAATCTCTTTTTTCCAGAGTGCTACAGTTTTCATAGTAGAGGTCTTTGATTTCTTTGGTTAGTTTGATTCCTCGGTATTTCAGTTTTTGGATGCTATTGCAAAAGGAATTTTTTGCCCTGTTTCTCTCTCAATGAGTCTCTTGTTTGTGTAGAGGAAAGTTATTGATTTTTGTGTGTTGACCTTTTATCCAGCTACTTTATTGAATTTGGTTATTAAGTCTAGAAGTCGTTTGGTGGCGTTTTTAGGGTCTTCTTTATAGAATATCATGTCATATGCAAATAATGACAATTTGACTTCTTCATTTCTTATCTTTATTGCTTTTATTTCTTTCTCTTGTTTAATTGCTGTCGATAATGTTTCCAAAATCTTATTGAACAGGAGTGGTGATGGTGCACATCTTTGTCTTGTTCCTGATTTTAGTGTGAAGGATTTCAGTTGTTGACCATTTAATGTGATATTGGCTATTGGTTTTTCATAGATGGCTTTTATTTGATAGATGTAGAGACCATCTATTCCAATTTTTTGTAGGGTTTTTATCTGAAATGCATGTTGGATTTTGTCTAAGGCTTTTTCTGCATCAATTGAGATGATCATATGGTTTTTGTCCTTGGCTCTGTTATTATAGTGTATTACATTTGTTGATTTTCATATGTTGAGCCATCCCTGCATCCTTGGGATGAATCCCATTTGATCAGGGTGTATGATCTTCTTAATGTCTTCTGCATTCTGTTTGCCAGTATCTTATTAAGGGATTTTGCAACTATGTTCATTAGTGAGATTGGCCTATAGTTCTCCTTTTCGGTTGGGTCTTTCTCTGCTTTGGTGATCAAGGTGATGTTTGCTTCCAGGAATGAATTTGAGAGTATTGCTTCCCTGTCAATTTCATTGAAATGCTTAAACAGTAGTGGCAGTAGTTCCTCTCTAAATGTCTTGTAGAATTCAGCAGTGAAGCCATCAGAACCTGACCTTTCCTTAGTTGGTAAGTTTTTAATTAAGTTTTCAATTACATTGACCTATATTGGGATGTTTTGAATATTTAGGTTTTCTTCGTCCAACTTTGGTAATGCATAGGTATCTAGGAATCTGTCCATTTCTTCTGTGTTTTCCACCTTGTTTTTCCATCTCAAGGTAGTTATTGATGATCCTCTGGATTTCTGCTGGGTCCATTGTTTTTTTTTTTTCTTGAATTCTTTTATTGGTACATTTTAGGTATACAACACATGTACATTTCTCACTGGGAACTTGTACCTTTACATGATGCATCTAGGTTCTTATTTTTTCCCCATTCCTAGCCCTCCCTTCACCCCCTCCACCCTTCCCTACTTACAAAGACTTTATTTCTATTTTTTCCATTTCTCATCATTTTCCTTTCCCCTGCCCCTCCCACTACCCCTACCCCTTTGGACCTTTTCTTCCTATTTTGCATTATTGATTACTCATTCTAATCATTGGTACATTGTAGGTATACAATATAATGGCATTCATCATTGGAATTTTGCACCCTTACATAATCTCTCTTGGTTATTTTTCACCCCTGCCCACCCCTCCCTTCAGCCCCTCCATTCCTCCTTATTTACAAAGATTTTGTTCCTATTTTTCCATTTTCTCATATTAATCCCATTCCCTTCTTTCCTTTCCCCCACCCCTCCCACTTCCTTCCCCTTTGACCCTTTTCTTCCCATTTCACATTACCTATTATACATTTTAGTCCTTGTTTACACTTTCAGTTTCTCACACTAGAGAAACTATTCAGTTTTTACACATGTGTGTCCTATTTATTTCACTTAAGAGTATTGCCTCAGTGTGCATCCATTTAGCTATAAATGTCTTTAGTTTCTCATTCTTTATAGCTAATACTTCATTTTATTTAAAAAAACACATTTTCTTTATCCAATCTCCAGTTGGTCGGCAATTGGGTTGTTTCTATATTTTAGCTATCACAAACTGTGCTGCTATGAACATGGGTGCACATATATCACTGTGGTATGATTCTTTTAATTCTTTGGGTAAGATCCCCAGTAGTGGAATAGCAGGGTCAAATGGGACTTCCAGTCCTAGTTCTTTGAGGTATCTCCATACTGATTTCCACAGTGGTTGCACCAGTCTACACTCCCACCTCTACTGGGTCCATTGTAATTTCACCCTTTTCATTCCTAATTGCATGGCTTTTGGCCTTTTCTTTCCTTTTTTGATAAAGTTGCCTAAGGTTTTGTCAATTTTGTTTATTCTTTCGAAGAACCAACTCTTGTCTTCATTTATTTTTTTGCATCATTTTCTTAGTCTCCATTGCATTGCTTTCTGCTCTGATCTTTATAATTTCCTCATTTGTATGAGCTTTGGGTTTGTCCTGCTTTTCTTTTTCTAGAAGTGTCAGGTTCAGATCAGCACCAGGTTGTGTAATTGAGCTCACTCTGTTTCCCTAATATGAATATTCTGCTATGAATTTCCCTCATATTACTGCTTTACTTGTGTCTCATAGATTCCAATATGTTGAAATGACATTGACATTTAATTGTAGAAATTATCTGATTTCTTCTTTAATTTCCTTTGACACCCATTGGTTATTTGGATGTGTATTGTGCAGTTACCATGTTTTTATAAAATTTTTGCAGTTTTTTTTTATATAGATCTCCAATTGCACTGCACTGTGGTCTGATAATATACAGAGGATAACTTAAATTCCTTTGCACTTACTCAAACATGATCTACAAGTGAATATGTGGTCTATTTTGGAGAATGACCCGTGTGCAGCTCAAAAGAATGTGTATTCTTTTTTGTTGCATGGAACACTCTGTAAACATCTGTTAAGTTCATTTGTTTAAGAGTTTGATTGAGTTCTAGTATTTTGTTGCTTCTTTTTTGTCTAGTTGATCTATCTATTTGTGACAGTGGGGTATTGAGGTCCCCCACTACTATCATATTAGTGATTATTTGAATTTTCATGTCCATTAGTATTTTATATAGTTGGGTGCACTACGGTTTGGAGCATACATATTAATGATTGTCATCTCTTCTTCTTGGATTGTTCCTTTTATAAGGATGTACAGTCCTTCTTTATGTCTCTTAATCAGTGTTGTTTTGAAATCCACTTAAGATGCAAAGAGGATACTTACTCCTGTTTTTTTTCAGGTTCCTGCTGCATGGAGTATTGTTTTCCACCCTATAGCTTTCAGTCTATGAGTTTCTTTTTGAATTAAGTGTGTTTCTTGTATGTATCATATTGTTGGATCTTGCTACTTCACCCATTCTGCCAGTCTATTTGTTTTGACTGGTGAATTGAGACCATTAACATTGATGCTTATAATTGATATGCATTGACTTATCCTTTTCATGACTTTTTCGTTTTGTTGGATTCTCCCCCTTTGCATTTAATTTATTGTCGTGCCTGATGGATTCATTCTGCTGGGCTTCCTAGGGTTGTGATCCTTGTTGTATTTTCCTAGGATATTGTTTACAATTTTTTGGAGTGCTGATTTTGTATTTGTGAAGTTCCTAAGGTGCTCTTTGTCATGAAAGTATCTTATTTTTTCATCAATTTTGAAAGATATTTTTTCAGGGTACATCAATCTGGGTTGGAGGTTGTTTTCCTTTAGGGCTTGAAATACATTGTCCCATGCTTTTCTTGCCTTGTGGGTTTGTGTTGAGAAGTCTGCTGTGATTCTGAAGGGCTTTTCTTTGTATGTGATTTGTTTCTTTTCTCTAACTGGTTGTTGAATTTTGTTCTTCTGTTGAGTTTCTGGAATCTTAACTATTATATGCCTATGTGTAGATTTTTTTTGATCAAGACTAGTTGGAGTCCTATATGCCTCACTTATCGGTATGTCAAGTTCTTTTCCCCTGCTTGGGAAGTTTTCTGCCATCACTTCTGTGAACAGATTTTTAATGTCATCTTCACTCTCTCTTGTTTCTTCCTTGACTCCAGTCTTGTCATTCTTCTTTGCGTTGTCTAGCAGCTGCTGGATTAATATTTTGTGGTCTCTTGCTATTTTTAAGACATCTTTCTTTTCCTGATCACTAATCACAATCCTATATTCTATAACTGAAATTCTATCCTTTCATTGGCTCATTATGATGCCTAAACTTTCAATGGAGTTTTTAATCTCCTGGAAATCTATTTGCATCCATTTTATGGATTCCATTTTTTTCCTATGTTTGGATTCCATCATGTTCCTCAGCTCCTCTATTTTTTAAATCTGTGTTCCCTCTAGATTAGTTAATCATGTCTTGCACTATAGACACAATCTCTACTGTTATCTAGAAATTATTACTGAATTCATTTTTTCCAGGTCTCCTTTCGTTGCCTATTCAGGGAGTCCAGGTGGTTGAGTATGAGATTGTTCCATCTCCTTGCCCATTTTGCCTCCCTTAGGTGATCTGGAAGTCTGGTTTTGGGACTTATTTATGTGTCTTCTCATTTCAACAGATGCAGACTGCTGTGTCTTTGTTGAGGTTTCTTTTTGTTCTTCCAGTGTTCTTGAATTCTTAGCAAGCTACTGAACAGCTTGTATTCTGCTGCTCAGCAGTACACCAATTCCTGGGCTCAGAGTGGTGGCCTTCTGGATCCCTGAGCTGACCTGTTGCCTGGGCAGGCTTCTGGCTGGGGCCTGAGCACATTTGGGATGGTATCTAGGTGTGCCTCTTCCCGGGGCCCCTATGCAGCTGTTGTCTGGGAGGGACTTTGGTTGGGGCTGTGCACCCCAATTTCTGTTGTCTGCACAGGCTTTGGCTAGCATCTCCTCACACTTATCAATGGTACCAGGGCAAGCCTCTGGGTATTGCTTGTGTGCCTTTATAGCTCTTCTCCAGGTGGGTCCCTGGCTATGGTATGGAGAGCCTCTGGCTGAAGCCCATGTGTCCCTGCAGCCCCTTTCTGGGTGGGCCTTTGGCTTGGGTGGGTGTGCCCGAGCCTCCAGGTGGAGCAGAGCCCTGGCTGGGATCTGCCTTCATTCATGGTGGTCCGGGCCACAGAGCTGCTCCCCAGGATCTGCCCACACTTAGAGATGGAATGGCAGTCCTCTGGTGGGAGCCCAAGTGCCAGTGCAGCTTCCCTCTGGGCAGGCTCTTGCAGTGGTAGCTCTTATAGGAAAAGGAACACACACACTCCAGCCCTGCCAAGGGACCAAGGCCAGAGGGGAAGCTGGCAGCCAGACAAGGAGATGACAAGAGACCAGTGATGCCCCAACGTCTGGGACAGGGCCAGACCCAGGGGCACTTCTGACAGCGGGACTCTGGTTTTGAGTCCAGTGAGGCCCTGGTGCTGCATTCACCAGGGATTGGCAATGAGGCTGCCTCTGCCTGTTCACCTCCCAAAAGTCACACCTGGGGCTTGGTCTATGGGCACAGCAAGCCAGAGTTGGGTGGCACAGGGGGTGGAGATGTGACCTCTTTATAGGTAGCCAGTCATACTTGTGCCTCCTTACTACATTTAAATCACTTAAGGTAATATTTAAAGCTCTGTACTACTGGAGCTGACAAAATTCAATCAGGTGTTTTTTGTTGGGTAACTAATGATTTACTAATTTATATTTGTTTTCTTCTGATTTAATGTGAAAACAATATTTAAAGTAATGGATTCTATTAAAACCAGCTTTTTTGCAAAAAGGCTAATTATTTAATATTTTAATTGATTATAGTTAAATTTTTAGAAAAATAGTGCTGGAGTAAAATTTATGAAGAGCCAGGGACATGTAAATCTGGAAATTGTTAAAGCAAGCAGTCTTTTTCTTTTTTAGCTTTTTTGTGGCAATTAAGCAAAAATTGAATATTAATTCCCACTGTTTTCTTCTTTTTCCCCATTGTCCAATTATAAGTTTATTGGTACATTCTCGGTATAAAATACACTTACATTCATCATTGGGATCTTGTACCTTTACATGAGTATCTTGGTTCTTACTTTTTTCCCCCTTCCCTTGCCCTCCCTATTTGCAAAGACCTTGTTTCCATTCTTTTTCCTCTTCTCATATTTTTTCCTTTCCCTTTTTTCCCTTCCCCTACCTTTCACAATTCCCCTGCTCTTTTAGACCTTTTTTTCCTGTTACACAATATCAGTTATACATTTTTAAAATTACAATATTAAGATCTAGGAGACATTACCACAGATTTTACAGAATTTAAAAGGATATAGAAAGCATATTTCAAA
>NW_004624744.1:8705751-8720455 GCF_000247695.1 Heterocephalus glaber | reverse complement strand
CACCCACACAGCTCACCTTCTCTGCCCTAGGAGCTTGGGATAGCAGTGGGGTAGCTTCCTTCTAGGTTCTGGGACCGGCTGAGCTTCTCTGCCCTAGGAGCCTGGGATGGAGGCAGGGAGCTTCCTTCTGGGTGCTGGGACCAGCTGAGCTTCACTGCCCTAGGAGCCTGGGATGGAGGCAGGGAGCTTCCTTCTGGGTGCTGGGACCGGCTCAAAGCAAGCAATCTTGTTTAGACTACTGAGTATATGAGATATCAGGCATAATTCTAATGAGAATCAAGTTGCTAAATGTGTCTGAAAGAGAGAAAGAAAGAAAGAATGAAAGAAAGAATTAAAGAAAGAAAAAAAAGGAAGAAAAAAGAACGAAAGGAAATAGTGTAGTTATGGATAGGTAACACAGACATAGACATAAGGTTAGACCTAGAAATTTGGCTAACAATAGGTAAAGATAGAGATGAATTTGTAAATACCGATATACATACCAATATAAAATAATAATAAGGTTCATCCATTCCATAAACACTTTGTGGTACCATAGAATATCACTTATTTCAAGAAACACTTAGTAGAAAATGTCACAAATGGTTTCAATAAAACCTATTATGTGAATTACCTCATGAAATGGATGTATCTATTTTTCTGTTAAATATGTAAAAAATATTTTAAAACATAAACATATGATTTATGAAATATTTTGCTATGAGCTATACTTCTGAATATTAATTTTTTAAAAATCTAGTGTAGTAAACATAAATAATCTTATTCTCCTTTAACAGAAGGCTATGAAACATTGCATACATATTTAAATCCTTCTGTTTTATTCCCTTATGTCAGAATGGTGGGTTTGAGTAAGAATTTTTCTGACATACTCTGGCTAGTTTGCTTTCATATGGATATAACTGACTGAATTCATGAATGGCTTTTAACAGTTGTGAGAAAAATAACTTTCATACCGGAAATTTTTTTTTTTTCAAATTTTGAAATATTCATGTAAAATCTCTCTGTCTTTGTCTCTAATCAGTAATCTATACCTTCCTCTTCCCAAGCCCCTTTCATACGCAGGTCTTCTTCTCTGGCACTTATCTTTTGCCATGGATATTTCTTCACAATATTGCAACTGTATCGTTTATGTCTAGAGTGACTGTGCACCCCAGTGTCCTGATACTGAACTTGTTTTTGCATAGTTGCAGTACCAAATCCTTGCAACAGCAGCCAGGTTTCAATTGCACAACCACTCAATCTATAAGCGTTGTTTTTCTTTCTTCTTTACTTATCTTTACCTAGATTCTCTAAATTGTTTTTTTCTAATTTTCACTCATACATTTTTGCAACACATAATGACTCCATTATAGTGGGATTTTCCATGTGCTCATAACACATCTTAATTATTTTTTCATCATCTTCTCCTTCCTCTCTCTCCAATCTCTTACCATCCCTTTTGCCAAAGAGCTATCTTCCTGTGTCTTATTCCTCTTTTATTTTTCTGTTTGATTTATTTATATTTTGGATTCCTCATACAGTACAAGAGAAACCACGTGATATTTAAACTTGTGCTTTTGATTTAGTTCACTTCACATTATGGTCTCAAGGTACATTCATTTTCTTACTAAATGACTCAACTTTATCCTTCTTTTCATCAAAGTTGCACTTGACTCATGCATATCCTTCTTTATGGAAAAATAGTGCTCTATCGTGTACTCCAAATGTTTAGTACTCCAAGATGTTTCTGATTCTTCTTTTGCTCACTGAAGCCCAACTCACACTTTAGGAAAGACATTTGTGTTTTGCCTTGTACTCAGAGCAAAGTGCTTTTCTCTCGTACATCTACACACACACACACACACACACACACACACACAGAAAAATAGAATTGGTATTCTTTTGACTCAGACTGCCAGTCTCAGACTATTCCATTGTTTTTATAAATTTTTCTGGTTTGAGGTTGAGGTCTGCATCTAAATCTATAGTATCATTCTGTCTTTCCTCAGTTTTATTATCTGACACTCTGGACTTTTCTGTAGTTGTTTGAAAGGTAACTCTGGAGACAATTGTTTTCTGGTCTGTGCATCTAGAAGGCCACCCAGAAATGTCTGTCATCCCCTAAAGCATGGCATCTTTTCTGATTTTTCATTCAACTACTACAAAATCATTTCCAAATAACTTGCACAATGCTTTCTTACTCAGAAATATTCTAACTCTTGAATCTCAATACCCTTCATCCTGACCCAGTATTCATGTTTGTTCTTCACTCTCTGTTTTTATTTGTTTTCATTGTGAGCATCAAGTACAATGGCCTTTCATTTTACCTTCTATTTTATTGCTCCATTTTCTTCATTTCCTTTCTCTCCATTTCTTCAAGTTAAGAACATTTTGGCTAAAGGCAAGTTTGGATCTCAGCCTTTTTATGCCACTTGGCCATTATTCTTTTTCCTCATTTTCAACTTTCTACTCTTTATTGTTTATGCTTTGCAGCATATAAGTTTACTAAAGCCTCTTCCAAAATATCAAAACAAGCCAATTAAATGTTTTATATTTCATAGCTGCTCTAGTTACCTCTTTGATTCCCTTCATTCTCAAATATTTTGAAAAAAATTTATCCTTAAATTCCCTCACTTTTATTTACTCCTCAGTGGACACCCCGTCCCATAACCCTTCATTAAATTTCATACAATTATACAACTACTTATCTTCTCTTGCCTTTGGATTTTATTGATACTCTCAATTACTTTCTTACTAAGGTTCTATTTTTGTTTGTTTTTTTTTAAATGGTGACATTGGGGCTGAGGATTTAGGTCAGTGTCACCACACCTGCCTTGCAAGTCCAAGGTCCTGAGTTCAATCCTCAGTACTCACCCCCCCCCAAATGGTGACATTATTCCTATTCATTTCTTATTAGGTAATTTTGATGAGATTTATTACTTTCACACAAAATTTAAAACATAACCATTCCCAAACTCCTGTTCAGAGTTTTCTCTATTTTTACTCTTCTGCTTAAAATTCAGCGTTTTATTGAGTAAAAAACAAAGTCCCTCTAGTGACCATGAATGCTATAATTCAAGTAGTTCTCAGACTAAAGGATCAGTCCTCCCTCTGCTGTTTTCAGCTCCCTCATCTTTCCAGGAAACTGCTGGACTGCAGACCAATGAGGGCCATCCAGGTGAACAGTAGAATAAACCATCCCATCTTCTACCCAGGGAAGAACATCTCTGTAGGGCCACCTCACTTTCAACTTCTCTTCCCCAATTTCCTCTATGTCTTACCTTGTCTCTTGGTCATCTCACATTTTTCTTTCTAGAGAACAAATATTACTGAATTTGTGCATGCAAACCAACATTTCATAGACCGCTTTCCAGGAAACTTAATCTGATACATTGGTACTGGGATTGTAGTAAAAGTTCATGCTTAATTAGAATTTTTGAGTTAAATTATCTACAATGATGACTCCTACTGATTGTAGTATACACAATATATATGGCCCCTGAAATAAAGTATTACTGAAATATTAATTCATTTTCAAATTTATTAAACTAGAATATTTTGTAAGTAGATGGAAATGTACCAGTGAAATATTTTAAGTATTATTAAATATGGAGTAAATATAAGTTATAAACATAAGTAGTGGTTTCCAGGCAAAATGTGATACTTAAGAAACTGAAAATCATTAATAATTATTTGAAAAGTAAGAGTGGAAGCTAGAAATCTTTAGAGAGAGAGAGAGAGACACTACTTTCCTGGATGTAAGAGCAAAGGAACTTAGAGCTGGGCAGAGAACTTAATTATAAGAATAGTAGAGATTCAGAGATTAATTCCTAACCTAGAAAGATATCCTATGCTAAGCTCTTTGACTTAGAAAACACTGGACCTTAGAATTTTTGTTTTTTGGTACCGGGGATCGAACTCAGGTCCTTGTGGTAGTCAGGCAGGGGGCGGATCCACTGAGCGAAGTCCCCAGCCCAAATGTTTCTTTGACATTTCTTCTGATTTGCACATTTCATGTCACAGTGAGATTTCTTTTCATTTTTTGTTGTTGTTGTTTTTTGGGGTTTTTTTTGGTACCAGGGATCGAACTTGGGTCCTTGTGCTTACGAGGCAGGCGACGGAACCACTGAGCTAAATCCCCGGCCCAAGTGGACCTTAGACTATAGCAAAGGCATATTTGTATTGCCAAAGTTGGATTGCATGAACAATCTGCTTCTTTCTGTGAAGAAACTAATACTTCTATTTATTTATAATCAGAAGCCTTTGTTGTATACAACATATGCCCCCTGAGAATATTCCTCCCATTGCCATCCTATTTATCCCTAAGTTGAGTCAATATAATATAACTGCTAGCCATGCTGCAGAAGAAAGGGACCACATAAACAAGGAAATGCAGGACTAGTAGAAGTGAGAAGTATGTAAAGGCTGAATGCTCAGGATTCTGCACCAAAAGGGGCACATCTCAAAATTGAATAAGGAAATATTTAACAGTATAGGAGAGGTCTCCTTAAATATAAAGTTTATTGTTGTGACAAGAAATAAAGGAATAAATGCTAACAAACTCCTAAAATTACTGTTAAAATGATCACTGTCACTAAGTATGGAACAAAATCCAGACCTTCTATAGAGGACAATGGCAATGGAAACACAAGGCTTAGGAATGTAGATATAATGTCTAAGTGTGGCAAATACAGCTTATGTTTTGGGAAACCTGGAAATAAATTATTGAAGATATCATTGAATTATATCTTGGAGAGACAGAAAACAATATAACAAAGAATCTCTGTGATGATTTACAACTGGCTGCAGCCTGTATCTCAGGACTGGTTTGACAGCAATGACATGATATTACCCTGAAGTCAGAGGCCAGATGACACTTAAGACTTAGCTTCTATGCATGTGCCATAAGAAAATAAAAGTTAAACTGACTTCTGGAGATCCAAGCATACTGAGACTTATTATGCTATGTAATAAATTCATTTTCCCCCAAAATTAGAAAAATAATTAAAAGGGGGGTAATTCTAAAAGAAATTTGAGCAGGTTTCTGGAATGGTAGATAAAGAGCTTTGTTTACACATTCTCTGGCAAAATAGCAATTAAATGGAGACTTTTTAAAAAAGAAATCTTTTAAAATATCTGGAAATTGTCCTTAGAAAATGCATCATGTGGAGCATTCATTCCAGAATGAATACTACTATATACAATTAAAAAAAGAGTCTGCAGCACTTGAGTCATGGCCAGGTTCTTTATTTCTCATCCTAGTTTCCTGTTATTGAAATTGTATTACAGGTGACACAATGAGGAAGACAAATTCTTCATCCAAACAGTCCTGGCTCTGCTTTCACTGTAGAAGTGGGGGCAGGATCTCAACAGTATTGCCATTCCCTTCCCCTTTTTCATGTTGTAGAATGATTCCAGGTAGATTTGGTCTCTCCCAGCTTCCACTCATAGGATAGAGGCTGTACTCCAGGTGTTTCAAACTGAGGATAATGAAGATATGTTCATGTTATACCAACTTGTATGTAGGGTGATGGTTTCCCATCAGGAAGGGCAAGACAATAGGGCTTCATCCACTGCTCCTACATATACTAGGTTAATAATACAGAGAAAAATAGGCACTACCTCTAGTTCTGATACAGTGTTATAGGGATTCTAGCCTGTTGAAAACAAACAAAAATATCAGATCAAAAAGATGAAAAGCTCTACATTTCTTGGTGAAAGGACTGGCTTATTTGAAACAGTACATGGATAACTAAGAGTTTTACACAAGAAGAGTTATTAAAAACAAGGAGATCTCGATGAGGAGAAATTAAGAGAATACTAGTAGGTGCATGATACAGACAAAATGAGAGAGCATCCATATCTTTACTAGAGTAAGCAGAAAAAAGACACTGAAGAAGAATCCCCCAAGCCCCCAGTTAAAAACAGGAATAGGAAAACTGTGAACATGTGCTAGGGTACATGTACTCAGAAGCAATTAGAACAGGACAAAGAGCAGACCTGACAGAAGTCCCAAAGCATGTTTGGGCTTATTGATATAGGGAGAGAGGCTTACTTACTTAGATAAAAGTGATATCAGCTCACAGGGGGTCCACTGTGTCAACATTTGTCACTTGGTGATTGTAATTGGAATAAACACATTGGAAGTTGACCAAATTTCCACATTGACACCCTTCTGTGAGGTAAGAAAAGTTATAATGAGAAATGCCCAGGGAAGGATATGAAACTGCTCTCTTGGCCAAATTATTGTATTTGAGGGGAAATGGCAAATCAATGTGTATTAGTCAGCTTTCCTGTTGCTGGGACAAAATACCCAACACTTACAATTTATGGGAAGAGAAGTTTAATTTGGCTCATAATTTTAGAGGTTTCAGTCCTTGATCAGATGCCTACTGGGACAGAGATATTATGTAAGGATGGGATGGAACAAAGCTCTTCACATCATTGCAGCTGGGAAGAAAAACACAGGGGAAGAACACTAGTGAGAAATATACTATTCAACAGTATGCACACAGTCACCTGCTTTCACCTGGAACCCACCTAACAGCACATTCAGCTGTGCACTTCAGTGAATTAATTCATTAATGAATATGGGAACTCCATGATCCTATGTCCTCTCCAGGAATTCCAACTCAGCAAGGTGACACTTCAGATTAACTGACACAATGCTATCTTAAAATCTGGAAAGATGCACAGGTGTTACGCTTAACAATATGTAGAAAGAACTCTTTTGTATCTCTCAGATCAGCTGCAACTTCCAAAAGGTTAAGATGTCTTTGGCTACATAATGACCATTAATATGGTAAATGCATTCCTTTCCATCCTGATACACACATATTATATTATATCACATTATTTTATTTTATATTATATATCATCCATGGATATATTTGTCTCTTAGGACAAATGGATTAGCAGTCAAGAAGAAAAATATGTCACCTATGCAAAAGTAAATGATTCTAATAATCAGGAGCAGATAATGCTGCTGTTACAGTGGAGCATGGAAGAATATAATACAACCTCAAATGATTCAACTGGATATGTCTCAGAATTCCCTCCTCAAATTTGGTGGTAAATGCAAATCAGTAGGGGCTGTGTTTCAGGTAGAGTAAGAGAAAAAAAAAGCACCCTTAGGAATAGTCTCTGAATCACCCTAGCATGAATGCCATCTGAGCAATAGTCCATTCACAGACCCTGAGGTCAAGCTAAAATGATTAACAGAAAGCAGAGATGAAATGCATCTGTGGAGCCTCATGTGTAGCTGCAGTAAAATGGGCTGAAGCTCCACTAACTAAACTTACAATTTTTATACAGAAGACAGTTTCCAACAGAGAACCAAAGGAAGTGCTCCTGGACTGTATGAGTAAGACCTGAATAGCATGAAACCTGCTCTATTACAGATACTGAGCTTCACAGCCTAGATTTCCTTGTCAAGATAGAAGAACTTTCTCAGTTGTTGGGAAAACTTTTGTCTAAGTTTCATATGTTAGTCCTCTTCAGGACGTGCTCAATTAAAGAGAATCATTTCATCTAAAGATAAGCATTTCAAGGACAGTCAGCATGCAATGACTGGCTGATGAGAAGAGATAAAGTGAGTCTTCCCTGCAACACACAGTAGTCTGAAGGACCATCTAAGCTCTCCTGCTCCACAATGGGTTGGCTGATCCATGTTAGAAAATTCACCACAATTCAATTCTTCCTAATTCTGATTTTGTCCCTTAAAATGTACAGATATTTATACTTATAACACTTTCTAATAAGCATTTATCTGATTTTGTCCCTTAAAATGTACAGATATTTATACTGATAACACGTTCTAATAAGCATCTATCTCTAATTTCCATCTTATTATTCCCTTTCCAAAGACTTCAATATGTAACAAAGGTCTTGTTCCCAACTTGCAAACCTTTTAACTCTCTGGCATATTCTATCTTCCCTACCTTTTCAAATTGTTCTAAATCTCTGTCTTTCACACTCACTCATCTAGAAACAAAACAAGAATGTTCCATCTGAGGCTTGATCTCTTTTTAGCATCTGATAGCATACTTTTCCTAGCAGAACTGTGCTCCTGACTTCCTTCTGATCTTTGCTCAAATGGTAGAAGTCATAATTAAGTCTACCCTGACTACCCTAGTCCTACAAGACATATATACGTGGACTTCCATTCAGAGAAACTCTCTTTTATTCTCCCTCTCTCTCTTCCATACCATTTACCAAATTTTAGTAAACAGTGCATTTTTTACATATTTATCAAATTCATTTTTCATTTTTGTTTGCATTCTAAAAATGTAAGCACAACCAAGGAAGGATATTTGGCTTCTTTTTTTTTATACTACTATATTTTATGCACATATGAATGCATCTTGGCATACATTAGATAATAAGTACTTGCAAAATAAATGAAAGCACCTGAGTTGAATGTATTACAATGTGTTTATGATTCTTGTATTCTTGCTTTACTACTTGAAAGCTCTCTTCTGATATTTAATCCATTATTCAGACATCTACAAATATCCATTTAGAAATTTTACAAGAATTTCTTAGGTCATATCCATTTCTCATATATTAAAAATGTTCAAATCTATCTAGAAAACAAGTAGATATTCTAGGAGTATATTTGTTTTCATCAATTACCTTTCCAAATTTTCCCCAAGTTGTTTCTAACTCCATATTGTTTCATTAAATTTGATTCTCAATTCTTTCATAGATTACTTTTGACATTCTTTCTTTGATCACAAATTCAAATCTTTACTAATTCTTCCTCCACACACAGAAGAACTTAACTCCTATTATTCCGTGTAAAACCCATATTGACTCTAATTTTTATATCTCAGAAAAATCATTTGTTTTTCTTTGGAAAACCGATGCACTCTCATGGTGCGTCAGTTACATCGTGTTTGGCTACAGGAACCAGAATGACAGCCAAATGTAGTTTCAATGCTAGACTTAATTATCTCTCATAATGAGAATTTTGAGACAGATAATTCCAAGCTCAGTATAGTAGTTCAGCAATATCAACAATGACCCAGGTGCTATCTGCTTCATATTTTATCATCCATTTTTTTCCTTCATCTTGGTTGGTTGTAGAGGTAATAGAATCAGTACAGCTCCATGAAAATTATCCCATATTGGAAGAAAAAAAGAGCAGAAACACTGTAAGAGCATTCTCTCATTTTGTAAGGAAAAATAACCTTTCCTAGTAGATATATTTCTCCCTATGACTCACCATATACCCACATGTAGATAAGTCATGTTCAATGAAGACCAGAATTACTGAAACAGGGTTAACTGGAGCATTTAGTGAAATTTTTATCAAAAACATCAGAAGAAAATGTACTATTAATCAAGGGTTTCATTATTTTAATATTACTGATACATCTGAGAGATTCTTTTATATTTTGGTACACTATATATACAAATGTTCTGGATATCAATTTATTATCCCATTTTACCCAACTTTGCTCAATACCAGTCATTATCCAATTAATTGCTTTAACATCTTGCTAATGAGTAAAAGCATTTTTGATAACAGTGGGTAAAAACAAACAATTCTATGAGGATTAGAGAAAGAGAGTGACTTCTCTGTGCATGTTTTCATGCATTTTGTTGTTTGAGTGGTATCTGAAAAATATTGAGATTACTTTAGCAATGTAAGGACAAGGTGACTTAGTGTCTATACCACAAGCTATTCTAAGCATACATAGTCCTTTCTTCTTTTCATTTTTCGGGGTTTCTTGGGTCAATTACCTAAATTATCTCAAGATTTAGAAGCTTATCTTTCTGTTAAAATATATTCTTATTATTAAAAGTATATTAAGTGATTTTCTGTTATATATCATCTTTCATAGAACATTTTTCATATCTTGCACAGTATTTAGATGTGATGGTTATTCTAAGATAACACATTTTAAAAAAATATACTATACTGAGAGCTTATCATGACCATCAGTGCTTATTCAATCACTTTTATCAACTTATTTTCTTAACAATGTTCCTGGAATGTATATTTTACATTATTTGTAAAAACTGAATTAGTACCTTTGGAATGAATCCTCAGCATCAACATCATATTTTTCATAATTTTAGAATGTGTTCATGAAGTAAACTTTAACTTTTGCAGATAAATTTTCATTAAGTGTGGATAATAATTTATCTTGTAAAATGATGTATACCAAGTTTTATATCTTAATAAAGTGAAAGCTAGTTAGCCATAGCAATTTGCACTGAAAATCTTCTGATGCATGAAATAATTTAGTTGAATTTTTGTGCTGTCTCATGAAACATTTGTCTAACGTTGATCATGGCTTGTATGAATGATAAGAACTACTGAAAAAGGACACTAGTAAGGTATTACTTTTGTAGTAAGATAAGGAATGGAGGCTTGGGGATAATTACAAATGCTCAATATCAGGTTTTTGCTTTATGGGCCACTTCATAATTCCATATTTAAAAGCATATTTCAATCTCAGCATATTTTAATTTCAATATATATTAATGTATTTTGTTTGTTTCATTCAAAATATGATTCTGGAAACCAACATATTTTCTTGGAACTTTGGTGTGACTTCATATCCTGTAATTATTTACATTTGGTTTGCAATAGAAGTTTAACATGCATTCACATAAATACATAGAAGAATTTTCTGTTTAAAATGACATGCATTCACATCACATAAATGAGGACATTTAACAAAGTGTCATTTATGGCATTTGAAGTCACAGAAATGAAGCCAATATCTCTCTCCCTTCAAAATGTCTAACATAATAATTTTACTTTTTAAATTAGTTAAATCAGAGTTAACTAGAAGCATTAAAGTGACTGAGTGCATCCAATTACCTAAGCACTCTAGTGAGTTGAGACAGATGAGGGAGAAAATAATTAGTCTTCATTTTGTAAAGAATTTTGTAAAAAAAAAAAAATTGGTGTTTAATGGAAGCCTTGTGTTGTTAAATAGAAAGATAAAACTTTAATCATTGAAAAATTGGATGTTCTTATTTCCTTGGTTTTTTCCCTCCTACAAAGGAAAAATGAACTCAAGTCAATCTTTGTTTTTAAGTGTCAACATTTCATCCATGAGTCAGACATTTTATATATCTTTTTATGTAAAACAAGCAGTAACTTTTATGCAAAAAGTAGATGATCTGGTATTACCACAGTGTTTCTGTATGTAAACTTTAATAATAGACATTAAAAATCTATAGATTTGTGAAAAAGTACTCAAATTTGCCTAAAAGATTATGTGACAATGTATGATAAAATATCTGAAATATTCAATCTCCAATTACTTTATTCTCATAGTTAATCCTTTGTATAGAAGTACTGTATAACATAGAGAATGGAAAAAATAAAACAATTGTTTTGCTTAATGGGTAGGTTTCTCAGATTTCTTGAAAAAAGGATGAAGGAATTAGAGAACTGTGTAACAACTGCTAGAATTCCATTTATTAAAACAAAGTATGAAGAGTAAAGTAAGAAACTCAAAGATGTAAAAGGAAGTAAAAAGAGAAGGATGAAGAGGAAAATGAAGAAAACAAAGAAAAGAAAAAAAGAGAACCAAGGGAAAATTTTGTCGCTAATCAACATTTTGATTACCAAATAATTGTTTTGTTCATTTAAGTCATTTGTTTCAGGAGGAAGTGAGATGCTTTGGGAAAGTCATTGTAATTTGGAACTTCTATTGAACAAATACAGCAAATATCATCTCTAAGAAAAAATAAATTATGTGAGACTTTATAACTCTTAAGTAAACATTTTTCACAGATAATCATCGTAAATAAATTGCTACTGTGAAATTTGCTGAAATAAACTTTAATTTTTTTGTTTGAAATTAAAAATTACAGCATTTGAGAATTGTTTTTTAAAAGATTCTTCATAGGCAAAACAGATTCAAACAGAACTCAGAATTGTTTATTTTGGAAAAAAGAAATTAAGAAAGCATAAGTGCCAAACATTAATCAGCTCTCCCAAAACAACATATGGTGGCCAATGATTCTGAAGATATTTCACATCCTATTAATGGTACTGGAAAGCCACAAGGAAGGAATTAGGTTGACTAAAGCATTCTTAATAGGATAAACAATTTCTAGAAAAGGAACATTTTGGAAGAAGAGATAATAATCACTAGCAAGTTATTCTTTCTTTCTCCAGAATTACCAAAATTAGAAAGTATCTCAAAGGGACTTTGGAAAATACCCTCTTCCTATTTTAGATATATAAATAACAATGGTGAATCAGACTATTTCAATTTAATATTGCAGACAATCAAATTCCTTTCCTTGGTCCTAATTTGATGTTATATAATAAACTTTCTTCTTACAATTTGTTTTCCAGTGTATTCTTCTGGAGCATATGGACTAACCATTGCAACTACTTTTTAGTAACTCATGCAATTTGACTTGTATTTAGAAAAATAAAATTAATTTTCTTTGTGTCAAGATTTTATTTCTTGGTATAAAGAAATAAACATATTTGCATGATAGACACTTTTTATATAACAGTCAATGTGACAACAACTAAGATAGGAGTTAGCAACATTATTTTATGGTTGGGAAATTTAAGCTTAGAGGCAGTAAAACTATGATGAAACAGATCTCAACAAATGGAACACCCATAAACAGAACCTAAATGCTTCTGTTTTCCAGGTCCACAGTGCTTCACATTACACATACCACATCATATGTGTCACCATATTTGTGGCGGTATATGTAATGTTTTAAAATAATAATTAAAGTGAATAATATGCTACTTAAAATCTAACAATTTTGTTATTTTACATAATTGATACTTTTAAATTATGAGTTTTTACAAGGGCAAGAAACATATCATATAGTTTTCAATTTTCCACAGTTCTTTAAGAGGACTTAGGACAAATGATTAAAACATTATTAATGCTTTGATTGACTGGATGTGATTTAAGAATGGCCAAAAAATTGTATTAAGTATATTAAGCATGTGATTATGCTTAAGCGCAAACATTTTTGTTTTTTTAAGTTTTTTTGCCAAAGAAGTATTGTGTCTAAAATTTTCACTTTTAACCTAGTTATTTTAGCAACACTAAAAACAATTTGCTGGAAGAAAGAAAAAAATGTTGCAGGTGGTAATTTACAATGAAAATCATTTATCATTTTGAGGTAATTAAAATTTTGCAGCTTTTTCTCATTAGCTTTTTCTCCAAACTTAGTTTCTATTGATTTTTGTCTGAGATAATTGAAGGAAATTATTGCTAATTTTATGTACTCTTGAATACTATTCTTAAATCAGAGCCTAATTGCTAAATTTCAGCTTCTGTATTCATCAAATTCACCTGTGCTTGCCAGTATTTTTCCCTGTTGCAATTAGGCTCTGACCAATATTTTCAATTTATCTTAAACACTCAGGGAAGTTCTCAGGCTAATTCTTCTGTTCTCTGATTAATATTTCAGCCATCCATCTGATAAGCAAAGATAGATTTTTACTTAAACTGTATCTCAATGCTTACAGTAGTGTAATAATTTGAATTTTAATGGAAACTCATCAGTAGTACCTATATCGACCTATACGTGTTTTAAAAATACAGGTGACTAGGATCATTTTGTCGTAGTCTGTTTTATCATGTGCAAGGCCCAATGCTCATCCACAACTGAAAAAACATATATACTAGAGTTGCCATGGCATTTAAATATCTTCTTAGTATAATTATAACTATATTTATTTGAGTCTTTTCCTCATAGTTGGTGGCCTATCTTCCATCCGTGATTGAATACTTTCAGTGGTTTGGAAGAAAATATTCCAGAAAAGCTAATTGTGGCAGTTCACAGCATTACTAGGCATTAAATCACCCACAAAAATAACATTTTCATTACAGTATTTGCATTGTATTGATATACAGTCAGATTCATATGAAACTTCAAAATAATTGTGTAATTATTGCAGGTGCAACTATTAGCAACTGCTAATTAATATTAGACTATACCTACAATCAGTGCACAATTTATGTACCTTCTGATAAAGTAGTATTACAGCTTGTTGATCTTTTTAATAAAGTAGCATGTTGTCATGAACTCATAAATGTTGATGTTTCCAGAAGAAAAAACAGTTCATTCAGTTACATAGGAATCATGCAAGGTGAAACAATAGCTCTGGCTTCCCCCACACACAGCAGTAGCTGGTTTAAGAGACATTTTTATCTCTTTATTCATTCATTGTAATTTTCTAAAGAAATTTAGATTGTATCAATAATTCAAATGAATTATCGATAATTCAACTGTTAGGCTCACAAATTTTGTATGGAAACTCTGTGGAGATAATCTAAAGGGTAGATTTCCACTTCCCTTTTCATCTATTCTTATATGTCATATTTTTGCTTGGTTTGGTTTGGGTTTTTGAGATAGAGTCTTGCTATTGTCACCCAGACTGACCTTGGAGCCCTGGTTTCAAATAATCTTTTCCTTAAGTTTCTTGAGTAGCTGAGTCCAGAGATGTGCACCACTGTGCCAGGCTCATCTGTTCTTTTACTCTTCCATTTTAGCCAGAGCAGAGGGAGAGGGTAATATAGTAATTTTTGGCTATTAAATTTACAATGGAAGACCTCCCAAATTTAAAGACCCAATCCAAAAATGGGCATCTGAAATGAACAGACATTTCTCACACAAAGAAGTAGAAACAGCAAATAAACATATGAAAAAATGTTCAACATCACTGGTCATTCCAGAGATGCAAATGAAAACAACATTGAGATTCCACCTC
>NW_004624744.1:8689944-8705201 GCF_000247695.1 Heterocephalus glaber | reverse complement strand
ATATGAGAAAATGAAAAAAAGGAAACAAAGTCTTTGTAAATAGGTAGGGATGGAGGGGTTGAAGGGAGGGCAGGGGGAGGGGGAAAAATAAGAACAAAGAGAGTATGTAAAGGTGCATATCTCCAATGATGAATGTCATTATATTGTACACCTAAAATGTACCAATAAAAGGATAAAATAAATAAATGAATGAACAGAAAAAAAATAAAAAAGACTGTCACAGCCATCCTTGCAAAGAATCTGTCCTCAGAAATCTGAAAGAGGCAATTATTTAAATCCCCATTTTGTAGATGAGGAAAATGAGAACCAGAAAGATGACAGGAGTTGCTTGAGATCTTAGCAACTATAATGGTGACCCGGCTCCTTTCCAACACACACACACACACACACACACACACACACACACTCCCAGAAAAAAAATTTTACAATGGAGTTAAAAATAGCAACGTTTAGAAAATTAACATATAGATATTTTTCCATCATCTTCTACAGAACTGAATAGTTTTATTCAAACTATGGAGCATACAGGATGTTTTCTATGTGAATGATAAACGTTTCAGCAAACAAAATTCATACTTAGAGGTGTTGCCTAGAAAAGGTTTGCAAACTTTATGGGTAAAGATAAAAGGTGCCTTTAATGGGTTCACGAAGGTAAAAAACTGATAGGGATTTGAATAAATGGTTCCTAGAGCATGCATGGCTGGTATACCCCATGATTCATTATTTCAAATATTCCAATGACAAAAGAAAATAGAGAAGATGTGACACTGATCTATTTATTATTATGATTCAATCACAACAAGTCCTGCATAATGGTTTACATAGAGTTACAGCATTTATCACATTTCATTAGAGTTCCCCATTAGACTATGAGGTCTGAAAGTTAAAATATTTTCTTTGTTTCTTTAGTATATACACTCCTTGGCCTAAGGTCACAGAAGAGACTAGAACCATACACTCAATAACCTCAATATTTTGAGTGACAGTTTATGTAAGTTGAGTACTGGAATCTATAAGTTATTTTCTGATTTAAAAAAGGTTTTGAATATATAAACATGTATTCACATATATTTTCAGCTGTTTAAAATAACAATTTTACACACAGGCATCTGAGGAAATACTTGAACAAGGCAGAGGAAAAACACTTCAAATCATTTGATTTTTCAGTGTCTTTTCATTTAGGTACTTCAAACACTCTTCAGAGGAAAAAAGTATCTGCAGTCATAATTTTTTACCCAAAAACTGCATTTAGCAAAGGAAAAATTGAAAAAGCTTTTCCCAGTTATATATACAAATGAAAAGAGACTCTAATATCACACAAGATAACGATAATGACTCATACAGTACTTAATTTGGAAATTTTCCAACTGTAGATTCCTCTATAAGTAGCAGGTAGAAAAATATTCAAATCTAATTAAATATCATATATCCAAGATGTAGCTGATACACTGATTACTAGAATTTCAGGGGAGTGAGCTTGAGTAATAACATGTAGAAAGTTGAGTGCACTTTCTTTTGTGTTTTGCATGTTAATTAACAGCTGAAGGAAGGAAACAGATAGAAAGTGAGGCACCCCTTCATTTGCTGCAACTCATGGAGTCCTAGTTTTCCTCTTAAACGAAAGCTACAGTCAAATAGGAAAGGTCATTTAGGCTTTCACTCAGTTACTATATGCATTTCAAAGATTATTTTTATATTGAGTATGTTCAAGTAATACAATTTTCAAAGCACAATTTTAAAACCTTCATTACTTCAAATGTTCAAAATGAACATTACTTCATTTTCTTAACATTGACTAAAATAATGTGTAATTTTGAAAAACTAGTGAGTGGCACCTAAAATTTTTTTTGAAGATACCATCCTTAGTAAATTTAAAAATAATCACCAAAAGGATAAGGTGTTTTGGAATTTAGATGACTATAGGTTTGTTACAAAATATTTTTTAAATCAGTCTTTTATTTAGGAATGGTAGGTCTCAGTACAATTTCAACCAATTTACACAGTGACTTTACAATGGATATTTTTACTTAATAATAAATGGGCTAAAATCAACTTGTGATTTCTTTACACCAATTTCTTGATTCTTATTTTTCCCCATTCCCCTGCTCTCCCTTCAACACCTCCACCCCTCCCTATTTACAAAGACTTTGTTTCTATTTTTTCATTTTCTCATATTAATTTTATTCCCTTCGTTCCTTTCTTTTCCCCTACCCCTCCCACTTCCCCTTTCCATTTGCACCTTTTCTTCCTATTTCACATTATCTATTACACATTTTGATCCTTATTTATACTTTCAGTTTCTCACACCATAGAAACTATTCAGTATTTACACGTGTGTCCTATTTATTTCGCTTAAGACTATTACCTCAATGTGCATCCATTTAGCAATAAATGTCTCTAATTTTTCACTTTTATGGCTGAGTAGTACTCCATTTTATTTTAAAAAAAGAAACACATTTTCTTTATCCAGTCTCCAGTTGATGGGCATTTAGGCTGTTTCCAAGTTTTAGCTATTACAAACTGTACTGCTATGAACATGAGTGCACATATATCACTGTGGTATAATTCTTTTAATTCTTTGGGGAAGATACCCAGTAGTGGAATAGCAGGGTCAAATGGGACTTCCAGTCCTAGTTCTTTGAGGTATCTCCATACTGATTTCCACAGTGGTTGCATCAGTCTACACTCCCACCAGCAGTGGAACAGGGTTCCTCTTTCCCCACAGCCTCGCCAGCATTTGTTATTGGTTGATTTCATGATAGCAGCTATTCTTTCTGGGGTGAGGTGGAATCTCAAGCATTCTTTTCTTTTGCAACTCTCAAATGACCAGTGATATTAAACATTTTTTCATATGTTTATTTGCTGTTTCTACTTCTTTGTGTGAGAAATGTCTGTTTATTTCAGATGCCCATTTTTGGATTCCATATTTAAATTTGGGAGGTCTGATTTTTTTTAAGTTCCTCATATATTCTAGATAGTTAACCTTTGTCTGAGGAACATCACCTGAAAATTTTTTTCCACATGTGGGTTGTCTCTTCACTCTGTTGGTGATTTCTCTTGCTTTTCAATTAGAAGAGATCCCACTGTATGATTTTTTTTTTTGTCCTACTTCATGTTCCAATGAGGTTTTGTTCATAACATGTTTTCCTATGCCGATGTCTTCAAGGGTTCTACCTAACCTCTCTTCCAGGTGGTTTAGTGTTTCTGTTTTAATATTTAGATCTTTAATCCATTTCAATTTTAGTTTAGTGCATGGTGAGACATATAGGTCTAGTTTTAATCTTTGGCAAGTTGAAACCCAATTTTTCCAGAACCTTTTATTAAAGAGGCTATCTTTCCTCCAGTGAGGGTGTTTGGCTTCTTTATCAAAGATGAGATGGCTGAGTGTGTCTGGAGTTGTTTCTGCATCTTCTAGTCTGTTCCGTTGGTCCTCAGGTCTGTTTCTTTGCCAGTACTGTGCTGTTTTTATCACAGTAGTTTTTAGTGTAGTCTCAAGTTGGGGATTGTGATACCCCCTACTTGCCTTTGTTGCCTAGAATTGCTTTTGCTATTCTAGGTCTCTTCTTTTTCAAATGAATTTTTTTTTTCTTTCCGGAGATCAAACTCAGGTCCTTGTGCCTGCAAGGCAGGCAACAGAATCACTGAGCTAAATCCCCAGCCCTCAAATGAATTTTTGGATTGTTTTCTCAGTATGGTGCTGGAATTTCAATTGGGATTGCATTAAATCTATATAGCAGTTTTGGCAGTATAGCCATTTTCTCTGTAATAGTTCTTCCTACCCAGGAGCCAAGATGTCTTTCCATTTTTGGATATCCTCTTTGATGTCTTTTTTCAGAGTGCTGTAGTTTTCAGAGTAGAGGTCTTTGATTTCTTTTGTTAGATTGATTCCTAGGTGTTTCATTTTTTTTGGATGTCATTTTGAAGGCAGTTTTTTTCCAGTTCATCTTTCAGTGAGTCTGTTGTTTGTGTACAGGAAAGCTATTGATTTTTATGTGTTGACCTTGTATCCAGGTCAACACTAAATTCAAATCTATTGAATTTGTTTATTAAGTCTAGAAGACTTTTGGTGGAGTTCTTGGGGTCTTCTGTATAGAGTATCATGTTGTCTGCAAATAATGACAGTTTAACTTCTTCATTTCCTATGTTTATTCCTTTTATTTCTTTCTCTTGTCTAATTGCTGTGGCTAAGGTTTCCAAAAGTATATTGAACAGGCATGGTGATAGTGGACATCCATGTCTGTTTACTGATTTTAATGTGAAGGATTTCAGTTTTTGACCATTAACTATGATATTGGCTGATTTTTCATAAATGGCTTTTATCAGATTGAGGTTTTAATTATGAATGTGTATTGGATTTTGTCGAATGTTTTTCTACATCTATTGAGGTGATTATATGGTTTTTGTCCTTGGCTCTATTAATATAGTATATTGATTTGTTAATGTTGAACCATCCCTGCATCCCTGGGGTGAATCCCACTTTGTCAGGGTGTATGATCTTCTTCACAATCTTCTGCATTCTATTTGCTAGTATCTTATTAAGGATTTTTGCATCTATGTTCATTAGTGAAATTGACCTATAGTTCTATTTTTCAGTTGAGTCTTTCTCTGCTTTTGTTATCAAGTTGATGCTTGCATCCAGCAATGAATTTGGGAGTATTGCTTTCCTATCAATTTCACTGAACAATTTAAACAGTAGTGGTAATAGCTCTTTTCTAAATGTCTTGTAGAGTTCAGCAGTGAAGCCATCATCAGGACCCGGCCTTTTCTTAGTTGGTAAGTTTTTAACTATGTTTTCCATTTCATTGATTGATATTGGGATGTTTTGAATTTTTAGATCTTCTTCATTCAACTTTGGTAATTCATACTTATCTAGGAATCTGTACATTTCTTCTGTGTTTTCCATCTTATTCGCATATAGGTTTTCGAAGTAGTTATTGATGATCCTCTGGATTTCTGCTGGGTCTGTTGCAAATTCACCCCTTTCATTCCTAATTGTATGCATTTGGGCCTCTTCTTTCCTTTTTTGATAAAGTTGGCTAAGAGTTTGTCAATTTTGTTTATTCTTCCTAAGCACCAACTCTTGGCTTCATTGACGTTTTTGTATGGTTCCCTTAGTCTCCATTGCATTGCTTTCTGCTCTGATCTTTACAATTTCCTCCTTTCTGTGGGCTTTGGGTTTGCCCTACTATTCTTTTTCTAGAAGCTTGAGGCTCAGCATCAAGTTGTGTAATTGAGCTCGCTGTTTTCCTAATATGAATATTTGCTGCTATGAATTTACCTCATAAGACTGCTTTCCTTGTGACCCATAGATTCCAATATGTTAAATTGATATTGTCATTTAATTGCAGAAACTATCTGATTTCTTCTTTAATTTCCTCTGAAACCCACTGGTTATTCAGATGTGTGTTGTTCAATTTCCATGCATTTATGAAATTCTTGTGATTTCTTTTGTTATTTCCAATTTCATTGCAATATAGTGTGACAATATATAGGGGATAATTTCAATTCCTTTGCAATTACTTAAACATGTTCTGTGAGCAATTATGTGGTCTATTTTGGAGAAGGACTTGTGTGTAGTTGCAAAGAATGTTTATTGTTATTTTGTGGGGTGGAACACTCTGTAAACATGTTAAGTTCATTTGTTCAAGAGTTTGATTGAGTTCTAGTATTTCATTGTTCATTTTTTGTCTAGTTGATCTATCTATTTGTGACAGTGGCATGTTGACATCCCCACTAAATTGTATTAGTGCTTATTTCATTTTCCATGTCCATTAGTATTTCTTTTATATGGTTGGATGAACTAGTGTTTGGTGCATATATATTTATGTTTGTCATCTCTTACTTTTGGATTCCTCCCTTTACAAGGATGTAGTATCCTTCTTTGTCTCTCTCAATCAGTGTTGGTTTGAAATCCATTTGATCTGAAAAGACAATACCTGCTTCTGCTTTTTTGGTGGATTTCTCTCATTTGAAGTATTGTTTTCGACCCTTTAACTTTCAGTCTATGAGTTTCTTTTTGAATTAAGTGTGTTTCTTATACACAGCATACTGTTGGATTTTGGTTCTTGCCCTATTCTGCCAATGTATTTCTTTTGATTGGTGAACTGAGAGAACATTAACATCAATGGTTATAACTTACATGTATTGACTTATCCTTGCCACAATCTTTTCTTTTTGCTGAATTCTCCTACTTTGCATTTAATTTTTTGTCGTGTCTGATGGATTCATTTTACTGGACTTCTTTTGGGTGTGACCCTCAAAGTCTTTTCGTAGGATATTGTTTAAAAAATATTTTGGATTGATGGTTTGGTATTCATGTAGTTCCTCTTTGACCTTTTGTCAGGAAATTATCTTATTTCCCCATCAATTTGGAAAGATAGTTTCGCAGGGTACATCATTCTGGGTTGGTGGTTGTTTTTCTTTGTGGGCCTGAAATATATCACTCCTGCCTTGAGGGTTTGTATTGAGATGTCTGCTGTGATTCTGATGGACTTTCCTTTATTTGTTTCTTATCTCCAATTGCTTGTAGAATTTTGTTCTTCTGTTGGGTTTCTAGAATCTTAACTGTTATATTCCTAGGTGTAGACTTTTTTTTGACCATGGCTAGTTGGAGTCCAACATACCTCACATATCTATATGTCAAGCTCTTTTCCCCTGTTTGAGAAGTTTTCTGCCATTACTTCTGTGAACATGTTTTATGTCATTTGCACTCTCTCCTGTTTCTTCACTGACTCCAATCAGTCTTATGTCATTCTTCTTTGCATCATCTAGCAGCTGCTAGATTGATTTCTTGTAGTTTGTTACTATTTAAAAGCAATTTTTCTTTTCCTGGTCACTAATTGCAATCTTCTCTTCTATATCTGAAATTCTGTCCTCACATTGGCTCATTCTGCTGCATAAACTTTCAATGGAAGTTTTAATCTCCTGGATATCTGTTTGCATCTGTTTTATGGAATCCATATGTTTCCTATGTTCAGATTCCATCATTTTCCTCAGTTCCTCTATTTTTTAAAATTTGTGTCTGCTCTAGATTTATTAATCATGTCTTTTACTATGGACATAATCTCTGTTGTTATGTGAGAATTATTTCTGATTTCATTTTTTCCAGATCCTCTTTCATTGCCAGTTTAGGAAATTCAGATTGAGTATCAGATTGTTCCATCTTGGTGCCCTTTGGGATTGCCTTAGGTGATCTGGGAGTCTAGATTTGAGACATGTTTAGGTGTCTTCTCATTTCAACAGATGCAGTCCTGCTGCACCTTTGTTAAGGTGACTTTTTGCTCACCCAGTGGTCTTCAATTCTCAGCAAGCCACCAAGAGGCCTTTTCTCAGCTGCACCAATTCCTGAATTCCGAATGGTGGCCTTCTGGATCCCTAAGCTGCCCTGTTTTCTGGGTGGCGTTCTGACTGAGGCTTCTGCACATTTGGGATTGTATGTGGGCATGCCTCTGGCTAGGACCTGCCCTCCCTACATAGCTGTTGTCTGGGAAGGATTTTGGCTGAGAGTTGTGCACCCCAATTGCTGGTGTCTGAGCAGGCTTCTGGCTGGGGTCTGTAGGCACTTACCAATGGCATTTGGACAGGCCTCTGGCTTTTGCATGTGTGCCTGGGTAGCTGTTTTCCAGATGGGCCTTTGGCTTGGGCCTGTGGCTCCAAGCTGTTGGGGTTAGGGCAGGGCTCTGACTGGGACCTGCCCACAACAACACAGCTCTGGTCCATGAAGGCTTCTCACTGGAATCTGCACACAATTATGGATGGTACCTGGATGAGCCTCTGGCTATTCCTTGTGCATCTGTGCAGCTCTTTCCCAGATGGGCCTTTTCCTTCACATCAATTTCTAGTGACTACTTCCTAATAAATTAACTTTGTCTTAATTGGCTTCAGTAGTATGTTTTAGACCTAACTAGTGATTGTTAAACTCTTAAGATCCTAAAATACAGACGTAATTAGTAATTATTAAACTCATACAATCTTAAAATATTGACTTGAAATGGGAGGTAGAAATCATCTAATGGGAAAAACAAAGCATGAATTTTATATGAATAAGCACATATCTTACTTTTGTGTGATTTGGTGAATAAACAAAATATGATGCTAAATATACATTATCCTGTGTCAAAGATGATTTTGAAGACTGTCCTGTATGGTGATTCAGTATCATGAAGTGGCTTAGTCATCTAGTGTAGCTGGTGCTGCTGTTCTTCTTTCTGGGGATCCTATGATCGTAACAGCAATTCATCACGGAATCTCAGGCTGTGAGTTATAATGGTATTTTTCTTTTGTCATTTATGTTCATTTCACAAAACAGTCCATAAACTTTTTCCTGTTATAATCTAGTTTTCAATGTAGACTATTTTCTGCATAGCTTATGAGATCTTTTTGCCTAAATATTTTACAAGGGTGTTTAGTCATCTCTCATAAAGTAGTTTTTCTGTGAGAGTTTAAGGAACATAACTTCTAGGAGATAAAGATCTGGCTTCAACATAGTTAGACACTCTCTACTAGTACCACAAGAAACTAGTAGGAGTAGAAACATACTGTGTTTTTATAAATCTATGTACATTGAGACTTCTACAATAAATTAAATAATGTCCTCATTATTAGTTTGTATACTTCATTTAAATGCATTTTATGGCTGTGGCTCTAGTGTTTTCTTATCCTCTATTAATAACTCCTGTTATCTAACATTGTAGTGGCACCTCCTCTAAAATTGGGAGATTTAAAGAAGCACCCAGACACTGTCTTGACTGACTCCATTTTTCTAACCTGTGCTCTTTTTTTTGTTTTTCCCTTCCCAAACTCATCTCATGTTGGGAATAGAAGCTCTCCTATAAGCCCTAGTTCCAGCAGAAACTACAAAATCAGACTTGCAATCTATATATGCATGTATCTAGGCTCAGCAGGACAGAACAACCTGACCAAAAGTGCTATGCGTGATTCTTGGCTCTCTGTTTACCTCTTCCTTTACAGTTCTCAAGATATTGTAAGTACCCAGAAAACAGTTTTCAGGTCTTGCTGTCTTCCCTTTTGGTCAAAGTGAGAATAAATTCCATTCTGGCCTCGCCATCATTTCTTTGTTAATTGGATAATTCTAGAGGGGCAAGAGACCAGACCTGATGGCCGCAGAGTCAGGCTGCAGGGTCAGGACACCAATATCAGCAAATCCCAGAATATTTATTTTGAAATGTGAAAATAGCTATATCACAAGTGTAATTCATGCCTCTTATGTTCCAGCCTCCTTGAGGGCTTTATTGTTTCTTTAAAGTTTATTTTTCTGCCACTTCCCTCTTCAGTTTCCATTGCATAACATACCCTGGATTAGACTTGGCAAATTTAAAATTTCATATAAATAGAATAATACAATAAATATTGCATATACTCTTGGTCTGTTTTCATTCTTTCGACATAAATTTTTCAGATTAACCAAATGAATCAATTTTTGTGTTTCACTTTTTGAAAGTTTGTTTTATTATTAACTAGTATTATATTATTCAATTAAACAAATATATCATTCTCTCATGTTTGAATATTACTTTGTTTATGGTTTGGAGTTATGATTAATAGGCTGATATAAAAGTACATATATGATTCATATTTTTTGCTTGTTTCATTGTATAAAATATATAGCAATAAAATCACTGATTACTAAGTTATGTATATACTTAGGTTTACAAGAAAGTTCCAAAATAATTTCAGTGGTTTTACATCCCTGCAGTAATTTATGGCAACTGCAGTTGATTCACATTGTCTATAAGAATATGTATTTATAATAAGTTCAGAAAAATGGTAACAAAAAGATTATGTATATAATTGAATGAGATAAATTAGACACTTATCTAATTCTCTGATAATAATTTAAAGGAAAAATATTAAAATAAATTTTAGTTTTTTGAAATTACTTGATTGTATTCTATGTAACAACTGTCTCTAAAACTAATTAGAAATTACCTACCTTGATATCCAATGACAATACTAACAAAAATCTGGTGAATATGATTTAAAACTCTAATCAGAAGATGATTTGTAGTATTCAATCATTCATTCATTTTTAGTGTAATTATTCTTTTAAAATATTGAAAATCATTTATTTCAGGGAACAGAAGAGGCTGCCAAACTAAAGCAAAGTAAAACATAAAGAAGAAATTATTATGAAGTTAAAGATAACAATATAAAAAGACAATTTATAGAAATGAATACTAAAATAAAAGATAAATTTTTGAAAAGTCCTTAGCAGCTAATGCTTTGCATGCTTAGTTGGAGATTTTTGCACACATTTCTTGTGTGAATATGAAAATGCTCAGGAATTTTTAAGACAATGTACAAATTCCTGCAAAAATTTACATAAAAACTGTAATGACCTTTCAATACCATTTTAATTAAGATATTCCTATAAATAAATACTCACTGTTATGGACATGTGTACAACACCATTTATTGTACCACTATATGTAGAGACAGATAAATATATAATCAAATGGAGAATTATTAAATTATTAATGATATTTCCAGCATAGACTTTATTATGTACTCATGAATACTATGAGCTAGGATTGTATATAGTTATATTCTAAAAATCTATTATGTGAAGATAAGTTAAATTATATAGTTGTAATAAAAACGTATTTGGTATAAAAAACTCTCCTGAAATGCTTGTGTGTGTGTCTGTGTGTGTGTGTGTGTAGTTGCAGATAATATATAGATTATAATCTTATTCTTCGCAAAAAGTATTTATATGCCTTACACATTTTTACATTTTAAAATTTGAACAAAAAATTTTGGAATAGAATCCATAAGTTAAAATGTTAATTCATCTTAACTCAGAGAAATAATTTGGGAGTCTGTGTAGGACAGATTATTGACATTTTGAGTAAAACCTGGTAATACTTGATTTAAAATGTGTAATTTGTTAAAATGAATAAGTAGCAATTACGTGTTACAAAAAACTGCAAGTAAAAGTAATGCAAGCACATTAGTTCTTATGATTGTATAAATAAACTTAAAATGTCTATTTTGGAAAAGTTGAAATATAAAAGGACAATGTGGAGAAAAAAATTGATAATGTAGTCTGCTTCCACCTATACAGAAAAGCTAGTCATAATTGAATGAAATTTAAGGTGTAGAATAATTAAATGCAAATGACACAATATGTTTCTGTTTTTAATTATAGAATTCTTTAATTTCAGAAAAATCACATTGTGCATCTCTAAAATAACATGTAGATATGATAATAGCAGCAAATTTGATATTCTTCAAGAGTAGATATATTAAAAAGAATTTTAAAAGAGAACATATATATATATTCAAGAAAAACCAATCCTAATATCGAAAAACAAAACTAAATTACTAAAATTTTGGAATAAAATCTGTGTCCCTCAGTACCACAAAACTGGAGATGAAGAACATATTCCATGAACTTTTCTAAAGGGAAAAATTCTCTAAGAGCTACTGCAGGTCCTCATACACTTTCTAAAAATTTGGCCTTTATATAATTTCAAAAATCATTTAACCATATGTTGATTCTGAAATTATTTAGATGAAATTAATTCCTGATGACTTATACATAGCTTTCAATTTTTTTATGGCTTAGTTCTCTAACGAGAGGTCACTTTGACTTGTATATCTCACATTTTTAAAATGCATGCAACATAAAGGTACACAAAAAATTTGTTGAAACTTATTACATACTGTCTCATGTAATTTTTAAATCTCTTTTTGTAGATGAGACAAAAGAAACCAGGGAGATGCAGGGATGACATTTCTATATAATGTTGCTGAGGCAGTGAGGGACTATTATGCTTAGTGTCTTCTCTCTTATTCCCTGATTAACTTCAAATTTATAAAGATTATATATCCATTTTAATATTTATCTTTTGAATAATGTGTCTGAAAAACTGATCTTCATAAATATGTGTGGTGCTTTATGAATATTCCTTACATTGAAAATTTTATATTATACTCTATCTCACATTGCTTTTATATATTATAGTATACATTCCTATCAATTTATCTAAAGGCACTCAAGGAAACTCAGCCTTCTCAGGGAATTGGTGAAGGATATTATGTATTTAAATAGCTTTGTAAAATATCATAATATAGAACACCAGCTTTTAAAAATTGGCCCCTAGTTTTCCATGACTAAATTATGAGCTTAAATGCAGACAGAAGAGAGAATAGTATTCATTTTCCTCTTACTCATTTCCTTCTTTTCTTAAAATTTTTTATTAGTTATTGGTAGATTTTAGGTATACAATATGATGATATTCATCATTGGGGAATTTGTGTACCTTTATATAATATATCTTGGTTCTTATTTTTCCCCATTCCTCTGCCCTCTCTTCAACCCTTCCAACCCTCCCTTTGTTTCTATTTTTTCCTTTTCTCATATTTATTCTTGTTGTAGTCAGGGTTTTGGCAAGGGAATACATTTACTACAGAACACATAGTTTATAAAATTATTTTATGATAATTAACCAAAAAGTCAAATACAAAGGAGTGCAAGAGATGAACTGCACACTAGGGGCCCAAAGAATCCAGCTGAGGGCCTGAATCCCAGCAATGACCCACACAAGTCTTAGAGTCCAGGGCATTGTCCTCCACGACTCCAGCCAGTGGCCTAGAGCTCAAAGCAATGTCTCAGACTTCTCCATATTGAGAATCTGAACCTGGAAGGCCCAAAGGCCAGTGGTGGAAGCCAGAAAACTTAAGCCAGTGAGGTGAAAGTTTTGTGCCACCAAGCTGAGGATACACACTGAAGCTAGACAGTGATGCTCACAGTGAAGTTCAGAGCTCCCCTGAGGAAAACAGCAGTCATTCCCAGCAATAGTGAAGCCCCAAGCTCTTCCTCTGATGAGAACAGCCTATTTGCATCAGGAAAACCATCCACAATAAGTTTCTCCTAGAAAATCAGTAGGTCAGATCTTCCCTCCAGTTATATTTTTATAGCTATTGGTAACAATCCTCAGGTGGATTCTCCATGCCCAGTTGACGTTGATTCACTATAGCTGGGCATTACAAGTTGACCATTATTTAATCCACTACAATTCCTTTCCTCCATCCCTCCAACTTCCCCCTTGCCTTTGCACCTTTTGTTCCTGTTTCACATTATATATTATGCATTTTGATCCTTATTTACACTTTCAGTTTCTCACACCAGAGAAACTATTTGGTATTTACACATATATGTCCTATTTATTTCACTTAAGAGTGCATCCATCCTCAATGTGCATTGATTTAGCTATAAATTGCTCTAGTTTATCATTCTTTAAGGCTGAATAGTACTCCATTTTTTAAAAAAACCACATTTTTATCCAGTCTCCAGTTGATGGGCAATTGAGCTATTTCCAAGTATTAGGTATTACAAACTGTGCCACTATGAACATGGGTGAACATATGTTGCTGTGGTTTGATTCTTTTAATTATTTTGGAAAGATACCCACCAAGGGAATTACTGGGTCAAATGGGACTTCCAATCCTAGTTCTTTGAAGTATCTCCATACTGATTTTGACAGTGGTTGCACAAGTCTACACTCCCACCAGCAGTGGAGAAGGGTTCCTTTTTCCCCACAGTCCTGCCAACATTTGTTATTGGTTGATTTCTTGATAGCAGTCATTCTTCCTGGAGTGAGGTGGAATCTCAGCATTGTTTTCATTTGCATCTCTTCAATGAACAGTGATGTAGAACAATTTTTTCATATGTTTATTTGATGTTTCTACTTCTTAGTCTGAGAAATGTCTGTTCATTTTAGATGCCTATTTTTGGATTGGGTCTTTAAGTTTGGGAGGTCTGAATTTTTAAAAAAATTTTATACTCAGACAAGCAGGTCTGCAGATGCTGTAGCAAGGTTGTGAGTCACACGGAACACACCGATCCAGCCCACACCCTGGCAGCAATCCACTGGACCCGCACCAACCCCCGCTCCTCTGGCCTCTTTCTCTGTACTGCCACCTGGTTCCACACTACAAAGACGCAGAGGACACCAGATCACCAGACCACTGTACTGGGTAAGTTGGAGTCATCATCACCTCCCATCAGGACCGAGACTATCTTCAGGGCAAGGACAGCTGGAACCTACAATACAACCCTACAGAGTTAAAACCTACAAGGAGGACAAGGAGCTCAACTTGGGACTTGCAGTCAGAAATCTCCCTGAATCTCACAGATCTGTGACGGGCTTGCTGAGACTAATTGACTTATACTTCCACACTGCTACTCACGTTGTCTATTGTGACAACAGAGATATACCCTGAAAGATGCCCTTCATCTTCATTTTTATTTTTTATTCCAAAATTAGTATTATTAGTTTGGTTTTTTTCTTTTCTTTTTCTTCTCTTATCTTTAAATTTTTCCTACTCTTTGCAAATATTTTTTCCTCTATTTTTTATTTTTTCTTTTCTTTTCTTCTTTCTTTTCTCTTTTCTTTCTCTCTCTCTTATACTCACTCTCTTGCTCTCCCACATTGTTCATCTTCCCTTTTTGTCCCTGTTCTGACCCTCATTTGGAGTTCTTCATTATTTTCCTATTATTCTCTTTTTCCTTCTAGCCTGTGTCCTCTGGTCTCACTGCTAACCTTCCCCTATCCTTCTATCTATCCCTCCCTCCCCAACCCCTTCTAACTCCCCATCCCAAAGGGTAAAGTTGTTATATTGAAGAGTTTATTCACTATATGTTGGGTTGGTCCTGGATCTTGATTTAATTCACACAGCTAAAGGTGACAGATTAATAAATACCACAAAATGTCATTTTTGAAGATGTACTTGATGCAATGGTGTTGCTGATTGTATCACTTGGGCTACAGTGTTGTTATTGATCTAGTCAGAGAACCTTCCTAGCATAAGGGAATCAATCCAACCACTGCTAGATGATGCAAATATAAGACTGATAGGAGTCCATGAAAAAACAGGAGAAATCACAATTGACATAAAAACACTGTTCACAGAAGTAATAGTGGAAAACTTCCCAGACAGCGGTAGAGAATTGGATATACACACAAGTGAGGAATATAGAACTCCAACTAGCCATGATCAAAAAAAATCTACATTTAGACATATAATAGTCAAGATCCAGAAACCCAACAGAAAAACAAAATTCTATAAGCAAATCACCTAAAGAAGAAAATCACCTAAAAGGAATGACTATCAGAATCACAGCAGACTTCTCAACACAAACCCTCAAGCCAAGGAGAGCCTGGAGTGAAGTATTTCAAGCCCTAAAAGAAAATAACTTCCAACCTAGACTGTTGTATCCTGCAAAATTATCT
>NW_004624744.1:8659171-8686699 GCF_000247695.1 Heterocephalus glaber | reverse complement strand
ATCACTGGTCATTCAAGAGATGCAGATGAAAACAACACTGAGATTCCACCTCACCCCAGAAAGAATGGCTGCTATCAAGAAATCACCCAATAACATATGCTGGAGGAGATGAGAAAGGAACCATTCTCCATTGTTGGTGGGAGTTCAGACTGGTGCAACCACTGTGGAAATCAGTATGGAGATACCTCAAAGAATTAGGACTACAGGTCCCATTTGACCTAGCTATTCCCCTTCTGGGTATCTGCCCCAAAGAATAAAAGAATCATATCACAGTGATATATGTGTACCCATCTTTATAGCGGGAGAGTTTGTAATAGCTAAAGCTTGGAAGCAGCCCAAGTGCCCATCAACTGGAAACTGGATAAAGAAAATGTGGTTTTTTAATAAAACAGAGTACTACTCATCCATAAAGAACAAAAAACTAGAATCATTTATAGCTAAATGGATGCATATTGAGGCCATACTGTTAAGTGAAATAAATAGGACACACTTGTAAATACTGAATAGTTTCTCTAGTGTGAGAAACTGATAGTGTAAACAAGTTTTAAAATGATTAAAATGACTAATTGTTAATTTGAAATAGGAAAAAAAGGTCCAAAGATGAAGGGGTGAAGGGGAACGGAAAAGAGGGAAAGGAAAAACTATGAGAAAAGAAAAAATATGGAAATGATGTCTATGTAAATAGGGAAGGGTGGAGAGGGTGAATGGTGCACAGGTAATGGGGAAAAAAGAAGAATGAAGATATATCTTGTGCAGGTACAAACTTCCAATGATAAATGTAAATGAATTTTATACCTAAAATGTACCAATAAAAGAACTGAAAACAACATTTTTATATACATGAACAATAGACTCACTGATAGAGGAACTGGAGAAACAGCTTCTTTCACAGTAGCATCCAAAAAATGAAGTACCTAGGAATCAATCTAACAAAAGAAATCAAAGACCTCTACCCTCAAAACCACAGCACTCTGAAAAAAGAGATCTAGTAGAATATCAAAAATTGGAAAAACATCCCTTGCTCCTGGCCAAGAAGAACAAATACAGTGAAAATGGCCATACTTCTAAAACTGCTATATCGATTTAATGCAATACCAATTCAAATTCCAACAGCATACTTCACAGAACTTGAGAAAACAATTCAAAAATTTATTTGAAAGAAGAAAAGACTTTGAATAGCAAAAACCATTATAGGCAAAAAAGACAAGGTAGGGGGTATCACAATCCCCAACTTGAAACTATACCACAAAGCTACAATGGTGAAAACAGCATGGTATTGGCAAAGAAACAGGCTTGAGGATCAGTGGAACAGATTAGAAGATGCAGAAACAACTTCAGACATACCCACCTCATGTTTCACAAGAAGTCAAATACCCTCACTGGAGGAAAGATACCCTCTTTAATAAATGGTGCTGGAAAAATTACATTTCAACTCACAAAAGATTAAAACTAGACCTATATCTCTCACCATGAAGTAAACTAAAATTTAAATGGATTGAATATCTAAACATTAAAACAGAAACACTAAACTGGGTGGAAGAGAGGTTAGGTAGAACTCTTGAAGACATTGGTGAAGGAAAAGATTTTATGAACAAAACCTCAGTAGCATGGGAACTAGCACAAAGAATCCACTGGGATCTCATACTATTAAAAAGTTTCTGTACAGCAAGAGAAACCACCAACAGAGTGAAGAGACAACTCACAATGTGGGAACATTTTTTTACCAGATGTTCCTCAGACATAGGTATACTATCTAGAATACATAAAGATCTTGCCAGTTTTCTAAGCCATATTTTTGAAGCTTTGTCAAAAAGCATCCAGAAAAAAAGGAATAAAATTGTTAAACAGTGACATCAAAGTACATGGAAAAATAAAATTTATAGTTTGAAGAAAATAAGGAACAACTTAGTAAATAAAGTCCTTCAATGATTTAAGGATATGTTAAAAATGTATTCAGCAAATATTTATTGAAAGTATTATGCAATAACCTTTATTCTAGTCATATGCAATTCATAAGTAAAGACAGCCATATAAAAATTACTGTCTTAATGGAACTTCAATACAATTGAAGACAGATGGAGAAAATACATAATGAGTTACTTCAGATGGTGTAATTTAAAAAATAAAGGCCATTGAAAGCTTCACTATCAAAGTGCTGTTATAGCCAAGATGTAAATGGGATGAAAAGGTTGAGAGGTTTCTTATTTGACCATCTGAGGAAAGACTATTCCAAAGAAGGAAAATTAAAAAACCCAGAATTGAAAGAACTGAATTGAAAGAGCAGCCAGACTTGAATATTGAGAAAGAATCAGAAAGCTAGCCTTCTTAAATTTTAGAGTCAGAAAGGCAAGCAAACTGATAATTAATGTAAGGATTTTGGCTTTGCAAGAAATGATTGGAAGCCACTGAAGGGCTTTGAGTAGTGGTTGAATATGTGACCTGCAGAAAAACTAGAACACTGTAGCTGCTTTGTTGAGAGTAGTAAAAGGGTAGAGAAGTAGTAAAGGAATTAGGAGGCTCTTGTGACACTATCAATCCAGATGTGATAGTGGCCAGGATCACTGATGTAACCAGAAAGCAGTGAGAAGTGAATAGATTCTGACAGGTTATAATTTGAAAGCAGACATGACATCATTTATTGACAAATTATTTTGGGATAAGAAGCAGAGAACAGACAAAGACAAGCATAACTTCAAAATGTTTGTATAAGTAATTGGAAGAAGAGAGTTTCCTTTTATGGTTATAGGAACACTGTGTGACATCCTGGGCATTTTGAGAGTTTGAGCTTCCCAGGGTTTGTTGTTTGGATATGTTAAGACATTCACATAGAGATTTTAAATTAACTGGCTGATAGGTTAGAGTTTAGAGATGAATCCTAGATGGTGGCATTAAATGAGCGGTTAACCACTGTTGAACGCCAATGTTATTACTACACTTAATAATAGCACCAAAGAAATGGATATAGATAGCAAAAGAAGAAGGAAAGATTAAATCACACCTCAAGAGATTCCAAAGATTAAATGTTAGAAAGAAAAAAAAAAATAAGATAAGACAGAGTCTGAAAGGAGCACACAGTAGGTTATAAGAAGAGTCTGGTTCCCTCGAAGCCAAGAGAAAAAAATGTTAAAATGGTACACAAAATGGAGTGATCAATTATATCTGATTTCCAGGAAATATATGAAGTATGAGTATATTAAAATGGAGATATTTTAAATCCCTCTTGTGGTTAGGAAACATACAAGTTTGAAAAAATTAAAGTAGTATATAATTAATTATCAAACATGGTTCATACATATATAAAATAGTCATAACCACTTTATTTTGAATGTATTAGATAAATAAATGTACTAAACTATGAATATAAGTATTTTTACCCAGGGCAATAATTTATCAAATATACAATTCAAAATCAGATTTTTATATTAATATAGTAAGGAAATGGATAACTCATTGAGATATTTTCTAAAAATTTCTAATTTCTCTCAAGACTTTTCTGAATAAATTTTCATAAATATTTTATGTAGTGCTTATAGTTGTTCCAAGGATGAAGAGAATTAAGCATGACTTCAAACCTTTTATAGCAGAGTTGAAAGAACAATTTTATTTTCTTCTAAGAAAAATCATAGATGTGGTAAGTATATTAAACTGATATTAAGAAGCAAGAAATTTTCAATCTTATCAGAAATGAGTTGAGACAGATTTCTAGGGCATCAGTAATGTAATTTCTGTCAACTAGATTATATTGTTCTGAATATAGCAGCAAATTAGAACAATACACTTGAGCACATACTCTATAATAATAAAGCCTCAAGTCATGATACTGAATATTATTACTGATGTTTAAATTATGGACACTAAAAAATGATGGTAATAATTGAGATCTAGGACAAGATTCAAGGGGTATCGTTATTGATAGTGCAGGAATAATGCAAAGAATTCACAAAATCATATTTTCAAGAAAGCCAGTGTGTGCAGTAATTTATTTCTTTAAAAGTATTAGCAACAGGACAATATTTAAGTCCTATTGAATGACTTGGAGAGTTGGTAATTGTTTGCCAATTTTAATTATACGTTTCTTAAAAACAAATTTATGCTTCCAAAAATATATTAGGTAAAACTAATTGTATGAAAAGTATTGGTCCAAGTAGAGGATCATCACAAGATGGATAATATTCAAGAAATAACTCTTCCTTAAGTATGATTGGATTTAAAATGTCTATTATTTATTTAAACCAAACTGAACTGGTTTGAACTGTAGAAAAAGCACAATCTGTCTACTTGATTAGAACAGACAGGGAGCAAGCAGTCAGTGAAAGATCCTAGAATAATATATGGATCAATTTCAAGATAGAAACAGCTCTTTGGAGGACAAAGATGCTCCTTGAAGATTCCTGAAGTATGAAATGCAATTGTTTCCTTGCTGAACCTAATGAAGTCATGGATTCTGGGGAAATGGCCCAGATCTCTTGCTACAGAAACTTATATATGTAACATAATGCATGGCAGTCTAGAATGTTTTTCATGAAAATATTTCTATTTGGAGAATGAGGAATAAAAGGTAAACGATAGTAGCCAATATCTGAAAAAATATTTAAGGCAAGAACAATAGTGTTTTATGAGAACCACTTTTAAATGAGCATATGAAGGCCCAGTATGTAGATGAAAAGATACACAATATATTTGTCCCAACTCAGAACAATGGATGTAAATTTTGGGTTATTAAACCTGAAACTCTATTTCTAAAGAATTCTCCAAATATATACAAAAAATACAGGAAGGGGATCAAATGATGGGTGAAGGGAGAAGGAAGAAAGGGAAATTGGATAAGAAAATAATTAAGATGTATTATATACATGTACCAACTACACACAAGGAATGTAAACATTTTATACTACAAAATATATTAATGAAAAATGAGTTAAAAATCAAAAACAGAATCTTCTCCAGCTAGCCCAGCCATTACTTTGCAATTGTAATTATTAGATATTGCCCTCATTTCACAGTGTGAAATTGAGTGAGAATCAATTTAAGATAAAGGTTATAGAAGTTTATGAAATTCCTTTCTTTTATTCAATTATTTCAAGTTATTAAATCACTAATAAAGCAAAAATTTTAAATATGATTTTCTTTATCTTTTTCTTTTGCCTCAATATGATTGTTTTTATGATTTTTACTTCCTTGTTTTTAATTTTTAAATAATAAAAAGTACCTAAGATGCACTCATATTAGGTATAAATAATTACATTTCACAAAATTATTAAGTTTAATAGTGAAATAATGCTATGAAATCATTTAAAGTTTTTGTACTACAGCAGTACTTAGTATTTTTTATAGTTTTATACTTCTTGCTTTTTAAAAAAGATTTCTGACAAAATCTAATTGATACAGTCCATTTATTTAAATATATTTTAATATTTTAACAAAATATTTCAATTTTGCCATGAAGCCATCTAAGTATTTGTTTTTTCTTCTCTTAGTGTACGTTTGAAATGCATAATAGTGATGTTTGCTTTAGGGAACTGTGCAAATATGTGTCTTGATCATTTTTTGATCTTTGTACTCCTCACTTCCTTACCTCTCAACCTTGATATATTGCCCATCTCCAAAAAGTCTGACTTCTTGTTTCCTACCATCTCTCTTTATTTTACTCATTTGTTTATATTTTAGGGTTCTTATTAAAAGAAACTATGAAATATTCTTTTTTGATGTCTGCCTTATTTCATGTAGCTATTCAGCCATTAAGAATTAATTTATATTACTTATAGGGAAAAGGATGGAACTTGACACCATAAGTTAGGATATTCACACTAGAAACATCCTAGAATATTGTAAGCACAGCTTGATGGATAATTCTTGTCAGAGGTCAGAAAACAAGAATCGTGACAGGAATATGGACAGAAAAGGCCATGCTCATTAGCTTTCAGTTGAGAATAAGAGATGTTTTGGGGTATTGTAGGAAAAGCCATTCATATTACATTCTAGCAAAACTTTTGTCTACATTTTTTACCATGTCCTGAAGTTGGATGATGCTGACTTTAAGGGCTATGCTGACTTTAAGGTGAGCCTGCTGAAGAGATTAATACCATTAAAAGAAACCAAGTACTTTGTATAGGTAGAAGAAGATGAGTTGAGAAAAATCTCAGAAAGCACAAAGACTCCATTCATCATAGTCTCAAGGACATAAAGAGACTTCTGCTCAAGGAGGGTTGCCTAAAAAGTATTCCATTATATTAAAATAAAAGCCCACATCTTCTTTACCCATTCACTGGGTTATGGGAATTTGGCCTATTTCCAAGATTTAGCTATTTCAAATTGTGCTGCTATGAACATGTGTGTGCATATATCACTGTGGTATGCTGCTTTTAATTCCTTCAGAAAGATATCAAGAAGGGGGAAACCGAGGTCAAATGGAACTTCTAGTACTAGTTTTTTGAGGACTCTCCACACTGACCTCTACAGTGGTTGCACCAGTCTACACTCCCACCAACAGTGGACAAGTGTTCCTTTTTCCCCACAGCTTTGCCAAAATTTTTTATTGGTTGATTTCTTGATGATAGCCATCCTTTGTGGAGTGAGATGGAATCTCAAGCATTGTTTTAATTTGTGTCTCTCAAATGATTGGTGATGTTGAACATTTTTTTAATATTTATTTTCAATATAATGTTGTGTCAGGTTTTTCTCACAGCATTTTGAAGTTATATCATTTTTATAATAATAGACTAATTTATACAAGTTTCCTTAGATCAGTATTTATACACATGTTTTAATTTCTAGTTTTCTGAAAAATATCGGAGTATTTAATTGTACTATTTGTAATTTAATTGTAATATTTGAAAATATGTAGGAGATATATAGGCTTTAAATTTATAAGCTAATCTAACTAATTTATGTATTGACTATCAAAGCCTCTAGGTTATTTTCTGTGAAGTTACTTTGCATGTCTTTGTATTATTATTTTTCTCTTCATTTATTTTTCTCTTATGTGATTTTTTAGTATGATTTGGCTTTAATGAACACGTTTTGGTTGCTACTGTTTTTTGAGGATACAAACTATATAGTTATTCTGTTGATGATTTTTTCCTTAAGATAATGACTTATGTAGAGAACTGTGAATTTAACTAAAAAATGCTCACTTTTTCTTTCAATTTTGATTCTTCCAAACATGAAAATAAATGCAGTATATTTTAATTAATTTTGAACAAGGCTCCAATTTCCTTCCTCACTACATCCTACCCAATGACAATTATTTTTCGCAAGTAATGGGGAATTATTTTAAGCATATATAAATTAATTTTAATAATATTAACTATATAATTTAGGTGGCATATTTATTAATGTGCGTGTTTTGAACTGTTCTATAAATCTCACATCTTTCTGTTTATTCAATTGTTTTTTGTCTAAAAAGCCATGTAATAGAGTTCTAAGAGAAAGGCAGTGTAGGAAAGACTTAGTGCAGAGATGCCTGTCAATGTCCTCATTTTTAAATAATGTTTTAGCCAGGCATAAAATTTAAGTTATCTGGTTCTTTTTCAACAATTTGAACTAATTACTCCAGTGTGTTCTTTTACCCCTTACTTCTGATGACATAAATATCACATATGTCTTTGACTTTATGTTTCTTATCATAGTAATTTAAAAACGTTATTCTTGCCAGGGATTTAGATCAGTGGTTTCGCCGCCTGCTGCACAAGTGCAATTACCCAAGTTCGATTCCTGGTACCAAAAAAACAAACAAACAAAAACCATTATTCTTGATTTTTTAGTTCTATGATGACTCTTTTAAATGTATAAATATTATATGTAATACTTTTCCAATCTAAGTTCAGTTGTTAAATTAGAAACATTTCAGATATTATTAATTCTTTATATTGCTTCTTTGTTTTCTGATTAACACAATTCCCCAAATAGTGCATGCTACTCCTAGAATCTGTATTCTGTGTTTCTAAGAGTGTTTCTAGAAAGCTGAAGTGGAATGGTTTACTTCCCTTGGCAGTAAAAACGTTGCAACATGGAGTTGAGTTACTTTAGACACTGTATTTTTGTACAGAAAATTCATAATGAGGAAGACAAAATAATTTCCACCTGGTTCCTGATAAGATCGCTCCATTTTAGAGTTTTAAGATAATGTAAGTAAATCATTTTTTTTCGATTGAATATCACCAGTTCTAGTAGCCATCAGATAATTTCATACTTTTAAGTTAAGCTAATTGTCTCAGTTTCTCATGTTTTCTTTATAATTTTTTATTTTTAAAGAGATTTCCTATAAAAGATGGAAGGGTCTTTGTCAGAAACTAGTGGTTATGTTACTAAATTAAGTTACATTTTATGGTGAAGATAAAATTTGAAGAAACCAATAATTAACAAGGCAGTTTGACTAATTTACTTTGCTAATTAACTCTACATACTGGAAAATGTATTAGAATAGTTGCAGAACAACTGAAGGTAATCTTGCCACAACAATGTACCGAGTCTCATGTTAAACACTGATAGGCCAATGTTGCTTGGATTGTAAAAGTACACATACATAAAACAAATACAGGAAAAAAATGACAATCACTAGCACTAGATGTCCAGAATTTTTTAAATTTATCAATTCAAATTAAACAAATCACAAATAAATATGCATTTTATAATTCTAACTTTTAATGTATATAAAATTTTTAACACTTATTATAAACTAGACTTCCTATGTAACAAATGATAGGCATCAATCTTCATTTTATAGTGCATAATATATTTAATATTTATTATAAACTAGACTTTCTATATAATAACTAATGATACATATATTTACTTTTCAAAAAGAGCATGTTATTTCAATATTAAATATTCTGTAGTTTTTTATATATAAAAAATTTCAAATAAAATGATTTCAATTAAATTGCCTGTCACTGATGTCAATAAATATATCTGCAGTTCATTAGGTTGAAAGTATCTACTAGGAAATATGAATTATGGTGATATTTAAAGGAAAAATAAGAAAAGAGAAATAGGGAAATAGATATGAGATACACATGTTCAAAACTATTTGATTACCCTCTGACAATGTAAAATATGATTATTGTTGGTGTTTAACAAAATTTGAAACAAGGGTTAGATAAGGCTTAGGTGATAAATTAATAAATAAACAAGTAGTAATAAATATAATTAAATGTAAATGTCTAAAAACTTAGAAAATATTTTACAGTTGTCCCCTAACTAACTCCAATATATACTACTTTTTTGGGGGGTTAGGTTTAGGGTTAGGGCTGGAGTGAGGTTTAAATATTTTAAAATGTTTAACTTCAGCAAGGAAGCATCTCATTTGACAGAAAGCTCTACTTAATGGAAAACTATTTTTACTCATAAAAGTGACATTTTAGTTTCAGACTGTCAAAATGGTTTTATTAGTGTGTTGTTAATCACTGCCTTGGAAGTTACACCTGGGAATAATGATTTAGTGGAGATCAGAGTACTCAAATATAATACCAAAAATATCACATTTATTTCCATTAATGGTCAGTGAAATGTGTTTCATTAATTAATGATATTGATAAAAATTAAAGTAGCCGGAGACTATTCATTATCGTTTAAAAGACTTTGGTCAATTGATTTTTACTACATTCAGCAGAACATAAAACAATTTAAAAATGTAATAAATACTTAGAAATTCTTAGTTTATTTTAACTTAATTTAAAAAAAAATTTTCTCTAAACTTCTCTATTAAAGATTTTAATGTCTTATAGAACTCAACCTGTTCATAAAAATTTTTTAAATGTAAAATCTAAATTATATCTGGTAGTCAATTTATTATAGTGAATTTTATTATTTTATTATTCTTTATCCATTGTATCATTATTTTAAAATCAACAATAACTTACTGACTATTCTATACCAAACTTACTAGCTTAATTATAAAATGGTGAATGAAACAAACAAATTCCTAGCTTTATTAAGATCATAGCCCCCTGGGAGATACATTTAGTAGGCAAGCACTCCTCAAAAGTTATATGTGATACCTGTTACATGTTACATTTGCATAGGTCAATACTAAGGTTTACCTTTTATTTTGAGATTGTGTTTGATTTTATTGGGAATGGCTTAATGTCCTTTTAAAACAAAACAATGCTAAACAAAAAATTTTAAAAAGTTATATCTGCTTAAAATATATAATACATAGTTGTCCCATACTGTATCCATTTTCACTTACCTCCTGGTATCAAGAAATGCAAATTTGGGGAATTTATAATTACATTAACCCCATCATCAACTTCTTTTTCACACTTATTATGATTGAGATACATCTTACTGGGTGGTAATTATTTATATCTTTTATTCTTGAGTTTCTCACACATTTTATATATTAATTCTTAAAAGATCAGGCCATTATTATACACTGAAATCAGTATGAAATTTTTAAATTGACCAACATAATAAGCATTTGGGTCCCACTAAAACAATGGTTAATAAGAAGAAAGAGTTGTTTACATATCTAATTAGCATTCTGATGTTCTGATTTTCAGTTTTCATACTTATTGAAAATATGTGGCATTAACAATGGTATTGCAAGATCAACACATTTTAATTTAAATCAATACAAGTCACCTATGACTTGATTATATCATGAGTTCCCAAAAGTGACTTTATATTTCTAAGCATACAGTCATAAAAGCCCATGCAATTTTTCTAAACAAATAGAAATCTATCACCTCTTGGTATACTTCTTAACACCTTTTGTTTTAACTAACACACACTTAAGAGTACATATTAAAAGTGCCAATTTACAGATTTGTGTAGAACTACTAGTATAATCAATAGAATGAATATATTTATCAGCTAGAGAATTTTTCCACTGCTCTTTGATAATGCTGTACTCATTTTTCTTTTTATGTTTCATTATTTCATCCTTGGGCAAACGTATATCTTCTTTTTCTCAGTCCAGATTAATTTAAAATATGTTATAAATAGAATCATATGGTATATGTTTTATGGTTAATTTCTTAATTTGAGAAATGTTTGGAGAATCATATTGTTTCATGTATCGAGTAAATCCATTTTTTATTGCTTAATATTACTCTCTTTTACAGCAGTACTACAAATTTTATCCATTAATCTATTGATGAGCACTTGAGTCATTTCCAGATTCTGGCTGTGTCAAGCAAAGTTGATACAAACACTCTTTATGTGGGCTTATGCTTTCATTTCTCTTGGGTGAAAACATAGAAATGTAATGGCTAAGTAACGTAGTTGTGTATTTAACTTTTTTAGAGAACCTGCTACACTATTCCAAAGTTGTGACATTTTAGATTATAATGGCTCAGCAATGTTAGAATGTATTTTTATTTTTTATTGCCCAAATTTATATATTCTGATTTTGAAGTCACCATCAATGTATTTATTGAATCTTTCTCAAGCACAGATAAATGAAGCGCTGAATTACCTGAGCTATTTTTTTCAAATTGCTTTACTAGTTTTGACATATGTGGAAAATTTTGGCTATATACAAACTATATTTTCAAGTTTTCTTTCCTTGATTTTTCTGAAAATGTATTAATGTTATTTGCTTTGTATCTGGCTTTTGAAAAGTCTTTCTTTCATTTGCACATGACTTTGTCTCTTTAAGTGGAGATTTTGTGGTATGTTTTCCTTTACTTTTTAGCTAACATTTTGTTAATAAATCTTAGATTTTGGCCCATTTAATAAGTACATTCAGTTCTATTCATTCCTGGGCATTTATATTTAAAATTTAATTATTCAACTCAAAGGACTACAAATTTTCCAATGTCTATTTTCTCTATTTTTCACATTATCCACACTCTCTCATATTTAATATTTTATTTTTATTCTCATGATGGTTTTCATCCTTTTATTTATTATGCCTAATTTATTTTTTCAGTTGCCTTTATATGTCTTGTGGTGACTTTATTTTCAGACAATTTTTTAAATCTCAATTTCTTTGCTAAAGTATATTGTTTTCTTTTTAAATTTTCATTTTGAAACAGATTTACAGAAGAGATGTAAAAATAATGGAAAGAATTTCTGTATGTTCTTCACCCAACTTCTTCTAACATTAACATTTTAATCTTGCTAATAGTGCATTTCATTGAAAGAATGAATGTTGTACAAAACCGTTTACTAAATTGCAGATATTATTGGATTTATTTAGCTTTTTCATTGTCTTTTATTTCTATTTCAATAACCATTGCAGGATTATTCTTCTGTCTCCTTTAATCCTGTACAGTTTCTTACTTTTTTCTTGTTTTTCATGACCTTAACATTTTGAAGCTTATTAGTCAGGTGTTTTATGACAATGTCTCTTAATTTGGTTTTACCTGATATTTTTCTCCTGATCAGTTTAGTGCTAGAGATTTATGAGAATAAAATGAGAGAGCCCTTTTCATCACATTATATGAAAGGTTAAATAATATTGACTTGAGTTATTACTGGTGATGTTAGCTTGCATAATTTGGTTAAGTCATTATTTTCTCATTTATAAAATGTAATGTTTGTTATTTTTTTACTCAAATTTTGCTCGCTTTTGCTTTGAGTTTTTGCACTTCTAATTTGAGAAACTGCATCTCTGTAAACTATTTTTAAAGGACATTTAATTATGTTAGGATATTGTGTAAAAATTTTGTTTTATGTTTAGTTTGAATTTTTACCATAGAAATATTTTAGGTTAGTTTCTTATTTTTTCAATAGGCAAGTCTTGTATATGTCTTTTTTTTTTTTTTTTTTTTTTTTTTGGAAGTATATGTTCCTAGATTCTCAAGAGCAGTTTTTCAAATTTACTTAACAACTACAGTGGTTAGTTGAAGTATTTCTGGTCTGTTGCTATAATCAATCAATACTTATTTGATTGAGATATGAATTATTGGAATCTTAATTTTCTTCTTTTTTTCCCTTTTGCTCTGCAATCTCCATCCGATGCCTTTCATTTCCATATTTTCTTCACTTTTTCAGGAAACAGTTGTCTCCCAACATGGTCATCTGAAATTTTAGCCTTCTGTTTACTGAAGAGTGTCCACCATTGTGGTGTATCCCAAGTTCCTGGAATTAGCTCTACTGTATTTGGATCTATATTCCTACTCACAGATAATTTGAAATTTTAATATTCCATTCATCATCATTATGCCAAAAGAATGAGTAGTACCATATTCCCTCATTGTTGTTCAGGGTCTTTTTCTTTTTGTAAATTGTGGACCAAAATCCAGATTTAGGAAACTTTCATATTGTGAAATCTTTACTATCATTATATTTTAATCTAGCAACAAACATTCTTGATATTTTAGCATTCACTACCTTCCTAAATAGGACATTTGTTTCCTGGAGAGTTTGGAAAACCACATGAAATAAACACAGGACTGACATAAAAGAATACCTGTGCAATAATAAGATAAAAGCAGAAAGTCTAAATGAATAAAAATATAATAACTTATGTTATTATACATCTTATGTCCTTAAATTTTTAGAAAAACATATTAACTGCTCTGACAGATAGTAGTCCCCATAGAGACTATCTTTTAATTTTCTTATTCACTGAGGCACTTTTTTGAAAGGAAACTTGACAATAATGACTAAGAAATTTTAGAAAAGAAAAACTTTCATCTAGTAAGCTCTCTTCTTTATTTGTAAATAGTGATATGTCAAATAGGCTAATAAACAGCAAGACTAGATTATATCATCTGATTTATTAAAGTTAAAACTCCGGAATAGACTTTAACATTTGTTTTTTACATTTTATTCTAGGTTGTATTCTCTTCAATGATGAATTTTCATGAGCTAAATGAGTAAAATGGTGGAGCACTAATACTGAACTATCTCAAAGTTGACATCCAGGGGATTTGAGATCCAATACAATTTTTGTCCAGTTATATAAATACTTTGGAATGCGGCAGATCAGGATATATACTTCTCCTTTAGAATGGTAGGTTTGGATTTTCATGTGATACTATTTTTCCATAAGTAAGTGATATGATTTTATATTCTAACTAACCTAGTTTTAAAGATGACATTTCTGTGAAAAAACAAAACAAAACAAAACAAAACTACTTTTAATCTAAGAGCTAGATAAGCATTTTCTTTTTATATATTCTACTAGTGAATAAAAGAAATATGGTTAAGAACTTTATCGTTTAAACATGGTTTTCTGTACAGGGAAAAACGGAATATGTTAATTAGCAGGCTTATTTTAGTGAAGTGACCAAACATCTTTTCACACACAGAGAAACGTCTATATGATATTTCATATGGGTTGTCAAATAGAAAAGAGACTGTAATTGCTCTTATGTGAATTATTTTGAAGTCATTTGTTTATGAAATATTACCTAGTGTTGTTTTCTGATATAATTCATCTGACAATTGTACTCCTAAATATGTGATATCTGAACTGCCTTTGACTTCTCCTGTGCTCAAAACATTAATTAATATATAACCAAATAAACCCAGGTAAGACATTAGAATTTTTTTCAACAGCACACAATATGCAGTCATAAGGTTCACTAAGTGACAAGAACTATTTATTTCAAATATAATGTGAAATCCATTGGTTTATGAGCAAATCTTCAAGATACACTGATGAAGCTACACTGAATCAACTACTTGGCCATTCCCAGGTTAAATAAGGCCATCCTTGGACCAAAATACAACTCTTAGAAGTACTTATCCAGTTTTAAGACTTTACGATAGTACTGGAAAATATTTTATTAATTTCTGGATTGCACATGATAATTTCATTGTTTGAAAATTTTCAGAAGCTAATATTATAAAGCCTTAGTGATATAATTTCATTAAATGATCAGTTAATTCATTAAAATCATGTCATGTTTATAAATTCATATTCTTTTCACTGGCATTTTATTATTGTCTCTATCAGACACATGTGTGCAAGACAGGGTATATTCTCCCTAGTACTATCTACTGTATATACATGTATATAAAGATATACATGTGTATATATATATATCTGTATATAGGTATATATGTACAATTTATTAAGTTATCTTATTATATATGTTACATTTTTAAACAAAAACATGCATAGTATTTAAATAAATTAAAGCATTATAATATATTATATATATATAATCTAAAGCTTTAAAATAAAATTAGGTGAAGAAAGTATCAGGATTGGAATATTAAAAATTTCAAAGGAAAGAAAGTTAAGTTAAAAATTGATTTGATTTGGTAAAAATATCACATATTTAAGGATATAAAGCATTATATATAACACAAGATTAAAATGTGTTACAAAATGTCCATAATTACAGAATTTGAAAATGAGAGAAAAAGTCCATGAAATTGAAATTGACTACAAAAAGATTAAAGGAACTATCACTACAGAAGAGATAAAAATTAAATCTATAATTAAATGTGCTTATCTATGCTCTCTTAAATAAAGGAATAGATTATTTGATCATCATAATTAAAAAAAATAAAATGACCTTATAATTGACCCTTACATTAAAATGTAGCAAGTTTGCTAGCCAATTTAATGATCTCAAAATGAAGCTAAAATGTATAGTCTCTTATTAGATGTCATTTATTGATTTCTTGCTACCATGATGATAAAAACAGAGCTGTTACAGATTAAAAAAAGGTTTTGACTTATAGGAAATGAACCCTTCAGAAACACATTACTACAAGTTCCTGAAGAATAAAAGGGATAGTGAGTCAGTCAATCAATGTTGGCATTTATTTTCTCCCATAAAAAATGGAGTATGAATTGGTTGATTTGCCCATTGCATGCTTCTAATCAAGTCTAGGGAAATCTCTTTTTCTATTTCAGATACCATTTTCTATACATTTCACTTCCAATATAACAAGTTCAGTTAGTGAATTCTATTCAAAGGCAGTAATAAAACCTCAGGCAACACCTTATATATCTCCCTTGGAAATTCTAGAGTGATATTCCAGATTATGTTTTTTAAAATACCTGTAATAAGTTCATGTTTTACAAGAGAAGAATGATGCTCTCTGGTACTATGATTACAAATTCTTATAAAAAATAGGATAAATTTCTTATCACTATCACCTAGCTAGAAAACTTTCCACTTGATTTGTTATGCACAAAGCAGTTTGATTATAAAGGTATGAAGTGCCTATAGAGTTTATAAGGCAGTTTATGCTTTATAGATCATTATGGTAAAAAAAGATAAAATCATTTTAAAGTTGACCCTTACTTCAAAAGAGAGGCTTGACCAAATCTCTCTTAGCAAAGCAATAGAAATTAGCAGAATAATCTTTATCTTAGAAACTTAAAAATATCCATTTTAATATTAAGCTTGTGAGAAACCACATATCATGGTTTTTAAGAGCTTCAAATTTGGATCAAGTTTAAATATCATTTCTTTTAAACTGAAGTAGCTGAGTAGCTATGTGAACTTAGATTATTTATTTTCCCTTCTAAATTCACATTAAAATGTAAGAAAACTGACGCTCTCTATTTAATAAGAATATCTTAGTTTGAAAATTAAGTATGTAAAGTGCATGGTATAGTGTTTCATAGATGGAAGACATGCAATGTGTGTGAATTATTATGTTATTACCTTTTGTCAATACTTTCAACTGAACTTCAAAGTTTTGAAAATCTAAGGAAATATTAAAAGAAGGAAGTTCACAGTCCTTGCATTTCAGAGATTAGATTTTTTTTTACCATCACAACTACCAAAAATATTTATGTACTAAGTGATTCTGTAAATTGGGTAAAATAACTTTAATTGGTGTCCTGTTTAATTGGAGATGCATTTCCATGCATATGAATGTCCAATTGTTCCAGCATCATTTTTAAACTACTTCCTCCAGTGTTTGTTTTTTTGCAAACCATTCAGAAATTAACTGAGCAGAAATACATCTAGAAAGTTGCTCCTGCAAAAAAAAGCAAACAAAAATATTGGCAGTGATTTTCAAAAATCAACTTTTTAATGGCTCTAGAAGCTCATCACTTTCTTGGCAATTCAAGGATGATTTGTCAAGAAAATAGCTGAATCTGTATAAGAAAAGTAATCTTTGTGGGTGTTATTAAAAAAAAAACAACTTAAGTAGTTAATATCTCCCTCTTCTCAGCTCTGAAAACCAGAGCTTTGCACCTTTGGGCCAATGAAGTAGAGAAATCTCTCCTAGGTCCTTACTCACTCTGCTAACTGAGTTGAGTCCTCAGTGATCTCATGTGAGAAATAATACAAATTATACGTAATTAAATCCTCTTAACAAATAATCACCTATGGTAACCATAAACAAATAAAACCATAAAGAAAAGGAAATGTGATTTTAGAGCTGACATATTATTCAATCTGTCCAGTTTTTCAACAAATATTAAAGAGAAAAAGAAACTGGAAAGTAAGGCTCTTACACAGGCAAGAAAGCCATCAATAGAAACTGTTCTTGAGGGAGTTTAGATGTTAGATTTACTAGAAAAGAATTTAAGTCATTGTTTGTTTCCATTTTTTGTTTTCTCATACTTTTTCCTTTCCCTTCTTTCCTTTCCCCTTCCCCTCAGGTAATAGGGAAAAAATAAGAACCAAGATACATCATGTACAGGTACAAGCACCCAATGATAAATGTAAACATATTGTATTCCTAAAATGTACCAATAAAAGAATTTAAGGGAGTAAAACGAATTTAAGTCATTCATTACACATACTGTATAGTCAAAAAATAAAGCAGACTTTCCCTAAAGGATAAAAGGAAAATATTACAATAAGAATCCTGTCCGATTAAATAGTAATATCAAGAGATAAAAAAATGAAACCAACTAGTAAAAGCCAACATCAAAAAAGGAAAGGAACATTCTGAAAAGAGAAAAGGGAAAATTTAAAAATATTAATTGAGGTGTTCAATAGCCTATTAATGAAACAAGTGACAAGAGATTATAAAGGAAATTGGAAAAATAGAGGAGAGGTAGGAAGATGGCGGACTAGAAGAAGTAGGCTCTGTTTGACTCTGGAATTAAAAGTGAGCCTCACAAAGGACAAACTATGTCTCATTCAAAGAAATTGAGGAAGAGCCCTGGGGGAAAAAAAAGAAAAGTCAGTAGAAAATTAAACAGCATGAAAATTTGGAAAAGCAACTCAGAGGTCTATACAGAGGAATATGTAACTTGAACTACAGCTCTCTGTCTGGGGGTCAGAGAACCCAAACCCCACAAGTGTAAGTGGATGTTACAAGCCCTCTGATATTAAAAGGTAACTTACAATTCACAGTTCATATAAGCTTTTAATCTAGTTCAGAGATTTTGTCAGAGTGTCACTCTACTTGTATAACACTCTGGCAGTGGAGAAGAAGTTCATTATGGCACTTAGCAAACTCTAAGAGAGAGATAAAAAGACTAGTTCAACTATTAGGGACTAAATTCTTCTGAGAATTGGAAGTCTCAGAGTGACTTCCATTCAGTGTCCCTATATATTCTCTGTAGGGTTGGTAGGTGTTGTGGGTTCAATCTAAAAGTTCTGCCAAAAGCCTCATGCATTTGGATGGTGATTGGATCATGAACACAATAGCCAACTTGCTGTTAGGAGGTAGGATTTGGTTGGAAGTGAGTCACTGAAGGTGTGAGTGGGGAGAGTATAATCTTGTGCCCCATTTCTGCTTTCTTTATCTGCTGAGGTTATGCCCAAATGGAGCTGTCCAGATGTTACTGAGTTGCATTCACTGAAGAGAGTTTGCTGCTATCTTGCACAGATTGAGGTCCTTGAGAAAAGGTGAGCACCCGCTCTCCACAGTATAAATGCCAGTAAGGCTAGAGTGGTGGGAAGGGCTCCTGGGAGTGGCCCTACCTCTTGCCACACTCATGGAATGGTCATGCGACCATCTTGCAGTCCCGAGCTGCAGAGGTTAGGTCATGAGAAGGGCTTCTGTCTACAATTCAGTCATGTGCCGTGCCTCAAATGGGTATACAGATATCCTGCACAGGGCTACATCCTGGGCACAGACAAAACATACTCAAACTTCCCAGCAAGAAACATGCTCTGTAGCATGAAATCTGATCTAACTCCATTCATGCAAACTTAAAGAAAGCAAAACAGACCTCAGCAGCTTCTCATTGTACACCCCATACTTGGCAGACTCTGCTTCTCCAAATCAAATTCCTTAAACACGAGAATTTTTCATCCAGTGTTTTGTTGCATTTATGTTTTTGTTTTTTTCTTTCTTATTTTTTATATGTTCTATCCTTTATCAACTTTATATTTTAAAATTAATTTTACTTTTCATTATTTTTTCATACAGTGAACCATTTTAAAGTTCCAGTTACTTCCATTGTCTTTTAAATTGAATATCTTACTCACTTTTTCTTCTTTAATTTTTTTAAGTTTTTAAAAATTTATTTTTATACTTTAATTTTGCTCCCTTTTTATTTGATTTTCTGAATTTTAACTGTTTAATATATTATATAATAGCTTTGCCTCTTTTTATTGTTATTTGTGTTGTCATAAATTTTAATTGGTTTTGTTGTATTGCTATATCTGACTTGTTTCTCCTCGGTAGATGAGAATTTTATTTATTTATTTATTGTCTTTCTTTTGAGAAGTGTTGGAGATGAAAGCAGATACCTGATCATGCTGATTGAGGCTTTGCTGCAAGATGTACTCCAGCTCTGATGAAAGCAATTGCAGCTTACTTCACCTAAATCTTAGTCTCACTTAAATTTTGACAGATATTCCAACCCAAACAATTGGAGAAAAAAAAGGCACTAAGAAAATATGCTCTCTCTGAAAGAAAATTTTTAAAAAAGAAAAAAAAAGCTATTTTCAACAACTATTGTCATATAAAAACCTTTATGTCAAAATAAAATCAAAAGAGAAAGGAATATATACTTGGTGATTAATGACTATGAAATCACATCATTCAAACTCAAAGCAAAGCTGATGGGATACAGCTATAAGTAGTTGTTCAATTAAAGCTGTATTTGTCAGCTTTGTTGTTTTGACCAAGTACTTGAAACCTGCCATTTAAAAAAGGAGAACTCTAATTTGGCTCCTGGTTTCAGAGGTTTCAGCCCATGGTTGGCATGGCGAAGCAAAGCCATTCACTTCCTGGTAAAAAGGAAATAGAGCCTAGGGAGAGAGCACTATTAAGAAATACATCCTTTCAAGGCATGTCCCAGTGACTCACCTCAAACTGGTCTTCACCTTGTAATACCATATTTTGCTATGAACTTCAGTGGACTAATCCACTGAAGGCTATAGAGTTCTCATAATCCAGTCACATCTCTGGGAGCCTCTTGATACAGTCAATTTCACAATCAACTGATCCAGAAGTTAATAGCTGGCTACTTCTGTATTCAAAAGGAAGAGTTTCTTCAAATCAATGACTATTCTCCTGAAAAAATAATGCGCACACATATATTAAGATTTTCACATAGGGGAATATGTCTGTTGAGGGTCAGAATAAATATACAGTTCTTTAATGATATTTAAATATATAAACTCATTTCAAGTTATTATACATATAAATATATTTAAAAGAAGAAAACAATGTGACTCTTGAAAATCTCAATGTTCCCTGACTAATTCCACATTTGCATCTATCAACTTTCCTTGTACAGATTTATTGAATCTTAGTTCAAGTTACAGATTCAGAAGCCATATGTCTATTTTCAAAGAAATGACTATTTAATGAATAATTAATATATCATAATACATTAATAAACATTTTACTTTATATTTCATATATAAATGCCAGTGTCTGAAATCCACAGCTATTGATCATAGGCATTGACATTTTATCTGCTAACAAGACTATTATAACAAGTACTTGTAAAATAAATATTTCTAATTATAAAATCTAGAATTTTCATAGCATTAAACTCTATTTGTGTAGGGCTGGAAAATTCTCCTTAAAAGCTTATTAAAATTCAGTTTGTGAAGTATAATTAAAATATTTTTGAAAGAAACAGGGACATTTCTCACATGAAGATCTTACTAGGGTAAAATTGCATTCTGCTCCATCTGTGTAATGTATCTTAAACAATGTGGAATTTTTATATTTAATGCCTTCACTACATAATGAAATGGAATGTTGAAATATTTCTACAGGTTTGAATCTTTTTTATTTCATTCAGCACAAAGTTGACGCATGAGCAAATTACTGTGGCTATATTATAGCACATAATACATGAAATCATATAAGGATAGATAAAATACCTCTTGATAGTCTCCTCTGTCAGCAGGTTAAGAGATATTCATGGTATAAATCCAAAAGAAGCTTAAGAAAAGCTAAGGAACCAAAAGAGACAACACAAATGGAAAGAAAAACTATTACAATTTATTTCCCACAAATTGAAGAGGAGTCAAACTACATCGAAGAATGCTTAACAAAAAGAAAATAATTTTTTTCTGACAAAATTAAAACAAATGTTTATAATAAAATAAATGATTACATATACATTGCAACAAAAGTTATTAGAATTAGGTTTTCTATAATATTCAAATTTTATTATTTCAAAATTAGAGGTAGAAATTTAATAAATAGTTAGGTGATTAAAAGATATAGACAGAGGCAATTGTACTTTATTCTTTTTTTTTTTGGTGCTGGGGCTTGAACTCCGGTCCTTGTGCCTGCAGGGCAGGTGGTGGAACGACTGAGCTAAATCCCTGGCAGCAATTTTATGAAAGAAAAAAATGCATAAAAAGCAAACTGTTGATTTTTAGCTATCAATTTCCTCATAGTCATTATGGAATCTAAACTTGGTGAAAACAACTAACCAAAAAAAAAAAAAAAGAGCCATGCTATTTAAGTCGATAAATTGTTACACTCAGGCGAAACTATGACTAAGTTGAACACTATTTTTAATAGGTATTTATTTGTGAAGAGAGAAAGGAGAGTTTGTGTGATGAAAGGATAAAAATTTTGCCAAAGAAACAAAGCACAATATGTTTAAATTGTGTTTAAAATTCTTAAAGTTATTGGTAAAACTAGTAAACGGAAATTACTTGTGCTAGATTATTCGGTTTTGTAAGGAGATCTGTACTCATAAGTGGTATTCCACTATCCACACAAGAATAAAACAAAGGAGATTAGGGGTTTGTTTGCTTATTTGTCTGTTTGATTGCTTATTTGTTTGTTTTAGTCTGAAGAGTGTAGAAAGTCTCAAATAAATTACTTTCCTATGAGATATTTGTATTTAAATTTAAACCAGCCAAGTTAAGTGTCTAGAATAAAAAGCAGAGTAGGGAAAAAATTGAGTATGTAGAAAAGTTTAGACAGGGAAATGCAGGTAAAAAAATTTTCTTTTCTTTAGATTTGTTCATATCGGAAGCGAGGATATGAGGCTCGGATTCACAGGAATATTGAAGTTAAGATAAGCGTCTTGATTGTGAAACTCATCGTGAAGGTTTCTGGATTAGTGGAGATGGGAAGGCATTAATGAAGATAATAGTGGTAAGGGCATTTATTATAATGATATTGATGTATTCTGCCTTGAAAAATAGAGCGAAGGGTCCCGCAGCGTATTCAATATTGAATCCTGAGACTAGTTCTGATTCACCTTCAATATATCAAATTCAGAGGAATAAAATTAGAGTTAAAAGATAGTTAATGACATAATGGCCCTTTTGTCTGTCAAGTACTCAAAATAAGTTATAATATATGAGCTGTTTCTAATTATTAGATGCCAATACTTGTAAGTGGACTAGTTATAGATAATCAGAGTTATTGGTTAGATAGCACTTTCTGCAGGAGCACAGATATTTGTTGAAGGAATGAGTTTTGAATAGTAGAGGTGCTTTAAAGTTGACAAAATTGAGTAATCACAGATTTATTGAATCATCCTATAGATTCAAAATGTTTGTTGGGAGTTCTATAAAGTTCAGGGCATTGATCATTTGCTTTGGGATACTTTCTATTCTTTACCATATCTGGTCTTTTGAAGCAATGTGATTTGCATATCATTTTCTCTTAATGTAGAAAGAAGTAATGATCGAGTGGTAAAGAATTATAGCATCCTTTAGAATTAAGTGATATCAGCTACAAAACTTCTTTTCTAAATACTGGTTAATATAAAGATTTGGGTTCAGATACTCTCTTTTAGACTAAGCAATTTTTTATTTGTTGATAATTTTCCTGAGTGCAAAATCCAGCTATCCTAACCAATAGGGATTTAAATAAGTGGCTATTTATTTCCCTCTTTAAAAAAATTACCACATATTTATAAAGCACAGTGTGATAATTTGGCACTGCATCCTTGAATATTTAAAGTTTTTCTGTTTTGGGAGTTTTCAAAATCTCTGTTAATTCCTTATAATAAATATAAGAAATTGTAAACTGTAGTCATCCTATAATGCCGTAGAACACTACAACTAATTCCTCCTAGCTAATTCTATTTTGGTGCCTATACCCAAGCTCTCTCTATCCACTTCCTCTCTTCTCTTCACTATTGTAATCTTTTTCTTTGAGATCAGCTTTTAGCTTCCATATGAATGAGAATACATCGTATTGGTTTTTCCCATTCTAGTTAATTTGACTTAACAGAATGTTCTTCAGACTAATCCATTTTGCAACATATGATGAAATTTCATTTTTTTTTCAAAAATATTTATTTGTATCTATACATATTTTCTTTATCTGTTCTTCTACTGATGGATATGTTAGTTGATTCCATGCCTTGGAAGGTTTTTATTAGTACATATTTTCCATTCATAATGACTATATTCCTTGTGAGGATTTGGCACATGTATATAAGACATCTCAGTTGTTTTTCAACCCCTCATGTCCCCCCTTTTCCATCTGTCTCTTGATTCCTTTCTCATTTGAGAAAGCACTATCTCCCTACTCATTATTATCTACATTTTATTTTGTTGTTTAATTATAGTTGGGATTTCTCATACAACAGAAAGTATGGAATATTTAAACTGTGTGCCTGATGTATTTCAGGACACTTCTCAAAAGTAGTACAAAAGGAAATTATCTTTTTGATATACTGATTTCATTTCCTTTGTATACAGTATATGTCAAGTAGCTAGCACATGTATTAATTATATTTTATTCTTAAAGAACTACATACATTCTAATTTCCCTTATGGTTGTACTAATTTACATTGACAATAATGATGTGTAAGAATTCCCTTTTCTCTGCATCATTGAAAGCAATTGTTAAATTTTTATGTCTTTTGGATAATAACCATTCTAAGAGAAGTGAGATGATATCTTATGGTCACTCTGATTTTCATTTTCTTGATGATCAATGATTTTGAGAATATTTTCATATACCTTTTGGGTATTTGTCTTCCTTTGAGAAATTTCTATTTATTCACTTGTCAATTTTTAGGTCAGATTTATTTTTATATTTATTATGTTTATCTTTATTTAAAACAATTATTATAATTAGTTTTTAATTTTCAAGGTTATTTACACATTCTGGATTTTAATCTCTTATTGGGTGAAGACTTTGTGAATATTTTCTCCAATTGTTCAGGTTGTCTCTTCACCCTGTTGTTTCCTTTGATAAGCGATAGTTTCTTAGTTTGATATAATTACATTTGTCTAGTTTTGTTTTTGTTGGTTGTTCTTTTAAGGCCTCATTCATTACCTATAAAAAGTGTTTCCCTGATTGACTTCTACTTACATAGTTTTGGTTCTTGCTTTTTTTTTTTTGTACCTGGAATTGAACTCAATCCCTCATGCTTGCCAGGTAGGCACTGTGCAGTTTAGCTACATCCCTGGCCCTGGTTCTTGCATTTAAATCTTTGAATTATTTTGATTCTTCTTTATGTAATGAGTGATAGGGCTCCAGTTTCATTCTTCTGTGCATGGATATCCAATTTTCTGAGCACTGTTTATTGAAGATGCTGTCCTTTCTCCAATGTATGTTTTTCTTACTTTTGTAGAAAATAAGTAGAATATGTACAAGTAGATTTATTTCTGGCTTCTCTATCTTGTTATATGGGCCTATTTTTCTGTATTTTATGCCTCTGACATTATGGATGCATCTAGTTTTGTTAATATTGTTCAAGAATGCCTTATTTGAGGTCTTTTACAATCCCATATAAGTTTTAGAATTACCTTTTCTTCTTCTATGGCTAATTTCATTGTTATTTTAATGGGGGATTGTATTGAACTTATAAATTGCTTTTGGTAGAGTGAATATTTTTACAGTATTTCTTACAACTTATCTACGTGTGATGCCTGTTTATAATTTTTTGGCTGTGTCAATTTTTTATCATGTTTTGTAATTTTTATTGTAGAGATCATTCATGAGGTAAATTTATTTGTGGGTTAATAAAATTCTTTGCATCTATAATACATGAGATTGCTTTCATGATTTCTTCCTCAGCAAGCCTATTATTGGCATATAAAAATTCTAGAGACTATAACATTGATTTCATGTGATAATTTTGCTGAATTTATTTATTAGTTCTAATAATCTTAGTGGTTTTTTCCATTAATTTCTGAAATCATTCAATAATTTCTGAAATTGTAATTTCTGAAATTGTAATTTCTGAAATCAAGCAATATGCAAATGAGAATAATTTGATTTCTTTTCTGCAATTTCATGTGTTTTATGCCTATCTCTAGAATAATTAATGTAGTTAATATTTCTAGCACTATATTGCATTGGAATATTGAGAGTGAACAACCCTTTCTTATTTTATATCTTAGAGGATACGATTTTGGCTTTTCTCCATTCAACATGATGTAGCTATGGGTTTGTTATGTTGTGCTATGTTATGATGTTATGTTTATTATGTTGTAATACATTCTTTCCATACTTAATTTGCTAAGAGTTTTACTAAGTACAATTGATAAAACAGATGTAAAGGATCACTAAGGAGTATTATAAACAACTCTACAACATATTGTAACAGCTAGAAGAAATGAATCATTTTCTTGACATATATAATCCACCAAAATTGAACTATGATGATCTAGAGAACCTAAAAATAATAATAATGAGTAATGTGATTTAATACATAATAAAAGTCTCTGAATAAATAAGAGAACAAATAGGTTGATATTGAACATTACCAAACCTTTCTAAAAAACTAATGTAAATCTCAAGAGTTTCTAAAACACTGGGAGGGAGGAATTCTTCCAAAATCATTCTATGAGGCCAACATTAACCTGAAAAAAAAAAAAAACAGTCAGGAACATAACACCAAAAATAAAAATACAATAAACAAATTCAGCAAAGAGGCAGGATGCAAAATAAACACAGAAAAAAAATCCTGTAGATCTACAGTGATCCAACTAAGAAAGAAATTAGGAAAACAATCCCATTCACAATAGCTTCAAAAATTAAATATTTATAAATTAGTTAAGTGAAAGAACTCTAAAGTAAAAACTATATTATTCTTTAAAAACAGATCAGAGCAGACATCAGAAAATGGAAATACATCCCCAGTTCTTTTAAAGACAGAACCAATATTACCAAAATGGTCACACACCAAAACTGATACATAGATTGGATGCAATATCAATCAAAATACCAACAACATTCTTCACAGAACTAGAAAAAACAACCCTAAAAATTAAAAGCAATCCTGAGCAACAAGAGCAAAGCAAGAGGCATCACAATTTTGGATTTCAAGTTATATTACAAAACCAAAATGATAAAACAGTATACTATTAGCACAAAATGAGACAAGTAGCTCAATGGAACAAAACAGAGAATGCAAGAACAACCCCAGGTACATTCAATCATCTAGTCTTCAACAATGAGGCCAAAAATACATGCTGGAGAAAAGATAGCATCTTTAACAAATTGTGCTGTGAAACTGTTTATATACATGCTGAAAAATGAATCTAGACCCATATCTCTCAAGGTGAAGTAAAATGAATTCAAAGTGGATCAAAAACCTAGATATTAAAATAGAAACAATCTGTTGGAGGGTAAAATAGCCAAAACACTTGAAGACATGGGCATAGGCAAGGACTTTCAGAACAGAAACCCAATTGCACAGGGAATAACACCAAAAATCAATAAATGAGATTATTAAAAATCTTATACACATTAAAGGAAGCAAATGACAGAATAGAAAAATAATCTACAGAATGGGAAAAAAATTCGCCAACTACTCCTCAGACAGAGGAGTAGCATGTAGAATATATTTTTTTAAAAGCACACAAATAATGTTATCCAAAATTAAAGACTCTGTAAAAAAATTAAAATAAAGACATTTCTCAAAATAAGAAGTACAAAAGGCCAATAAGTACATGAAAATTTTTTCAGCATTTTTGGCCATTACAGTATGTAAACCCAAGTGACACTGAGATTTCATCTTACACCAGAAAGAACAGCTGTCATCAAGAACTCAAAAAGCAACAAATGCTGAGAAGGAGTGTGGGGGAAAAAGGAATCCTTCTATATTGTTGATGGAAATATAAAATGGGCAACCATTATGGAAATGAATATGGTGATTCCTCAAAAATCTGAAAATAGAAATTGCACTTGACCCAGCCAAATCCCTTCTGGGTACCTTTCAAAAAGAGTTAGAAAAAGCATATTATAGTGATAAATGAATATCCATGTTTATAATTGCACAATTCCCAATAGTTAAATCTTAGAAATGACCTATATAAATCCATCAAAAGATGAATGGATAAAAATGTGATATA
>NW_004624744.1:8641475-8659071 GCF_000247695.1 Heterocephalus glaber | reverse complement strand
CATGATTCATCCAAAAATAAGGACAAATTCTAACAATTTGTGGGAAAATGGATGTATCTTGACACCATAAAGCTAGGTGAAATAAATTAGACACAAAAGGAAAAATGTTGCATGATTTCTTGTATTTGAGACCAGAAATGATAAATAATCAAAAGAACAAAATAAAAGATATGTAATAGAAAACAGGGAGGTATATCTTTTGGAGACTGTAGGATGATCTAAGGATGGTGGGAGAGGGCAATGATAGGAATGCAAAGGAAAATAAAAGATTAAGATGATATATGTTATTTTCTGTCTCTCTAGATGAATGTATTCATTATGTATTGCAAAGATGTCCTAAGGAAAAAAAAACAAAAGAAGAAAAATACAGGCATCATTATTCCTAACGAGCAAAGCTGCAAAAATTTTCAGCAAAATACTAGTAAGCCAAATTCAAATACATATCAGACTGTATGTCAGAATGAAGTTCCATTTACCCTATGGAATTTGACAGGTTTCAATATAACTCAGTTAAAAATGCAATATGTGACATCAATAGAATAACAGGAAAAACCATAAGACCATCTCAAGGTATATAGGAAAAGCATTCAATAAAATTCGATATATCTTCAAGAGTATAAAACAAAACAAAAAACAAACTCAATCTATAGAGAGTAGCAATATCACATGCATACAAATCAAAGATTTCTAGTATCTTTTTAACAGAAATATATAAACCTCAAACAAAAGAGTCTTCGTGATTTGTTATTTAACACCTGAATTAAACAAGGAAAACAATCAGAGGCAGGTGTTTTCTGTTCTGAGCTGGTGTTTGGAAGAAAACCAAAAGGAATTGACATTCCTGATATGGGTAGATTACAATCTAGTTATTTTATTTTAAATAAAATTTTATGTGTCTTGTTTCTAATACAATGGTTTTATAGTCTGTAGGATCAGAAAATTGTTGTTAAGAATCATGCTTACTACTTACCCAATCTGTCCAGAGGAAATAACATTATCTAATTTCTTACAGATATGGAAACAAAATGTAGAAATTTTCCAATATAGGTTTCCTTCATGGGGTCACTACTATTGTTACCATTCAATGATGTAATGATAGATTTTCTCCTTAAAAAATAGAATGCTGTCATGAATTGCAAGCCCAAGAATTACCTCTTCTGTGAAATATTCCAATGAAAAAATTATCTTCGTATTTCTCTCATTTAAATAATTTAATCAATGGCTCATTATTTTGGTTTTTATTTTATATTATGCTTATATTTTTGTAAAACTAATAAAGGAAACTTTCCCTTTTCTAAATCACTACTACTTTTCTTCCATTGGTCAATTTTATACCTTTCCTTGCCTAAGGGTAATAACCACTATCGTCAGTTTTGCCTTTAAATTTTCAGATATTTTTCTGTTCATCTATCATTCATCTATATGTATGCATCCACATATGTGATATTCTGTACATATTTTATAATTTTTCATTATTTCTATTATTTTTATAAATAATATCACATCATAAGTATTATTACAAACATTTCTTCTGAATCACAACCATGTATGGACCTCAGGCAATGTACATCCATTTTTTTCTAAACATTGCATCATATCCCATAAGATAAATATGACAAAAAATTATTTTACTGGTGATCATTAAGTTATTTCTAGCTGCTTATTAATACACACAGTCTTGGGGCCGGGCATTTGGCTTAGTGGTTTTGCCACCTGCTGTGCAAGCTCAAGGACCCGAGTTCAATCCCCGGTACCGCCCCCCCCCCAAAAAAAGTACACACAGTCTCTCATCAGCGTTTTTGTTGGCAGTTGTCACGTACCCAGTATATATTTCTCTAGAAACATGACTAACATTGGAATTGATGACTTAAAGTCTATATAAAAGAAAATATTGCCATGTTATCTGTATAGAGGCACTATACAATTTTACTTCTCGTACAATGTATGGAATCACCCATCTCTTCACAATCTCTACAAATCCAAATGTGATTGATACATTCTTTTTTAATTTCTGTCAATCTTGTGGGTAGAAAATATTTCTTTGTCTTTTAAAATTTTTATTTTTATTAGTACATGTTTGCAGTATATAAGGATTACATTTATCATGGGGACTTGGTATCTGTACATAACACATCTTAATTCTTTCTGGGTTGGTTTAATTTTCTAGCTCGTATGTCATTTGAAAACATTTGTAAATGACTATCAGATATTTATAGTTCTTTATTTTTAAATTGCTCATAATTTTGCCTTTTTTCTTATCAACATGGTAATCTTTTGCATTTTTGTTATTGTTAGTGTGTATGTTTACTAGATTTTGGGGCTTTTATTTAACATAATTTGTGATCTAGAATTCGGTAACATTTTCTATATGTTTTATATGTATTTGAATAGAAAGAATATTTTCTGGCTAAAGGAAAATAATCCCATATCTATGATAAACATGTTCGGCTAAATAAAATTTATAACCACATTATTTTATTCATTTAGTAGTCCTGAACATTATCTTTAAGAGAATCATTGATGTGAAAGCCCTTGGACAGTAGTGAAAATTCAGGAAACTTACTGCGGCAAATGGTAAGAAAAGCAGTGAGACAATATAGCTAGGAGAATTTTTAAGCCAATAGACCCACATGACAGTGTGATGCTTGAGATCAATCAGCAAGAACCTATGCAAAGAGTGCATGTAAAATTTTGTGTGTGAGAACAGGAGAACTTGGCAATATTAAAGTTGACTAAATAGAGAACAGCAAGAACTCATCCTGGAAGACAACCACCAAGTACTGTACTTACTTATTAGATCTACAGGAAAAATCATTTCAATGATTAAACACCCTCGTAGGAAGTAGGGGATCTTTACATATTTGGAGAATGGGACAGCTAATGTGGTGATTTATTATTAATTTGGAAACTAATTCTAATATGTTTTCATAATCATGGGAAAGTGTTTAGCTGAAAGAAACTGATTAAATATGTTTAGCTACAAGGACTTGTGGGTAGATTCCTTCAACCTCTTTATTCTGAGAGGACTAGAATTCTCCAAGGGTTTCTACCTAGGGCAGATATAATTCCCAATACTACAAAATAAAGAAATAAAGAAAATAAAGAAACTTTAGTAGCCCTGTTCAGTTTTGTAACAACAGTGACTTTGTTTAATTAATGATAATAATAATAGCTTGGTAAATTCCATCCCCCCTTCCCCAAATAGAGAGTTTTCTGCTAGTGTGGAGGTCACTAAGTTATACTTTTCTGAGTTTGTGATTATGGTCTGCTTGGATTACTTGAGAATGTCTTCTCTAAAAATTGGTAAGAAGCAGAACTCCAGTTCTGGTAGAAATTGAAACATGCACATTAATTATAGGTTTGGAGTGGATCCAATTAATATATTTCTATGTTTAAGGGAAATATATAAGATACAGGGGAGATTTTTTAAAAAGTAAAAATGTGACCTGCCAAAATATGTAATAAAATGTAAAAATGTTCATTATAGTATCCCACCAAAGACTTTTGTAAGCACTAAATCAGCAATTGACTCATTTATTTTATATATTTTTTCCTTTTACATTCAAAACTATTTATTAGAAGATAAAAAAGTATTACTTTAAAGTACATAAAGAATATAGTTATAGATTTTAGTGCATTCAGTAAATGGCAATCATTATAGAAACATAATTTCTATTTTCCTATCTTATACAATTTGTGGCACAACTGTATTCTTGTTTTCCACATAACTTCCTGATTCTTATAATTCTTCACAGACCCCACCATTTGCAGCTTGGTGGCCTTTTGCATCTCCCAAGTACACCATGAGCCACGGGAAAACTCACTCAGACATCACTTAATTGACAGGAGCAAGAGAAGTTAGTATTTTCTCCCTCAACAAGCAGCTTGGAATCAGCTTCTTCTGTCTAAGTGTTCCTATTTTAATCAGTGAATGCTTTGCTCTCAATCATGAAGGGAGATGTTGGGGATGTTTTGTCTTTTTAGATTTGGGATAAGAACAGCACATTATCACCTGTATCCTCAATTTTAGAATGAGCATTCTGTTCAATGATAATCCATCACATATATAGTTGGGTAAAATTATGACAGAAGGTGAAAGTACAAAGAGGATATCAACACATTACACCTTGGGTTACTTCATGGCAAATTTTAAAGACAACCCTTTTAACAAAGTGAAAATTTAGTGATATACAAATCATTTGGAATGCCAAAACAAAAGATGAAGGCTAGAATGTTAAGATAGATTTTTCTGCAAGTAATACCCTTCTTCTTTAAGAAAATTAGTTAAATTACTACACCTGCACATTTGTCAGTGAATTTTATAAAAAAGTAACTTTGCAATAAAGATTGAAAGATAGCTCTAATGATTAATGCATTCTTACAAAAGCCAAGAAAAAGTCTTTCTAACATATGGTTAACTTTATATCTGATGAATCTTGCACTAAATTGTAGATATCACTTCTCTTAAAACTCATCCAAAAATAGAATTAAAGTCCCTTAGGTCTATTTATATGAGTAAAAAATATGTATTTTTCTTTCTTTGCATCTTCAGAAGGGTATAGGTGAATAGAAAAAAATTGTATTCAAAGATATTTTTATAAATACACTTATAACGGGACTGAAATTGAGAAAATTTAGAGTATAAAAACTTAAATTTCTAGAGAGTGATGCAAATAAAGTTTTATGTTTAGGTATGTTATTCTTTCAGCTTTTGTTTATGGCATTCATTGGTAAAGACAAACAACAATGAGGACCATTGCCTTATCTCTGACAAAATACATGTTTTAAGAGGACTAACTAGTTGAATATAATCAATTTAGAACTAAGAACAGCTGCAATATGCCTTTATAGAACACCATAAATTCAAATTAATTAATCTGAAATGAGTTACAAATTATTTTTACAAACTACACATTGATCCTTAAGGGTTATTTAAACAGCTGAATTTGATGTCATTTTCCCCAGCTGGTGCAACAGATGCTTTATTCCAATATGAATATTAAATAAATTTTGAAAGTAGTTTTCATAATTGTGAGAAACATTTAGAAAATGAAGAAAATATGATAGTTTTTTTTCTGGTGATGAGAGTAATTTTTTTTTTATGGGCAAAATGTACTAATTATAAAGCATAACACAATTCTAAGTTTAAATACAGAACACACAAATATAAAGTACCCATTGTAAATGAAATATTCAGTATCACATTTTTCCCATAGTCAATCACTTTAACACTATAGTCATTCTTATTCATTCCAGCTGAATTTACCACCTTCTTTTAAAATGATACATTTCAAGGTTATTAACATATCATAATATTATGCGAATTCTGACTTCAGAAATGAAATGTGGAAGGGAGGATAAAAGTGTTTTGGTGTTTGCAATGAAGATCAAATTGTTGCCAGTTTGAAACAGGCTGCTCTAAGTGTTCGATATTCCATATAAGACTCATACTACCACAAAACAAAAGTCATGGGTAGAATCACAGAAGAAAAATATAAATGATTCAAAGCACACCACTTTACAATGGCATCAATCCATGTAGGAAGACAAGAGAGGAAGAAAGAAAGAAGGAAATATTTGCAGAAAACAATTAACAAATAGACAGTATATGTTCTTTCCTATCAGTAACTACTTTGCGTGTAAATACATATTTTCAAAGAAAAAGACAGTGACTCAATAAGTTTAAAAAAAGCTATAAACTACCAAGAAGAGACTCACTTCACTTTTAAGGACAGGCATAGACAAAATGAAGAGACAGAAAAATATATTCTATGCAAATGGAAATCACAAAAGACCAAAGGTAATTCATTTTTATCAGCCAAAATAGACTTGTATTCAAAAACTAAAAAGAGACTAAAGCTATTATTAATGATAAGCAGGTCAATATATCAAAAGGATTAAAACTTACAGATAAATATATATATATTATGTATATATTATATATATATATATCATTAGAGCACCTAAATGTATGAAATATTAAAAGATTTGAAGGGGATGCAGTGATATTAAGGGACCTCAACACCTTACTTTCAACAATGGGCAGATTATTCAGATGGAAATTTAATAAGAAAACATTGGATTTGAGTAAAATTTTGCAGATAATAAACTTAACAATGAGCTATGGAATATCTTGTCCAATAGTTTAAAAACACCCATTTTTCTTTATTTATCTTATTTTATTTTATTGTATTTTTCTTAAATTCTTTTATTAGTACATTTTAGGTACACAATACATTTACATTTATCTTTGGGTGCTTGTACCTGTACATGATGTATTTTCGTTCTTATTTTTTCCCCATTACCTGTGCACCCTTCACCCCTAAACCCTTCCCTGTTTACATATTTCATTTCCATTTTTTTTTCTTTTCTCATAATTTTTCCTTTCCATTCTTTCCTTTTCCCTTCCCTTCCCACCACCCCTACCCCTTTGGACCTTTTCCAGTTTCAAAGTACAATTTATTAGTTATTCATCCTTTTAGTCCTTATTTACACTCTCAGTTTCTCACACTAGAGAAACTATTCAGTATTTCACATGTGTGTCTTATTTATTTCACTTAAGAGTATGGCCTCAATATAGATCCATTTAGCTATAAATGACTCTAGCTTCTCATTCTTTATGGCTGAGTAGTACTCCATTTTATATATATGAAAAAGCACATCTTCTTTATCCAGTTTCCAGTTGATGGGCACTTGGGCTGTTTCCAAGCTTTAGCTATTACAAACTGTGCCACAATAAACATGGGTACACATATATCTCAATATACTTCACAGAGCTAGAGAAAACAATCCAAAAATTCATTTGGAACCAGAAGAGACCTAGAATAGCAAAATCAATTCTAGGCAACAGAGACATGGCTGGGGGTATCACAATACCCAACTTGAAGCTATACTACAAAGCTACTGTGATAAAAAGAGCATGGTACTTACAAAGAAACAGACCCAAGGATCAGTGGAATAGATTAGAAGATGCAAAAACAACTTCAGACATACTCAGCCACCTCATCTTTTACAAAGGTGCCAGCCATCCTTATTGGAGGCAAGATAGCCTATTTAATAAATGGTGTTGGAAAAACTGGATTTCAACCTGTCAGAGATTAAAACTAGACCCATATCTATCACCGTGCACTAAACTGAGATCTAAGTGGATTAAAAATCTAAATATTAAGACAGAAACACTAAACTTGTTGGAAGATAAGTTAGGTAGAACACATTTTTCTTAAGCCCATACAACATTTGTTCAAGACAGATTAATACTAAGTCACAAAAAAGTCTTAGAAAAATTTAAATAGAACAAAATAATATAAAGTATCTTTTTGAACCTCAGTGACATGAAACTAGAAATCACAATCAGGGAATATTTTGGAAAACAGATAAGTATGTAGAAAGAAAACATTATCCTGAACAATCAATGAGTCAATGGAAAAATTAAAAAGAAAATTTAAAAAATGAGACAAATAAAAATGAAAACATAGTATGCAAAAACTCGAGATATCTCTAAGCACATTTAAGATGAAAGTGTATAACAATAAATGACTTTCAAATAGAAATAAACACCTTCAGCAAATAGCTTAAAATTACTCCTCAAATTACTGGAAAAGAACAAAATATAACAACATAAGAAGGAAATAACAAAGATCACAGAAAAAACAAAATAAAGATTAAAATTAACCAGAAAGGATCAACCAAATTGAGATGCTCATTTAATACTTCTTTAATAAATAATATTAAGGCAACTGGATATCCATATACAGAAATAAATTGATCTCACACCGTATTAAAAATTAATTCAAAATCAACAGAAGACAAATGTAAGATCATAAATGTTGGCACTACTAAGACAAAAAATACAAAAACATAAAATGTATTATTTAGATCAGTTATTTTATTCTTTGAATTTGATCCCAAAAGCACAGGCAACAAAAATTTTAAAAATGAACATATAAGTATTAAAGAAACTAAAACATTTCTGTACAAAAACAACAAAAAACAACAGTGTGAAGAGACAACCTATGGATTGAAGGAAAATACTTGCAAAATGCAGTTCCACAAAAGTACTGATATAAAAAATAGAGACAGAACTCAAACAAGTCAATAGGAAGAACATATATCAGATGAGAAATGAACAAGGGACCTAAATAGATATTTTTTACATGAAGACATATAAATGGCTAAAAGATGCATTAAAAAAAGTTCAAATGACTAATCATTATGTAATACAATGTAAAATCACAATGAAATATTCTCTCATAGCCTCAGAATAGCTATTATCAAAAAGATAAATTATACGGGCTAAGATATGGGGGAAAAATAATCTGTATTCTGTTGATGATAATTTAAATTAATACAATTGTGGAAAACTATAGAATTTTCTCAAAAATTAAAATGAGAATTTTTGACACAGGAATCATATTTCTAGATATTTACTCAAAAATTGTAAATAAGTGTATCAAAAAAGTCTCCATTCTTGTTTATTACAATACTATTCACAATAGTCAATTTATAGAAATGAACTACATGATCGTTAATAGATGAATGCATAAAAATGTGGTATATATATCTTACTGGAATATAATTTAGCTTTTAAAAAAGGAATACTGTAATCTGTTACAACATAGTCAGAATGAAAATCATTAAAGTAAGTTGGCTTAGTCATTTTTTTTTTGGCACTAGGACAAATTCTCAACATTCAAAAATTAAAGGAGAGGTTTATTTTTGCTCATGGTTACAGTCCAAGGTTGTCTGACTCCAAGGCAAAAGTGACATGGTAGAAGGGTTTAGGAGATAAAACCAGTTTAAATCGTGATAACTAAGAAGCAGAAAATGAATGGAAAACAGTAAAGAAATATATCCTTCTGAATCATGGCCCCAGAGATCCAACCAAGCCACAACTCCTAATAGCACACTCAACTGCTGAAATTATTAATGGAAGAGTACTCTGATGAGAGTAGCACCCTTCCATGATTCAGTCATCTTCCAAAAGCCCCTCTTCTGAGTGCATGAGAATTTGGGGAGGACATTCTAGATTTAAACCATAATGTGGCTCCTTACCCACAAAAGACTTGTGCATTTTTTATGCAAATTGCATTTACACTGTCTCTAAAAGTTGCTAAAATTTTAACAGTTCCAGCATTGCTGAAAAATCCAAGTCCAAAGATTTCTCTAAGACTCAAGGGAAACTCTTAGTTGTGAGACCTGTAAAAATAAAAAAAGAAAGTTAAAAATTATCAACATATGATGGCATATGTTAAAGGTACACATTCCAAAAGAAATGAACAGATGGACTGAAAGGAATGAGACAAAAGCAAGACGAAAATCCAGCTGGGCAAACATTAAATCACATAACTCCTTGTATAAAATTCAGGGAAAGTTGTGATGTATGAGCTCCAATGTATTTGGGCATCCCCACCCCTGAAGTATTGCCAGTTGTGGCTCTCAGGGCCTCTCTCTTGGATTGGGTCTGCTCTCTACCTGAAGATTTCCTCAGATGTTATATCTTCTTGGCTTTTCTAATTTCTTAGAGCCTCCCTGCACTTTTGACTTCACTTTTAGAGCTTCACACAACTGCCTTCTTAGGGAAACACTGCCTGGCCTCATAAGTTTTCTGAAATCTTAGAAGCTTCCTTAACCCCACAACCCTTGCATTCAGCCTGCATGTAAATCCAGCATGAAATGGCTAATGCTAAATTCTGCCATCAGCTCAAGTAGTAGCTGGACCCCTTTGATGATGACTTGAAAAGCCTCCAAATACAGTGGTACCTCAGTTCACAAAGGCTTTTGTTTGTGAACAACCTGTTATTTTTGCAAAAGCATTTGGTTTGCAGAAGAATTTTGCAAAATTTGTTTGCGAATTCTGCATTGGGTGATAAACATGAGGGTGGCCATCTTTCCTCCATGAACATGAATGTAGCCATCTTTCCCAGAATCATGGAACAAATTAAGTTCTGAGGTAACACTGAGGTAAGAACTGAGGTAACACTGTATTTGTATGGCTGAACACTGTTAATTGAATCCCAGGAAACCAAGTCTGCAGGCAGCCCTTTGGGAGCAAGGTACACTGGGGCTCTCTTCTTATAGCAAAGTCTTTTGCTTTCTTAGTTTTAACCCTTTGAAGTATAGGTCTTGGTGATTCTTGAGATGCCCTCAAGGCATTTTTCCTATTGTCCTCATCCAAAGTACTTTTTTTTTTTTTTCCTCCTGGTACTGGGAATCAGGGCCTCAAGGTTGCCAGGAAAGCACTGTGTTGCTGAGCTACATTCCTGGGCTAGGGTTTTTTTTAAATGCTGTTCTTTTCAGCAAGGATGGTCTCATTTTACCGAAATTTGCAGGTGCTTCCTTTCTGGAGAAAATCTAAAGTTTTCAAATGAGATTTTTACTCCTGATTCTCATGGTAAATTTGGAAAGCAGCCACAAATACTCAAGCCAATGTCTGAACAGTGGGCTGCCTTGAAATGTGCTCTACCAGATTAGTGTGCCAGCCATAATCTCAGCCTACTACAAAAATCTCATGACATGAGCAAAATGTAGTCAAGGTTTTTTACCAGATCATTATACTCATGACCTTGAGTTCTACTGCCTATGGAGCCCTCATTTCCAATGGAAACTTCCTGAGCCTAGCCTTTACTGTCTGCATTTCTATCAGCATTCTGTCCTTCTGAGTTCCAACCAGAATTTCCTATGAAGTTCAGCTTATAGCATTCTAGGACTTTTCTATCTAACATTTTCAAATCTTTCCAAACTCCTGCAAATCAGTTCCAAACATTTCTCCACTATATGGTGAGGTATAGTCACAGAAATTTTTCCACTCCTTGTATCAAAATCTGTCTTAATAATTTTCTCATTTCTAAAACAAAATACATGATACTCACAAGTTAAAGGAGATGTTTATTTTCACTCATGGTTACAGTCTTTGGTGCACTGCCTCTGAGGCAGAAATGGTATGGCAAAGGGGAATAGCAGAAAAAAAAGCTGCATATATCATGGCATTCAGGAAGCAGAGAGTAAAGAAGGGAACTGGGAAGGGAGGTACACTCTTCTAGCTAACACTCCAAGGAACTTCTAACCAAACCCCACCCCCAATACCACACTCATTACAGTGAATAAATGCAATGATGATGTTAGCAACCCTCAGCCAATCACTGGCCAAAAGTCCTGCCTAAGTATATCAGAGTCTTGAGGGACATTTTAAATTTAAACCATAACATAAATAAAACACCCATACACAGAAAAAACAAATACATATTCTCACTAATATGTGAAATCAAAAACAATTTTGAAGTAGAGTGGTGCTTCCAGAGGGTAGATGACAGAGACAATGAGGAGATGATAGAGTACAACAAGATAGGAAGACTGAGGATTTTTATTTATTGCGATCAGTTGGAGAGCTTGTTGAATATATTTAATAATAATGTATTTTTAAAATTGCTAAGACAGTACATTTTGTATATTCTTACCAAAAAAGATCAGTATTTGAGGCATGCTACTGTTAATTTGAGATATGATAATTACTTAATTATTCCATACTGCATTCATAAAAAATAACATCAGTTTTTACCCTATAAATACATATGATTAAACTTGTCTATTTTCTATGATTGTTTTAAAAAATTATAAGGTATCTAAGACTCTCTAGAACCTTTATACTTTTGAGATCCTAAAAATTTTTGAAGGAACAATTCTAATGCCTGCCTCCAAATACTTGAATCAAGTGCTTAACAGAATATCACTAAAGCTCATCTAACCTTAGTAGCATCTCCACTAAAGATAAGATGAAAGCCAAGTGGGCTTAAAGACACCTGTAATTCCAGCTACTCAGAAAGGCCAAATCAGAAAGATTGAAATTTTGAAGCTAGCATAGGCAACTAAGTGAGATCCTGATTCAAAATTTTAAAATGAGAAAGGCTGGGATATAGCTCAAAGATAAGAGTGTCCCTGGATGCTGAGTTCATACTCACACAAAAAAGAAAAAGGTAAGAGGACACATCTCATAACACAAGTAAAATAACACAAAATACATTTGTTACTTTGAAGAATAAATATTATTTAATTTTAATTATTTTTTTCACAAAATGTCTAATATATGATACAAAAATTTATGTGTATATGAAGATGCAAAAACATGTACTCATAATCTAGAGATTCAATAATCAATAGAAAAATCTGAATATGAGCAAATTTAAGAATTTATGTAAGAATTTAAATCTACTTTTTAAAAACCATGATAATTTTGTTCAAGAATCTTTTGAAAAAATAACAAATTCAAGCATGAGTGAATTTGAGCAGTCTGAGGTAAACTGATCTAACATATATGAGGTGTTATTGAAACATGGTGAATATTAAATTTTAAAAAATTATTACCATAAAAAACATATTGAAATAATTCCTCTCAAAATACTCCCCTGTGCTTCAACCACAATTATTCCATTGTTCTTGCTACTTCCTAAAGCAGTTCTGGAAGTTCTCTTTCATGACTTAAATTGTACTGTCTTAACTGCCTCAGTGTCCTGAATTTATTCAAAATACTTACTTTTCATGATCATTTTTACTTTGGGAAAGAGCCAGAAGTCACATGGTGCCAGATATGATGAATGAAGTGAAGGAAGACACAGTGTAATATTTTTATTTGAAATAAATTTTGGTAAACATTTAATCAATTAGGAATGATCACAAATAAGGTGAATGTTTAAATTTTTAAAAAATATTACAGTAAAAGTCACCACTACTAATCCCCCTCAAGATACTTTAAATGGAACCAATCACTTCAAATATGCTTAAACCATTATTCTTGGCAATGTGTCTTTTTAGTATAATAAGCTTTTATTTACATTTGAACATTCACTATAATTTTGAACACCCTGTATATTTTAAAAAATAAAGTTAAAAGAACAGTAAAATAATACTGAATACAAAAAATAAAATTGGAAGCTTAAATATATTATTTTAATAATTATTATAATGCTATAATTATGAGGGCAGTGTATTCTAGTATAAGCATGGCCATAGTAATCAAAAGAACAAATAGTTAAAATAAAACTAGAGATGTTTATTCAAGTAAGTATGCCTCCCAAGGCAATGATTGCATTCAATGGAAACCAGAAGATCTTTTTTGACAAATGGTATTGAAACATATGGATACCTACAAGTAAAATTGTTAGTCTAAATTTCCACTTATCCATACATAAATATTAATTTAAGATATATCATAGATCTAAACCTAAAAGCTAGAAAAATATTTCTAGAAGGAAATATGACAGTTTCTTCAGAGCATTAGTATGGGCTATTTTCTTAAACAGGACCTATACAACACTGATCATAAAAGAAAACAGAAAATTAAGTCTCATTCAAATTGAAGTTTTCTAATTGAAAATACACCTTTAAAATCAATATATGAGTTACACAATACTAAATATGCATAATATATAGTCCTTTTCAGAATACACAAAGAAATAACCCAACAACAAAAAGAAAAATTATCTCAATATGAGCAAGAAAAATAAAGAAGAAACTATATGCATGATAAGTACTTGAAACTGCTTAATACCACTTTAAAATAATCACATACTCTATGACACATTTTAAATTGATAAAAATCACATACACAGAAATACAGTATGAAATATTGTAGGATTGCAGAAAGTAGAGTTCTCTAGATTACAGGAGGGTATATAATAAAATGATACTGCCATATTAGTAGTTTACTACAAAGCTCAACATACTTACATTATGACAGAGTAATTCTCCTCTCAAGTACTTAACTAAGCATAATGAAATTTTATACACACAAAGAGAATTATACAAGAATATCCATAGGAAGCAGACTTAACTGGAAACAGTTCAAATATGAATCAACATGAAAATAGACTTTAAAAAACAGATCACATACACCTAGGGAACTACTACTCAGCAAAAAGAATGCACAGTCTACTGATACACCCAAAACATTGAATATGTATCAAAAGTATTGTTTTGCATGATCATACCATGTATATGTAACTATGTATGTCACTGAACTGAGTGTTTAAAAAATCTTCACTGTATACACATTGCACAATAATTCCAATCCCTGTATAATCCACACAAAATAATTGTTCTCCATTCTATGAAATTTTCTTTTCTGTAGGAGTTTAAACTTTAAAATATCTGCTGATGTTTCAGTAATTCTTTGGGGTTTTAAAGTTTACTCTATTCATTTGTTCTCAGGCTCCTCTAACTACATTCACTTGAACACATCCTGCGTGAGTGTTTGAACTGACTGGTAGGATACCACAGAACATAGAGGTTAAATACTACTTGTTTATCAATCTACAGAAAAATCATGTCAAACAGAAGTACACTGGATAAAACAAAATAAAAGTATCAGGTGAAACACTGAAAGACGTTTCTTAGTAAGGAATAGGTATCTGTAGATTAGAAGGTGATTGTGGCCTACCAAAAGCCTTTTTTTCCATTTATATACTTATAAATTTGAACTGGACTTGAGGGCTCCTAGCTAAGATTACATTTTCTTGACCTCATTGAAGTTTGAGTGCCCCTTGACCTTGTCATATTTTATTTGAGTATGAGAGGAAATGATATACATTACTACACAGTAGAATCTTTTAAAGATCAGCTGAGAATTTCTGACTCTATTTCTTCCTTCTGCCTATTATCTGGGATCTGGATATGAGTGGAACCTCTGTGAACCACAAAGATTCTTGCCCTTCTACATGCCATTTACTGATAATTACTCATCATGAAATGATCTTCCAGCTCTACATTCTTATATGGGTCAGTTTCTGAAAATAAAATTATTTGTTTGGTTAAACATGTCTGTGTGTGTGTGTGTGTGTGTGTGTGTGTGTGTGTGTGTGCTTGTTTGTGTGTATGGTATTGGTGATAGAACCCATGGCCCCATTCATGCTAGTTATTCCCCCAGCCCTAAACTTCACTATCTTTGATTGAACCTATACATAGTATTTTATTATGAACTTAAAAAATCATAGATTAAAATCTCAACCACCTCAAAAATAAATATGTGACCATTTTACTTTTTCTCAACTTATATTTCTTAGTAAAATCAGAATAGTAGCATAATACTGTAAAAGTAATTTTGAGATTTAAATTACAATCACATAGCAGGTACTCAAAATCTATGTTCCTACTTTTCTTTTTTCTCTGAGTGCTATACATTTCATTCTACATATATTTAGTTTACTTGTTAAAGATGAAATATATTCCTAGATCAAAACTGTCACAAAGGTAGCACTTAATAGTTTTGTTTTTTATAAAACAATATACAGTGCTTCAACAATTTAGTTACCCATGTAAGCTTGAGGTATTTGTTAAACTTGCAACTATTGAAAAGAAATGAAGAGAATGACTAGCTGCTGTTTAGTAATTTTGACTTTAGGAATAGATTCAGTCAAAGAAGATATTCCTGCTTGTCTGAGTCTCTTTAATCTGCTTCATGATTACAATTTTTAAGATGGCCTCTTTTAGTGATCATTTTATTTGATACTTATTGTTTCTTATTTTACCATTACCTTTTGCTTGAATGTTAACCAGTAAAAGCATCAAATCATTCATTTTTAAAAAATAGATCATGAAATGAATAGAAGGTAGGACCAAAAAAATATCAAATTGTGAGCATTAATCAGCTATAAAACCTAAACAAAATAAGAAAGTTTTATTGTTACATATCTGGAAACAAGACCTATACTATAAAGACCTATACTATAATTTTTTCAGGATAAAAATATATTATTTTCTTTAGAGATCAATAAGCCATGTAAAATATAGACTAATTCTGATATTCTTTAAGTGTATTTTAGCTCTGTATTTTCAATATGGAAACCATTCTCTTTGAGACTTTGACTTGAATGAACAAACATAAAATTCCCTGAAAATAGCTCCATGTGATTTTGGTTCTTTTTTAGAAAATAAATTCAATTGACTTCTTGGCTATTATCAAGATGAATGCTTCAGCTTTGAGCTTCTCTTCCCAGTTTAGATTTTGGTAAATGTAAGGTCGTTCATTTTTCGTGCATTTAACTCAAGCAAGTTAAAGGCTGTGGTATTCAGATTAAAGATACATATTACCTGTAAACTGAAATGTCATGCTCTAATTAAAGTACAAAGAAACCTTGTATGTATTGGCAATCTATTTCTATTACTGCTGTAGGTATCTGATTTTTCTAAAGAACGGCAAAGAGCAAGATGGAGCATACTTATGTGACAAGAATATTAATGGTGATTCTATGTTGCAAAATATATTTAAAATCACATCCAAATTCATAAATAAATTATTTATAAATGACTATAACATGTATTAAGAGTGTGGCCTTTCCTGCAATGCCTTAATTATTTTTGCCATATTTCCTAGCAAATAATTAAATGAAAGATGAATGAATATTCAAATGAGACTGCTGAACATCAGAAGAGATTTAAAAAATCTACATTAAAAGTACTAATAATATGCTGCATGAAATTATTAAGATAGAGAACACAGCAACAATATGTATTACTTTGGGAAAACCTATCCTCTGGGGAGCTCTGGACTGACACATGTCCCTGTCATCTTTATTAACCTCACAGTCAGTGTTAGCAAATGCTCCTGTCCCAAACACATGTGAGGAGCTTGATGATTTTGCCCTCAGTTGCCTTCTCAGAGTCACACAATTAGAAGGATACTTAAGATCACATTCAGGATCCAATGTTATTGCATGGTACAATATCTTCCAAATGCCACGGAGCCTCATTTAGTATGGAAAAAAATGCTTTGATTTTGTGGTAATCTGTGGCCAAAATTTTTCTCTTCTATGGTATTAGTCCTTTTCTTTCAATATTCTTTCCCAATTAATAAGCTTCATTCATAAAATATCATTTTTCAGAAGTTCATTTTGATTCTTTGGTTTTCCTACAACATTCTTCAGACTTTTCCAGGGAGAAAATGCTAATATTAATGATTCTCAATATGGAGGAAAGAACATGAAACAAAATACTTCTAAATTTTTTCATGCTGTTTCCCCATATCACAGTATCAATGAACTACATTCAATAACATTTTCTACAAAAATTTGTTCCACAATCTTAAACATATAACATTTTTATTATGAAAGTAATGCATAGCAATTACAAAATATTGGAAAATCAACACAAGTACATATTAATTTTACTAACTTTTTCTTAATATTGTATATATTTACAAAATAAAATTAAGATCCTACATTTTAGAATTTTTTCTGTATCTTCAATTAGTAATACGTTTATATTTTTCACTCCACTGATTTTTTAAAAAATTTTATTTTATTGATACATTTTAGGCATGCAATACAATGACATTCATCATTAAAAATTTGCACCTTTACATAATCTCTCTTGGTTCTTATTTTTTCCCCCTTCCCCTGTCCTCCCTTCAACCCCTCCACCCCTCCCTATTTACAAATACTTTGTTTCCATTTTTTCTTTTTCTCATATTAATCCCATTCCCTACTTTTCTTTCCACTATCCCTTCCCCTTCCCCTTTGCCCCTTTGCTTTCTATTTCACATTATCAATTTTACCTTTTAGTCCTTATTTACACTTTCAGTTTCTCACACTAGAAAAACTATTCGGTATTT
>NW_004624744.1:8617759-8639731 GCF_000247695.1 Heterocephalus glaber | reverse complement strand
ATGTCATCTGCAAATAATGACAATTTGACTTCTTCATTTCCTATCTTTATTCCTTTTATTTTTTCTCTTGTCTAATTGCCATTTCTAATATTACTAAAATTGTATTAAACAGGAGTGGTGATAGTGGAAATCCTTGTCTTCTTCCTGATTTTAGTGTGAAGGATTTCAGTTTTTGACCACTTGGTATGATATAGGCTATTGATTTTTCATAGATGGCTTTTATCAGATTGAGGTAGAGACCAGCTATTCCAATTTTTGTAGGGTTTTTATCATAAATGCACATTAGATTTTGTCACATGCTTTTTCTGCATCTATTGAGATGATCATATGATTTTGTCATTGGCTTTATTAATATAGTGTATTACATTTATTGATTTGCATATGTTGAACTATCCCTGCATCCCTGGAATGAATCCCACTTGGTCAGGGTGTAAGATCTTCTTAATGTCTTCTACATTCTATTTGCCAGCATCTTATTAAGGATTTTTGCCTCTCTATTCATTAGTGAGATTGGCCTATAGTTGTCTTTTTCAATTGGGCCTTTCTCTCATTTCGGGATCAAGGTGGTGCTTGCTTCCAGGAATGAATTTGGGAGTATTGCTTCCCTTTCAATTTCATTGAAGAGTTTATACAGTAGTGGCAATATTTCCTCTCTGAATGTCTTGTAGAATTCAGCAGTGAAGCCATCAGGACTGGACTTTCCTTAGTTGGTAATTTTTAAATTCTATTTTCAATTTCATTGATTGATATTTTTTCATTTAGAATTTTTAGATCTTCTTCATTCAACTTTGGTAATTCACACGTATCTCGGAATCTGTCCATTTCTTCTGTATTTTCCATCTTATTAGTGTATAGGTTCTCGATGTAAGCATTGATGATCCTCTGGATTTCCACTGGGTCCATTGTAATTTCACTCTTTTCTTTCCTAATTGCATGTATTTGGGCCATTTATTTCTGATAAGGTTGGCTAAGGGTTTGTTAATTTTGTTTATTCTTTCAAAGAACCAACTCTTGGCTTCATTGATTTTTTTTGACATTCTCTTGTCTCCATTGCATTGCTTTCTGCTCTGATCTTTACAATTTCCTCCCTTGTATGAGCTTTGGGTTTCTCCTGCCCTTCTTTTTCTAGAAGCTTGAGGTTCAGCATAGGGTTGTTTACTTGGGCTCTTTCTGTTTGGCTAATACAAGTATTCACTCCTATGAATTTCCCTCATAACACTGCTTTCATTGTGTCTCAAAGATTCCGACATCTTGTATGCTCATTGTCATTTAATTGAAGGAACTGTTTGATTTCTTCTTTAATTTCCTCTGTGACCCCTTGGTTATTCTGAAGTGTGTGTTCTGCAGTTTCCATGTGTTTATGAAATTTTTCCAGTTTCTTTTGGTATAGATCTCCAATTTCATCACGCTATGGTGTGATAATATAAAAGGGATAACTTCAATTCCTTTGCACGTTCTTAAATATGTTCTATGAGTGAGTATGTGGTCTATTTTGGAGAATGACCCATGTGAAGCTGAAAAGAATATGTATTCTTTTTTGTGGTTTGGAACACTATGTAAATATCTGTTAAGTTCTTTGTTCAAGAGTTTGATTGAGTTCTAGTATTTTGTTGCTTATTTTTTGTCTAGTTGATCTATCTATTTGTAACAGTGGGGTATTGAGGTCCCCAGTTCTATTGTATTAGTACTTATTTGATTTTTCATGTCCGTTATTATTTGTTTTATATAGTTGGGAGCACTAGTGTTTGGTGCATATATATTTATGATTGTCATTTCTTCCTGTTGGATTGTTTCCTTTACAAAGATGTAGTGTCCTTTTTCACCTCTCTTAGTCATTGTTGGTTTGAAATCCACTTGATCTGCAAAGTGGATATCTAGTCTTGCTTTTTTTCAGGTTCGTGTCTCATGGAGTATTATTTTCCACCCTTTAACTTTCAGTCTCTGATTTTTTTTTTTAATTAAGTGTGTTTCTTGTATTCAGCATATTGTTGGATGCTGCTTCTGGACCCATTCTGGCAGTCTATTTCTTTTGACTGGTGAATTGAGACCTTTAACATTGTGGGTTATAACTGATACACATTGAGTTATCCTTGTTATGAGATTTGTTTTTGTTTGATTCTCCCCCTTTGCATTTAATTTCTTGACATGCCTGATGGTTTCATTCTGCTGGGCTTCCTGGGGTTGTGATCCTGGTTGTTTTTTCCTAGGATATTGTTTAAAATTTTTTGGAGTGCTGATTTTCTATTTCTGAACTTCCTAAGGTGCTCTTTGTCATGAAAATATCTTATTTCTTCATCAATTTTGAAAGATAGTTTTGCAAGGTACATCAATCTGGGTTGGAAGCTGTTTTCCTTTAGGGCCTGGAATGTGTTGCTCCAAGCTGTCCTTGCCTTAAGGGTTTCTTTGAGAAGTCTGCTGTGATTCTGATGGGCTTTCCTTTGTATGTGATTTGTTTCTTTTCTATCACTGCTTGTAGAATTTTGTTCTTCTGTTGGATTTCTGGAATCCTAACTATTATATGCCTATGTGTAGATTTTTTTTTGATTAAGGCTAGCTGGAGTTCTATATGCCTCACTTATCTGTATGTCAAGTTCTTTTCCCCTGCTTGGGAAGTTCTCTACCATTACTTTTGTGAACAGGTTTTTTTTTTTATGTCATCTATACTTTCTCCTGTTTCTTCACTGACTCCAATCAGTGTTATGTTATTTTTCTTTGCATCATCTAGCAGCTGCTGGATTGATTTCTCATGGCTCCTTACAATTTTAAAGCAATTTTTCTTTTCCTGGTCACTAATTGCAATCTTATCTTCTATATCTGAAATTCTTTCCTCACATTGGCTCATTCTGCTGAGTAGACATTCAATGGAGTTTTTAATCTCTTGGAAATCTGTTTGCATCTGTTTTATGGATTCCATTTGTTTCCTGTGTTGGGATTCCATCATTTTCCTCAGCTCCTCTCTAGATTTATTAATCATGTCTTGCACTATGGGCACAATCTCTGCTGTTATCTGAGAAATTTTTCTGATTTCATTTTTTCTAGATCCTCTTTTTTTTTTTTTTCCTGTTCAGGGAGTCCAGGTTGTTGAGTATCAGAGTGTTTCATCTCGTTTCCTTTTGGAGTTGATGTAGGTGATCTGGAAGTTTGGTTTTGGGGCTTGTTTACTTGTATTCTCATTATGAGGGTAGAGGTGGTGGTGATGATGCGCCACTCAAGTCCTCTGTGCTGGGATCGGTTCTATGGCTGCCTGGAACCCTCCTCCTCTGTGCTGGAAGCGGTCGTACATTGTCCCACAAGCTTCCTCCGCTGAGCTGGGAGTGGTGGGATTTCAACTCAGAAGCTTCCTCCTGTTTATACCACTGATTGTTAACATTCCTTTTTCTGTCTTCTTTTTAGATTAATTTTATTGGTACACTCTTAAATTTACATATATCATAGGGAGTTTGTTCCTGTACATGTTACATTTTGAGTCTTCTTTTTTCCTCAATTCTGTTCCCCTCCCTTCAACCCTTCTTCCCTTCCTTATTTACAAAAGCTTTCTTTCCATTTTTAATTTTTTTTTCCTTTTCCCTTCCTTCACTTCCTCTGTCTCCCTCTCTTGTTCCTCTTCCCATTTGTAAATTTTCTTTGTACTTTTCAATACCTATCTTGCATTTTGGTCCTTATTCAAGCTTTTATTGACAAAAGTTCAAAAATACCATAATTCATTTTATTATTTTGTGTTTGCCAATCTTTTAGTATCTTTACTTACTTCTTAAGTAAGTAAAGTTAAAATTTAATTTTTGAGATGGGACTTTTATAGCTTATGTTATTATTTCTATTTTATTAGTTTATGTACTTAGAATATGAATTATTAGTAGTGATGTTCATGAAGACTCATGGGCAATATGCCAAACATCATTTTAAAATAATTACAATTAAGTTGTCATTGTCTTATATAATTACCTATTTAACTTTAGTGATGCCAACATTAACAAAACTTTTCAATTCTATGTACAACCTAATCATTGTTTAAAGATAAAAAGTTTTTTTCCTTTTAGTACTGGGGATGAAGACAGTGCCTTTATGCTCAGCTACATTCCTAGCTAGTTTTTAATGTTTTCAATTGAGACAGAGTCTTCTTAAGTCCTTCAGCTACCACATGTAGGATTGAATTTGCGATCCTCCTGTCTCCATATCCCAGAGGGCTGTTATTATAGGGATGTGCCACCACACCTGTCAAAATAAAGGGTATTTTTATAACACTTTTAGCAATTGATTTTGCTGAGTAAGTAACATGCTGATGCTTTTTTTTATTTCTCAGATGCTAGTTAATTATGTATATCAGGTGGTGGCACATTATCAAGATCAACCCTAAGTAACTATTTTTTTAATGTTATTTTTCATTCTTTTTATTGTCATTTTCTAATGTTGCTCCAGTCTGCATCATCAGCCACCATGTGGCATTTTGATCATATTTTTTATCTGTTAATATATTAAGAAATCAGAGTGTATTTTTATTCATGAATAATTAATTTCTAAAAGTTAAATTATGCATTTGTTTCATTCTATTATTTTCTTTGAAACACTATATATTATACCTTTTACAAGGGTACTCTTGTTAAGTCATGTTTTTTCTCTCTCTAACTCATTTGTATGACTTTATATTTTCAATATTTAATATTCTAGGAGTGATATTAGATAATTTTATGGTTCTTGCTTTTAATGTTCTGTAAAATAGTATAATAATATTGTGAAAATACTAACACAATGTAGTAATAATAAAGAAAATAAGAGTGCATTCACATATTATAAAAATCATTTTCAAATCCAAGCATAGAATCATTTTATCAGTTAAGTTGCCAAATTGTTGATGTTTTCCTAAATTATAATTCATTTTTTCATTGAATACTTTTTCTGAATAGCACAAAATTGCTTCTCAATCACAATATATGAGAAAAGTATAGACTTTTCATACTGTCTTTTGGATGAATCTTTTGTTTTTCTTATAGTTAGAATATCCTACATAAGAAACAGGGGTTTTTTTCCACATTCAATTCCATTCAGTGTTTTTGTGAATAATAGAAATTCGTTTCACTTTACAGAAAAGATTGTCTTCATATTTTGGCCATTTATTTATTACATAGGATTTTATAAATTTTTGTGGAAATTTGGAAGTAGATATTCCATGAATGATAGTGTTGTATGATGAAATATCAATTTTATTCAATATTTTTGTTTAGTAAAGTTCTTTCTGGTGTAAAATACTGTAACTGACCTCTCAATCCTCAAATCCTTAATAAAACTTTCATGTGAATTCTGCATTCTTATACACAGGAATCACTAGATCATATACTTGTTATTCAGTTTGTTGGCAAAATATATTACCAGACAAAAAACACCAAATCTCTGTTAGCTTCTTTTACCCACCATTTGTTAGTGACACCATATGGGTAACTTGAATGCTAGTAGGGATATTTATGGAGTAATCAGCAACTTCTACAAAACTGGGACCATTCCTACCTCACCGCCTACCTACCCCTGTAGTGATGGCTCCCAAACACATGGCTATTGGTTGACAAACTATCATCAATTCCCACTCACCCTTCTCAATTTTTCCGTTACCAATCAAATAATAAAGCTGGAGAGGAAGTGACCATATTAGTTGACTAATGACATAATAGAACTTTTCTAATAGTAATTCTCTAAAAGTAATTACAAATAGTAATTCTGTAAAAAAGTCTTAATTAACAAACTGTAACTTGTGTTCTTATAGGAAAGATATATTATTTATTTAAAAGGACATTAATTTCCCTACTATATATGCTAGTGTCAGTTTAGTTGCAGTAAAATAATGGTAACCGAGGGTAATTAAAAGTAACTCTTTTAATTTTCTGACATAACAAGAAATTTAGATACAGATTCTAAGGCCAGTAGAGAAGCTCCATTATCTCAATAGTTAATATGGCTACTTTCCATCCTGCTTCATTATTTGAATACTAAGAAAACAAATGGGAGCCATCTCTCAGGAGTAGGTAGAGGGTGAGGTGAGAATGGGCCCAGATTTGTAGAAGTTGCCAAGTACTCTGAAAATATACCTACCAATGCTGCATTCAAGCTACCCACATGATGTCACTAAAGGTGGAGTTGTGAAGAAATGGGCAACAATTATTCCTTTAAGCAAGTTTAGCTAGTTTAATGGCAAAACCCTGGTTCTGCCCTTTTAAAGAGCTTTTTGGTAGTTCAACTAAGAAACTCCAGTTTATATGGGATTGTTCACAACTGTGTTCCATATTTACCTCTAGCTACAAAGGAGGGTAGAAAATGTTACCACTTCAAGATCAGGGAGGGGAGGAATGGTTATTAAGTAGAGTACATAGGACCTGCTGTACTTATCCATGTCAAATAATAAACATATTAGGTATGTTTCTTAGTGTCATAATATCTTTGTGTTTCTACAGAAAAACTCCTAGGAATAGGTGATTTATAAAGAACAGAAATGTATTTCTGAAAGTTCTAGAGGCTGAGAAGTCTAAAATGAATGCATTTGTTTTGGAGTGACCCTCTTGCTGTATCCTTGCTTGCAGAAGGCAAATAGATCAATCTAGTAAAAGGCTGCTTGAAGTTTCTTAAAAGTACTTTTACCCCCAAATGAAAGAGAAGGTCTCATAGTCTATTCACCTCCTGAGGCCCCACCTCTCAGTCTACAACATGATCAATACCTGAATTTGGGGGGCACAGGCAAGCTGTACTAGGAAGGAAAAAGCAACTCCAAAAGCCTAAATCAAGCTACTTCTAAAAGCAGCAGAGGCCAGAAAAATTAGAAATAATGGAAGTGTAATTTAATGTTTGAAATATTTCATAAGAAAATAAATATATGAGAGTAAATATATTAATAATTAAGATGATATTAAAATTTGTATCTTTAAGATGCCAAAACAACTCCAAACATACTCAGCCACCTCATCTTTGACAAAGGAACCAACCACCCTCTTTGGAGGAAAGATAGCATATTTAATAAATGGTGTTGGAAAAACAGGTTTTCAACCTGCCAAAGATTAAAACTAGACCCATACCTATCACTATGCACTAAACTAAGATCAAAGTGGATTAAATATCTAAAAATTAAGACAGAAACACTAAACTTGCTGGAAGCTAAGTTAAGTAGAACTCTTGAAGACATTGGCATAGGAAAAGACTTTATGAACAAATCCTCAGTAGCATGGGAGCTAGCACAAAGAATCAACAACTGGGATCTCATCTTATTAAAAAGCTCCCGTACTACAAGAGAAACCACCAACAGAGCTAACAGACAACCTACAATGTGGGAAAAAAATTTTAGCAGCTCTACCTCAAACAAAGGCCTACTATCTAGAATATGTAAAGAATTGAAAAAAATCAGACCCCCCAAATTCAAAGATCCAATTCAAAAAATGAGCATCTGAAATGAACAGACATTTCTCAGACAAAGAAGTAAAAGCAGCAAATAAACATATGAAAAAATGTTCAGCATCACTGGTCATTCGAGAGATGCAGATGAAAACAACACTGAGATTCCACCTCACCCCAGAAAGAATGGTTGCTATCAAGAAATCAACCAATAACAAATACTGGCAGGGGTGTGGAGAGAAAGGAACCCTTCTCCATTGTTGGTGCAAGTTCAGACTGGTGCAACCACTGTGGAAATCAGTATGGAGATACCTCAAAGAACTAGGGCTAAAGGTCCCATATGACCCAGCTATTCCCCTGCTGAGTATCTTCCCCAAAGATTTAAAAGAATCATACCACAGTGATATGTGTAGACCCATGTTTGTAATAGCTAAAGCTTGGAAACACCTCAAGGGCCCATCAACTGGAAACTGGATAAAGAAGATGTGTGTGTGTGTGTGTGTGCGTGTGTCTGTGTGTGTTTTAATAAAATGGAGTACTACTCAGCCATAAAGAACAAGAAACTAGACACATTTATAGCTAAATGGATGCATATTGAGGCCATACTCTTAAGTGAAATAAATAGGACAGACATGTAAATACCGAATAGTTTCTCTAGTGTGAGAAACTGAAAGTGTAAATAAGGATTAAAATGATTAAAATGAATAATTCATAATTTGAAATAGGAAAAGGTCCAAAGATGTAGGGGTGGTGGGAGGGGAAGGGGAAAGGAAAGAATGGAAAGGAAAAATTATGAGAAAAGAAAAAAAATGGAAGTGAAATCTATGTAAATAGGGAAGGACGGAGGGGGAGAAGGATGCACAGGCAATGGGGAAAAAATAAGAACTGATACACCATGTACAGGTACAAGCACCCAATGATAAATGTAAATGTATTTTGTACCTAAAATGTACCAATAAAAGAATTTTGAAAAATTTGGATATTTATAATATTTGAATCACAGACTATATCTCAGTGCTTTTAATTCTACTATAGCCAAGTATTGCTTCCAAGGACATAGTATAAAATCTATAAAATAAACATATCATATTAGTGCTAATAGTCTTAAAAGTATAAATCAGAGGCTGGGGATTTAGCTCAGTGATTTTTATCTCCTGCTGTGCAAGAGCAAGGACCCGAGTTCGATCCATGGTACAAAAAAAAAAAGGTCTAAATCAGCAACAATGGTAGCCAGTTGATTTTGTCTGCTGAAAATTAAACTTGAATAAGTTGTTCTACAAAAAGTTAAATAAGAAAGTTTGCTTATACTCCAAGTACAAGAAATCCTATTTGTTGTACTCTAGCAAGACTAATGTTCCTTTACTCTCTGAGACTCAAGAAGATTCACAAATACATGTTAGAGTATTATTTACACCTTTTCTAAATATATTCAGCTTATGACTCATTCATAATTAAAATCTACTATGTGCGAGATGTGTCAGAGCATCCAATAGACTGTTTGGGAAGATACTCGATAAAAATTGTATCAAGAATGGAATTGATAATATCTACAAATACAAGATGCTGAAGATTTCTACTCATGAATTTAAATTAATATGTAATCATTAAAAGTTTAAACACTATTTTTCTCAGTTAGTATCTATATTAAGAAGCTTTTCCCACAAGCACAAAATAGAATAACATGTAGTACGTAATTTGATATTTGATTTTTCTTATATTATGAATGACTATATACTTTGTATAATAGATAACAACATACATCTATAATAGATACCAAAAGTTGTATTTTTAATTTCATAACATTACAATATTTTTCTCAAAATTCCTCTAACAATTTTGATTGCTTTTAATTGTTAAAAACTAGATGTCATGTCATTTACTTATTATGGTCTTTTTATTCGAGACATTTCTGAGATGGTTAAAGATAAATGTTGAGTCAATGAATGAAGAACAGAGAGAATTTAGTGACTAGGAAGTTTGGAAATATGGATTGATAAAACACAAATGAACTGACAAGTACCTGGTAGCCCAAGAAAAAGCTTTTTAATCTCTAGTAGGAGGAAATGAGACTTACTCTAGTATGATTTTGGACTCATGCCATTCATATTTCTAATTATAAATTCAGTGAAGACTCAATTATTTATGTAGACTCTGTGGATAATTTAAAATAATTTATTTCTAAGGCTGTGAAATACATTCTTGTACTTACAGAAGTATATAAAGGACTCATGCTAGGAATTCGTAATTTATAAAAATATTGAAATATACTTTGATAATCTTACTTAAGAGAGATATGAAATATATGCATATATATGAGTGTGGGTGAGTATATAGGTATTTGTGCATACACACACATTTGCTTTCCTATCCCCCAACCAGGTAGACCTTATTTATTTCTGTTCCTTAATGTCAAATGCCTAGATACATTTTCATGATTGAGTAATAAATAATGTTACAATGGGCTTTTCTAACTCTTACATAGTATTTTATTCCTGAATATTTTAAGAAGGAGTTCATTGGAGCTACTAGTCCTTTCTAAACAAATAGTAACAACCTTTTCTTAATTCTTTAACAGTTGTAATGTTCGAAGAACTATACTGAGCACTGGAAATATTCTATAGAAAACTACCTTTGATTTTAAAGATATAAATGACTCTAATGAAAAAGACACTTTTATATACAAGGAAGGGCATTGCAGATTCAGAATACTCATGAGAGATATATGTAGGTATATAGCAAAAAATGTACATAAATTTTAGAACAGACGTCATATGGGATATCAAAGTACAGTAAGAGCACACTTTTTCAAGTATATTTAGTTTAAATTCCCTTGAAATAGATAATGAGACAGACAAGGACATGCAGATTATTTATTGACGAGTGCTGCATATAGATAGTGTTATAAAGAAATGAGGAAGGCGAGGTTGGGAAGAAGGAAAAGCTCCCTTTCAATGCAATTGCTTCCAAGCTTTCAGGGAAACCTATTTGAAATGCTAGAGATTGAATGATTCCTTAGATTTGTCTGTAACTTCATTTTTGCATAATAATTGTCATAGGTCTTTATCTAAGAGGATGGACAATTTTTCTAAGGCAGCTCCCTGTAACTGGGAATAAATCAATGTAAGGTAAGTAGATGTAATATTATAGTGTCTGAACTCTCAATAAACTATTTTCGTCCTCGCTCCTTTCACCAGCAGTTAAAGGAATATCATATATCTTGATAACTGTCTTTTCTATCAAGAGAAAGAGGGGCCACTGCTACAAATTAGGTAAAGGAAGAATACTTTTGCTCTATATAAATATATAAATAAAGTGCAATATAAAAGAGAGAAAATATGGAAAAACAGAGAGAGAAAAAGGTTATTGTAATCCAGCATGGTCACTGTATCTAAAAGTGTACCTCAATTTAGTGTTAATTATCTTCTGTATTTTATATGATTTTGGCCTATTAATTTGGTCATTCACCTGTATATATGATAATTAGCTTTATAAGGACTTATAAGATAAATAAATGAATCTGATGCTAGTGCCATAGGAGTTGTAGAAGGGACAGGAAAAAAAAGAATTGAGATATGTTATGTATATGTCCCAATTCCTCCTGATGAATGTAAGCAGCAGCTACTGTAAACATGTACTAATAAAATTTTAAGAAAAGAAATTTAAAGTAGAACAGTGATTATCTGAGATTCGAGAAGTAGGGCAGATAGGGTTGAGTACACTTGGATAGTGGTGTTTGTTTAGACACATAAGGTGTGGCAGGTAATTCCTTACTTGGAATATGGCCAATTCTAGTAAAAATCAGTTGTTGTTTTTTTCACGACAAAAAAGATGTAAATCAACTTGATAATAACTTGTGCTGTTCAGAAAATGTTCCCCATCAGTAAAGCATAATTCTTTGTCATTAGAATCTTGGACATTAAACACCATTCATTGCTAGATTAGATTTGGCTTCTTGCACAGCTTCCATTCCTTTCAATTTTGCCACTCCACCCATAAACTTGTTCTATCAGCAGAAAGCTTACTTGAATAAGAAGTAAACTATACTCTATCTAAGTAGAAGATACCAGCTATTGTTTCTCAGTGACAAGAAAGCTGACTAATACTAAAAATTTGTATCAGAGAAGTGGAATGATTGCTATGACTATACCTGACCATGTAGTTCCGAAGATTTGCAATTGATTTGTTGGAAGAGTTTACAAAGATTTGGGACTATGGAATGTTTCTAGAAGTCATAGAATGCTATATTCATAGCCTGATGGATGATTCTGGTCAGAGTTCAGTAGACCAGAATGGTGATAAGAATGCAGAAAATAAAGGCTATTGTCAGAAGGTTTCAGATAGGAATAAGGACTCTATTGGAAATAGAGCCATGCATGTTACACTTTGGTTAAAAAATTGTCTACATTTTGCTAATGTTCTGAGGCTTTATGAAAAGTTGAATTTAAGAAATTTTAAGGTATTTCAACATTCAGGCTATGGTATGTTTACTGCTGATTGCTTTTAGTTAGATTTATGGTGCGGACTTAGAGCAAAATAGTCGAGATCCCAGGAAGTTGGACATGTCAGGAACATGGAACATCTCTCAATGAAAGGCTCAGGCTATGAGTGGAACTAGCCCAAAAAAGAGGCAATGTGGGGTGCAAAAAGCAAGGTAATAGGAGTGGGGTTGCGCCGCCTCTTTGGAGCTCACATCTTGCCAACAGCTTCCCTGGGTTATGGACATGAAGTTACAAGACTTAATGTTTACTTTGCTTTATTTTGGCTTTGGCCCAATTATTTTCTGTCCCCTTATTATCTCATTTTGTATGGTCATTTTTACCTTGTGCCATTATCCTATGGAATTATGCATCTTGCTTTTTGACTGTTACAGGGTGTTCCTACCTAAGAGTCTACCTGGAATTTCAGAGACTTTTGTCTAGGGCTTTTAAGCAGTGCTGGAGCTTTTGAGATTGTGATAATGGGAATAGTGAATTTTCAGTTAGATGTAGGATACTTGTATTATATCAGGTGATATTCTGATATTGTTATTATCTTTTTTTAGTGATTACACATATTTTAGAGGTATGTATTTGGAATGAGACAGTTTCACTTAGTGATCAACTTGATTAGCTTCAGAACTGCCAGAGGATTAGTAAAGTCCAGTTTGGGGATATGTCTGGGTGGGTCATGGAGGTGTGATCTTGAATACCATACCTGCTCTCTGGTATTGTTTCTCTCCTCTGCTTTTTGGCTACTATATGTTGCACAGCTTTCCCCTCCAGGCCCTTCTGCCATGCCATTTCTGTCTTGGAACCAGCCAAGTGTGGACTGGACCCACTGAAACCATGTACCAAATAAAACTTTTCTTTAAGCTGCCAACAAGAAGATCAGCAGCTCTGATAGTTCAAGTCTCTCAATTGCAGCTAATCACATATTTTCATATGCCAGTTATTTTGTCCCAGAGACAAGAAGTTCAATTTGTAAAGGTACTTAATGTGTGTCACATAATCTTGTACTTGGAATATGGTTGATTCTAGTCAAGATTAGTTGCTGTTTCTTTCATAATAAAAGGAATCCATCTCAATCACTTGATAAGAAATTTCTTGTGTCTTTGAGGGATGATACCTCATTGGTAGCACATGGCTCTTTTTTAGTAGAACTTAAGATATTGAACAACATAAATAGCTATGTTAGACTTGGTAAGAGAAGGCATACTTTCCAAACTTTCAGTATTACTACTCCATTTATAACATTGCAAAGTATATCCAGTACTATATGAGAGTAAGGTGCTTTGTAAAATGGCCTATTTGCATTATTCTAGCTGATGCCTTTCAGTGTTTGTCTCATGCTAATTTTCTCTGCATAACATTAATAAGTGATAAAATATCTTCAGATATAGTGTTCACACTTGTATCAATCCACATTTCTCTCTCATAAACTTCCAGTTACCAAACCTCCATCTTTCTTCTTTCAGGCCCTTATAGAACAATAAAGTCTAGACCAGGAGTCAAATTATACTTGACATTCACTTGAACACACAAACAGTGGGAATGTGATGCTACTTTTGTTTATGGGTAACAATGTCAATTTTACCCATTATTAAATAAGATGCGAAAGGTCCAGGCATTTCCTTAAAGCAAGGTAATTTAAGGATATATTTTAGAGTCTATTTGGAGGAAGGACTAGGATGAGTGCTGTTGCATTTTCTTTCTATAGTGTTTTTAGGCTCAGTTCCACACAGGAATCTGGCCAATTGTTCAATTAGTTCTGAAAACAGTTTTAATTCCAAAACATAGATGATGATGATGACAGAAAATGCATCATAAGATCCCTTATTTCCTTGATTATTCATCACTGAGCTATTTTAATTTTATAAATTAAGCAATGTAATCACTGCTGCTCATGTATGTTGTCTCTAAAAACATCATATTGTTAACCACCTCACTACTTTCTGCAGACAAGTCCCTTCTGACAATCACTTTGGTCTTACTGCTCAGTGTAATGATAGTACTTATTTAGTTTAACCATTTCAACACTACTACATTCTGAATAACATCTTAGCATCAGTGCTTTCAAGTTTCATATAGGTTTTTCCTATTAAAAATCTCCTAGTTTAGAGAAGAAAGGTACTATTCAGAACTTCTTTGTGTTTCTAGTGCCTTTTACCTGAGCATGTAAAAAAATTCTTTTAAACAGAGTATTCTCCAAATATTCCTGTAGAATACAATGAAGTTCCAGTCTCATATAACATATCTATGGTTGGATTCCACTTTTTTGTTATATGGTTCTGGAATTGCTAGTTAGCATTGACCACACCTTTTGTCCATAGTAATCCTAGAAACACATTAACAATATCTCCTGGAGTCCTTTCTGGGATTTTAAATCCTCTATCATGGGAACACGCTCTTATCTCTATCAACTATCCCTTACCCAAATGGTTTCCTACTCTAACTTCACCAAAGCTAGTTTCATATATATTTTCCCATCTACTAATTTTCATTAGCCAAATTCTGTAGTTTCTTTGGTATAGAATCCTTCTGCTTCCTTAGAAGTTCTAGAATTTTCTCACTCTAGGTTTGTTTATTCTTTTTCTTCAAAAAATAGCACAGTATTACTTCCTCACAAGGATGAGTTATCTCATTTGCAGGCCAAATGTTTCAACAGATCCAATAGTTCAAGTCTCTCAATTGCAGCTAATTGTATATTTTCATCTGAAAGCTTGTGATTTTTCTTTCTCATGTTAGTGCTCTTACCTTGGCGTAGAAACCTAGCAGGGATTGACTCTTCAGCATTTTTTGTAGAACTGCTATTTTCCCTGGTACTTCCTGAATCTAATCCTTTATTCTATTTGTCCTTTGGCCATAGGAGATTAACATTTTTTAGTAGCTGCCAAGGATGCCTTCCAATTTTAATATTTTACTTGAATTTGCTGCTAATTGTGTTCAGCCTGTCACTATCTCTCATTAATGAATCAATGACACTCAGAAATAATCATCCACATTCATTGTCCTTAGACTTATCATTTCTTTAATGTCTCCTAGACATCAAACATAATGTAATATCTAATATGAAATTTCATTTCACTAATGAAAGTTTAAGAATTACACTGTTACAGATTGACAAAGAGAATCAGAAATCCATATGTGAACAATTATGGAGTCATCACTGTTCACTAGCAAGAAGTGTATTTTAAAAACCTCACTGTAGTATCTACCACCTAGGCTCATTTTGGTTTTGGCTAAGATGTGCTCCCTAGCAACAAAAGGAGGATACATGCAAAAGTTTTATTTGAGAGTACTTTCATAAGATACACCTATAAAGAAATAATTGTGGTAGAATTGGGCAGAGGAAAAAGCTAACACACAGTATTGCTGAAATGTATCCCTCAACGTATTCTTCAAAAACTCTGCAACAGGAATGACAGTTCGGAATTGTTTACAATTGATGCAAAGAGGTTAGGACTTTTTCATTTCCCTCTAGTTAAGTTACTGGCTTCAAGCCATCATTGAGATGAGAGAAACTTTGAATGAGGCAGAGCTCTATATCCTAGTAATGAGAATAATGTCAATGAGGACCTCTACTTTGATCAGTGATCAACAACCTTTCCAGAAGCTGGAAGAGTAGTTTACTAGCCAATACAGTAATAGAGAGTCTGGGCAGAGCACTATTTTATCTAAAACACAAGAGAAATTCATTCCAATTAATACAGAAATGCAAGAGGTGAGTTAGCATGAAGGTCCATGAGTATAATACCAACGAAATTAAATAAAAACTACAAATAATTACAAATCATATAGATGTTAGTTATCACTAAAACAATAATGTAAGCTGCAGCTAATTGAAGTAAAACTTGGTAGTGATATATGCACAGCTGACTGCACATATCATTCATATCTTCATAAAGTTAATTTTTAAGCCATGATAATAATCTTCCATTTATCTAATGACAGTTTCTATTCTTAATTAAAATTAAAATCCAATATTCTGATGAAAAAATGGTTTCTTTTTGTAAATCTCTGAGCCAAATCAATCTAAGTAAAAATTAAAGTCAGACAAGTTTGTGCCCCTTGCCATTTTCTACACTAGATAGCTTCTAAACCATTGAGAAGATGATCAGAGCATGATTAACATCCATTACATGGATGATAAGCTATTTTATATTGATAATGATGTTTACAGCTACTTAAATATTTGTTTTGTTTTGTAACATTACTTTTACACGAATGGATGATTTTATAATTTCTCTCACATTGAAATATTGGAATGCAAAAATCTTATGTTTTAAATCACCCCAAAGGTCAAATACTTCTCAAGGATTAAAACTATTAGGAGAATAAAAACATTATAATTCTAGTCTTTGTTATTTTCTAGAAATTAAGCAAAAGTATGAGGATCAAAGATGAATGTAGAAGATGATAATGCCTCCTAAACTATATTTAAAATATGGGGGAATTTCATTATGGTGAAGTAGACTTTGATTGAAATGTGTCACTGTGGGCCACCTCACAAATGGCATCTTTCTAGATTCTTGAAGTGATCAAAAATAGAAAAAAAATAGTAGTGTACATGAGAAATGAATATATCTTGTTGGGAGCCTCATGTGTTTGTGTGTGTGTGTGTGTGTGTGTGTGTGTTTCCAAAAATGAATCACATGTGGGGCAGCAATCTTGGAGGGAAGAACCAATAAAAATGTAAGCTGTGTCATCCTATAGGATGGGCCAGATGGAATAAAAGTGGAAGAAGGAGGAAGCCCTCCACCAGAGACTCTCACTGTTTTAGTTTCCCTCCACCATGAGGCTATTAATTTTACTCAACCACCCCTTTACCATGGTATTCTCCTCATAGGACCACAGGAGTGGAGCTATTGAATATAGACTAAAATTTCTGAAACCGTGAGCCAAAATAAGTCTTTCTTGTCTTTAAAGTGATTTTCCCAGCTATTTTTTCAAATTGACAGAAAGCTGTCAATGGAACAAGTGGGCAATTCATGACCCCTCAGTTCACAAAAGTAATTATAGCTATCAATGACTGGCACAACTGTTTTGCAGATTACCATTCTAATCTACGATTATGATTCAAAGTATGGAAAAATCTATAGGTCAAAGAAATATTACAACTGATAAACAAATTCAGTAAAGTCCAGAGCAACAAAATGAACTTATAAAAGTCAGTAGTGTTTATGTACCAATATCCTACTGAGAAAGGAATAATGAAAACCATCCCATTAACACTTAAATCACACAACAGTAGAAGACATAGGGAAAATGCAACCAAGGAAGTGAACAATATCTACTGTAAAAATTACAAAGTACCAATGAAACACACACACATGCACGTGTGCACACACACACAAACACACACAAAATGGAAAGGCCTCCTGTCTATATACAAGATTCAAAAAATTCCTCTGAAATAGGTGATGAAGTTCTTACCTCCCCATTCCTGCTAAAGAGTAGGTCTTTGACAGATCGTGATAAATATTGTAGGATCCATCAGTGAGAGGCAGAGGCAGATTTTTCTTAAGCAGAATCAGAGTACAGACTCAGAAAAGAGTGTGGGCACTCCGAGGTGAAGTCCATTATGCTCTGTGGTTGAAAGGTATTTATATAGTCTTGGGACTGTCCTCAAAACAGATGATCGAAGGTGTGCATTCCTTGGTGACTGTCAAGTTACACATTAGTGGGTCCTTCAGAGTGGAAGTCTGGGATTTGTAGATTTACAGCCTCTGAAGAAAAGCATGGGCCCATTGTATAGATTTATAATATCATTAAGACTCAGAAATTTAGAATTAAGAAGCTTGGAATAAAAAAAAAAATGAAAAAGAGCATTGAAACCTTGTGTAACAGTGATTGTGTCTTGACACTACAGTTTTTTAAAGTACAATTATAAAATTACAATTTTCTTGTCTTATTTTCCTTTATCTGTATTTCTTCTATCCTATTTCTCTCCCAAGTTCATGGACAGGGAGAAATATTAAAATGTCCATGCTACTAAATATGATTTATTTTTATATGGAATCACAAAAGATTCTGAACAACCAAAGCAATCAAAAAATGAAAACCAAAAATCCCAATAAAACAAAAAACAATGCTAGAGACATAATAGTACTTATTTTGAAGTATACCACAGAGTCATAGTAGCTAAAAAACCATGATAATTGCTCAAAAATGGACCCATACCCTAAGGGAATAAAATAGAGATCCCAGAAATAAACTCATGCATTTATAGTCAATTGATTGCAACAAAGGTTCCAATATTATACACTGGAGAAAGAACAGTCTTTGCAATAAATGCTGCTTATATAGTAATAATAATAATCGTCTCCTGAACTGAACATTATAATTCTATATACTTTAACAAGGCATATAATACTATCTTTATGCTTTGAAATTTTTTCTAAGAAATGATACCATGTAGAAATTTAGAAGCAACATGTGTTATATTTTTGTTCCTGAACTTTCCCATTTGCTAAACATTCCATGTCACCCTCTATCCACCATGGCAAAGATTCTGGGTCTTCCTTCTTTCCCTTAACAAATCACAGTCAGGCATAGAGAGCAAGAAGTGATGTTCTTGAACAGCAGGTGCAGTTCTCTGTACAAAATTCTCTAAAATTCTACATAACAAGTCCCTGCATGAACTCAGAAACCACTTAATCCACACTGGAATTTTTTAGATTTTAATTTACTATGCCAATAATGATAACAATAAATCATTAAGGAAGTTGGAATCATTTAAATTATTATTTAAATTACCTCATAAAGTTTAAAAGTATAATATGTATGTATGCTTTTGATATAACAAATATTTTTTAAAGTGCCATATAATCATTCACCTAATGAAAGTATGTTTACATCAGTGATTAATACATTAATCATTTTGGTTTTTGTTTTGTGTTTATTTTCATAATCAATGCAAAATATGTACATGCATGTTTAATCATAAACTATATTAAGGAAACAGCACAAATATTTTAAAGTGAAAAAGACAATAATAGAAGAAAAAATCCAAATTTGAGGTACAATTGTTAAATGTTTAGGAAAAACCTAATATCTAAAAGTTGTCACTTAACAGTTGTTTCACAAATTAATATCAATCAAATCACTTTGAAAAAGCAATTCCTAATGACTGTCTCTTTTCCATGTCTTTTTATTTAGAAGAGGGTATGGCAAAAAGAGATTGAATAGCTTTTCCTAGTATTGTATATCCACTTTAAAATCATAAGAATTCAATAATTGAAATGGGCTTATAAGAAATTACAACAAAAGAAAATGAAGATATGAATCCACTGCATCAGGCACTTGAAAAGCTGTTTCAAATATTAAAGTTAGTATTAATGTAATTGTTTTTCCTTTGAAATCTATTTCTCTTTCTTTACAGAAGAATGATGGTAAGAGGAAAAAATAATTTCAGTGATTGAAAATCTTGGTATTAGTAATTTTTTTTCACTATTTATATTGAAACTGCAGTTTGAACAATTTTTCCTTATTCTTTAGAGTTCTTTGTTTTCCTTATTCTTTTGTGGTATGAAACATTGTTCATCACATAGCTTATTTTGGCAAACATTTACAGGAACATAATCTTAATATGAAACATTGTAATATTTATTGAGAATGTATGACAAATATTGAGATCTTTTAATTATTTTTCAATAATTATTTGGCAAGCACTATATAAATTAATAACACTTCTACTATATGCGAGGAAACAACTTTTCAAAAGATGAGCAACAATTAAATAAACATTCATAGTAATAACATAGTAATATTTGAGCCAAATTGCAACTCATGTCCAGCAATCTATTGGCTTTGCTTTCTGAGAACCACATTTAAAACCTGTCCTCATAACAAGAAGATAATTTTTCTGATAACAAAGTCATGAATTTGAATCTTGTCTCCAATAACTCCTACCTGAATAAAGTTCCTCATACTTTCAGAACATTAGTTTGTTTGTTTTCTGTCTACATAATAACAATGATGATGTCTTCCTTGCATTATGTTTTAAAGATTAAGTAAATTTCTGTACACAAAGCCCTTACCTTAATGCATCTACATCATATGCTAAATACAGATTGCTATAATCACACCATGATTCTATTCTCAAATTTTCAGAAGTAGACACATGATTTGGTAGATGCTACACAGAGTTCAAATACTGCCTCTCAAAATATAAATTTTAAAAACACACGTGGTTATTATGATTATCTATTTTATATGTATAAATTCAACATATATTTATATATATTTTGTTGGGTATATACACTATACTTGTATATACAGGGTGATCAAAGTATATAGTGAAAAATTAAATAAAAATATATGAAATTAGAGAACATATTGTCATTAATACCTCAAAATACCCACTCTCATTTTGGACACACTTATTCCATCATTCTTGACCTTTTTGAAGCAGTTCCAGAGTCCTCCTTCATGAGTGTTTCACAAGGTATGATAAAAAATACTTGAATGTCACTGCTGAGTGCCTCCAACAGAAAATCAAGCTTGAAAAATAATTACAATATGTCTTCATCTACCTTATTCATCAGATCTGGCACCTTGTGATTTCTGGGTTTTCTTCATAATCAAACTGACAGTGAAAGTTAAACATTTTGCACCATATCAGGAAATTATGATGAACCAATTAAGGACACTCAGGAAAAAGAACTTCCAGAACTACTTCAGAAAGTGGCAAGAATGATAAGATAATTGAGTTTGAAGCAAGAGGGAGTATTTTGAGGGGGATTAATGGCAATGTGTCTTTTATTGTAATAATTTTAAAAAATTTTAAACATTCACTATTTTGTTGATCATACCTTAGTATATAATATATACTATACAATATATAGTATATGTTTACACAAACAAAAATAAAAATGTATTCAGTAGTTCCTATATATATGATGAGTGTGTGCATATGCTTATGCATTTGTATAATATATGGGAACAAAAAGAAAATTTGCTATGGCTCCTTCTAAGAAAGCATTTGTCAAAAGGTAACTTCTAACAATTTATATATATATTTGTGAATATTTTTAATCCTTTAGTGTTATAATATCAAGAAGCAAAACTCAGGCTATTCACTTTTCTAGCTCTTGAGACCCAAATATAGAAAGCTAACTATTGTCTTAACACTTGGTTAAAAATACTGCCGAACTTTTATCATGTCCAAAAAAACGGTTTTTTGTTCTTTTTCCCCAGGATATTGCTAAACAGCCTCTAGCCATGCTGAGAAAAAGACAAATGAAGTTTGGCCTTTTGTGCCTGTGTAGCTCTCAGGGAATGCTCACTGAGGTCACTGGGTATTACAATATCTCTGTAACCAAAAATACAGGCATATCATTTCTTAAAGAAATCTAATTCACTGAGATGAAAAATATTCAAAAGTGCATTCACTAAATGAATATTGAGTCTCTATTCCAAAATTACTAAATAAGTCATTATACTTACTATATACAAGAAACTCTAATTATAAATTTACATTTCTGATGTAAAATTGTCATCATATTCGGAGGACATGATAATCTATATAGAAGACCCCAAGAACACCACCAAAAGTCTTCCAGACTTAATAACCAAATTCAGTAAAGTAGCTGGATATAAGGTCAACATACAAAAATCAATAGCTTTCCTCTACACAAACAATAGACTCACTAAGAGAGAAACAGGGCAAAAAATTCCTTTCACAATAGCATTCAAAAAACTGAAATAACTAAAAATCAACCTAACAAAAGAAATCAAAGACCTCTTCTCTGAAAAACTATAGCACTCTGAAAAGATATTGAAGACAATATCAGAAAATGGAAAGACATCCCCTGTTCCTGGGTAGGAAGGATCAACATAGTGAAAATGGCCATACTTCCAAAACTACTATATAGATTCATTCAATCTCAATTGAAATCCCAGCAGCATACTTCATGGACCTTGAGAAAACAATCCAAAAATTAATTTGGAACAAGAAGAGACCCAGAAAAGCAAAAGCAATTCTAGATAACAGAGACATGGCAGGAGGCATCACAACCCCCTTTTGAAACTATACTACAAACTACTGTGATAAAACAGCATGGTACTGACAAAGAAACAGACCTGAGGACCAGTGGAACAGATTAGAAGATGCAGAAACAACTCCAGA
>NW_004624744.1:8576008-8603673 GCF_000247695.1 Heterocephalus glaber | reverse complement strand
GGGAAAAATAAGAACCAAGAGAGATTATGTAAAGGTGTAAATTTCCAATAATAAATGTCATTATATTGTATACCTAAAATGTACCAATGATTAAAATGAATAATTGATAATGCAAATTAGGTAAAAAATGTCCATAGGGGTAGGGGAATTGGGAGGGGTAGGGGAAAGGAAAGAAGGGAAAGGAAAATTTATGAGAAATGGAAAAAAATGGAAACAAAGTCTTTGTAAATAGGGAAAGGTAGAGGGGTGAAGGGAATGAAGGGAATGGGGAAAAAATAAGAAGCAAGATATATCATGTAAAGGTCCAAGATCCCAATGAGAAATCTAAATGTACTGTATACCTAAAATGTACCAATAAAAGAATTTAAAAAATAATTTAGGGAAGAGCTAATGCCACTATGTCTCACACTCTTTAATTGAATTGAAACAGAAGCAACACTCCCAAATTCATTCCAGGAAGCAAGCATTGCTTTGATTCCCAAAGCAGAGAAAGACACAACCAAAAAAGTGAACTACAGACCAGTCTCCCTAATGAACAAATTCAAAAATCATCAGTAAGATACTGGGCAACAGAATACAGAGAATCATCAAGATGAACATACATGCTGAGCAAGTGTGATTCATCCAGGGATGCAAGGATCACTCAACATATGTAAGTCAATAAATGTGATACAGTATATTAACAGACTCGAGGACAACAACCACATGATCATTTCAATAGATGCAGAAAAAGTATTTGATAAAATCCAACACCCATTCATGATAAAAACCCGACAGAAAATTTGAATAGATGGTCTTTATCTCAAACCGATAAAGGCTATCTATGAAAAAACAATAGCGAACATCATAATAAATGGTCAAAAACTGAAAGTTTTCATGCTAAAATCAGGACCAAGGCAAAGATTTCCACTAACAAGGATTTCCTGTTCAATATAGTTCTGGAAACATTAGCCACAGCAATTAGACAAGAGAAAGAAACAAAGGGAATGAAGATAGGAAGTGAAGAATTTGTACCGTCATTATTTGCTGATGATATCATACTCTATATAGAAGACCTAAAAAATTCAGCTAAAAGATTTCTAGACTTAAATGACAAAACCAGCAAAGTAGCTGGATACGAGGGTCAACACTCAAAAATTAATGGCTTTCTTGTACACAAATAACAAACTCACTGAGAGAGAAATTGGGAAAACAATTCCTTTCTCAATAGCATTAAAAAAAAAACAGAAAGAAATATCTAGGAATAAATCCAATAAAGGAAGTAAAAGACATCTACCTTAAAAACCTCAGAACTCTGAAAAAAGAGATTGAAGAGGATATGAGAAAATGGAAAGATATCCCTTGCTCCTGGGTAGGAAAAACCAATATATATAGTAAAAATGGCCATACTTCCAAAACTGCTTATAGATTCAATGCAATCTCAATTGAAATCTTAAGATTATATTTCACAGAACTAGAGAAAATGATCCAAAAATTCATTTGGAACCAGAAGAGACCTAGAATAACACAAGCAGTTCTAGATAACAGAGACATGGCAGGGGGTATCACAATCCCCAACATGAAACTATACTACAAAACCACTGTGATAAAAACAGGATGATACAGAAACAAAGAAACAGACCCAAGGATCAATGGAATAGAGTAGAAGATGCAGCCACAACTCCAGACATACTGAGCCACCTCATCTTTGACAAAGAAGCCAAACACCCTCAATGGAGGAAAGATAGTCTCCTCAAAAAAAAGTGCTACAAAAGCTGAATTTCACCCTGCCAGAGATTAAAATTAGTCCCATATCTTTCAACATGCACTAAACTAAAATCAATGTGGATCACAGATCTAAATATTAAAACAGAAACATTAAACTTGCTGGAAGAGAGGTTAGGTAGAACTTTTGAAGACATTGGCATAGGAAAAGACTTTATGAACAAAACCATGGTAGCACAGGAACTAGCACACAGAATCAACAACTGAGATCACATCTTGTTAAAAAGCTTCTGTACTGCAAGAGAAACCACGAACAGAGCTAAGAGACAACCTACAATGTGGTAAAAAAATTTGACCAGCTGTTCCTCAGACAAAGGTCTACTATCTAGAATATATAAAAAAATTTAAAAATCTGACCCCTAAATTTAATGACCCAATTCAATAATGGGCATCTGAAATGGACAGACATTTCTCAGACAAAGAGTAAAAGCAGCAAATAAATACATGAAAACATGTTCAACATCACTGGTTATTCAAGAGATGCAAATGAAAACTACACTGAGATTCCACCTCACTCCAGAAAACAATGGCTGCTATCAAGAAATCAACCAATAACAAATGTTGGTAGGGTTGTGGGGAGAAAGGAACCTGTCTCCACTGTTAGTGGGAATGCAGACTGGTGCAACCACTGTGCAAATCAATATGGTGATACTTCCAAAAACTAGGATGAAATGTCACATTTGAACCAGCTATTTGCCTGCTGGGTATCTTCCCAAAAGATTTTAAAGAATCATACCACAATGATATATGTGTACCCATGTTTAGAGCAGCACAGTTTGTAATAGCTAAAATTTGAAAACAGCCCAAATGCCCATCAACTGGAGACTGGATCAAGAAAATGTGTTTTTTTTATAAAATGGAGTACTACTCAACCATCAAAAATGAGAAATTAGAGACATTTATTGCTAAATGGATGCACTTTGAGACGATACTCTTAAGTGAAATAAACAGGACACTGGTGCGCTGATCTGGAGATCTCCTCTGGGCTCGAAGCTGTAGCATGCCTACCCGGAAGCTTCCTCTACCTGTGAGTTGCAGCACACCTACCCGGAAGCCTTCTACTGCCTTGAAAACATTCAGAATTGCTGAAGCACAGCTGATGTTATATAGAAAACTGATGGTCATTAATTCAATGAGTGATTGGTGACTTTGTAACCTCATATGTTCTCAGAGCAATAGGTTTTAGGTGTTGGACTTTACTTGTTGGATTTTAAACAAAATATATATTATATTAGCTTTAAAATTATTTTCTTTTGAATATAACTTTATCATACACAGATATAATTTACTATTTTATGTCAACATTTTCCATTCTGAACTAATTATACATTGAAGAATTTTTCAATGTTCTTTTTTAGCAGTGAAATGCTAAATATTATTTTATTTGTAATTAAGCTGTATTCAGGTTCAATTTAAAGTAGTAAAATTCACATACAACTTGTAGAGACAGAATAGAACTTAACCAAAAGCAAACTCATAATTTCAACAAAATTATATACTCATTCAAAATTACAGACATATAACTACATATTTTTGAGATATAGTTGATAAAAACTAAATGATTGCTTCTTAAGATAACATTGATCTTTTGAAAAATTTCATATCCCATTGTTTCAAGGGATACATGATTATTCTCTTTCTCTCTCTTTTTATTCATACATGTTTGTAGTACATGCATTTTGCAATCATTTTGGCTAGTGGATAGATGTACATAATACAATTTGCTTCCTTTTTATCTTCTTCCACATTCTCCCCCTCCCTCCCTTTATTCTTATTGATATTATTAATCTTACTTCTGTTTATGTCATAGAATGCTTACATTCACTGAGGATATTAGATTCCTGCACATGGCATACCTTTATTCTACTTATTTACCCTTCTGGACCCCTTCTCCTGTCACTCTTGATCTCTTAGGCTCCCATTAGCAAGAGACCCATCTCCTTTTCTCCTTCTAGCCATCCTCCAGGGATCTCTTTGTTTGTACATTGCCTTGCTCAAATGAGAGACATCATATGATATTAAAATCTGTAAGTCCAATTTATATCACTCAACATTATTGGTGCATCCATTTTTCTACAAATATCTCAAAGGTGTCTTTATAGCTGAGCAGTATTCCATTGTATATAGATACCATATTTTCTTTCTCTAAACCTCTGTTAATGGGTATACAGGCTGTTTCTGTGATTTATCTATTATGAATAGTGTTGCTATAAGCATTGGTATTAGTATAAACTACACTACCACTATAGTATGATGTCTTAAGCTGTTTGGGAAAGATATCTAGAAGGGAGGCAGTTGGGTCATATAGAATTTCTAATTTTAGTTCCTTGAGAAATCTCCATACTCGTTTCTGTAATGGTTGTACTAGTTTACATTCCCACCAACAATGTAGGAGGGTTTCTTTTTCATCATTGCCTTGCCAGCATTTCTTATTTTTGATTTCTTGATGATTGACATTCTTTTTGGAGTAAGAGGAAATCTTACCTTTGTTTTAATTTCCAATTTTTTTTTTTTTTTGGAACTGGGGATTGAACTCTGATCCTTCCACTTGCAAGGCAGGTGGTGGAACCACTGAGCTAAATCCCCAGCCCTTAATTTCCAATTTCTAATGGCCAGAGGTGTTGAATATTTTTCATATATTTGTAGGCCATTTGTTTTTCTCCCTCTGTGTCCTGTGTTTGTTCATTTCACTTTCCCATTTCTTGCCTGGGAATCTTATTTTAGATGGCCTACAATTTTGAATTCCTTATATATTCTAGATATCAGTCCTTTTGTCTGAGGCGTACCTGAAAAAATTTCCTAATCTGTATGTTGTTCGCTTACTGATTTTCTTGATTTTCTTTTCAATTTGATGTAATCCAATCTGTTGATTCTTGCTGTTGTTTCTTGGAGTATTATCGTTCTGTTTAGAAAATTCTTTTGTACACATTTGGCTTGAAATGCTTTACCTATTTTATCCTCCAGTGTTTCTGTTTTAATGTTTAAATCTTTGATCCATTTTGATTTTAGTTTGGTACATGATGAGAGATATGGGTCTGGATTCAATTTTCTGCAAACTATTATCCAGTTCTCCCAGCACTACTTGTTGTATAGGCTATGTCCTCCAGCATATGGTTTGGCCCCTTTGTCAAAGATCAAATAGCTGAATGTCTGGGATATTTCTGTATCTTCTACTCTGTTCCACTGATCCACCTACCTGTTTTATTCCAATACCTTTTTTTTTTTCACTATTGCTGTAGTATAGGTTGGTGTTGGGTATTTTGATGCCTCCTGTTTTGCTGCCACTGTCCAAAGTTGATTTTGCTATTCTGGGGCTCTTCTGTTTCCATATGAATTTTATGATTGTTTTCTAGTAAATGTCTGAGCATTGTTTTCTAGCAAATCTCATGCTCAAATATTTTCTGAAAGAATGCAAGGGATTTAGAATATAAATGCATATGCAACCAAGTTTTTTTTAGAGTAAAGATATGCATCGCAATCATACAGGAAAGAGACAGATGAAGTCTAGCAAAAATCAGGTTTCCTTATGCTCCCTCCTTCCCAGGGGAAGGACATGGAGTATCTCTCTCCTACAGTAACAGCCATGTGTGTACTTTATTTCTACATGAAAAATCATTAGTAATTCAGCTCCCAAGGGTTTTACTTGGACTTTGTCATGCAAACACTCTGTGGTGGATTAATTAATGGTCAATTTGAGTGGGAATGCCCATCTGAAATAAGTCCAAGTGATTCTGGGTAAGGAAGATCCACCTGAGGATTCTTACTGGAATGGCATAAAAGGAGAATGAGAGGGGAGGATTTCATGCTGGTGATTTTCCTTAAGAAGATACTTTTTCAGCAGTTTTTCTTCAAAGGAGCTGTGGCTGCTGTCTTTTTTCCAGAGAGCTTCAATCCTTGTCTTTATCTTGGACATGTCTCCTGGATTCGAGTACAGATCTCTCAACCTTCTGGCACAGATCCTTCACCTTGTTATCACAGACTTTCTAGGTTTCACCACTGGCCCTTGGGCCTTTCCAGAGCAGATCCTCCACATGGATTTGCACAGGACATTGCCACGGGCTCCAGGCTCTTGACTGGATCCTTCAGGTCTCCAGTATGCAGATAGATATTTGTACTCTTCTACATTTGACTCTAGTAATCATTGACTAATACACACTCTTTATATATTTTCCCAGAAACAAAGCAAGTTTTGCATACATATGGTCACCACTAGCCAGCTGTACTGATTTCACAATCTAGCCGTAGTGAGCCACTCTTAACAGTAGAGTTTCTTAGTAATACTCTGGTAGCCAAATACCCAAATACCAATTAAGTCTACATTTGAAGGCAGGTCCCTGGAAAGATAGCAGTCTCAAGCCTGCTATGCTAGCACATTGTTGTACATACTCAAAATTTACATTTAATACAATAGCGAAGGGACATTTTAATTTTCCAATTTATATGTTATTTCACTATTTCAGTTCACTGAAATATAGGAGTACATCTATTTTCATTTTCCAGGGTTTTGTATAAAACAAAACATTCCCACAAATTGGGTAGGTTACAACCCAATCTATTCTTTCTGAGTCCTGGAGGGCAGAAGTCTAAAATCAATGTTTCCTTGGTGTCACTATCATTTTTAAGTCTCTCAGGAAAAAACTTTTCCATACTCTTTTCTCAGCTTCTGATGTTACATGCAATCATTGGCACTCTGGCTCATAGACACATCTCTCCAGTCTACTCCTCAGCTTTATATATTCTTCCTTATAATGTGTGTCTGAGTCCCTTTGTCTCTTCTTTAAGGGAATCAAACACTGGATTAGAGAACCTGCTATATCCAAATAAGGTCACATTCACAGTTACTGGAGATTAGAACTTCAACACTTTTTGAAGAACTAGCACTTCTTGGTAATCTAAATATTCAAAGGGCTCTCCTATTATTAAACAATTAAATATATGAAAACATACTGTGTAAATTGTTAGCTATCAAACAACACTACACAAAGAAAGACAAAATAAAGAGCAACAGTGAAGTAAGCTTAAAAGATCAAGAAACAGAGCAAGAGAGAAATGAAAATCTCAGCAGTATACTGAACAAAATGGAAAAATCAGGTTTCCCTGAGAAAAACTCATAGGACCATTTCTCAAGTATCTTTGGACAGATAGCAATGGGAGGAAAGATGGCATTAGATTGCCTCACTAAACCAAATGATCAAGAAAGATTTATTACTTTTATTGTATTTTTATTATATATAAATGTTTCTATATATAATTTTTATGAGATTGTCATCAATTAGACCCACAAAAATGGTGACTGCAGAGTATTTGTCTTTCTATTTGTTTAGGATTAAGATACTTAAATATTTTTTAGTTAGAGAAAGTGATTAAATTCCTTTATTTTATTAATACCTGGTAGGTACCCAACTCATAAGCTTGTTAAATTAAAGCTAATTATTCTGATGTCAATGTACCAAAAATCAATATCTGATTCTATAAAAGATTTCAAAAATTCTTCTCCTTACATTGGAAAAAAGAAAGATGTAGTCTCTATTTTTATTGAGTTTGAGTTCTAATAAAGACAAAGAGAAGAAGAAATAAGTAAAAAATAAATATGATTTCTAACAGATTTAAAGACTATATTCTTGGGGTGGATGGCAGTACACTTTCAGTTCTGACAGTATCTGTTCTATGTAGTTGTCTGCTTTTCAAGCTATACTGTAAGTTGTCCTGCTAGTCAAAATTGTTGAATAATCCCTATTATTATATATGTTACAGCATAGGTACTGGTGAGTATGTTTTGACAGAGTTAATGTAAGATGAGAAAGAATAGGTAGGGATGTTACTCAATTGTCTTACAAAAATAAAACTTACAAGGGATAAAGTGATAATATTTATTAAAATAGTCTTTAAATTTTTAAGTTTAACAAAATGAAATATTTTGTTGTCAAGTGTTACAAATTTGGTGTATACAGAATGAGAATGTAAAAATACTGTCATTCCAAGAAATTGTAATGACAGTGTAAGGGTAGCTCTTTAAAACCAGAAATTATTTTAATGTTCAGAAAAAAAATTAGAAATAGAAACTTAATGACCAGATTTTGTGTGACCTGCAAAAACCTATAAAACCACAAATTACATTATAATTTTTACTTTGCATGTCTTAGGGGTATTTCTGTGGTTTGGTTTTTGATTCTAAGAAATGATTTTTTCTTTTAGTGACCGAGTATCCTTTAGATTCCTTTCCACCAAATCCTATTTTCTCTCTTTTTTATTTACTCTTTATCACAATAACATCAGTTCTCAGTCATGGCTAAGTGTATTTTTCAAACTCACTGGTAGCTGAAGCCACAATTTTCCCTTTTCACTGAGGTGTCAGTAGTTGAAGAATGGCACTAGGTTTTCCCCTTATTTTTCTAGTGATTCTTTCTACACTGTCAAATTATATTGTAAGGGAGCAGCAGACAGGATGTAGGCCGGGCTAAGTGGGTAAATCATTAACTGAAGTCCTCCTATACTAAAAGTCTCCAGCAGAAGTTTAGGAAATAGTGGTTTTTTTATGCTCTTTTTCTATATTCAGGGGAATTCTGTAATTATGTAAAGAAATATAAATTTTGGCAACTTTCAAAAATAATCCTAAGTATTTTCGTAAAGTATTTGTGTATTTCAGTGATATTCTAAAATCTTAGTCATTCTATAACTCAATTTAGAGATTTTAAATTGGTCAGATTATTTAAAGACTGAATGCTTGGAACAATAACACAGAAGGCCAATGTGCATGGAAAATTCATAACTCCATATCCTTATTCTATGCTTCTGGAAGTGTAATTCTTTAGTTTTCTTTTTAACTTTAATATAATAAAATCTATATAAGCAAATATCTACTTAAAATGGAAAAATATTGCTTTTGGAATGAAATACAAAGTCCTAATATCTGGGATAGTTTATAGTCATTTTTAATGGGTAATACTTTTTTATATAACATCTACAGAATTTCAGTTTTATTCATTGGGAGAAATATAAAAAACTATGAGGGTTGCAATTTTTGTAGCAGCTGTGGTTCCTCAAAAACATATCTTCAATTTTCCTCTAATATAAATACAGCTTGCCAATATGTACTGTAAACATTTTAGTTGAATTTATATCACAAGAACAACAGAAAAATTTGTTTCATGGATACATAATTATAATTTCAATCAAATATAGATTTAAATTTGAAATTTTAATTAAAAATGATTAGAGGATCCTTGACAGTGGAAGCAATACTATTTTGCACAAATGTTTATTTTCATGAATTACAATATACATTACATTTTAATAACCTTACTATCTTTACTTCTATTCTTTAGTCTGTAAAGGAAAAAAGAAAGGAAATTAACAATGTGTTAATATTTTTAGTGAACTGTAGATACGAAATTTTTGTTATTATATCTTTTTCCTTTCATACCCAGAAGCAATTTATATTGTCCATCTCAGATTTGTCAGATATTTATTAACAAGAGTCACAAATAGTTGTGAAAAGCTTTATTTTGTGAAAAGTTATGACTTGATGCTATTTACCAACCCAAAACTTACTCCTAAAGGAAAAGATTAAGATCAAAAGACTTTTATGAATTTTAAATAGATTGATTTCTGACAAAGAATAAGTATTTTACCAATTGGCTCCACATTTATATTAGTATTTATTATCTTTATGATAATACATTTTGAATATTTGGGTATCTACAATTTTATTGGTTAAAGTTATAATGAAATAGAAATTAAAATAAATAGTACTATAACAGTGCATGTTTATCTTTGAAGCAAAGCAAAATGTAAGCATTTTCTTCTTTCATGTACAGTTGGCCCTCTGAATCTGTGGGTTTTGTGTCTAACAATTCATCCATCCTGGGACTGAAAATTTTGGAAAACAATTTGTGCGTACTGAATATGTGAAGTTATTTTCCATGCCTTTATTTCCTAAAGAGTATAATATAATGGCTATTTACACAGTATTTACATGATAGTGGGTATTAAAAGTGATCTGGCAATGACAAATTATATGAATGGATGCACAGAGGCTATATGCAAACACAAAGTCACTTTATGTAAGGGACTTGGACATCTGAAGATTTCTGGTATTCTTTGGGGATTTTTGGACCCAAATCCTATGAATCTAAAGAAAACACTGCAAAGAAAAGCAATATTAAATAGAGCCAATATTTCCTTACTGAACTCTTAATTTATTTCCTGTAGTTCTTTACCTGAGTTTTGATTAAAACTTGTCCACCAGATATTTTTTATTAAATTTTCTCTTTTGAATATATATACTAATAAAAGTAAATATCTGAAAATATTGAAACCCAAGTTGTTTTTATAAAAATATTAGAAAAAAATCTTACCCTGTTTTCAATTTGTATGGCAAATAATTGACTTTAAAATATAAACAACTCCACTTGGTACTAGTTAAAGCCTATTTTTATAAAGCACTTATTTAGAAAAATTCTAACCTGCTATACAGAAAATACAGGGTGGATATATAAACTATATTTAAGAAAAATTAAGGTGAGGAATTGGGGTAGGAAATTTAAAAAATGAGGTTGTTTCTGAGAGTTATAAAGGTAAAAATCAAATTTTGTTAATGTATTAATCACAGTCCTTCATCTCTATTAACATGAGCCTAACATCATCACAGCATTCCTGATAAATATTCATGAAAAGAACTGCAGTTTTATCTTCAGGAATTTCATAAGAACTTTTATTTGTATGGGACATACTTGGATTAAGAGAAAGTTTATCACATTGGCATTCATTTAAAATAGCATACATTCTTTATTGTAAAATTAAAATGACAACACAATATAAAATATTTTAAATTCCTGTTATTTTGGCAATTGATCTTGGGTAGAGATCCTCTAAAATAGACCCTGTGGCAAGGACCAGAGTTTCGGTAATTTATCAGAGAGCCAATTCCAGGAATCCCAAGGGAGGAAGTAGGGCAAGGGAGAACAAAGGGAGAAAGACCAACAAAGGATATACTGACAAGCAGGTTTCTCCTCTGGACAATTGCTTATCAAACCAGGTGAGGAGCATCTGAAGTATGTCTGAAGATGCATCATTTTTCCTATAGTTCTGGTATCTCATGATAGCCTATCTTCTGGCTAAGCAAGTTTGCATGGAAAGAGAGAATTTTCACATTATATTTGTATTTTGAATATACTTTTATCATTGAGGTTAATTCTTTGTTTTTATGCATTTTTACATATCAGATTTTAGTTACAATTTATATATGAATTGGTCAGAAAAAATACCCAATTCAAAGGTATGTTGGTGCATGCCTGTAATCCCATATCTCTAGGAGGCTGAGGTTGAAGGACGGCAAGTTCAAGTCCAACTCAGGTAACTTAGACACAGCAAGTGCCTGTCTTCAATTAAAATTTTTTTGAAAAGGGCTAGGATGTAGCTCAGTGCAAAGGTCCTGGGTTCATTTCCCAGTACAAAAATAAACAAACAAACAAAAAACCCAATAACTGACAATTTATAAAAATATGTTAAAACGTGTGTTTAAAATTTTTATTAGTACATGATTGCGGTATAAAATGATTACATATTCTGGGTTCTACTGGATAATACTGCAACTAAAGTAGCACCAGGAGCACCATATGCTCTTTACTTTGATTTACTAACAAGAAATACTTTGTCTTGTTTGCTTTTTCTGTTTAATCATAGTATCATTATCACAAGCCAGAAACTCAGCAATAATAAAATAATAACAGTAATGTACTTTAAAATTTAAAATTTTATTTTACCCAGGTATCTCAAAAGTTTTTTTGAGGAACCAGCCAAATACCTCCAATTGCATTTGTTTTTCAAATGTCTTAATACCTATAGCATAGATTAATCCTTCATCATTATATTTTATTTTTATCAAAGTGTTTCATACATAAAATAGACAAGTTTTGTCAATCTAAAAATAAATAAGTAGAACTTTAAAAGAAAGATAAATTCAGTTTAAAGAAAAATTTAAAACTCCAAAAAGACAGTGGAGTTTGCAGTATTAAATAGACTGCTTTATGGATTTTTAATAAATATGCCCACAGAATCTAGCAGAATATTCTTTACATTTAGTATTTAATATGTTAGGTGATGCTGTCTAAAAATGAATGGCCTCCTATGTTAATCAGTTTTTTAAAAAAATAATAAGTGACCTGATAAAATAACCACATCCTAGGATGTGAATAATTCATAAAAACAGGCAATGCTTGGGCACTAGAGAGGAGCATTGCATATACATAGATGTGTAATGGGGGACTCCAGGCATAAAGAATAAAATTATGTCAACTTCAGGAAAATGGATGGAAATCATTCTCACAGGTTAAACTGCTTATCATTCAGAGAGTTACCAACAACTTCTCCGGATTTCAAGAGGAACCTTCTGTCCTGCACATTGGGTAAGACAGCATCCACAATATATCTCCATTTGAAATGTATGATTTTTTTCATTTGAATTGCAAGATGGAAAATCTTTCTGTGATTCCTCCTTGTTTTATGAATATTCTTTTTCTAACAAATTTTTAAATTGGTTCCCTTTGCTAGAAAAAATGATTTTATTTTGTTTTGAGACAGGGTCTCACCATGTAACCCAGGCTGCCTCTGAACTCAAGATCTTCCTACCTCAATTTCTCAAGTGCTGGGACTACGGGCATGTGCCGTCACACCTGACTAAACAATGATCATTCTTGTGGCTGCAAACATTTTTGTGGTTATATAATTGCTTTTACATGTATTAGATAAACTAAGCAAAAAAATGTTCCTTCCCAACTTTTAGGATACTGTTAGGTATTTACTAATTATTTTTAATCCTGTTAAAAGATTCTTAAAAATCAGTCTCTTGAAAAGATAAATATATACTTATCATATAATTTACCCTTCCCATTGCTAATCATTTACTCATAATGAATGAAAGCATATGACCATGCAAAGATTTGTTTATGAATATTCTTCACAGCTTCATTTCCAATAGTTAAAATCTGGAAGAAACTCAATTGTCCATCAACAACTAGATAGAGTTTGTTATATATTTGTTCAATGGAAATCACTTAGCAATAAAAAGAAAGTTAATTTTAAAACATTATGGATGGGGCCGGGGATTTAGTTTAGTGGTCACTCCACCTGCTTTGAAAGCCTAAGGACCCAAGTTCAATCCTTGGTACTAAAAAAAAAAACAACCCACTATGGATGATTCTCAAAATAATTATGCTGAGTGAAAGAAGTCAGATAAAAATGGGCACATACTGCTTAGTTCAATTTCTATAAAATTCCAGAAAATGCAAACTAATCTAAACTGATAGAAATCAGATCATTAGTTACCTAAGAACAGAGGCAATTGTGAATGGGTTAGAGGAAAGAAATACAAAGGGGTAGGAGCTAACTTTTAGGGGATAATAAATATATTCATTATCTAAACTGAGGTGATGGTTCTATGGTTTTAGGGATATATATGTATATCAAAATTTTTCTAAGTTTTTACTTAAAGTACAACTTATTTCTTATTTTGTACCACAATAGAAACATTTTAAATAAAAAAAAAGAAACTACAAATTTTATAACTCATATACTAGCCAACCTCTCTAAATTTTCCATAGGGCAAATAGTATCTTTCTTACCCTACCCAGTAAATGAATCTCTTCTTCTCCAGAAGGAGAAATTGTCTCTCTCTTCCTAAGCAATCATCTACACAAATAGCCTCCAAAAGACAGTTCCTAACAACAGCTGTCATTGTATTTATTTATATGTTCTAAAATGTGAGTGACTCATGGGATTTTTGTCTCACACCAATATAATGAGGTGTAATTCCTTTTATTCCCTTTATTTATTAGATCCTCAAATCTTTTCCAATTGTGTTTATTGGAAACACATTCGAGTTGTCAGTGTCTTTCAGAAAATGTCACTGTCTTTATCTCCTCTCCTTCCTCCCCCTCCTCTCATCTCCTCCCTTCCAGACCTCCTTCACCCCTATTCTCCCTCTCGCCATCCTTCTATCCCTCTGTTTCTGTTTTAACTATATTTCTTTCTGTTCTCTCTAATATTTAATTTTTGCTCTCTGGCACAGTAAGATATTCTATTTGATATTTGCATGGCATACCTAAATTTTTCTTAATATTTTTTATATTCTTAGGCTACATGATTTATGTTTTTTTTCCTAATTGTTGCAATTTTCAAAAGAAAAAAAGAAGAAGAAACCACTTATGACTAAACTGTTGTTCAAATCTGTGTTTAGGGGCTCACTATACTTTAAATGCTAACGTGTATGTGTGTGGGTATGTGTGTACATGCTCGCATCTATGTATATATTTTATAAGAAGCCATAGAGATTCAGAAAACTCAAAGGTGATTTGTTATGAGACCCAAAGTTATTACCATTGTTTAATTTAATGCACGTTGCCTCTTGGTAATTAAGTTTGAAATTTATGACTGTTGGAAGCTTTAGTATTTTAGAGTATTTATTTAAATTACCATTTGATTATATTTATTGAAATATAATTCATGATCATGTACCTAATAATGGTAGCTACATTTATCATAAATTATGAATTGTAATTACACTCAACTGTGAAGATGTTTATACCTTATTTGGTATCTTAGTTTAGTTTGTGCTGTTATTGTATAGTATCAAAGAAAGAGTAATTTGGGAAGAACAGAACTTTTTTCTTAAAGTTCTGGTGGCTGAGAAGTTCACAATTGAGGAAACACATCAGGTGAGGGTCTTTCTGCTGCATCATAACATGGTGGCAACTGTTACCACTGTTACCATGGCAAGAGACTAACAGAGATAAGGGAGAGGAAAAGGGGGAGGGAGGGAAGGAAAAAAGGAAGAAAACAAAGAAGGAGGGAAGGAGGAAGGAAGGAAAAAGGAGGATGAGTACTAGAAGGGGTTTTAGAAACCAACTCTGATGATAATAAAACTTTTCCAGTGACAATGACATTAATTCATTTTACCTAAATATTTAATTGTGATGAAAAAATATTTTGTAAACAGTTACTATCTTTTGATGTATATTTTGTACAGGCAAATAAATAAGATATAACAGAAAATGTATTTATTAAAAACAAAATTCTATTATAAACATATTTTTTCTTTATGTAATATTATATAACATCAGTTTTTAAAGTATATTTTCCAAAACCATGTATCTATACTGAAATTGACAATTCCAAAACCTTTCAAAATTATTCCATTAATTCAGCTGTAGTTATTGATTCTTAGGCTATTAATCATATTTTTTATTATAGCATCTTGTGGTTTACAAAGCAACTTCTCAAACACTATTTCATTTATGCTTTGTACAAGGGTTGTGATAATATGAAACTGCATTTTGGTTGTATGGGTTTCATTTATTAATACATTTGATATGTGAATAGGTACAATCCAAATATAATATTTGAGAATTTCGTTCTTATATTATCCTTCTACATCTATAATTATCTGATAAAATTTGGGTTGCATCACCCTTGTGGAACTGATCCTTTTGCAAACAGAAGGGGAAGTTGATGAAAGATCTTTGTTGGTACTGTTCTTTTCCCATTTGAAGGATTTAGTGCTAAAATCCTTCAATAACCTGATTTGCTTCAGATGACATTTTAAGATAATCCAAAATATAACCTGAAAAAAATTGAAGTTGAATAAATTATTGCTTATATATCTTAAATTATGGCCCATTATAAATATCAGAGAATTAAAAATAACTAAGTGTGTTGAAGCTATAACTCAAAACAAGTAGGTTGTTGATGAAGCAATATTGCTGTGTATTAAATCTTGAGGTATGAAATAAAATCAAACTGTATTTATTTCATCATTGCAGAATGGTTCTTGAATAGTAATCATTACATTTGTAATGTTAGTGATTATCTTGTATATCATTTTCACATTGCACAATTTCTAATATTATTAGAAAGCAACATATACTAGAACACTTTAATTTTTGAATGTATGAAATCTACTTATTAGTAAAAAACATCAATTTCAAGGTAATTTCAGAAAATTCCTAGTTTTTTGTATAGAAACCTCCTAAACTAGTCATACAAAATTCAAAGCCAAAATGTGAATTTTCTTATACCAGGTGAAAGAGAGAACTGCATTCTCTGAAAAATACTTTTGTTAATCACTATTATTGTACACTTTTAATGTTCAACAATATATTTCCAGAATTTTGAGTATTTGAGTATTTTTATTTTACCACAAAATAAGACAGAAAGAAAACTTGCCTACAGGTAAATAACCATCTGCTTTGGACTATCATCTCACTCTCTTTTGGCAAATATGATGATTAGTTAGCACTGTCTCATAATGGTTTGTATCATAATGAGGTGGAGAGACCTTATTATGTCTTTCTTTTCTTTTAATTCATTATCATAAAATGATGCACCCAAAATATAAGGTAATAGGCAAATATAAATACTGCCAGACTTCCAGGAATAACTAAAATTATTTAATATATTTCTTGAAAACCATTATTACCATGTGATAGATCAATACATTTGCCAGCTTTTGTATGTACCATTGAATTTGGCCTGTAAAAGAGTTTGGGAGTACTGATGTATAATGTACATTCATAACAGTTAGTTTGGGGTTAATATTTGTTATTACAAAAGATTGAATGAGATTTAAATGAAGAAATTTTAGACTTTTTACATAGTTTTCTTATGAGAGATTTTCTAAAATATTTACTTTAACAAATTCAAGAAAATATTCTACATTACAAATATTTTTGATAAAAATTTGATTTCTGTCTCTATTTTATTAAATATGATTCAAAATTATTTTAAATCTAGTGATTTGGAAATTCAGGGGAACATTTTTAAAGTTTTTGGAATGATTGGAAAGAGAATGTACTTTTTGTATCCATAAGTCCCTGAGTAGAATGAAATGATGGAAATAAATTAAGTTGAATCAATACTCTTGATAACTTTAGTTAGTATTTAAAGAGATTAGAAATTTGAGGGTTATGGCTTTAAAAAAAACTAGATTATTCCATAGTATGTGTCTTAAATGTTCTCCAAATGACCACAATTTAAAGGCTTGATCGCTGGAGCGGTGCTAATGGGAGGTTGTGGAAGATTTTTGAGGCACAGCCAGTGGGAAGTCTTTAACTCACTGGGGGTGTGTCCTCAAAGAGAATTGTGGGCCGCCAGCCAATTTCTCCTCCTCTCTTGCTTCCTAATCTTGGAAAAATGGCTGGTTCAAAGATGTGCTAGCTCAGCATAAACCCAAATGCAGCAGAGCCTGCATGTCATGGAGTGGAAGTTCTGAAACCATGAGAGAAAATATACTTTTTCTCTTTATAAGTTGATTATTTCATGTATTTGCCATAGTAACAGGAAATTGATCCTATGAATTTTTCTTTCTTTTTCATTAAGACTTGAATATGTTTCTACATACAGATGAATATATTAGTCATTCTAATTATGAAGTTAATGACAAAATAAAATAACAATATAATTAGAGAAAAATAGAAGTCAGAAATTGATTACTGTTAAAGGGGAGAAATAATGATCTGGTATCTTGATGGATATTGGCAAAACATGGAATAAATGAGATGGTTAGACAGAAAAGGGAAAATTATCCAATACTAAACTTACTAACAGTGAAATGGCAGGAAATGAAGCAACAAGTTCATTTTTATCTCTTTTAATTAAGCCAATTCAGGAAGACTTTGTAGCAAAACAATTTGAAAACAGGGAATAAGTCCTGTACAAACCCTGACATCTGAGAGGTCCCACAGAAATAAACAACATGTCCTCCCATATTATTAAAATTTCCTGACTGGAATTCAGGAACTGGTCATATTGAAAGACTTCATTAGGCAGCAGAATCTTCAAAAAGATTGTCAAGAACAACATAGGCCTTGAACTTTCTAGTTTAACTTTTGATATTTTTTTTCTAGAGTACAGAAGATGGGAGGACGAGAAAATAAACAAGCAAGTTGTTGGAGAACAGAAAGAAAGAAGTCTGTAATAAAAAGAATAATGCAGATGAGTAATCCAAGAGGCACTGGAGCACCATATACACTGCAATTTTAAGAGGAGGAGGAGGACTAGGAGGAGGGGCAAGAGGAGAAGGAGGAGAAGGAGGTGATTCAGGACATCAAAGAGTCATTCCACTTGAAGAACTGAGTAAATCTTTATCAGAGGTAGCCAAAGTGCAGCATTTTCATTGTCTAGTTTGCAGGTGGTTTTTGTATCTCCCCAAGGTAAGAGTAACTTTTACAATTTTAAAGAAATGTGTAAGCTTACACACACACACTCACATACATTCACATACTCACATATACACACCAAAAACGATATTGAGGAAAGCCTTTAATTGTCCATAATGTCTAAATTATTTAATATATGAAGTTGTACCAAATATATGTGCTGATCCTTGAGCTAGCTGTATTTAGCTGTAGCACAAGGAAATATGCAAGTAATACTAAGTTAAAGGAATTTGATGTTGAATGTCATATTTTCAATCACTTAGATATCTGTTATTTGTAAACAACAGACAACTCAATAGAAAATACCTCACAAATTATTAACAAAAACCAGTTACGTTTTGTCTACTCTGTGCCACTGATTGTACCAATTATAAAATTTTACTATAAGAGAAACCAAAGGAGTTGAGTGAATACTTATGTCATCTCTGTAAGTAACATATTCACCATAGGATTTTTCCTTTTATTCTTGTGACCTACTCTCCAACCATAGGACTTCCATATGCCATCCTAATATCTGAAACAGAAGTTTATAACCAAGAAAAATAGTTATTCCTGAGGCTGTTTAATCAGAGTTGAGTCTTGCTTATTTTTCACAAGCTTCATTATTTCCATTATTCAATCAGTCCTTCAGTTCACCAGCAAATATGTTTTAGATATTTATCATACACTAGGCATAGATCAAAATGTTAAGGGTGAAATAGTTACTAGCTGGTAGCTTCTAATCCATGTAATGTAAACATAGAAGCAAGGAAGGAATTAAAAATGAGGAAAGACAAATAGAGATGTAAGGAGGAAGACTTAAAGGAGAAACAGGCTTGAGGTATTTAAAGGACAGAAGAAAATTGGCAGTGGTACAGTATAGTGGTCATATGAAATTGTGGAGGGCAAAAGATGATGAGTAAAGAGATAAATTGTCCTTCACTACCTCAAATGACTTAATCATTGAGGGAGACAAAACAAGTGAAGCAAAAATCCAAACATTTTCATAAACAATTTTAACAGCCACTAAACCTGAAGTGTATTGCAAAATGTTGGAATAAAATCTTCTCATATTTAACTAACCTTTCTTTCTCCGTTTTTTCCAAGCAAAAGTAAACTTAAAGTGTTCTTTTGTAAATTTTCCAAATAGCCATCCCATTGCAGTATCTCATAAATTTATCAGTCATAGCATTATTGAATATCTGAGAAAGAAATGATCACTTCAGAATGAAGTTTTCAGAACTAGGTTATCTGTAAAAAAAATGGCATTGGAGAACCTTGAAGAAAGGACTAGAATTGGAGTAGTAGAGAAGGGGGAAAATCATTGCCAAACCCTGGAAAGATTTTCTTTTACCCTCAAGAATGAAATAGGACAGTTTGTCTGTGGCATAATGTTTATGTGGAAAAATAGATAATGTATCTGGAAAGAAATCCTTGGAGCAAATGACTGAAAGTCTTTTCAAAATGCTTTCTAATTTAAAAAAGCAGAATTTGTAGAAATGGGGGATTTTGATGCCTATTAACCTATCCACAATGTGTTAAGTAAACTAAGCACTTATTATCAGGCACATGTAAAAAACGAACAATTTTTAAGGTCAGTAGTCAAAAATGGGAAGTGATGCTACCTTCCATCTACCTATGTCCCACTGCAGAAATCGAGGCCTCTTTCTATGCAGTGCTTGTGATTAATGTCCAAAATGGTGTTTGTAGCTGTTGTGTATCATTGTTAGTGCTCTCAACATTCTTTCCCAGGGAGAGTCGAAAGAGTAGTTTTGAGTCTCTCAGTACATCTTAAAACTAAGATGAATGTGACATGCCTACTGCAGCGTGGTTTATGGTCTCCTCCCCTATCGAGCTCACATGCATCAGAGCAGTGCCTCAATTTTACTGGCCCTGTTCCTCCAAGTTCTTATGACTGAAGCAGAAGGCATATCTCTCACTGATTTATTAATGTTTAAAGCCAAAGCATCATAAATATTTGGGACAACTATTATATTTTAATTATGAAATGAAATTACTCATAGAGATCTTTTGGCTAGTAATTTCTATAATAGTTATCTGTGATTGACTACACATTTTCTAATGTACATATTCTCTTTCTGTATTACTATATTCATTGTAATTCTTAGTTGCCTATCCACATAAATCATTGCAAAAATCCTTAGGCTGACAGCATCTTTTTTAAAAATTAATTTTATTGGTACATTTTAGATATACAATATAATGGCATTCATCATTGTAGATATGTATCTGTACAAAATATATTTTGATTCTTATTTTTCTTCCTTCCCCTGCCCTCCCTTCAACTTCTCCACCCTCCCTATTTACGAAGACTTTGTTTTCATTTTTTCATTTTCTCATATTAATTCCATTCCCCTCTTTCTTTTCCCCTATCTCCTAATTCTCCTTTGCACCTTTTCATCCTATTTCACATTATCTATTATATAATACATTTTGATCCTTATTTACACTTTCACTTTCTCACACCAGAGAAACTATTCGGTATTTACATGTGTGTCCTACTTATTTCACTTAAGAGCATCACCTCAGTGTGCATCCATTTAGCTTATAAAAGACAGCTAATATTAAAAATTAAATTCTATTAAATTTCCTTTAAAAGTATTTTTATATCAATTTACATTATGTCAAAATTAACAATTTTATCAAATAAACTTTAAAAATTGAAACAGAGTGTGTATGTTTTTACGTGAGGGATGCGAAAATAAATAACTAAAAATTCCATGGATAAGAAACAATCCTATAGAATCTCTAATAGTAAGGGGATAGCAGGAGAACATGATTTTTGGAAGAATTTTAGAATTGGAATATTAGTGATTTCCTACTATGATGCCCTTTGTAACATCCTTGCAAGAGTTGTACATATTTCTTTTTATAATATAGTTGACATACTACCATAAAGCATCTACATACCCAATTTTCTTGGGTGTTTTAATGATTACTTTTCTAAATGCAGATGACTCCTTAGAGGTCCAGCTGGCTGCAATTTTTTTTTAATACAGGACACCTACATAGGTTGTGGCCATCCTCAAGAACGTTCCAGGACAGAAAACTTACTTAATAAAGAAAGCCTCCAATCAAATTATACCTCAAAACAGATAACAAAATTCACCATACTGCTTGAGGCCTATGAAATACCAAATCTCTTTATGTCATCTATTCTTAATCATAGTTTGCTAGATAAAATACAGAAAACCAAGTAAATTTGAATTTCAGGTTGAAAATTATGTTAAAATATAATATCACTGAATTGTCCCTAGAGGACCAGAACCAATAGAATGTACAGATAATGATAAAAGGAGATTTTTTTCTTTTGGCTTACACAGTGATTTTATGATCCAAAAATGACCATTTACAGGATAAGTCCAAGAAGCCAGAAGCCTGAAAATAAGAGTGAATATTGATGCAGCCTGGTACAAGGCTGAAGGCCGGGAAGCTACTTGCAGAGACCTGGTGCATGCAAGTCCACGTTCGATGGCTGTAGAATCTGGAACCTGATGTCCTTAGGCAATGGCAGAGCAGAAAAATCAGACAAGCAAACAAACAAACAAAAACACCTGCTCAAAAAGACTGAAGTTATTGTATTAATGTTTTTCTCTTCTTCTGTTTTTTGTTCCCATTCAATAGATGGTCTCACCCACATGCAGGGTGTGTCAGCCCCACAGTTTGCTAACCACATGACAGTGAATTCTACAAACACTTTCATGGACACATCCAAAAGTGTGCTTTGCTAATGTTTAAGGCATCTCTCAACTTAATCAGGTTGACAACCAAGATTAACCAACATAAATATAAATAATTCCCAAATATTGTATGATAGACAATACTGCAAAGAATTTATTTGTTCAATGGAACTTCACATTTGGGTATCATATATTTTTATATTGTAAATGAACCACCACTAATGAAAACTGAGGATAATCAAAACTACACTTATTGTGTAGTTTTTAATCCATATTTTCTTCGCAGAATAGAAGCTTTGATTGACAATTGCTTTTTTTCTTTTCTTTACTTTTTTTTTTCTTTCTTGCTGTCAGATTTCCAGGGCCTCATGCATGGCAAAACAATGCTGTACTGTTGAGCTACACCCCTAGCCTCTGATTGTCTTCTTTTTTGGTACTGGGAATCGAATTCTGGATCTTGCGCTTGGGAGGCAGACAGCTGAACCACTGAGCTAAATCCCCAGACTCTGATTGTACTTTTTCAGTTGCTTCTTGAAGTGTACTGATGGGGGCTTTGAGAGAATTATTATTTTTCTAGAAGCATTCCAACCTTGGCACCTAAGTTAAGAACACTCATGGTTTCTAAGTAGTGGAGAACATAGTCTCTTCATATCCCAATAAAATCTGATTTCTGAATTTGAAAGGAAGAGCTAACCCCATTCAGTTCAGCTGTTTCTAGAATTTATTTTTTTTCCAAACAGAGGTATGTCATTTGTTATGTTTTTTCTCAAAGTTCAATAAATTTTTCAAATCAATGTACAAACTGTTTCTTACTAAAAATGTAAAGGTCCCTCTCTATTAGACATTTACATTTTTGTAACAGGGATTGAATTCCCTTGTGCTTTGGTCGCAGGATGTGGCACCCCTGAGCTAAATCCCCAGCACCCTATTAGATGTTTTTCATAAATTGCATTAATAGAAAAACTTTACATCCCTGCTTCAAGCTTCATTAGATCATAAAAATGAGTCTACATATTTGTATACCTGTTTCTTTGCACTCATGATAATTCTGTGATAACAGAAAATCAAAAATTTACATTATCATTAGATTAAATACTCTATATAATAAAGATTTTTATTCTTAGTAAAAATAAATTACTCCTTTTTCTTAGAAAATTTGGTCTTTAAAAATCATTTTTTATCCTCTAATCTGAAACAAGGCATCTATTGTTCCTATTGTTTGAACACACACACACACACACACACACATTCCTATTTTATCACTTTGTTACTTATTGTTATCCATTTAGACTGATAGTTATTTTTCTTCTGTTTTCTTGGAGATAACCACAAGTTAGAGTACAATTAAATCAAACATAAAATGAAAGTAAAGTATTTCTCTCTGGAAAATATTTAAAAATCAACTTTGTCATTTGAAACATTTTTCTTGGTTTTGGTCAGTGGTGCTGTGTTCTCTATAAATGCTTCTGCTTGACACACGAGGCATTGCCTCCATGCTAATGATACATGACTTTTTAAACCTTGCTTTTCAAGATCCTCCACTTATTCAACTAATACCTGTCATTTCTTAAGGCCCATGATTCCTTTTCAAGTTACAAGGCCCATTTTATACTTAACTTCCCTTATTATTCTGTGTCTGCAAATTTAAAAAATCAAAACCCTAGTTTGAATGCCAAAGCTATTATCCAATGCATAATATTATGTAACATGAATCAGCAAGCCTATTTCAAAGCCATCGGACCATGAACTAGACTAGCCAGATACAGTTTGTTGAAGTTATCATATATAGTTTCTTTGAGATGATATTCATGACATGAGGACAGGAGAATTGAAGTTAGAAATCAGGAGGGAAATACTCCCTGAGGACTTCTGGGTTTGCTGTATAATGTGTGAAAGCTTCTTCCAAAATCTAAATGGGTATCTTTCTGCACCTTTTTTTTTGCTAAGGTTTTGTGTTCATAGATGCTTCACTTTTTCTGTTTTTTCCAGCTGCATTTAAATACTATCTCTCCTAGTCTTCTGGTTAATTCCTATGTTAAAAGTAGGAAGATATGCATACTTATGTGATCTAAGTATGCACTTCTTCCTAGAATCAGAGTTGGGTTTAATGTTTTAGAATGACATTCAACTGCAAGCTTTTACTTATAACAACTCCATTGTATATAAACAGTAATGCATCAAAATAATAAATGAGAATTCATGTGTTCCCTTCCTTCCTGGTACATGATTTAGCCTCTTCAAAGAATTTTATGACTCCTGGAAGATAAGGAATTATATAGCTTAAATATGAAAAAAGGACCAAACAAAACTCCATGGTTTGGACTCAAAATAAACCCAGGAAACTGAAGACTCAAATATTAGTGCTAGGGACAACATAAAAATATCACAGACTGTGTAGCTTGAAGAAAACAAATGTATTATCACAGTTTTCTGAAGGATGCAATTATTGGAGGTTTGGTTGGCTTGTAGGCGGCTGTCTCCTCCCTGTGTCTTCTCAAGGTCTTTCCAGGAGTGTATACCACTAAAGTTAGATTAGGGTCCATCCAAATGATCTCCTTTAATTTTATTAGCTATCTAAAAGCTTCTTCAAATATGGTCACATCTTTCAAATTTAAGGGATAAGGGCTTCAACTCATGAATTTTGAAAGAACACAATCTAGTTCATAACAATTAATGGTGAGAAAAAGTACTTTATGAATATCTGTAATTAATCTGTAAATTAAGACCTACTCTAAATAATAAAGTAGAAAAATAAAGAATATTTCATTCCTACCTTCTATAGACTGGAGAGGTATATAAATTCTTCTATATGGGAGATGGAGGCCAATAAGAAAATTGTTAAGAGGACTCATGGCTTATCATGTCCAAGAAACTGGATCATTCATTTTCTCCTTCAGTGGATAGGGAATTGATATTCAAACTCCCCCAAAATGTAGGGAAAATGTAGACTACAAAGGATTTGAAACTATTTCCTGACAGGAGATCTGAGGAACACAAGCCAATTGAGGCAAATATGGACCCAGAATCAAACCAGATAACTCACATAACAGTGTCTACAGAGGTATCTAACAGAAGATTGGAGGGTCATAGAAATTTCTTTTCCAAAACCATTGTCTAGTCATTTTCTTTATACCACAAATAAAGGCAAGAAAGCAACTGAAGATTTCCAATGGTTGTGCCAGGAGGATCCTGTAGCAGATGGAAGAAGAGAATCATAGTTGTCAGCAGAAAATGTCTGTGGAGCTAATGCTTTCCCAATGAAGAATGGCTTTTCATATGACTGACATCATTTCCTTTCAAAAAGCTAAAACAGAGCTGGGGATTTAGCTCAGTGGTTCCACCACCTGCCTCACAATCCCAAGGTCCTGAGTTCTATCCCCAGTACCAAAAAAAAAAAAAAAAAGCTTAAACAAATCATTCACAAATTAGCAGAATGGGAACTTCAAGAACAGGTTCATCCAGAAAGAACAGCTATGCTTTGGACAAACATAAATTATCGACTGTGAATTTTTATGTGATATACTAGTTAAAATATGTGTGTTTGAGTGTTATCTGGGTATGGTAGTGAAGTTTTATAATAATTTGTGGTTTTTGTTATGGTAGGGAAGTGAATCGTTACTATTATCATAAAGTTGAGACTAGAACAGGTTTCAAAATCTTGACATTTCAGGACATACCAAACATGTTTTACAATATCTGAATGGCTAGAATTGCTTAAATAAACAATAATGAAATATCTAAATATATTGTCTGAGGTTACAGGAAAATATTTCCTGTATCATTTTTTTCAGTGAACAGAGAGCAGGCTGGGACTAAGACTATATATTATCCTGTCAGAGAATAAAGCAGATTGATAGCCCTTGATGGGTAGACTCAGGTTAGAAGAGGACTGACTGGATAACCTTGTTCTCAGAACAAACCCAGCAGTGAAATGTCAAGTGCATCCTGAACTCTTCTGCTGCTTTTCTGCTGTACTTAGACACTTTCCTCCCAAATGGCACAGATCATAAAAACTGTCAGCAGTACATACCTGAATAATGGATCAGGAGACTGGAAGTTACTAAAAGGATAGAAAAAAAGCCCAAACTGCTGAAACAGCAATACTACCTACCATTACTGAGAGTGTCAGTTTATGACAGAGTTTATTGGTAGTTTCTGTTACTTAGGTGGAATAGTTCATAATTCATAAGGAAACATTCTTTCTTACTTATTCCATACAATAAAAAACAGGAAAGAAAAACTTGTGCTGGAGCACAGGGGCAGGGATCTAAGAGTACCTGTTAGGACTAATCTCACAATCTTAAACATATTATTTAACATTTGTTAATCATAAATTTCTCATCTATAAAATAAAAATACATTTTCAGAGTTGTGATATTAAAATTATCAAATTTGTCCTTAATTATATTATTACTGGTTTCCAAATTACAATAAATCTATGAATTTTGCAGTCAACATTTCTAATGAGTTTTTAATTTAAAAAAAACATTAAAAGAACATATATTTGATAAATGGAAATAGTTCAAACTTTCAGATTCTTAGGTAAATTTCTCAATTATTGATAAAGTACTCAAAACAAAAGGTCAAGATGGTTAAAGTATAAACTCTAAATATATAAATAATCATTAGTACATTACTTTAAATGTGACTTGCTTAGCAAAATATACATTTTCCTTTTAGTTTCTAATAATGTTAATAAGATTACATCTAGAAAACGTCTGAAAAGAAGAAAAAAGCTAGACAAACTTTTATAGTCAATCAAAAAAAGTGTTATTTTTTCCAAAATATAAGAAAGTAGGAAATAAATGACTGTTTTCCTGTTTCATTTCTTAATTATCTGAAAATTGTTGCACAAAATAGAATAGTGAAAATTTAAATTTTCCCATAGCTATTTTTCATTTGGTGAGCTCAATTTTAATGAACAAAATAATTTCAAATACCAGTCTAAGAAAATATTTTTCCAAATTTATTTGGGCCTTAGCAACGTCGCGAGTCACGCAGAACACGCCAATCCAGCCCGCACCCTGGCAGCAATCCACTGGACACCTCCCCTCCCCCAGCTCCTCTGCCCTCTCTTCTCTGTACTGCCACCTGGTTCCACACTACAAAGACACAGAGGACACCGGATCACCAGACCACTGTACTGGGTAAGTTGGAGTCATCATCACCTCCCATCAGGACGGGGACTATCTTCAGGGGAAGAGCAGCTGGAACCTCCAATACAACCCTGCAGAGTTCAACCCTACAGGAGGACAGGGAGCTCAACTTGGGGCTTGCAGCCAGAAATCTCCCTGAATCTCACAGGTCTGCAACTGGCTTGCTAAGACTAATTGACTTATACCTCCACACTGCTACCCACGTTGTCTATTGTGACAACAGAGACATACCCTGAAAGAGACCCTTCATCTTTATTTTTATTTTTTATTCCCAAAATTAGTATTATTGGTTTGTTTTTTTCTCTTTTCTTTTTTGCCTCTTATCTTTATTGTTTTTCCTACTCTTTGCAAATATTTGTTTTTCTCTCCTTTTTTTCTCTTTTCTTTTCTTCTTTCTTTTCTCTTTCCTTTCTCTCTCTCTTACACTCACTCTCTTGCTCTCCCACATTGTTTATCTTCCCTTTTTGTCCTTGTTCTGGCCCTCATTCGGAATTCTTTGTTTTCCTATTATTCTCTTTTTCCTTCTAGCCTGTATCCTCTGGCCTCACTGCTAACCTTCCCCTTTCCTTCTACCTATCTATCCCTCCCCATCCCAAAGGGTAAAGTTGTTATATTGAAGAGTTTATTCACTATATGTTGGGTTGGTACTCGATCTTGATTTAATTCATACAGCTAAAGGTGATAGATTAATAACTACCACAAAATGTCATTTTCGAAGATGTACTTGATGCATTGGTGTTGCTGATTGTATCACTTGGGCTAAGGTGTTGTTATTGATCTAGTCAGTGAACCTTCCTAGTATAAGGAAAATGAGATAGCCTTAGAGTCATTAGAGACTCAAAACTTAAAGACCA
>NW_004624744.1:8551248-8575619 GCF_000247695.1 Heterocephalus glaber | reverse complement strand
AAGAAATGGAAACCATGATCACCCAACATAAGAAAGAAATAGAATCCATGAAACAGATTCAAACAGATATTCAGGAGATCAAAAACTCCATTGAAAGTATTAAGGGAATCTGAAGATAGAATATCAGATATAGAAGACAGGATCGTGGTTAGAGACCATGAAAACAGAGATTTTTTACAAATAGTAAGGGACCACGAGAAATCAATCCAACAACTGCTAGACAATGCAAAGAAGAATAACATAAGACTGATAGGAGTCCATGAAAAAATAGGAGAAAGCACAACTGACATAAAAAACTGTTCACAGAAGTAATAGTGGAAAACTTCCCAGGCAGAGGTAGAGAATTGGACATACAGATAAGTGAGGCATATAGAACTCCAACTAGCCATGATCAAAAAAAAATCTACATCTAGACATATAATAGTCAAATTTATTCAGCAATATTTTATTCTAGTAGAATTGTAGTCCCTGGAAATCAAGGACTTACACTTAATTAATAGACTTAAGTAGAATCTATTACATGACCATCAAATCTCTCAAATACTCATATTTAAGTAAATATTTTTGGTTTGTGTTAACAATTAAATTAGAATGGAATCCAATTAAAGTTCAATTAGCAATTTAAAGATTCAGATTTGCAAAATGTACAGTGAATTTTAATCTTCTTTCATTGATTGATGTGCACGTTCAGAATATTAAGTCCTTACATGTTCCTAATAGCATTTTCATTTTCACATGCAATGCACATGCTGAGTTAGTCAATGCTTTCTAATAATTCTTATTCTAATAAAGCAACCTGGAAGTGATAATTGATGTCATTATCAACAAATGAAATGAATCAATCTAAGTGAATCTCACAATTCCCTTTTTTCATTTAATATAATTATGATAAAATATCCAACGTGCTTCACAAAGCATTTCCATTGTGTGAGTTGCTTTCTCTGTGCCAAAATGAATATTAATAACATATATTGTAGAAATAACAGGACTTTTTTTATAAAACTGTGTGTATATTTTGTACAAGCAAAAAAGGATTCAAACTAAAGTGTAAGCATGGAGAGTAATTTAAAGGGAAAAAACCCGAAAATTCACTTTGTCGTTTTGTGCAAAATAAGAAGACATAAAATGCAGTCCAAAAAAATGTTTTATGAGCAAAAATTTTTGTAACTATGACATTTTATTGGTCTATATTAATATATTGCAAATTCACTTCCAAAACAGTCAAACAGATGAACAGGTATGTTGTCTGACCACATACAAATATTTGATATCATAATTGCATCAAAATTCAAACTATTATCTATTGGGTATGTAGCTCAGTGGTGCCTCGCCTCCCTGGCAAGCACAAAGTCCAGAGTTTGATCCAAAATTCAAACTAGTTAGCTATTTTGGTTACTGTACAGCACTATATTGATCATATTCCAGCAGCAAAATTTTGGATATTGGTGGATGCCATGTTATTAACCTCCAAATACACTCCAAATGCTTTTTGGAGAACAATGTCAACATTACAATGGCTCTCTTAACTGTAGGTGGCGGGAATCTGATATCAAGAGTCTTGCATTAGGACATAAAGCAGTCATATACTCAAGGAACAAGTTTTGCTTTAGACAAGCACCCAAGGCCTCAACATCAGCCAGTAGGTCCCTTGGAATTTCATTGACAATCACAGGGAGAAGTTTATTACCAGATAGAATTTGATCTCATATTTAGGGAGGTGAGGTGGCAGGAACAGAAAGTGTTATCAATAGGACAATGATGATTACTATTTTCAAAGACTAAGGAGAAAGAAGTAGAATGGGATGTCACTTCTTAACAATGTGTTCCATTTCTGAAAATTTCTGTGATGATTCTATAGTGTTAGCATTAATATTCCCTGGCACTCTATCCTGATTAGGCACAGAAGTTTATAGTTTAGAGTACAAAAACTGGCACACACTGATACATTCTAAATCTCACTTTCATCACTTTCTGGCTGTGGCAATTAAATTCTTTTTCTTCACTTTTGTTGCCTGTACAAGGAATATTAAAATGATGCATCTACATCATAAAGAATTTGCATCGATTATGTGTGTAGCATGTACAGAACCATATATGGCATATATACCACATAATATAAGTTTTTGACAGTACTGATTTCTTCACAATTGTAAAAAATAGACTTTATTTTTTTGCCATACTTTAGATTTTCAGAAGATTGAAGTAATTATTCCTTAATGTCATGTTATGAAATAAATCCTGTGTAATTTTAAAGTAAACATAAATTAATGCTGAGAAATATTAAATAAGAAAATTTGTCACAAGTCTGAATTTGAGGTTTGACTAGCGTGATGACTTGGAATTGACTGAATCTTTTTTTGTACTGTATTTTACCACTAAATCATGTAATAGGCTGTGTAAAGGACGTATGCAAGAGCAAAAGTAATCATGTGAGTGAAAGCTGAGATTTAATGCATTCAATGTTTCTTAAGCAGCCACAGCCAAAGGCCAGAATCCAATGAAACCAAATTTGAAGATGTCCCCAAGGACAGAGAAGGCAAGAATGCTCTGTACACTGTCTTCCATAACACCAGACGGTAGAGAAACATATCAGTACTCACTGAATCATATTACACGGGGGTACTTTACTGTCCATACATCTGTAGTTTATTTCTTGGTGAGTCTTTCCATCTTTATACCATAATATACCATGGTTGTATTTATACATTATGTATAACTTGTAAGCACATATAATCCAAAATTCTAACTCAAATGTAGCATCTAATATCCAAGTCAGAACATTTGTGTTATTGAAATACTTAGAATTTTGAGGATTTTTAATATTTTTCCAATAATTTAGTTTGTAACAAGGGTAAAAGAACATATTCTACCATCTCTGGCATCCTATATGATTATGATCTCATTTAAAATATGCTCTCTCAACTAGCATCCCAGTTTCAAAAGTGTTCTAGGAGATTAGATAATTTTAACTTGTTTCCTGATCCTGATTTATCTTTTACTTTACTTAAAAACTCTTTCATAGTTTCAGATTATTTCAAGTAGCATAGATTCTTCCACGTGCCTCTGATTATAAAGTGGGAACCTTAATGATAAAATTTTAAATGGCTACTTTAAGAGTATGCCTAACTGAAAGAAATTATGGTTTCTATTGTAATTGAATGGAGCCACTTAGAAAAGGACCAAGTGAGAACATTAATTACATTGATAAATTTATGACAATCTAATCAGTATGTTATGATTTGGCATTATAACATAAAAACATTTTTTAAAGAAGTAAAATAATAAATACTCAACAGACATTTATTGCAATGACTTAGATGAAGAATAAAATATCTGAGAGATTATCTGCACTTCTATATTCATTCTCATAATATTCATAATAGTGAAGATATGAAAACAACCTAAGTGCTCATCAACATATGAATGGATTAAAAATATGGCTTGTACATACAAAAGAATAATATTCATTCTATAAAGAAAGGAAGGCTGCCATGTATACAAGCAGGGGTCAGCTTAGTGGATATTATACTATGTCAAACAAGCACAATCCAGGAAAACTATTCCATGATTCCACTTATATGAGATATCAATAATAGCCAAATCTTAGAAGCAGGAAGTGGAATGATAGATACCAGGGAACTAGGTAGAAGAGAAGATGTGAAGTTGTTGAGCAACAGTATAAAGTTTCAGTTATACAAAATAACACGTGTTATCAAATATTCATATAGTGAACAACATTGTACTTCCCACTTTATAATTTAAGGATATAAATTTCATGTTGAGCATTTTTAAACCAATAATAATAATAATAATTGGATCTAAGTTGTGAAAATATCTTCTATTAATTATACTTGTATGGATTTAGATAGATTACAAAATGTCTTTGAATTTTATTTGTTTGGTCCTATCTACATTATAGTAATTATAAAGCTAAAATTCAAAGAGAAGATATTATTTCCACGAATGTGAAGCAAGTGATGGAAGCAAATGTAAATCTACTTTTAGTCCTTAAATCTAGTCATATTTTCCATCTATAATTTATTTTTCTCTTATGCATGAATAGTACTGTATGTTCAAATTACTTTACTGTATATAAAGGAAAAATGCCTCAGAAAGTACAGAAGACAAAGTTACTTTACAAATACATAGATGTACATATAAAATATATGTAAGGGCTTTCTGCTTAAAAGTGAAAGTGTCAGTGGTGGCTAGGTTAAGCAATAAACTAATAAGTATTTTAATTAATGTAAATGTTTGACTTGTGATTCCTTAAGCTGAATGTATATTGTGGTAAGTTTATTCCATAACTATAGTTCTCTCTTTCTTATTTTTCAGGGTTGGGGCTCAAACCCAGGGCTCCATATATGCTAGGGAAGTGCTTTATTATTGTGATATATCCCTAGCCTCAGGACATGATTGATTGTTATTAGACAAAAGAGTGGCTTTGCAGTGATGAATTTCTCATTTGCTTAATATTAAGGACATAGTTACTGGTATGGGAAGAAAAAGGATTCATTATGAATTAGCTTTGCTCTTACTTTTTACAACTGGCTACATAGAATACCAGGATACTGTATAAAGTTGTAGCCTTTCTTTTGCTGTCACTGGTAGAGTTTCAGTCAGCTGAATTTGGGTTTAATAATACAAACTTGACAGGAACGGTGGACTGTGTCAGTATGTTAACAAAGTCTTTTTGCAGAACTTGAAAGATAAGGCACTCAGCAATTGTTAAAGAATGCAGATCCCATAAGAATTTGGAGAGTAAGGGAAATAGCCTCAGTCCAATACAATGTAGACATCTCAGGGCTGGAATGTACCTTGCGGTTCTGTTCCTACACCTGTCATAGATGATGCCACATTTTTACAAGTTAATTTACCAATTCCCAAAAGCTCTTTCCTAATGATATTTCTTAGGGGAAAAAAGTATTTTCATGAAAATATCTGTAATTAGAATGAGACATTAGAATGTTTTCACTCTTCTTAAAGAACTTTTTAACCATTTCTAGACAGTTGAGATAAAATTTTATCTAATTTATTATCTGCTTAAAGAATAAAACTGAATAAACTTTGAAAATGAAAAAAAATTAATACAGGACCTGCAATTTTTATTTTATAAACCACTTATTATTTAATTGCCTTAGGATAGGTAAGAAAATTTAAAACAAATCTAATTTTTAAATGTTTCCAGGAAGGAAGAAAATGTATCATCCTCTAAGCAAGCAGATATCTGAAACTGAGAAATTTCTAACTTTTAATGAACTACTCAAAAATTGCATGAATGAAATCTGGCAGAGAATAAAATATAAGGAGTGATGAGAATTTATAAATAATGTAAGAAATATCTAGATTTTAGCAAAATGATACAGAAACTGTTTTGAAATTGTTAACTTAGATTTGCAGTTTAAAAACTAACACACAAATGCTTCTTAACAGTAGTCAAATACACACAAGAAAATGTAACAGAGACACAGCTGCCATGTCACAGGTCTCCCAGACCTCTTCACCCAGTGGCAAACTAAGCCCAGTCTTGTCTGAGAACTCATCCTTCTTCTGATCTCAGTTGCCGCTCTGCATGACAGAGAGAGCAGTCCTCTCTGTCTCCTTAGGGTTTGGCACAGCTTTTAAGTAAATTTCTCAGCTATCTCAGTCTCAGCTCCAACAGCCCTGATGTCCATTATTTCCCTGGACTTGGATTTGGAGAAAAGAATCAATAGGTAACAAATCACCACCTTGACAGGAAAACCTTGTCAGAAATGTATTGATCAGCATATGGAGAAATTACTTTTGATGTTATTCTGCATATTGAAGAGGTAAATATTGTTTTGTATGTATTCAAGTTTATTTAATTTTCTTTAGCCAAGCTTTAGAACTTTACTTCCCCTCAAATTGCTTTGTATTCCATATTCACTTTTATTCTTACATTTTTTTACCTTTGAAACTATTTTAAATGGAATATTTTATAGTTATTTTTTTCATGTTGTTATTGTATGTGGTACTATGTATATTTATTTTTTAACAAATACATGAAAACATTAATAATGTACATATTTATGGGATATTATGTAATATTTTGACAGATATATACATTGTGTAATGTTGAAGTCAGGGTCAACACTATTTATATCCACAAATATTATCATTTCTTTATTATAAAAATACTCAAAATCATTTCTTCCAGCTTTTTGAAATATGATAATTTATTTTCCCATAATTTAACAATTTGCTTCCATAAAATATACTCTTATTTAGGATAGTTTCTTTTCCTGTATAGCAATTTTTGAATTTTTTTATAATATATTAAAGAACAAAGAATAAAATTAGCCACTGCCTTCTGAAAAATTGTATCAACATTTAATATGGAAAATGTTGATTATTCCATTCCAATTTTTCTTTCTCTTCTACAGATAAGTTTCTTTTAATTTATTCTTTGTTTTTATTCATCAAATAAAATAGGCATTTATAGGGTGACTTATTATGTGCCAGATACTGTTCTAAGTGCTGTTTACAACAAACAGTGCAAATAATTCTGATCTCTTAGATCTTATATTTTGATAAAAGACTAATTAATAAACAGAGGGCTGTGATTTAGACCTTGAATGTCCTTTAAAATCCCATGTGTGAATAGAATAGTCCCTAGCTCATAGGGCAATACAGAGGCAGTGGGACCTTTAAGAAGTAGAGCTGGCAGAAGAAAAGTTGCTGGGGCTGTCCTCGTGAATGGAATATTGGGACTAGAGTCACTGGCTCTCTCTTTTCCAGTTCTTAGATGCAGTGAAGGGAAGAGCTATCCTCTAGCACATATTCCTAATGTGATACACTCTGAGACACCAACAGGGCCCTGTAACCCTGGACTAAACATCTGAAACTCTGAGCCAAGATGAAACTTTCTTCCTTAAAAGTTGATTTAGCTCAGGTATTTCCTGCCAGAATATAAAGCTGACTAATGCAGAGAGATTAATACAGAGTGAAAGGAAAGAAGATGCTTTGTTTTTTCTGCATTTTATGGGTGTTATGAATGATGTGCAATTTTACCTATTGTGCTCTGGTAAGACCTCAATGAAAAGGTGACATGTGACAAAAGGCTTGATGAAAAATGAGAAAACAAACTACACAGCTATTTGAGAAAAGAGATTTCCAAACTAAAAGAACTAACAAGTGCAAATCCCTGAGTAGACTGCAGATCTTTCTCACATGTATAGGAAATAGCAGAGTCAGCTCATGATAATAGAGGGCCAGACAACTGAGAATATGTTTTTCTAAAAAAGAGTATTGTCTATGAACAGTTGATTCCCATGACAAACAATGTGAACCAGTTTGTGTCTAAGAATAAATTATTGAAGGGAAGCTGGAATTTCTTCTCCAGCAAGAATACTGTGGCTGCATTAAGTAGAGCCAAGTGAACTGGAACTATCACATTCCATTCCTCCTGTATGGTACCTACGGCAAAGCATTCTCTAAAACCAAGTTCCTTCATAGTGTGTGGGAGAAGTAGATTCACATTTTTTCTTCTTGCAACTCTACCATTAGAGAAGCACTAGCCTTCTTAATTGACCTCTGCTTTTTGAAATCATAGAACATATCTCTGGATCAGTTGTGTCATTTATCAACTCCTTGACTGATCAACTATGGCTTTGGGGAGGAGAGTAGATTACTTTTAATTATAACCTTTATAAAACTAAGTGTTTAAAGTGAGGACTATGAGCTATTCACTAAAGGAAAGCGTCACTACCTACCACATTGATTTGTACTACAGGATAATTAGGATTTAATTTAGTCTTGAGATAAAAACATAAATCCACTTGCAATGAGTTCAAATTCTTTATATTCTGATGAATATGTCCCTGGAAACTTAAATAAATTTGATATGTGACTGAATGTTTTGTAGGCATTAAACTTTTTTTTCAACAGTTACTTTTCCACTTGCATCTTATTTCTAGAAAATCTAGCAGTTTTAGTTTTGCATAGAATTATTTTTTGAGTAAGCACTTATGTTGTGATTATTCCTTTATTAATCAAAACTATTTCTTTTTCTCACAAGTTTTCCTCTTTATTCTGTGAATTGTCCTACCATGCCTGGTTACCATGCCTATTTGTTATTAGGGACAGGATACTGAGCATGATAAAATTGCTCTTCACCTCAGTAGAGTAAGACTAACAGCAAATATTCAATTAGTTTATGATTAGTTTTCCAAAAAGTGTTACAGAAGTGTGACAAATGTTAAAAAGGGAGAAAGACAGCATTCTTGAGATTAACATAATAAAGTCTTTATTATCTTAAAATCAATTATTATCTCATTATTTCAAAAGCAATCCTAATGTCAGCTCATGGGATTCTATTTATCTTACTATTAAAATTGTAATTGCTCATGCATAACTATTATAATCATTACACATTTATCATATAACTATAAAATAGAACAATTAGGGAAGTAGAGGATAATAGAGCAATTATTGGAAAATAGAGATATTTCAGGTTTTGTGACACTAAAGAAATGCAGCAGCTTTAAAGTTATTAATACTTATACTAAGTATTAATAAGAGAATATATATATTTATGTGTGTTTAAGTGTGTGTATCCCTGTATTAGAACTATTACGTAATACAAAGGGATAGATTAAAAATATGGATATATTTTTAAAATTAAAAAAGGTATGTGCAGTAAATGTCTTGAGGATGTTATATGACATTGTCACCTATCTGTGTACATTATTAACCTATTAAGATTACTTGACCACACTGTTGGAGATTAAGTACTGTCATGAATTTCAATATATTTAATATTATAATTGTTATCATAGAATCACAGTTTATTCATTTCCCAAGAGCTACTTCTGGACAATTTTTTTACTTGCCTAATGAAACTCAATTTTGTTCAAGTCTCAGAAGTCAATATACCTATGAAAAGTAGCTGTTGCCAACCTTAATGATTTCATATTGGTAAGCAAATGATAGTTATAATATGGTCATCATGGGAAATGCATTTCTATTGTTAATGGTTGGTCTAGATATGGATTTGTGACTATACTAGGTAAGATTTGTTGAGGAAATCTACTGAATAATTTACTGTATTTTTTCTTTTCTTTTCTTTTCCCTCAACTCTGCAGAAGGATAAAATAGGGACTTTTCTTTTTCTGATATTATATGTAGTCCTAAGAGGATAAATTAGCTAGGTGTTAGGCTTCTTGTAGCTATGTTCAGATCATTACAGATCAGGAAAATTCCCTGAAGATGGTGGAAGAAAACGATCAAAAAGGCTGGGCTATTTAATAGCCAGAAAAACACCACCAACAAAAATAACAAAAAATGATGTTTCACAAAGATTATGTCTGATTTTCCTACAAATGGTTCAAGTTTATCCTTCTTCACTTCCAAGTAGTACTTCATGTATAAATACCATATTTTTTTTTATCCATTCATCTATTGATGCACATAAAGGATGTTTTCAAGGTTTAGCTATATGAACTGTGTTGCTATAAACATAGGTATGCATACGCAACTGCAGGATGATGTATGTCTTTGACTCTTTTGGGGAAGATATTTAAAATAGGAATAACTGAGTCAAAGGGAATTTCTATTTTTAGTTTTTTAAGGAATTTCCATACTGATTCCTGTAGTGGTTGTATCAGTTTACACTGCCACCAACAATGAAGGATTCCTTTATATGGGGTTGTACCTTGAGACCATAATGTTAAATGTAGTAAATCAGACAAGATTAAATATTACATGATTTCTCTTATATGAAAAACTCAATAGATAATGTACAAAATAAAATATGAATAATAGGCAAAAAAAATGTAGTGTTAATCCACCATGGCCAATATATCTAAGCATGTACCTTGATTTAGTGTACAGTGATACCTTAGTTCATGAATTTAATTTGTTCTATGTTTCTGGGGAAGATGGCTGCATTTGTGTTCATCACCCAATGAGGAGTTTGAGAAGGAAGCAAAATTTTGCCAAACATTTGTGTTTGTGAACCAAATTGTCTGCTAAAAGAAGCATTCATGAACCAAGGTATTATTGTAATTGTCTTATATGAGGGTTTTTTCCCCGTTAGTTTGGTTGTTGCACGCCTATAATCTCAGCACTCAGAAGGATGAGGCAAGGGAATTTCTATGAATATGAGGCCAGCTTTGGCTACATAAGGAGTTCAAGGCCAGCCTGGGCTACACAGTGAGACCCCATCTCAAAAAACAAAAAGCAAAGCAAAACAAAATGAAACAAAAAGCCTATAGCACCTAAATGATAATTAATTTTATAAGTATGATAAGATAAACAAGTTAATCTGATGATAAAATAAAAATGGAGTGAAGGGAAGGGAAAAAAAGAATTGAGATATGTTTTTCATATGTACCAATTCTCTGCAATGAATGTATTAATGAAAATTGAAAGTTATTAAATAAACACAAAAATTACATCTGAATTTCTAATTTATCATTTATAATGAATTAAATAAAAGTAAGCCACTTTTAATGAAAAATTAAGTAGCTTATTACTAAATATCATAACCAGGCCGGGGATTTAGCTCAGTGCTTCTGCTGCCTGCCTCACAAGCGCAAGGTCCCAAGTTCAATCCCCGGTACACACACACACACACAAAATCATAACCAATGCAATCATTATATTTGTTAAGAAATTTCTGTGTGCCAGATCTGTTAGCTTTAAATGGATTGTCTCATTTAAACTTCTTAGATGAGATTATCACCCACAAATTATATATTCAGCAACTGAAATTTTAGAAGGAAAATTAACTGCTCAAGACCACACATTAAATAGGATGCAGAGTTTCAGATATAGATAAAGGTATTCTGCCTCCAAAGATAATTTCTTCCATTCTTGCTCACTTACATTTTTATGTGTACAGAATTTTACATTAAGAAATTCTTTGACTTATTTTATTAGATGCCAAATATAAAATGTATTGCTGTATTTTCAGAAACAAATTTGGTTCAGTATCTAAATTCCCATATACAAGCTCTTGGATCTATCTGTACTTTGTTTAGAATAATGGTTTAAGATGTCTAATCACTTTGTGTTTTTTAAGATACTTATCTCCTCATGTTTATAGACATTTTTATTATTGTGTTGTTCAAATAGTAGTTGCTCACCACTAAAAATAAATGTTTACTTTTTCAGTTTCTTTTATCATACTTTGTCTCATTATTCCAATCAATTGTTCACATTGGTTCTGGAATTATCATTCCAAAATACATTTTATTAATCTTATTTTAATCTTTAAAATATTTTAATATTTGTCCATTTACTGCAGAAAAATTTCAGGATTCCTCAGTCTGGCTTAAAGAACTTTTGTAATGCAATCTAAGCAGATTTTCTAATCTCTCTTCTCTCTTGCTCTGCATAGACAGATCAATAGATAAAATATTTCTTTCTCAATGTATCTAATTGTATAACTTTGTTTCTATTCTTAGTAGTATAGTACATAAACCTATGTCTAGCATAGAATAAATGCTTATTAAATCTTTGTTGAATGAATTAATATACACAAAATAAACATTAAAAAGATATCGATTCAGTTGTTTGTCAATTCTTAGAGAAAACATTCGGTAACTGTAGGTGAAAATAAGACCACACTAAAAAATGGAAAAGGTAATTTAATTAAACTAGATAAGATTTTTAAAAAACTGGTAAGATTAAGATGAATGTTGCCAACAGAACTGAATTTTACTCAGGCAATATCAAGTGACCAACCATTCAAACCAGGTTCAAGTAAGACAATTCATGCTATAACTCTCTACTTCATTTCTTCTTTCTATGCATCACTTCCTTTTATTTATTCATTTTTTGTGGTGCTAAGGATTAGACCCATTTCAAGGAACCCATTTCTTTGTGAGTGCTAGGAAAGTACTGTAACACAGAGATATATGACCAGCTCCCTTTTCTGTGGTTATTCAAGCAACCTTTTCTTGTGGTGGGACAGAATATTCTGATCCATTACTAGTCTAGATTACTGATCAATTCTAGAGTCATAAATAAAGCTAATTAAAATTTGTAAGAACAAAACAAGTTTTAAAAAATGTCAAGAAATTTGGATTTCTGAAATTACGCTATGAAATGAGTATTAATGTCCTCTTCCTTGCCTCTATGGCTACATAGAATTCTAGTTTTCCAAACAAACTTTTGAATTTGAATTTCTATTTTGAAAAATATAATTATTATACAGAAAAATTGAGATGATCTGAAACTAAGTAGACATAGTTATGCTTTTACAAAAGCCAAAAAAGAACATCAAAGAAGATACAATAGGCAATAGGAAGAGAAATGCTTCAGAGATTTGTAGTACTTAGGAAGAATTGGGAGAAAAGTGGTTTTTTTCTATCATAGCTGCCAAATATACTCTCTCACATTTGATATTGGCTCTTATATGTCATATACCTCAGAAGCCAGTCTATAAGACATTACAATGCAAATCATTTTTATATATTTCTTGTTAAGATATGACTTTGCAGGATAATAAATCATCTCTCACATCCAATGCAGCCCCAGTTTTTTCCAATATTTAAAAGGACATGATACTTTGTATATGTAGATGATAAAATAGAATGCTAATTGTGTGGATAATACCATTTTTTTTTTACCACTAGAATCACATTCAACTTCATAAGAGGTTTCCATACAATAAAGGGCAGAGTTCACTTAGGATATATGTTCATGTACATTAAATATAGGCATAATCTAGATTTATATTTCTTATATAGCTATTTTTAACCAGGGAAAGAGTTTACAGAAAACATAATAATAAATATAAGGTAGTTTGTTTATATGAATGCATTAGTTAGCTTTCAGTCACAGTGACAAAATAACAGAGGTAATCAACTTAAAAGACAAATCATCTTGTTTCATAATTGCAGGGTTTTCAGTCCATGGCAACTTGCCCTGTTGCTTTTGCCAGAATAACATTCTTATTATTCCCTTTATCTCTGAATAACTCAAGATGCATTATGGGTAAGAGAAACACAATGTTTTTGAAGACTGCATTTGTACAGAGAGGACAGTGTTATGGAGAATATTTTGTAATTATAGCAGATTTTCCATGCATCTAAACAGTATCCTTTTAATTCAGGTATTGAAAGTTTTAAGAGTACTTATGGTACCAAAAGGTAACCTATGGTGGTCTAAATAGTGATATAATGAGTCAGATGGACTACTTTAAAAGCCGATGAGTACCTCTTTCCCTATGCAACAGCCTTCATCACATAATTAATTCAGTGTTTGTCAGATTTCTCCAATTTACTGTTTTCCTCCTTTTCTATTTAATTCTTTGAAAAAGTATTTCAAATTCAAGCCCATTCTCAAGTGAAAAGGGAATGTAATTAAGCCCAGCTACTGGGTCAGGGTATCTATATATATTACGGGAAATTCTTCTGTAAGAAATATATAATGCAAACATTAAAATGTAATATTTCTATATATTCCTGTATCCAAATTGCAAACATTTTGCTAAGGATTTTGCTATCTATTCATAAGTGTTATTGGCATAGCTTTCTTTTTAAAAATATCTTTGTCTAATTTGCTATCAGAGACATATAAGCTTCATAAAAAATAAGTAGTGTTTACTGTTCCTATATTTTCTGAATGAATTTGTATATTATCTCAATATTTATTGTCAAATTCACAGTGAAGTCAATGGAGTATATGCTTTTTTCGGGGGGGGGAGTAAAATATATTATCAATGAAATTCCTTTACTATACATGAAGGTTTTCAGGTTTTCTCTTTAATTTTGAGTTAAGTTTTTAGTCATTTGAACCTTATACAGGAAAGAAGGAAATTGGGGATTAGGCACTTTAGAGGGCAGAAAATAAATTTTTAGGAAAAATTAATGGTCCCTAAAAATAAACACTAGGTTGGGACAGGGTTCCCCTGGGCTCTGGGGAGGGATCTAGTTCCAGAATGGTGTAAGGTGAAATTCACTATAAACAAAATTGTCTTATACAAATGGACTCTTTCTGTGGTAATCCCTGTGGTAATCCCTCCATATTTTTTCTCAGAAAAATTGTGAAAAGTCTCTAAGTATGCTAAGAACTTTTACTTTCTTCTTTAGTGATTAATTTTCCCTGATGAATGACTTCACTTGTTTTTGTTTGATTTAGTTTGATGTTTTATTTGTTTATTTTTTGAGACAGGGCCTCACTGTGTATCACTAGAATAATAATCTTGTCTCAGCTTTCTGAGTGCTGGCATTACAGGTATACATTGTCATATGCAGTTCTCTGGTTAATGAAATTTTTAGGGAGTAATTACAAGACAATTTTATTTCTTCTCAAAGAATTTCCTTCAGTCCAGATGAAGGAATTTAAGAAAATGCCTGTCCCTGTGCTCAAGGTGGAAGACAGAAACAAGAGAAAGTCAAAGAGATCTGTATTGTGAGGCATCATTTAAGGACTTTCACTTTTCTTTATTTCACAGTGCTCAGGGCTAGTGGTACAGTGCAGTGATGAAGAGAGTGCCTAGCACTCATGAGGCCCTGTGTTCAATCTTCACTATCAATATAACTGAGTAAGTAACTAACTAAATAAGTAAGTAATGATCCTCAGCATGTCAAAGCCTTATACTTTGGGCTATCATATATCTGGACCTCAATTGTCTCCCTAGTTTCTGTTCTGCTTCCTTAACTCAGGAAATCTGATGGGCTCCGTTCTTCTGTTTGTTTCGTCTTCCATGAAACACTGATTTTCACTTACTTAAGTCCAATAACCTGAATGCCATTTTTTGTACATTTTTCTTTGTTTCGGACAGATGGCTATATACAGTCCTTATTAACCCATGTTAGCTGGAAGCACTGGTCTGTTATTTCTTTTTACCAGTATAAACAATGCTGAGGTGGAACTGTGGTGAGATTTATGATAGACCTTACATTCTTTCTTCCAACTTTCAGATTAGATTGGTGAGAGTTTAGGTTAATGGGAGGGCCTTTATTTAATTTGATTTTTGCACATATACACATTTAAATCACATTAGTGGAAAGTCCTTAATTTAGTTTGAGTTTTATAATTATACATATTTATATGTGAATATATGATGTTAATTCATGTTTTTGCCTGATTGTCAAATAGCTCTTTTTCCTTTCTGGTAAGTAATCTTGCTAAATTTTCTTTTTAAATGACAACTGTCAGGTCTTAGAAAGGATGGTAGAAAAATTTTAGTTTAAAGGCACTGAGCTTCAGTCCTAAGTAACATCACTGACAAAAAAGAAAGAAAAAATATATAGGTAAAACCCCAGTTAGGACAAGATGGCAAGGAAAAGCTCACTTAAAAAGGTCAGGTTTATGGAGTAGATTTAAGTTAAGTCATTCTCTATTCTCTGCTGATTTAATCCTCCTCTTTCTGGTAGTGAGAAAGACATTCTTACAAATAAAGATTGTTGAAAAGCTTCTTAAAATAACTCAAAGGAAGGAAGGGTCAAGGAAGTCCCCTAAAGAAAGGGGGACCTCAATTCACCCTACCAAGTACATTCTTGCATCACAGACAGCAATTTTTCAGTATGCATCTGTTTGTAGCACAGATAGCTTTATTAGGCAGAATTAGTGAGGGAGAAAAGGAAAAAGACTCCAGTTGAGTAACTGGAGGGGGCTCACTTTGCTGCTGACCCACTCACAAAAGCATGAGGCTAGGTTTAAAGCATTAGCTGAGGTAGGTAGACCAGGGGTCATTTTCAGTCCACCTTGTCATAGTTTGGGTGGAGTCCACATGACTTGAGGGGCAATTCATTTTCCATGAGGTCATTTCTGTTTGGGAGTGACCTTATCATGTACTGGTCTGAAGGGCTCTGCTTTTTCTGGAATCCAGGTGACCTCAGTGTAGAACAATGGCTAGAAACTTATTAATCTTTTCTGCAAGGGGCTCTGAACTGGACATTATGAAAGCTGGCAGTTGAGTGTTTGAAAATATAGTTAGAATGATTTTTGGTAACCATCAGCCTTAAAAAAAGGCTAGGTAAATTTAAGGCTACCAAACTTTGACTTGCCAACTTTCCCTAAATGATTAACATCTGTATTTCCAAAGTTTTATGGCAATATAAAGAATATGAAATGAAAGTCAAGTTTTGTTTTGCTTTCATTTATCTATTTGGTATTGATAAGTCCAAGTGAAGAGTCACAAGTTTTAGTAAAAATCACATTTAAGTTTCTGTCTCAGAAGAAAACACAAGTCATGATTTTAACGGATAATAGGTTAAAGACTCAGTTTATCTGTCATTTGTCCCCAAAGTGGGCTCTGACTCTGTCAGGTCTAATGGTAGAAAGATGTATTTTACCAGGGCCCAGTATTGAAAGTGACTTAGGCTTAAGTACACCAGATGTACATTTCTTAAATAACATAGTGCGTAAGTTATTTTTCTTGCAAATCTTCCATAATCTGTTCCCAGGTTAAAATTTCAGCTGTCTGTCCCTCAAAAGTCAATATTCAAGTGAAGAGATTTTATAAGAAGGAATCAGGTTCATCCAAGAATCAGCCCTGAAGAAGATGAAGGGTATGTCATCCCCAAAGCTCCATCTAGGGTGACTCAGAGCCACAGAGGGCTTTTATAGGAAGAGAATAGGGGAAGGGCAGGAGTGGGTGCTTTGCTATCCAGGGCCTGTGTCACCTTCTTCCTCTTTCATTGGCCAGAATATCACAATAGTTTTTGACCTCCTACAGTTATCTCCTCTAGTTCTTTAGACAGATTGCTTTTCTGTAAGTTAAACCTTATATCAGTTTACATGTTTTGGGTGACTTAGTGTATAAAATTAAAGACTAAGGAGGAATATTTTAAAGTCACCAGATATTCTGGGTTGTGTAAATGTAAAAGATTATTTAGCAGTTAATACCTTGACTAGTTTGGTGGAGTTTCTCTTTACAATTTAGAATGGCGGGCAAAAAGGTGGAAAATTAAAGCTTGCAAAATGAATAGGATAGGGTGTCTTAATCACTTACCTGTTGCTGAAACATAATACCACACACCAAAAACTTAAATGAGGAGAGTCTTAATTTTGCTCACATTTTCAGTTCATGGTCAGCTGGCTCCAAGGCAGAAACAGCATGGTGGAAGGATCTGTTGGAGGAAAGTTTTTCATCTATTGGGATCCAGGAAGCAGAGATAGAAGGGAAGAGCTGGGGAGGAAGATATACCCTTTCAGCTCATACCCACAGTGACAAACATTCAAACAGCACACTCAACCACTGCACTCAATATGGAATCAGCTGCTAATAAGTATGGCATCATCCCATCACCTTCTGGGAAAGCCTGCCTACAAGAACATGAGAATGTCAAAGGACATTCCAGACCAACATCACAGCAAAGGGCAACAACCTTAAAGAGGAGGGAAGGGAGAGGGATGACAACCCCCCCTCAAAAAAGAGACCTTGTTACAAATCCTGTCAAGGATAGCTTGGAACTGTCTTTTCAAGGATGGACACGTGCTGAAGAAGCCAGTTTATCCAGCCCATGACCTATTGTCATCACAAGCTTGAAATCCCCCTTCCTGAACATAACTACTCCCAGAAAGAAACACAGAACCTGTCAAGAGGCCTTATGACAATCTCTACCAGTGTCAATGAAGGCTAAAGTTTACCTTTTCTCATCAGATAAAAAGCAGCTTCTTCTCATCTAGTCCCATAAATTCCCTGACTACCACAAATCAGAAAACAGATTTGAACTTTAGTCCTGTGCTTCTTTGCTGACTTCACAGTACAGAACACTTTTCAACAAATGGTGCTATACTATTGGTTTCTATGCACATCAGGCCGAAAGTTTTGCTTGCTATCAGTACTGTGAATAAATTAATAAAGAGCTATGAGTCATGGATCACATACTCCAGTGAGAATTCTGAATTCCTCAGCAAATTTTGGGGAGTTTTCCTTTGGTAAAGGGAAAGCTTTTGCTTTTGTTCTTCGATTGGATTTTGACTAGAGCGTGAGAGAAGACAGGACTGGTTGATATATCACCCTAATTTTAGAAAGTATTTGTCTAGTTTTCTTTTTCTCTTTGAAGCAGGATAATGCACAAGTGAAAAAGGTTAAATAATTCAGAACAATGAGGCCAAGGAGGATGGAGAGAAAGAAAGAAGATATAGTAAAATTTAGAATACATTTGTTTCTTTTACAGTTTTTACAAATTTTATCATTTATTAGTTGTTTAAGCTTTTCATTTATCTTCTGTTAGGAGCTTCAGACTAGACAGAGAAAGAGAGTGATTACTAGAACTCTCAATTAGAGACAGCCTTGTGGCTGATGCTGTACCTTTTCATTATATGACTCAGACAGCTGCTACAATCCTGTGTTCAAAATGTAAAGGAGTAAACAGCCAGACTTCTCTCTCCTTTCTTTCTCTGATGTCTTCACTGCTTCTTATTGGCTGGACCCAATGAAGAGCCAAAGAGAGAGAAAATGGATTAATATCATCCCCATGAAGTAAGTTTTCAGGGTACAGAGCAGGTTGGGGACAAGGAAGTGGAAAGTGGATCTGAAAGGGTGAGGAAAAGATACCCAGCACCCACTGTGATGTGCTGATGCCTGTACTGTGCTTCTATTAGTAAAATGGGCTCTGCTTTAAAGGTGAGAATAGCATAATTGATAGTTGAGATTCTCTTTCTACTCCTTTATTTCTCAGGAACCAATCTTTAACATTTCACACATGTCCAAAACATGGACAAATCTCCAAAACCAGATTTAGAATTTGTAGTCTGAACTAAAATCATTGAATTTCAATTCCATTATTTTAAAAATTAAAATATATATTATGTCTTGGTTATGTTAATTGAAGAAACAAAGTATTATATGTAATTTGTTCATTTTATCATTTACATCACTCAATTCTGCCATCATAGTGCTAAAGCAATACAGTCTAATTTTTAATAAATGACAGCACAATTATAAAATAAGTAAATTAATCTGTCAACAAGTGTATTAAAGATAGATCACCTTTGAATTAAATGATTCTTCTTTTTCTATGCAAGGGTAATAATAAACATGTCACTCAAGTTCATTTGGTCAATTGATGTTTTAGGGTACCTCACTCTAACAGTCCATTTACAAATCTTTTCCTCTTGCGTGGAAATTACTATTGCTCCTTATTACTGAAACCAAAGTATGAATGAAAGTTTGGTGAGGATAGAAAAATGATTCTGAAATCTAAAACCTTAGAGTAAAGTTCTAGTCTTTAATTAAATAGCATCAAAATCTTAGGTCAGTCACTCCTAATTCCAACTTGCCATGCATATAAATTCAGAAAGCCCAAATGAGCTATTAAAAAATATTACTATCGCTTCTCAGCCTTTTGGCTAAGATCAAGTGTAAAAATAATATTGCTATAATATTTTTTCTGAACTCAGTGAAGTCAACCTAATAGAATTTGGTTCTTTTTGGGACTATAATGATTTAAGGTGGTTTAGTTCTATAAAATGTGGTTGTAAGAAAGTCCTTCCAAACATACACACAGCATAATGTGTTGTGAGTTATAAATTTTATAATTAATGATAAGATTAGTATAGAATCTGAAGGAGTTACATATTTTCAAAAGTCGAATATACCAATGAATTCTTATTTTCTTGAAGCTTATGAGAATAACAAAATGCAATTTAAACATCTCCACAAATAAATATATGATTCCTTTCTATTTTCTTTCCACATTGCATTTGGGCAGTTTAGGATTTTAGTTATTGCTTGTATGTTATATGCCAACTAATACTATGCAGACTTTATGAGGAAGGTTATTTTTTCCTAGGCTTTTAAAATTACATTTTATTATTTATTTTTTAGTCTCTAAATGTTTGACATCTATAGTGCTATAACAGTGATTTTAAAAGAATCCATTTGTGAAAATAATAAGTTATATTTCAACAGTTTATATCGTTGAAAGCATTTTTCCATTTTAAATAGTCATATCATCATACCTTTATAATGAATGTGTTTATTCATTAAAATTTTATTCATTAACTTTTTTTCATTATTTTACAGTTTATTTTATTCTATATAAAGTTTTCTGCACTTTATTTTATTTTTTTTTGCCAAAGTTAAAAGCACATCAAACACGCCTAGCATTTATATTAATCACAAACCTACGGACCCCTCAGTACCCTCCTTGGGCCCTGGCCCCAGCAATCCAAAGCCGATGACCCCAGGTGTAGGTGGTTATGAGGGGTGGGAATGGGCAGGGAGTGTCTCTTGATAACTCTGAAATTGGGGATCCTCCAAATGGAGAGCTGGGTGCGGGGGCCAAAGTTTCAGGGTGACCTAGCTTCTGAATAAGAGGAAATCAATAAAAAATCAGATAAACAAATGGGGGATACAATATGCATTTGCAACCCTTCCCCCAAATTTCTGCCTTGTAGAGGGCTTCCATTTTCCCAGGCTGGGGAATCCCCTTCATACCGTTCTGCAAGTTGAACTGGGTACCGGTTTTGGGCCACTGGAATGGATTTCCACTAATCCCCATCACTGTTGCAAACAGCCCCACAAAGAACAAGGCAGGTCTGTCCCCAAGGGTGAGGGCCTAACTCTCAATCCGGATTTGGGTCTGGGAAGCCAGTCCAGAAAGCTCTCGGTCTGCCCCATCTAGGACAGCAAGCTCAGTGAGGAGCCGGCCTAGGTCAGGTCAGGTTGGTCCCAGGTTAAGGCGGGAAGCTTGAGCACTGCTCCTCCCCGAAGCATAGAATGCTCATGTGGGATGTCACTAAGGGCCAGAGACAGGCCCGTGGTCTCTAAGTGGGGTGGCCTGATCCTACTAATTCCTCCACATCTGAAATACCTGTGCTGGACTCTTCTTACAAGTAAGGGGTGAGGCCTGGCATCCATTCCCAGAAGGCCAGGACTGAGTTCCCAGGAACATGGGAAGAGGCAGGGCTTAAACCTCCAGGGGTGGGACTCCCGCATCCATACCAGTGGTGGTGACCCTACAGCACCCGAGCTGCAGCAGGCTGTTTGTTATCACTGAAAGCTCTAAAAGGTTAGCCATCACTGAACTGGATTCTTCTTCCAGTGCCTAGATGGGCTAGACTGGTGGTTCCCAAAGAAAGGTTGGAGCAGCATCCTAATATCTATTCCCAGGAGACCTGTTAAGGCTGTTCTTTAGGTGACAGAAATGGGACCTCACCCTCTGTCTCCCTTCCTTACCTGGCCAAGGATGGGACCCTCAAGGTAATGGCCCTGATCTCACAGGTTTCTTCTGCCCTCTTCATCTGAAATACCTGCGCTGGGTTGTTCCTTTGGGGGAAGGGACGGGGCCACCCCTGGATCCTCCGCCTTTCCTACTACAGGGGTGAGGCCTGATTGAATCTCTTCCCCCAGAATCCCTGGGCAGGACAGTTTCATGGGAGGGCTGGGAAAAGGCAGAGCCTTATCCTCACAAGTCCTCCTTTCCTGGGTGGGGAATCCCAGGGGAGGGCTGAGGCCTGATCAGGACTCCTCCTCCATGCTGAAGCTGCTGCGGCTGCTGGCCTTGGAGACAGCTGAGGATACTGAAGAGAGCAGGGGATCAGAGGCAGCCCGAAGCGGGGACAGGGCACGCCCTGACAACCCTCCCACCATGCCCTCCTCCTCCTCCTCCATTAGAATGTCCTCCAGCCCCAGGTGGAAGGGGTCCCCCAGATCCCCCAGATGGTCGCTGGGAAAGTGCAAGTCCAGAAGGGCATCCGAAGGTGGTGCTGGGGGATGCTGGTGAGGAGCATTCTGGACAGGTCCCCCCCCCGCCCGCCCATGTGAAATGTTGCAGCGCTTGGCCTGCCTTTCTCCTCAATGTCCAGCTGCTCTGGCTTGAGGATGTCGGAGGCTGAAGTCATGGCCGGGGAGATAGGCCTGGGTTGGGAGGCAGTGGCAGACCATGGATCTGGGCCTACAGTTCTAGCTCCTGAATCTGAAGCTGCAGGCTGCTGTTGGCTTGCTCCAGGGATCTCTGCCGGCTCTCCAGATCCTTGGAACGCTGCTGCTCCTTCTGCAACTTGCGGATATAATCCACAGAGGTCTTCAGAATGGTGCCCTTGTTCCAGCGCATTTCCGGGTCATTGGACTTGGGGATGAGGGTGCCGAGCTCCTTGATCCTATCATTAATGTTGAATCTCCTTCAACGCTCAATCAGGTTGTGATTGTCTTTCTTCTGTCCTTCCTTTAAAAAGGCCTTTGCCTCGGTTTCAGAGATTTCCTGTCTGATGTTGGGGAGCTCAGCTGGGCAGGAGTTGCTGACAGTGATGGCTGTTGTGGCCACACCCTGACTACTGTACATATCAAGCAGATTCCCTGACACAGGCAGCGTGCTGGGGAGTCGAAGCCCTACGGTGCCTCTGGCCAGATAGCTGAGCATCTCATCATTGTAACTGGACTCCAGACTGATGATCTAATCAATGGCATCATCAATCTCCTTCTCTGAGCTGGACCCAGTGGTGAGCAGTGCCATGGGACTGTTAGGGGCGCTGCCTGTGGGGCCAGTGGCATGGGCAGCCTCAGGAGCAGGTAGAGGCTGGGCACTCGTGGGCCCTAGTGGTGGAGTGAGGGCCTGGGAAGCCAGTTTGGGCCCAAGTGTGGTGGACAGGTACTGTTTCACTTGCTGCCAGCGTGCTTGCTGCAGATGGTAGCGTGTTGGGTTCTCCAGGTGGGTCTGCACCTTGAGCACCTCCCTGGGCACCTGAGCAGGTGGTGGACGGCTCAATGTGTGGCCCCCAGCAGAGATGCCAACCACAGAGATGGCGGGAGAGGCAGGTGCAGGACTGGGGAAGGGAGTGGCTGTGGCCTGTTCCCGTCGCTCAAGTCTCTCCTGCTCTTGTGCCTGGGACCACATGAGCTGTTGCCGCAAGAGGACCCTCGATGAGGACGATGACGACATGGCAGTGGTCCTGGACCCCCCTGCAGAAGACGATGCAGAGAGTGTAGCTGGGGTGGCTGGTGTGGCCTGCAGTGATATTGGGAGGCTGGAGCGTAGGGGTAAGGGTTGGCTTTTGAGCTCGTAGAAACTGTCAGAATCAAGGATGTTTTCTAATTCAATGTCAGCAACAATCCCAGATTCCGGAAGCAGAGAGTTCAGGCTGAATACCTGGGCTGGGTAGGCCGACCTGTGCTCCTCCAGAAGCAGGAACACGGCTGGAGGGCTCTCCGCTGGCCTCTACGCCTTCCCTAGCTGGCTCGGCTTCAAGAGACAAGACGCCTGACTCCAGGCGAGCCCTGCCAGGCCGGTTGGGCCTCGGCCCGGACCCCTAACAAAATAAGAGTCCCCCTCCCCCCTCTCACCACCGCCCCCTCCTCTGCTAAGCCATGGAGCTAGCTCTGCGGGGGCGGGCGGCGTCGGGGAGACGGGCTGGGCCGTGAGTCATCCCCGCCCTGAACGGACCAACACCCCCCAAGCCTAACCCCGGACGACTGCCCTCCTACCCCTCGTCCTCTTCTCCCTCCAGCTTCCTGCACTCTAAACAACACTTCCAGGGTCTTCAGCCTTTCTGCGTTTCTAGGAAAACGTTATCCTCCAGATTTCTTTCTAATTTTCTTTTGATTAGATGTTATATAGTATTTAACCTATTAATTTACTGTCTGCATTTTTACTGGGCTCAGAAAGTTTCTGTCATTTCAAACTACCTGTATATATCATGACTCTCTTTTTCTCTTGGACAGGGATTAAATCTTGAATTTATTTTGTAAATGTTTTTATTTAACTTTATTTTATTAGTACATGTTTGCAGTACATGCAGTTTACAATAATCTTGGAGAGTAGGTATTTGTAAATAATATAGCTTGTTTTTTTAATCCCTTTCCCCTTCTCTCCCCTTTCCTCTGAGTTCCTCTAACTCTCCTATCCCAATTTTCAATCTTGTTGATATTACTAATCTTTGCTGTTGTTATGGCATACAGTGTTTACACTGATTGAGATTATTAGGGTTTTGTATATGGCATATTTTGATTCTACTTATTTCCCTTTCCATTCCCCCTCACCCCTTGTGCTTGTTTCCTTGGATCCCTTCCCTACTGAAAGCTACCCATCTCATTTTCCCTTCTTATCAATTCTTTATCATTCTCCTTGTTTGTGCTTCGCCTCACTCAAATGAGAGATACCATATAGTATGTAAGCTTATGTATATTTTATAGTTTGGTCTTAGTTCTAGTATTTTCTTTAGCAACTTTAAGACGACTTCAATATCTCTCTTTTCTAGACAATCAGTTCCAACTAGTATACCATCCAATGACACTTACTTACAAAATAGTTTTCTATACTTCCTGTTATTGACGGTAGTTACATTTTGTAGTATCTTCTTTTCATCATCATGCTTCTCTCATTGTTGATGTATCATTTTTAAAAATTTTACCAGCTGTTCCTCAGATAAAGGTCTACTATCTAGAATTTATAAAGAACTCAAAAAAATCAGACCCCTCCAAATATAAAGACCCAATTCAAAAATGG
>NW_004624744.1:8513505-8539037 GCF_000247695.1 Heterocephalus glaber | reverse complement strand
CTCTACTGTTATCTGAGAAATTATTTCTGATTTCATTTTTTCCAGATCCTCTTTTGTTGCCAGTTCAGAGAGTCCAGGTGGTTGAGTATCAGATTTTTCCTTTTTGTTTCCTTTTGGGGCTGCTTTAGGTGATCTGGCAGTCTGGTTTTGAGACTTGTTTTAGTGTCTTCTCATTCAATGGGGTGGGGGTGTTTGTGGCACCCATACCACTCACCTCCAGTGCACTTGGGGTGGTGGTATGTTGGCCTGCAAGGCTTTTCCTCAGTGCTGGGGACAGCTCTGCTCCTCAGCACCGGGAACTAGAAAGAATTCTAATTCTTATACCTGTGGACACTATAGTATTAGAAAATAGCTAGAACAGTAACCTATTTCTCCACTGCCTAGAGCTCAATGTTTTACAACACAGCATCAGGGAAAATATATTTTCATTATGAATTATATGACTTTTCAATAAAGATGTTAATTGATTACAATTAAAAGAGAGAACTTTGTTTCATAAAGGAATATCTAGACTGTCTCTATTATATTATTTGTAACATATATTATTGAATGTTTGAATAGTGTTCTGAGAATCAGGGCCTAACTGTAATTTATGGGCTCAATGGACTTTCCATTGTCAATAGCAAAACTCAATTAACCTATCTTTTGCTAATAGGTAACATTTCATGCCTTACATGTGTCAGAAGAGTATAATTTTTAGGGTTTTTTTTTAATTAACCTCAAAAAAACTCCTCTGCAGTCATAGAGATAAAGAACAAATATATAGACAATTATTACTTTTTTCCTACTTGTTTTCATTTATCAAGCTACAAACTGGTGTGATTATTATGTTAAGTCTCAGATGTGAAAAGGCAATGAAAATGAGTTGTTAGTCAATTTATTCTCATTTGAATAAAAAAATGTGAAAAGGCATTAATCAAAGGAAATGAATCAGTAATGTGAAATCCATATGGATTGTGAATAATTAAATTTTTATCAAATTAAAAATCCCATACTTCCAGTCCATTTAAGCTATTTTATAAAGGTAAGTTATGATGAGAGATGGTGACAGACTTACTGGGATTTGAGAAAATTCAAGATAGACATTCAAAGAGAATATTTTCTTACTGTACTACCACACTGAGAATATATACAAATGTATCAAACCAAACATGTTTAACTGAGATACTGTTTTAAAATATATTTTAGTGTATGTCTAGGAAATGTAATAATTTGGTTTCTTGCACATTTTGAATACAAACACAAGAATTATAAGCATAGAGTTATAAAAATACCTTCACAAACAAGTGGCTCACTGCTTAGTTTTGCAGGTTTACTTCTAGTCTAAATACGTTTGTGTTGGTTGGGAGCATAAGGGGCAGGCTAGAGATAATACACAACCTTTTACACAATATAGAAAGTGAACAAAGCTCACAGAGAAGACAGCAAGAGCTGGAGAGTTAGATTGCAGGTGTTAAAGCAAAAATTGCACCACGTCAATTAAATTATCCAGCGAGACTTTATGCAAGGCTATTGCAACAGAGAGGAAAGATCAGAACACAGTCTGAACTGAACTCTCCTCAAATAAGACAGTAAAGTCAGATTATGGACCATATTGTCTTTACTAAGAGAAAAATTATACTTTCTCCTGTACTTATGACAGGAGATAGTTGTGTAAATTTAGGCAAGTTGGCTCTTACCCACTCTCAGAGACTTGAAAATAAGAACCCAATTTTCCTTGGTGAATTACATTTCAAGAAGATAGCTCCCAAGTCCTTGAGAAAGACATTCTAGGTTATAAAACAGGCAAGAGGTTGTTAGAAAGATTTACATTTCAAAGCTACACAGAAAGCACTTATAAGATCTCTAAGGTAAATCCTCTAAGAAAAGGAATGTCAGGGGCCAGAATCAGGAAGGACCAGGCAGAATTTTGGTCACCCTGAAAGGTACTTTAAGACCCTGTTGAAAAGTAGGTAAGATTAAAATCTCTTCAGTGTTGATAATTAAATGTCTTTGCCAACTGAAAATATAGTGGTTATTATGATTCCAATATTGATTCTCTACACAAGTATTTTCATATAATCTTAAGATTGTCACCCCTGCATGTATTTTATTAAACATCTGTACATCTGACTGCTAACACTATAGTCACTTTAAAGAAAAAATTTCCAATGGCGACGTTATTTTTCCTGAACTGACTCTGTACATTTACTAGTTGTTTTAAATTATTTTGGGCCGGGGATTTACCTTAGTGGCACCACCCCTGCCTCGCAAATGTAAGATCCTAAGTTCGATCCCCGGTACCAAAAAAACAAAACAAAACAAAATTATTTTCTTTGCTTATTTATTTATAGCATTTTAAAATCTATCTATATTTGACTCTAATTCTGTTTTATGTGTTATGGGATTAAGTGTATATGAAATCAAATTTAGTGCCAGGAAGGACACTAGAAATAGAGTACTTCAAAGCATAGAACTTAAAAATCCTACTTATAGGATCACACTATTGTAGTTCTATTAAATCATATCATTAAAATAGACCTTAAATGATATTTTCTCAACAGTATTCCTAAGGTAAGCACAATTTAAGGTGATGTTTATAAAATGATCTATTCATGTAGTACTGAGGAAATCAGTGATGCTACTCATCAGTCTTCCCGTTTCTCCTTCTTCAAGACATAGTATATGGTTGAGCTTCCTGCACACTTAAAGTAAGCATGTCCCTGTGACTTTCTTTGGCCAATGAAATGAAGCAAACATTAATACACATGAAACTTGTTGATTCTGCACTGAAGTTGGTGAAAAGTGCATAATTTTCCATTTTTCTAGTGCTTTGCTGAGGAAATCGCTACATCCTGTGTTGATATAGAGGCTTTAACGGTCTATCCTTCAGTGGTAAAGAGTAGTCTCCCTTACTACAATGTACTGACAAATATAAATACACTTGTTTTAAGCCATTGATGTTTCAGTTTATTTCTTCCTACATGATTATCTAACTTAGGTTAATTCATAAACTTATTACATGGCAGTTTTAGATATTTGACTTATTTTTGTCTTCCCATAAACTAGAAGCTATAGGACATGTAAAACAAATTCTCCATGATCAACCTATAGGTCCACAGGCCAAGTCAAGGCTATCAGGTTAGAATACATCATTTTTTCCTGACTACTTACATGTTAGGGTCTTTGCTGTTCTTTCTTTCGCAAAGAACTTTCAGCACTCAGATGTCTTCTGACAGATTTTGCTCACTTCGAATCCTACAAAGCACGGGCTGTATTATTAATTTTTCCCTCTCAGAGATCATTGCTTTGTATTCAAATTGATGTCCTTTCTCTGTGTTCCCAAGGATCATACGGATTGACAGCCTTGAGGGAATTACAAAAGATTGTTTCAGTCTTTGAACAACCTAATAACACATTCTCTCCTTTCACTCTTGCCTAATTAAGAGAAACATTCAAATGATTCCCTCTATAGTAAAGTAAATTTCAAAAGCGGCTTTTTTCATCTCTCTCTCTCTCTCTCTCTCTGTCTTTTGATGTGCTTTCATGGTTAATTAGCTGATTTTAGATTATTGTGAATAATGTTTCAAGGGCTGAATGTAAGATAGTTTGTTTATCCATTCACTGACTGAAGGACATTATGGTTCCTTCCAAGTTTGGAAAAATATGAATAAACCTGCTATAAATATTTACATATAGGGTTATGTGTAGTCATAAGTAAGTTTTAAACTCTTTTGAGTAAATGCTAAGGAGCAAAATTATTGGACTATATTGTATGATTAACCTAGTTTCATTAAAAAATACCATATTGTCTTTCTGAGTAACTAATTTTGAATTCCTACTAGCAACAGATAAGAGTTTAGGTTGTCCTGCATCACCATCAACACTTGGTATTATCAGTGTTCTGATTTTCACAGTTCTAACAGGTGTGTAATGGATATCATTGTTTCAATTTGCATTTCTGTCATGACATATGATATGGAGAATTTCCTCATATGCTTTATTTCATATGGATATCTGCTTTGGGTGTTTTCTGTTAAGGTCTCTGGATAATATTTTATGCAGTTTTTTTTCCTTTTTCTTTTTTTTTAATTACTTGCTAGGACTGGATGGTGACTTCCAAGCTTTAAGAGAAACCAGAAATCCATACATCCGATTTTTTATTTTAAACTTTATGTTAGAAACTTTATGATTTAGCAAAACTAATGCTAATCAATAAAAAAAGAACAATAGAATATAAATCCTTAATATTAACAAACTCTACACAACTGTCAAGTCTACAAAATACACTATATGAATATTTATATGGGCTTGAAAGTCTAGTCCTCATTAGTGAGACTAAAAAGCATTGAAGAATATTCTAAATATTTTGAAAAAAAAAGGGAAAGTTTGATTACATATTAATCATCCAAATTGCTATGGATCAGGGCCAGAAAGGTATGATAATTATATTACTCACATTTAGGAGTTGCATTCTTCATACAGTGTATAAATTGAAAATGAAAAGGACTGAGAAAATTCTTCTTCTAAGTAACCTTACACAATTGTTCACCTTCAGACATTCAATAAACATGTAAATTATTTTAGAAAAGCAGAGTTTGATGATAACAAGAATGATACAGAACCTTTTACCATTATCAGGACTAATAATAGTATTACACTAGAAATAACAGCAATGTTGGCAACAAAACTTAATATTTGTTACATTTAAATCAAATAAGATAGAGCAAAAGTCAACCTAATCATATAGAGATGACTTGAAGATACAAATGGTATTAGCATAAGATCCAGAATATCTTATAAGAATATATGAAGGGGAATTATAAAACACAATGAAGAAACATTACGCTTTAGAAGATATTATATTTTACCAACAAATATTGGTATTAGCAACTGAACACAAGATCAGGCAGTTCCAATTGTATTCCACACTATTTGGTCTGTTTTCCACCAAACTTCTTTAATAGTACTGATACAGATCTGTGAAACTATTGAGTCACAAGAGAAAACTGGTGGAAAGAGAAAAGTGTAAAGTGCAAAGATATTTAAAAATTGCAGGGGCACATAAGCTTCCACCGGAGGCCTGCCATTCTATCAGTGCATGCATGCAGATCCCAGGGAGCAATTGTGTGGCCTAGACCAGTGCAGGTGCAGGTGGATCCCAGCCAGTGGTCAGCCCCAACACCAGAGGCTCTGGCTTACTCCCCCAGGCCAGGAGCCTGGCCAGAGAGGAGCTGCACAGGCACTCAGGCTCCTGCCTGAGGCGCTCCATTCCATCCATAAGTACATGCAGATCCTGGGGAGGAGCTGTGTGGCCCAGACAAGCACAGCTACAAGCAGATCCCACCCCAGAGGCTCAGACACACCTGCCCAAGCCAAAGGCCCATGCAGAAAGGGACTACAGGGGCACAAGGGCTTTAGCCAGAGGCTCACCATACCATCTGCCACAGCCAGGAACCTCCCTGCAGAAGAGCTGTACAGTCACACAAGCAAAACCCAGAGGCTTGGCCTGATAACACTGATAAGTGCAAGGAGACATAGCTAAAGACTGTGCAGGCAACAGAAAATGGGGTGGACACCCCCCAACCAAAGACCCTCCCAGACAATAGCTACAGAGGGGCCCCAGCTAGAGACACGTCTAGATACCATCACAAGTGTGCTCAGGGCCCAGCCAGAAGCCCACCCAGACAACAGGTCAGCTCAGGGATCTAGAAGGCCACCATTGTGAACACAGGAATTGATATACTGGTGAGCAGCAGAGTAAAGGCAGCTCTGTGGCTTGCTGAGAACTCAAGACCACTGGGTGAGCAAAAAGTCACCTCAACAAAGACACAGCAGGCTGAATCTGTTGAAATGAGAAGAAACCTAAATAACTCCCAAAACCAAAGTTCCAGATCAGCTAAGGGAACCTCAAAGGGCAATGAGATGGAACAATATGATATTCAACAACCTGGACTCTAAGAACTGTCCACAAAAGGAGACCTGGAAAAAATGAAATCAGAAATAATTTCTCAGATAGCAGCAGAGATTGTGCCATAGTACAAGAAATGACAAATAAATCTAGCATGGACACAGATGAAAAAAATAGAGGAGCTGAGGAATATGATGGAATCCCAACATAGGAAACAAATGGGATCCATAAAACAGATGCAAAAACATTTCCAGGAGATTAAAAACTGCATTGAAAGTTTACGCAACTGAATGAAGCAATGCAAGGATAGAATTTCAGATATAGAAGGTAAGATTTCAATAAGTGACTAGGAAAAGAAAAATTTCTTAAAAATAGTAAGCAACCACGAGAAATTAATTCAGAAGCTGCTAGACAATGCAAAGAAGAATAACATAAGACTGATCAGAGTCAGTGAGCAAACAGGAGAGCGTGCAGATGACATAAAAAAAAAAGCTGTTCAGAAACATGATGGCAGAATACTTCCCAAGCAAGGGAAAAGTACTTCACATACAGATAAGTGAGGCATATAGGACTCCAACTACCCATTATCAAAAAAATCTACATATAGGCATATAATAGTTAAGATTCCAAAAACCCAACAGAAGAACAAAATTCCACAAGCAGTTGGAGAAAAGAAATAAATCACATACACAGGAAAGCCTATCAGAATCACAGCAGACTTCTCAACACAAACCCACAGGGCAAGAAGAGCATGGAGTGATGTATTTCAAGCCCTGAAGGAAAAGATCCTCCAATCCAGATTGTTGTACCCTGCAAAACTATCTTTCAAAATTGATGGTGAAATAAGATACTTTCATGACAAAGAGCACCTTAGGAACTTCATGAATACCAAACCAGCACTCAAAAATATTTTAGACAATACCCTAGGAAAAGACAATGAGGATCACAACCCCAGGAAACCCAGCAGAATAAATCCATCAGGCATGACAAGAAATTAAATACAAAGTGGAAAATTCCAACAAAAATAAAAAGTCATGAGAAGGATAAGTCAATATGTATCAGTTATAACCATCAATGTTAAAGGTATCAATTCAGCAATCAAAAGAAATAGACTGGCAGAATAGGTCAAGAAACAAGATCCAACAATATGCTACATGCAAGAAACACACTTAATTCAGAAAGAAACTCATAAACTGAAAGTTAAAGAGTGAAAAACAATTCTCCATGCAATAGGAACCTGAAAAAAGTCAGGACTAGCTATCCACTTTGCAGATCAAGTGGATTTCAAGCCAACACTGATTAAGAGAGACAAAGAAGTACACTACATCTTTTGGAAATGATGTTCCAAGAGGAAGAGATGATAATCATTAATATATATGCACCAAATACTAGTGCAGCCAACTGTATAAAACAAATACTAATGGACATGAAAAATCAAATGAGCACTTACACAATAGTAGTGGGGGACCTCAATACCCCACTACCACAAATAGATGCATCAACTAGCCAAAAAATAAGCAACAAAATACTAGAACTCAATCAAACTTTTGAACAAGTGAACTTAACAGATGTTTACAAAGTGTTCCACCCCACAAACTAGAATACACATTCTTTTCAGCTGCATATGGGTCATTCTCCAAAATAGACCACATACTCACTCATAGAACATGTTTAAGTAAATGCAAAAGAATTGAAGTTATCCCCTGTATATTATCAGACCATAGTGTGATGTAATTGGAGATCAATACCAAAAGAAACCACAAGAATTTCATAAACACATGGAAACTGCACAACACACTTCTCAATAACCAATGGGTCACACAGGAAACTAAAGAAGAAATCTGACAGTGCCTACAATTAAATGACAATGACAGTACAACATATCAGAATCTAGAGGACACAGTGAAAGCAATCTAGGAGGGAAATTCATAGCAGTGAATACTCATATTAGGAAAACAGAATGAGCCCAGTTGAATGACCTGATGCTGAACCTCAAAGTTCTAGAAAAAGAAGAGCTGGACAAACCCAAAGCTCATACAAGGGAGGAAATTATAAAGACCGGAGCAAAAATCAATGCAATGGAGACTAAGGAACAATATAAAAAAACCAATGAAGCCAAGAGTTGGTTCTTAGAAAGGAGAAAATTGACAAAGCCTTAGACAACTTTACCTGAAAAGGAAAGAAAAGGCCAAAATCTATGCAAATAGGTATGAGAATGATGAAATTACAAAGGACCCAGAAGAAATCCAGAATACCATCATTACCGGTTTTGAGAAACAATACGCCAATAAAATGGAAAATACAGAAGAAATGGACAGATACATGTGAATTACCAAAGTTGATCAAAGAAGACATAAAAATTCTAAACAACCCAATATCAATCAGTGTAATTGAAAATGTAATTAAAAACTTACCAACTAAGAAATGCCAGGGTCCTGATGGCTTCACTGCTGAATTCTACAAGACATTTAGAGGGGAACTACTGCCACACTACTGTTTGAACTCTTCAATGAAATTGAAAGGGAAGCAATACTCCCAAATTCATTCCTGGAAGCAAGCATCACCTTGGTCCCCAAAGCAGAGAAAGAACCAATCAAAAAAGACAACTATAGGCCAATGTCACTAATGAACATGGATGCAAAAATCCTTAATACGAGACTGGCAAATAGAATGCAGAAGATCATTCAGCCTTACCAAGTGGGATTCATCCCAGGGATGCAGGTGTTTCAACATACACAAATCAATAAATATAATACATTATATTAATAGAGCCAAGGACTAAAATGATATGATCATATCAGTAGATGCAGAAAAAATGTTCAACAAAATGCAACATGCATTCACGAAAAAAACCCTGTAAAAATTGGAATAGACAGATTCTACTTCAACCTGATAAAAGCCATGTAAGCAAAACCAACAGCCAATATCATACTAAATGGTCAAAAACTGAAATCCTTCACACTAAAGTCAGAAACAAGAGAAATATGTTCACTGTCACCAATCCTGTTCAATATAGTTTTGGAAACATTAGCCACATCAATTAGACAAGTTAAGGAAAGAAAAGGAATAAAGATTGCAAATGAAGAAGTCAAATTGTTCTTATTTGGAGATGCTATGATACTCTACAGAGAAGACCCCAAGAACTCCTCCAAAAGTTTTCTAGGCTTAATAACCAAATTCATTAAAGTAGCTGGATACAAGGTCAACATACAAAAATCAATAACTTTCCTCTACACAAACAACAGACTCACTGAGAAATAGGTCAAATAATTCCTTTTACAGTAGCATCCCCCAAAAATTAAATACCTAGGAATTAACCTAACAAAAGAAATCAAAGACCTCTTCTCTGAAAACTATAGCACTCTGCAAAGAAAGATTGAAGAGGATATCAGAAAATGGAAAAAAATCCCTTGATACTGGGTAGGAAGAATCAACATAGTGAAAATGGCCATACTTCCAAAACTGCTATATACATTTAATGCAACCCCAACTGAAATTCCAGCGGCATACTTCACAGACCTTAAGAAAACAATCCAAAAATTCATTTGGAACCAGAAGAGACATAGAACAGCAAAAGCAATTCTAGGCAACAGAGACATGGCAGGGGGTATTCCAAGCCCCAACTTGAAACTGCACTACAAAGCTACTGTGATAAAAACAGCATAATACTGGCAAAGAAACAGACCTGAGGACTAGTGGAACAGATTAGAATATACAGAAAGAACTCCAGAAACCCTCAGCCACCTCATCCTTGACAAAGGAGCCAACCACCCTCACTGGAGGAAAGATAGCCCCTTTAATAAATGGTGCTGGAAAAAGTGGGTTTCAACTTGCCAAAGAATAAAACTAGGCCCATATCCCTCACCATGCACTGAACTTTAATCAAAATGGATTAAAGATTTAAATATTAAAACATAAACACTAAACCGCCTGGAAGAGAGGTTAGGAAGAACTATTGAAGACACTGGTGTAGGAAAAGATTTTATGAACAAAACCTCAGTTGCTCATGAACAGGCACAATCAACAAGTGGGATCACTTCTTACTAAAAAGCTTCTGCACAGCAAGAGAAACCACCAACAGTGTGAAAAGACATCCCACAATGTGGGAAAAAATTTTCACCAGTTGTCCCTCAGAGAAAGTTCTTCTATCCAGAATCTATAAAGAATTTAAATAAATCAGACCTCCCAAATTTAAAGACCCAATCCAAAATGGGCATCTGAAATGAACAGACATTTCTCAGACAAAGAAGCAGAAATAGTAAATAAACATATGAAAAAATGTTCAACATCATTGGTCATTCAAGAGATGCAAATGAAAACAATGCTGAGATTCCATCTCACCTCAGAAAGAATGGTTGCTATAATGAAATCAATCAATAACAAATGCTGGTGGGGCTGTGGGGAAAGAGGAACCCTGCTCCACTGCTGGTGGCAGTGTAGACTGGTGCAATAACTGTGGAAATCAGTATGGAGATGCCTCAAAGAACAAGGACTGGAAGTCCCATTTGACTCAGATATTCCCCTGCTGGGGATCTTCCCCAAAGAATTAAAAGAATCATACCACAGTGATATACGTGTACCCGTGTTCATAGCAGCACAATTTGTCATAGCTAAAACTTGGAAATAACCTAACTGCCCATCAACTGGAGACTAGATAAAGAAAAATTTTTTATATATAAAATGGAGTACTACTCAGACTTAAAAAATGAGAAATTATAGACAAATAGCTAAATGGATTTATGTTGAGGCAATACACGTTAATAAATAGGACACACGTGTAAATGTTGAATAGTTTTTCTAGTGTGAGAAACTGAAAGTGTAAATAAGGACTAAAAGGTGTAGTAAATAATGTGAAATAGAAAGAAAAGGGGTAAAGGGGCAAAGGGGAAATGAGAGGGTTAGAGGAAAGCAAAGAAGGGAATGAAATTAATAAAAGAAAATGAAAACATGGAAACAAAGTCTTTGTAAATAAGAAGAGATGGAGGGTTTAAGGGTGGGCAGGGGAATGGGGAAAAAAAGAAGATCCAAGAGATATTATGTAAAGGTGCAAATCTCCTCCAATGGTGAATGTTATTGTATTGTATACCTAAAGTGTACAGATAAAATGAATTTTAAAAAGAATTAGAATTCTTTCTAATAAGGATTCTTATTTGGAGTATTTAATTAAAGAGAATTTTAGCCAATTTGATGGCAGATAATTCAACATTTAGCAAGTAATGACTTCATCCTCCTAGTCAATTTGCCCCTATAAATTCACTTTTGCTCTTATTTGAAGGATTACAAAATTAGCTTTCACTAAATATTACAGCACAATTTTTATACTACTTTGCAATAAGTTTATTTTAGGTGTCATGACACATTAAATATTATAGGACAAATTATCTACATGCACTAACTTTCCAAAATTACTTTTTATAATTTACCTGTAATAATAATTTTACCACTTCTTTATTATAAGCAAATTTTTCATGTAAAAATGTTGCTTTTCATTACCTTGCTATGCATGCTCCCTGAGGAATGGAATAAATATTTCTTAATGAGACATAATGATCTTACATTTAAATAGTTTTACTCTTACCTAATAATGAAATATTCTAATGTCTAATAAATTCTAGAATATTTCTTTACCAAAAATAGAAATACACCAGTTTCTTTCTTAAAAATATTTCTTAGACATTTTAATTAATTTAAATCATTTAGCAGCTATAAAAATATATGTTTCTCCTGCCTCAAAATATTTTTCAATTCAAAGTACAAAAACTGATTAGATAGGATCTGTAACTCTACATTCGTCTTGTGTCAAGATTGGTGATGTATTTCAGTATTTAATTGGAGAGAAAATTTTAACAAACATATATGATAATTAATCTACAGAAGTCGTCTCCCCCCCAAAAAACAGTATTTTACCTCCCAAAACGATCTTGAATATATTTGATTTTAAATCTTCTCCTCTGAAAATTACAGGCCAGTGTACTTTTGAGTAAAAGAAACTGGCCTAAGCAATAGCTCCCAGATAGTGTTCTTTCCTATCATGTTCAAGGCCCTGGGTTCTATCCTCAGCCCTGAAAAAAAAAATAGCCAAAAAACCAGGGTTATGATAGAATGGATGTGACAATATGGAACTAGAACAGTGTTTGCATATAAAATAAAAAATAGAAGTTATGAGATGTTTTCACAATAATTCTATATAATGAAAGAATTATAATTGTATGCTATATTACATAAATTTTTGTTAGCTGTTTTAGTTTTCACTTAAAAATCAACCCAGGGTGCATACATTATGATAATCTCATTAAAATATGAAATCCCCAAATTTGGAATTATATAACCTAGAAATTTGTACCCATTAAATTATCACATATCTGTCACCTCTCATTAATCACCCTAAACCTTTTTCTTCATTATCCTTATGTGGAATTTACATCAACAAAATCTCTGCTCTAATATGGTGTCATATATAATTATGATAAGGTTTACATATAATACACACACATGTAGTAACTCTCTTTCAATACTATTGACACCTGTGGCAGAGACATAGCAGTTACCAATATTACACTCTAAATTTTTCTTAACTATTTTCTAGTTTTATGACAGTTGACAATTTTTTTCAATTGGGCAAGATATTAATTTCATCATTTTGGCTTCTTTCTAATTCATGTAAGTAAAAACTCCTGCCCAAATCTAGCCTGAATTTTGCCCTGGTTAAATATATTTTCTAGCTTTCCCTAAAGGTCCACTAAATAGACATTTCTGTAGTAACCGCTATTCAATAAGGATTAAAGTGATACACTTAAGTGAAAAAATGGAAACAAAGTCTTTGTAAATAGGGAGGGGGGAATGGGGAAAAATAAGAATTAAGAGAGCTTATGTAAAGGTGCAAATCTCCAATGATGAATGTCATTATATTGTATACCAAAAATGTACCAATAAAATTAATAAAAAAGTGATATACTTGCTTTTTCCTTTAATATCTTTATTCTTTTAATCATTATATGGATTTTCATGTCTATATTAGAAAAGTTATCCAACTGCATTATCAATTTATCTATCCATCTGCCTATCTTAATTACCTGTTGAGTAAACCACTTATCTACCAATTGATAGATTTATCAATATAAATGCTAAGTGAATTATCTACCAACCTGTCTTTCTATATATAGATGTAACAAGGTGTGAATTTTATTTGACCATGAAAATCTAAACAAAACATATTCGAGTGCTTTTTTATTTTTTTAGTTAAGACATAATGATGAAGTCCCATTCCATTCACTAGGAAAGCAACTCTAAATGTCACAAGAACTACCATGAGTTCTGCCTAAGTGAGACAAATTTCAGGGGAAAAAAACTGATTACCCTAATCATTCTTAATGTCTTCTTTTACTAGTATGACTCTATTTCCCTTAGGTCACAATATGACTCTGTCTTAGTTACTTTCTCTTTGGTGGGACAAAATACTGACACCCACAAATTAAAGGAAGAGAAGTTTATTTTGGCTCACAGTTTGTAGAGGTTTTAGTTCATAGTCAGCTGGTTCCAAGGAAGGGAAGTAAACCAGAGGGGCATATCAGAAGAGAAATACTTCATGGCAAGGTAGGCAGGAAGCAGAGAGGGATCAAGAGAAGAGGAGGGATATATACCCTTCCAGGCCACTCCCACAGTGACCCACCTCTTCCTAGTAGGGTTCACCTCCCAACATCACACCCAGCTATAAACCCAATAGTGGAATATTCCAGTGATAAGTGTCACACACCCATAATACAGTCACCTCCCCAGAACCCCACCTATGATACCTTGGGTCAAACATTAAATCCCACGGTTCCACTTGCAGCCTCTCCAGCAATCTGTGGCACCAGATTCAGCCCTGTGAAATCCAAAGGGCTTGGGTGGCTTTGCCCCTTGTGGCACTTCTGGTGGTTATGGTTCCCATGGCTCCCATGGCTTCCTTCTTGGGCCAGCGCCACTCCTTCCTTGCAGTTTTCCTCAGCCAACCCATGCTCTTGGCTTCTTCAAACTTCTGGGGTCTCCACTGGACCTTTGGCTTCACACTCATAGCCCCACACTGCCCTCTCAGGAGCGCACTGCCTGCCCTCCCAGGCCTTCTTCTGAAGTCTGGGTGGAAGCCTTCCAGACCCCGCAACTCTTGCATTCCGCATGCGCCTAAAACCAGCACCACCTGGATGATGCCAAGGTCTGCTGCCAACCAGAGCAGTAATAGCTAGTATTCCCTCTGTCTTGGCTGTAGGGGTCAAGTGCCTTGACTGCTGAGCACTCTGAACCCAACCCCAAGGAACAAATTCTCTAGGTTCCTGCCATTCTGGAGCAACTTCCCTAGGCCCCTGCCATTCTGAAACATCATGCTCCGAGTCTCTTCTCAAAGCAAAGTCCTTCACTTTTGCAATACTTTTTCTAAGTAATTATATTCTTTAAAATCATTGTTTAAAAAAGTATCTAAAATTGCAAAAGTGTAACAGAATTTCAGGTTCCAGCTATAGCACTTGAATATACTGGTTGGCAAAAGGTATCAATAAAAACTCTTATATATTAAAAACCTCTGTGTTTAAAACTCTGCTTTACATTCTATGCTCATGTGTTGAGCCATGTCAATCATCTAAACTGAACTTTAAATAAATGTTGCCACATTTATATCATGTTTTTAAAAAATTTCTGTTTTGATTGTGTTTCATTCTGTTTTTATATTTCTCATTCCAAATATACTGCTATTTTCACCTCATCTAACAATAGCAAATCTATTTATGGCAGAAATATAGCCAAGAATTTGCTTTGATTATCCAAATAATTTTTTTAAATTATTAATGTTATAATTATCATAACATTTCATTTTCAAAGATAATGTGATCCGTCTTTAGAGTTAAACAAAAAAAAAATACCTGTCTTTATTAAAACAAAGATGTGACATGATGAGGTTTGCCTCGGTCCATCAGATACCTGGTGGATTTTTCAAATTGATGTGAATTAATATTGATTTATTAGAATATTTTATGAGGTTTATAGCTTCCTGTAACTCACTGTATTTAATACCCTGACAATACTATAAGATATGTGCTATTTTGTTGTTTTTAGTTTCTTGTGGCCATTTTTTCAACTAATATTTACTGCATTTGATAAATAAAAAAGAGATTCTAGATGCAGCCCTGTTTATTTCTTAGGATTAGTAATTATATCTGTCATTAAATAAGATAAGAAGCTGGATAAAGATGCTACTAAAACAAATTAATACACAAGGAAAATAATTAAAAATTAAATCTGAGGGTACTTATTTAATGAGTTATCATGCAATGTACCCTTTCGTATATTAAAAAGTACATTCAAGTATATATTTTCTCTATATTAAACACACATGCACACACAAACACATAGAACAAATATTTATGTTTTTTCTGTTATATTTCAACCACTACTTATTGAATAAAATCTTAAATATAATGGTAAATATATTTTATGGGAATGTATACCTTGAAATATCATTTACTTATTATCCAAAAAGATATATTCAAACTCATTTAAAATATCAACTGCCATAATCATTAGCACATCTAAGCAGCAAGAAAAATAATTACTGGTTTAATACACTTAACTCTGATTAAAAATATCTGTCTAATTAATATAAGCTTTAGGAGTATATCACTTAATTCTAATTTGATATGAACAAAGTAAGTTTCAGATCCTCATTGATAGAAACAAACTTGAAGAAGATGGTCCCTGTGCTCTCCTTCCCAGTGAAAGTGAAAGACAAATATAATTTTCTATACAATGGTGAGATATAGCTGCTTATATTGGTTATTAGTCAAAGTCAGGTGGTAGATGGCAATATATTGTAATCTTCCCAAGAATAATTCAAAAATGCATTCTAGTCAGTTATCGTGGCTAACAAGAAAGGATCCATCATTTCTAGTTTGTCAGAGTGCGAATTGTTGGAGTTCCATGTCAAGGAGGCTTTGCTTTACAGTGCAACTCTGGAGGGTGAAAGGCCCTATTCTAATCATCAATCATGCCACTCATAACAACTGAGGGAGAGAAAGAAGGAAGGTGATGTGTGTTCTGGAAAAAGTTTTGAAGCCTGTGGAGTTCATTTTGTGTCAGAAGAATGGCAGGAAAATAACTTTGACTATCACTCACACACTGAGAACAGGTACAGTACATGACACCAAAGTTCACACGAGGGAGGGGTTGGGCTAGAACAAAAGGTTTCCATGATTGGATGAAAAGTTTTGAAAAAGCCTTTAGACACATGCAGGTACACAACACACACACAATCTTTTTCATAGGATCGTAAATGTATGTGTACTGAGGTATACTTTTTAATAAAATTATAACATGTCAATGTGAATTAAATTTATGTTTTACTTAGATGATTACTTTAAGAAAATCTTCTTCCTACTCAATATTTTTGAATGTCTATGTTAGTTTCAAAGCACTATACTTAACCCAAAGCAAGCCACATTCTCTTTGAGCTCACCTTGTGCTGTTCTACATCTGAAGAGCTAGCATATGAAAGAACATTCTGCCTGTTTGTTAGTCGAAGAAAAAATTGATGCTAATGAATAAACATCTTGTTTCTTGGTCCCTAAATAGTATTAATAGCAGTTTAAAAGAAGAGCAGCCTGAATAATAGCAACACTAAATTTAACACATAAGCTTGACCAGATGTAATTATGAAAAACCACAGAATAACACTGACAAGGAAAGCTTATGTGCTTCCACAAGGAGTCCAGCTGTTACACTGTCAATACTTCATCACACCTGGGACAGGCTGGGAACTAACAGAGAAGGGAAGGAGGAATTCACAGGTAGACTCATAAAATGTTCAATTTTGTCCTTGTCCCTGTTTTCCTTGGGGACTTGAACTAACATTTCCTTCTGTTGTATACTTACATACAAAAGGATATGCAAGGATAATGTTTACTTTTTAGCCCTATTCAAAGATGAGTCTGATGCTGGCAAAGTGAAAGGGGTGAAGGGAAGAGGAATAAAATAACTAAGATTTTTTTATGTACATGTACCAATCACCTACAATGAATGTACTTATGTACTGCAAACATGTACTAATAAATATTAAAAACTTTGAAAAGAAAGAAAAAGGAACAAAAAGAAATGACAGAATAGATAAAAAAGCAAATTCATTTCTTAGAGATAAATTTGTTCATTTAAAATTATTGGATTCTACCTTGCAATCTAAAAATTTAAGGATCACTCTTTCCAAGTTAGAAGATTTGGAGCTACTACCAGTTCTAATTAACTCTTTGAATTCACAAATTTACTTACTCTCTCTGAATTTTCTTTATCTATGAATTTATTATCTTCAGGCTTTTTGAAATTATGAACTCTTTGTACAAAGATTCATGTAAGCATACATTTTTAACTTGTATTTTATTATTAAGGACCCTAAAATCAGCCAGTATTGTGATATTATTAATTTAGACTTGTCCTTACCTCTTTCTTTTTCAAATAAAGGTTTAAATGTGGGCTTCACACTGAGTTGCATGGCTACCCCTTTTTAAAATTTCTATTTTGAGATGGGGTTTCACTAAGTCCCTGAGTTGCTGTAGCTAGTCTCACATTTATGGTCCTTCTGCCTCAGCCTCCCAGAGCGTTGGTATCACAGGCAAGTGCCTCCACTCCCAGTTATGGTTCTTAATTTGCTGTATTGTACTCACATCAAGCCATGAAACCAAAAAGGAAGTCACCACAAAACAAGTTAGCTTTATGTACTGTGTTCACATCCTACTTACAAAAAAAAATGTGCTTTTCAGTTTTCACTTGTTTTGGAAATAGTAGAACAAAATCACCAGTTTAACCTTGTAACTCCTTTTATTTAAGTGTTGTGCCAGGTAAAGAGCGATCTTTCAGAAAAAGAGTCAGAAGAGGTAAGAGGATCCTCATGGTTTCCAAAAAGATTTAAAATAAAATGATAAGAGATAAAGGAAATTATTAGTTACTTTCACTAGGATTTTTGAAATAGAAAATCCTTTGGTCCTATTATGATTTTGTTTTTGTCATCATTTTTATTTGCTAGAATATGTAAATTATAAATTCATTCAGCAAGTGTAACATATAGTATGTTTTGTGCATAAGGCACAGTTGCAGTACAGAAAATGGACCAAAATAAAAAGTTATCACCCTGGAAATTTGGACTAAAGATAATTCTATTTGTAATTGTCCTTTTCTGTAAATGGTTAAAAGTCTCATGTATATAGTGCATTGTGAGTGGTCTCTCTAAAGGGAGACCTGAGACCCCAGAGAGCACTGACCTTTAAAGAAAGAAAAAGAGACAGCCTGGGGGATGAACAGCAGTTTACTTCCTCTGACACTGTTGGACAATCACAAAAGAAAGAAGTAAGGCTTTATACATGTAGGAAAGCAGCTTAGTTATTTTGGCTATTGTCTTTTTGATTTAAACCTTTGGAGTTAACCAGTGACTTTAAGTGACTCATAAAAGCTACAGGTGAATTTACAAGTCCCCCGTTTCCCTTCACCAATCCCATACATCAAAGAGCACACCGCAGCCCTCTTCTTATCAGATGGTATCAAGAAAGCAGGACGACTTCAGCAGAAATCAAACCCACCGGCCCACTGCAAACATCACAGATGTAAATAGTGAATCCTCTCTCACCACCTGTAGAGTCATTGGGTTGCGGTTCTCTGATCCTGGACAATGGTAAATAAGAACACTAGGAAAACCTGTTTTTCTCCCATGAAACTTTTACAATGTCTCTTAAAGTTTCCTGGAAATCTTTTAACAAACAGACTTGTGGAATTTCCCAGAAACAACTTCTTAATTTTCTCAGTTAACAAACTTCTTGTGATCAATTCTTACAACTAGATAACTAAATTCTACAATTTCCCACAGTGCATAGTTGTGATATTTTTTTCAATATACTCATGTATTTAGGAAACATGTTAAATGAAGTGCAAGTCTTTCGAATCTGCTCTATAGTCAATAAAATGTGTAAACTTATAAAATGTAAAATTAATGTTTGTTCCTCAGCTATAAATGTTTGTTCCTCAGCTATCATGGACAATAAAAGTATTCAACCTCACTTCATGCAAAATTTTTATAGCTCATTATTTACATTGATCTTTCTAAATAGATTGTAAGCATTAGGAGTCCAGGAGAAACTGACAAGTATGTGTGTTTTTATGTAGTTTCTAGGTTATTTAAAGTCACATCATAGGAGTTAACAAGATTTTGGAGTAAATAAATTACATTTTAATATTGATCTTTGAACTTCTTGTTCTTTCAGTGATTTCTTCCAATTACAGGACTTCTTCTCTTTCCCTGTTATATTAACAACTCAAACACTTCCATCCTTCATGTTTCCAAGTAGTTTAATTTGTTTCTTCATCTTGTATGTCCTGAGGACAATTTTAAGTAAAAAATTATTTAAAGGAAAAGTTCAAAATATTTTGAATGGTAATCTCTCTGCAGGTGGTCTATTTAGATTTTTAAACAACTGTCAATAAAATGGTTATAAACACATATTCTTGCTAAGCTGCAGGGGGCATATATACATATATATAATATATATATGTATATATATATATATGTATGTATGTATCTGAACTGTAATACAATAAGAAGTAGAATGGAAGGTTTAATAGTATTCTTGAAAATGCTTCTTGGGCCCATTGCCAAAATACTTAAGCAAATGGGTTTTTATATCCTTTTCTACAGAGTCAATATTAGTAATTTTTATAAAAGCACATTATACAGTCAAGAGAGTCATGAAAGCAGTTTTACTATAAACAGAATGAGCTTATGTAGATATTGATTCTTCATGTCAAATGAAGCTAATTCCAGACCTGGCATGCAAAATCACCCTATTATTTCCCATGCCCATTGAATGAGAAAAAGATTTGTTAATATGTACTTTGAAATGTTGTTACCCAATGATGGAATCCATGCAGCACCACAGGCAGTGTAGGAAACAGTATTAGTCATGCTCTGAAATACCCTTCAGAGGACACATCAAGGCTGCCTTCATATTCCAGTGCTTTACTTGAATAATAATCCACTTTTGAAGACCCAACTCACTGTTTCATTCCCTTGTCCCATGGCAGGTAATGGTAGCACACACCATTCTCTGTGCCGGAATTCTGCATCTTTTCCAAACAGATGGGCTACCCTAAGAACACATAACAGGTAATAGCAAAGCAGAATGGATATTCCCCAATTCTCAGCATTGATTTTGTTGGATTCTTCTCCTATGAATCTGATGCTTAATTTTGTGGGCATTTATTATGTTTCAGAGGGTTGTCATGCTGCTGAGGATAATTTAATGGTTCTTAATGTTTTGAGGTCTTAAATTTCTTGATTTCTGGCTTACACATTGTCTTCAGGTTCTTTAGTGTTTTCTTATATCATATTTGTTATATAGTTTGTATCTTATGGTTTTGTCTCCAGTAAGCATTTATCTCCAGAAGTGAGGCATTCCTACTTTGTGTTCTCTAGCATTTTCAGGCCCTTACACAGATATTTATACAATTGCATGTTTTATAATTAAAATCCTAATATCATGATTTTCAAAGTTACTAATGGTTTGCCAAATTTTTAAGAAATGCATTAACTAACAAAACAGAGATTTTAAAGTTAACAGTTGAAAGTGACTTTGCACATTTATAAATTAGGGGGTTATTTCATATTTCATTGTTAATAAAATTCAAAACTGAGTTTGATATAAAGGCAGAAATATATGAGTGGTCTTTTATGTGATTTCTTAAGTATTTTAAAGTGCATCCACTTGGAGAGAGAGACAGATATCCATTTTTCTCTGTCCTTCAAAGTTTGAGGACATCTATCACCACTGATAAAATATACCACTCTGACTAGAAATGGATTATCCCACTTTCTTCTACATTATCCTGTTTCATTTTTACTGAATATTTTCCATCATAAAAATCATGTAAAGACAAAATTTCAGTGTGGGAAGGTAAAGTGCCTCAACAGCAGGCAACACTTTCTGTTGCTGACAAATTCTAAATTCCCACCAGCAACTCACTCTTTGAGATAGAAGTGACAGTCACAATTGTGTTACCATATGACAAACTGTCACTTTATGAGAAATGCAAGCTATTATTTTGAATCTATAATTTTGTAGATATTTCATGTATTGACCTTAGAAAAACGTGTATAGTTTGTCATTTTCATGATATTATGAAACAAATCTATATCCAATTGACTATATTTCGACTATTGCTTAACAAAAAAAATGGGAAAAGAAAATAGCTGTGACATATGTAGCCACAGAGAAGTCTGTACAGTTTACTAGCTTTCAATGTTTAACACCTTGGATTATGCTAACCAAGATATAAGTCTTATATGATAAATCCACTGAATGTATTTAATGAGGAATTTACATAGCAGATGCATATCTATATTTTAAGATTTAATATATTAATAAGTAAGTTTTTAGATAACATAGTATATTAGTCAGTATTTAGTAGAGAAACATATATAACACTAGATATACAAATATATATAAATTTACAAGATTGGCTTACAATGGCCACCCACAGGGTCGGATGAGGAAGAGTCTTATAGGGTCTCTTCACACTGGAGATCCTAGGATTCAGTTGAAGGTCTGGCACTCACTGCAGTGTCCCATGCAAGTCCATTTTAGGAAGCAGATGGGTCTGCGATGGAAGGCTGAAGAATACAAGCCAGAAGTTGGAGAGTGTGCACTGGAAGGCAGGAGATGCCATCCAAATTTAAGACTGGAGCTGCTCCAAAGGCACAGAAGCAGCTGTGTCCTTCCTCTTTTTCCCTTTATAATATCCAGGCAACAACCTAACCTGTGGCGTGGAATTGTTGAGCCCATTTAGCTAAGCTTCCCTGAACCAAACTTCTCCAGCTGACACAATCAATCAACCATCACACATAGTATTAACTATCATTGTTATAAAATCAAAGTAAACAGTAGTACATTTTTGGAGGACAGGTATCAAAGGTAAAGAAGTACCTTCTTTAAATTTAAACCCTTCAATTAGAGCTGGGGATGTATCTCGGTAGTCAGCACCTGCCCAGCAAACATCAGGCTCTAGTTTTGATTCTTGGTAACCAAAAAAAGGAAAATGGGAAAAAATTACTTTTAAATTAGATAAAGATCTAGCATTTTTATGTTCCAGACCCTGTCCTATAGAATTTTACATGCATTAACTAATCTTTTTTTTCTAACAGTCCAATAAGGCAGTCAATAATGTTAGTGTCACCTTTTAGAAATGAAGAAATGAGCAAATGAGGCTAATGTGTAAATTAAGACAGTGAGCTTCAATAGGCTATGTGTTGCCACCCCATTTATTTTTTTTTTGTAACTAACTTTTATTGTTTCTTTAGAAACTTCCTCTCACATGGAGGAATATATTGTTATAGTCATTAGGTTATCTCATTTTTTAAAAACTATGCTAACAGCAATGGAGCCAAGAGAAGGAAAACCATAAGCTACACTAGAAAGGCACTTAGAACCTGTTAAAATACTGATACCCTGGAATGTGCGACAACAAACTGACAACAACAAAAAGTTCACCAGCCCTTCCAAGCTTGGTCTATCACAGAATTACATGCTGAGCTAATGTCACCGTCCAGTGCCCTGTTCCTCTACTCCTGGGCTTGAGTCTCAAGCCCATAACTGCCCAGCCAGGGACCGGAGGCCTGAGACCGACAGGGACTGGTGTGTGGGGGGGTGTTTACCTGGGTCCTGGGTGGGACCCATCTATTCTTAAACATCTGTGTGATGATATGCTGTCTTGTAGTTTTTAAAATATACCATTGTAAATTAAATAGAGCTCCCTCAAAGTATATGTTGATGTTTTCAAGTGACATTTTACTATGCTGGGTCATTAGTCCTGTGTGACTGATGTGTTCAATAAAACAAGATGAAGAAATACAGACAAAGAAACACAGGAGTACAGAGCCATTGACAACAGTGGCAGAAATTGGAGTGATAAATCTCTATAAAAGGTGAGGAGTGATTGCAAATGCCAAAACCTAGAAGAAGCAAAGAACTGTCCTCTACATGTCAAAAATCTTGATTTTGACTTCTAGATTCTAGGACTGTAAGATAATACATTCCTGTACATCTTTTTCTGATATTGTCTGGTAAATTAACACAATTTGGTTTAAAATGAGCATCTGGAATAAATGGACACTTCTCAGATGAAGTAGAAACAGCAAATACATACATATATATATGTTCAACATCACTGGTTGAAAGATGCAAATTAAAACAATGATGAGATTTCCTCTTACTCCAGAAAGAATGGCTGTTATCAAGAAATCAACCAACAACACATGCTGGAGCAGCTGTGGGGAAAAAGAAAGCTTTCTCCACTGCTACTGGGAGTGTAGACAGTTGTAACCACTTTGGAAATCAGTGAGGAGATTCCTCAAAGAAATAAACCTGAGGTTCCATTTGACCCAGCTGTTCCCCTTCTGGGAAAGAGTTAAAAGTGTCATACCATGGCAATATATGGACACCCATGTCCATAGTGGTACTGTTTATAATAGCTAAGTCTTGGAAACAATCCAAATGCCCATCAACCACTGAATGGATAAAGAAGATGTGGAGTTTTTTATGCAATGAACATTACTCTGGCATAAAGAAGGATACACTTGATATATTTATAGCTAAATGGGTGCACCTTTAGACCATACTCTTAGTGAAATAAATCAAACTCACACGAGCAAATACCACACTGTTTCTCTAGTGTAAGAAACCAAAAGTGGAAATAAGGACTAAAATGTAAAACAGACATTGGGAAATGTGAAGAAAATGTTTAAATGAGAAGGGGCCCACCATAGATCCTAAGATTTATGGAAGGAAAATGATGTTTTTTGTTGCACTTTATTCTGTATCATAATTTGTGAGTTTATTATGCTGTTCGTGGATGACTTGGGGCACTTTTTTCAATGGAATTTTATCATGACTGGTAGTCTTTCTTCATGCTAGCTTCCATTATGATATACTACCCAGACACAATCAAAAGTGGACTAATTGTGCAGCAGTTATTGGAATTATCCTGCAAGGGGAGCTTTCATTCATTTTTGAATGGTTTGTCGACAGGAAATACTCCAAAACTTTATCGTGGGTCATCATTAATTGTTTTAGATTTCCTGACAGTCTTTATGAGGTCTCCTCTAACTCATTTGGTGAATATTGGGAATGGAACCTGATATCAAGTCTCTAACATGGAACTATATTTTCAGTGTCCATTTGGCTTGGAAGGAGACCCAGGACCTCTCCTTTCCCTTTGATGCAGTGTGAAGAGAAAGTTGCAAAATCATAACCACTACATTGCCCTTTTGGAAAAGTTACATGCTCATTTGTCAGGAGGAGTGGACTACTTTCCATAGATAGTACAGGACCAAAGATTGTTTGGTGCTCTGGAATGCCCTGATTGCCAACTTACTGAAAAGAGTTCCATAATTTGGAGTTAGGTTTAATATCTTTGGATTCTAGAAGAGAACATATCTTTGCCAAAATTGTTATATTATGCCATTTCCTTTTCAAAAGTAAACAACTAATCTCAAAATCCTACTCTGTGAAATACAGTGAAACCAAGTGTCCACTTTTCAAAGTGTGGTGTTAGAATCAGTAAATGTAACCTTGAAGTTGTGTACTTCTGCAGACCACTAGAGAATGTGTTCTCCCATATGCTGCTCTTAGAAATGAGAAGGTTCAGCCTCCTCTGATCTCCACCACTCATCCCAGTATATTTCAAAATTCTAGCTCATGATGGCCTAATGGCAGATTTTTATAACTATTTCTTGCAGTAATAAAACCTATAGTATACTTGATGAATAGAAAATAGACACTAATGAAAGAACTTTGCTGTTTCACATAAAAGTAGCCTGAGGTTGAACAAGAAGTAACAGATGACCTTCTACATTTCACTATATACAGACCATCACTGTGCATACAAGTGTATAAATTATGCTCAATGAATAACTAAATGAAATCTTTAAATGCTTAAAATTTGGAATCATTTTTCATCCAAATGCAAAGCTTGAATCTCATTTCAGTAAAGCAGTTTCACCATGACTGATTATTTATGCCTGCAAGAGCATCGTCTGATTCATTTGCCCTCATCCATTCTGTACAGTTAAAGTGGCCAGATTTGTCTACCTTTTTACCTTGTTTTACATCCTACCTTGGTAATACAGGATTTTAATAACAAATTATTATCCCAATATATCTTTAGAGCTTAGAAGTGTTCCTATGGAACTTTTATTACATATAGCAAAAAGAAAATAAAAACAGGTAACTGAACAAAGACAGTTCAAGCTAGGGCCAGGGATTTAACTCAGTGGTTCTGGCCCCTGCATGGCGAGTGCAATGTCCCGAGTTTGATCCCTGTTACCCTCCAAAAAGAACAATTCAAGCTAATAATTGATACTAATTTGTTTACAAAATAAAATTCAGGATTATTCTGCTTTAACTTTCTAAATAGTTCATGTAAATCTACCATGGCATGGTGTTGATATAATTGAATATTAATAATTTTAAGTCAATGTGCTTATTCTTTTAAAAATGGGTACATGTATATTTGATTGAAAATTTTGCAATTTGAATATATTTCTCATATTAAATCCATTTAAATGTAATAAATATTAATTTTAGTAAAT
>NW_004624744.1:8445844-8505514 GCF_000247695.1 Heterocephalus glaber | reverse complement strand
CTTTCTTTAATAGATGCTATTCAAATTTTATATTTCCTCCAGAGTTAGTTTCATTAATTTGTCTTCCAAGGCACTTCTTAGAAGTTGTCAATTTTTTTTTCAAAAAATATTTTTGTAATATGCTTTCTATATCCTTTCAAAATCTGTAAAAGCTGTGGTAATGTCTCCTACATCTTCATATTGTAATTTTAAAAATGTATAATTGATATTGTGTAATAGGAAGAAAAGGTCCAAAGGAGCAGGGGAAGTGGGAGGGGTAGGGGAAAGGAAAAGAGGGAAAAGAAAAAATATGAGAAAAGGTAAAAAATGGAAACAAAGTCTTTGTAAATAGGGAAGAGTGAAGGGGGGAGAAGGGAGGGCAAGGGAAGGGGAAAAAATAAGAACCAAGTTACTCATGTAATGGTACAAGATCCCAATGATGAATGTAACTGTATTTTATACCTAAAATGTACCAATAAACTTAATGGGAGGGAAAAAAATACAAACGTGACAGTGTTACTTGTATAACAAACTTATTTAGCATTTAAAAATCTTCTTCCCAATAAAAGCCTCATGTAATCCTTTTGTGCATTTTCACATTTTTAAAATACATCTTAGATATTTTTGTAATACAAATACTCTTCTGTATCACAAATATTTCCTTTTAGGAGACATCGAAGAGGCATTTTCAATAGTGTGCATTATAGTGCAAAACAGGAATGCACGGCAAGAAAATAATTATATATGTTGATAGAGTGGGTTTTACAGGATTAATCCACCTATTAAGCTCCATAAGCATAGTGTGTGGGACCCGTGATAGTATTAGCAGTCCATGAAAATTTTATACTTTTAATTCTTCAATGCTGAAGAAAAATTAGTGAATATTAATGGATATACAATGATGGATTTAGACTGGATTATATTTACTTGCATATAATGTGGTTTTACAGTTTTACAATTTCTTTTTAAAGAAGAAAACTATGATTACAAAGTGCTAGGAATCTACGACAATCTGAATTTGGATCTCAGGGTGATCGTGGTATCTTTAATGCAATGCTCCACTTGCCACAGCATTCGACCCTCCAATGGTATCTGTAGGCCAGGATACAACCTACATAAGCCCCACAACCTGCGTTTCTTAGACATGGAGACCGCGGCTCATTCTCTACTCCTACTATACATCTAATTGTTCTCTCTCTCTCTCTCCCTCCTCCCTCCCTCCTTCTCTACTCCCTTCACTCTCTCCCTCCGGTCCCTTCCTTTCTCTTTCTCTCTCTCCCTCTCCCTTTCTCTGGGAAGTTTGCATGTTTGAATTTTATTATCTGAATTAGAGTCAGAGAATGCATTTTGAATACTATGTACATATTAATTATGTACCATTTAATACTATGTTATATATTCAGCAAGAATTAGGAAGATACTTGAAAATTATACACAATTTAAAAGTTCAACATATAAATTGACTTACTGGCAGTTATAAAACAAATGGATTATGTGTCTTTTAATTAGAAGGACAAACCTCCAAGAATTATTCTTGAGAAATCAAGTTTGTCACATTGCAAAAGCAGACAAATAGTTCATTTTAAGTGAAGAAATATATTTTGCTAATTGCCTTGATTTTCATAAAACAACTATAAAGCCGTTTAATACAAAATGAAATTTCATCATAAACTAATTTTTAGCATTCCATAGTGAATTTTACAGACAAATTCTTATAAAGGCTACATCAGAATGAAAAAATAATGTCATCTATCTATCTATCTATCTATCATCTATCTATCTATCTATCTATCTATCTATCTATCTATCTATCTATCTATCTATTTCCAGTATGGTTTTTGATTTAAGACCCATTTCTGCTGTTGTTATAGATAAGTATCAAATTGAAAAGTCACAATAGCATTTAATGTGAACTTAATATTTCAGCCTTGAGCTAGATGTTATCCTTGCCTCAACCAGATCTCTTTTACAACAGATGACAACTCACAGCCACTCTCTCCTCCATAAAATTGTCCTTTCATTGGAGCCTGGATGCTCACCTCTGTCTCAACCAAAAACTGACCGAGGTGCAGGTTTCATCCCAAAGTTTTCCTGTAGAGTCACCCTGGGAATAGTAGCCATTCTTTCCCCTCCTGAAACTTAGCAATTATTCTCATGTGCCTATTGTATGACCACTGGATCTCTCAAGGAGAAAGGACAACTGACATACAAGCCTGCATCATCCTGTCCACCTGATTGCTGAGAATGTCCTCCAAGGGTCCATATTTTTAGGCCCATTTCCTTATAGCCATGTACATTTCTCTTCTTCAGGTTTCTTTGTACTTGTCTTCCAGGATTGTTTTCTTCAGAACCCTGACCAAATTGGCACATCCTAGAAGTCCGTGAGTATTCATATAGTAAATCCTTTCCCTGTTAGGTGGATAGCCATGATTGCTGCTTATAATGCTGCCTAGTGAGAGATTTTTCTTCAACACTGATTTTCAGGGCTTTGGAGAAAGGTACAATCATGCATCTATTCTGCTTTTAAATAGTTAGGAACGGGGATTTAGCTCAGTGGTTCCGGTGCCTGCCATGAAAGTAAGTGCAAGGTCCCGAGTTCGATCTCTGGTTCAAAAAAAAAAATAGTATTAGGATCAGATCAAGGTATGAAGTAAGGTAGCAGGCTATTTCTAAATACTGTCAACACAGTGTACTGGCATATCTTTGAATTCACCTCCACACCTTTCTCCATCACTTATTCAAAGGGAGCTACACATTGTGTCATAAAGGCAAACTGAAGAATCGTGTTTCCTCATGGCTTCTAGATCTCCTTGAGGCCAATCTTGAATACACCTTTTCCAACACATGATGGATTTTTTGTTATGTTCACTCAGTCCTAAGTCGTAGGTAAGTCATTGTTCCATATGATTGGCAACTGAAATCTATTAGGTCCTGGTGATACAATAGGATTTCATTGCAAATAGAAAATAGTACTCTTCCAGAACTTTGTGATCACCTACTAATGTATACCAACAATTCTGTAGATCATCCTTTCTTATTCTACAGACTTGTAGCACTTTTAGAAATGCTGAATATAAATTTGTAGCCTGAACCCACATTCTTTCCTCCCCTGAAATTTACTTAACAGGCAGTGACATTCATTAAGGGATCAGCATCCCCAAATGATACATATATGTTTTGCTTACAGACTCAAAAGCACTCTATAATTTCATACTACTGTTTCTTAGTTGATGAGAGTATTCAGTATGAATATCCTGCCATGCTTCACCCACTAAACTCCTAAAACATCCACTGATGTATCAGACCCCTAAATCTTCCATTGCCATCTACCACCTGGCACACCTAACTCCTAATAGAGCTTGTACTGTATTTTACACATTCATATTTTGATGGAGTTCAAATACCTGGGCTGTTGTGGTGGTGCACACCTGTAATTCCAGAACTTGAGAGACTGAGGCAGGAGGATTTTCATGAGTTTGAGGACAGCCTGGGCTATGTAGTGAGTTCACGGGCAGCCTGAACTACATAGGGAGAAGCTTCCTCAAAAAAGAACATCATTAATATAATGAACTGTTTGACATAATCACGAAATTTAAAATCATCAGGACCTCTGACTTTTGTAGATAAAGAAAAGCAATTTAACAGAGCCTGAAGCAAGAGAATAAAAGAGTACTATTCTTTCCAACTGCCTTTGATCTCTTCTTCAAGTGTCAAGCAACAACAATTGCCAAGTCAAGAAATACCTTAAAATATGAATTAGTAGTTATTTTTAAATTCCATAATCATGATCCAATGGAAAATTATCAAACCTTAGCCCATCCCACATAGAGCTTCTCTCTTTTATATTTATTTTTCTGTTAATGGACTAGCCTGATTTCTTCTGTCAGAGTTGTACCCCTTCAGCATTCTTTTTCCTTAAGCTGAAGTACTTTCTCCTTTTCTCTTGTTTCTCAATTAAGACTTTTGCTTTTTAAAAAATTTTTAAAGTATATCAACTGCCAGAATTTTCAGTGGTTCCAATAACTGATCACATTAGCTGATGTGGAGGTATAATATTGTTAGGCATGCTATATTCTATAGTTATCTGGCATTATCCATCTGTTTTAAATATGTAATAAGGCTGAGTTGATATGATGGAACACACCACAATTGCATTTTTATCCGTAATTTTTCATACAATATTGTTTTTCTTTTGATTTACTATACATGCTTGAGTGAGGGGAAAAAAGTAAGGGCATCTATTGGATCCTTTCTACAAAAATAATGCTTACTTCCAGACCAGGAAACTATTCCTCTGTATTTGTGAACTGAGGAAATATTCACAGAATACTTTCAGGGACATGGTGAGATTCCTTTGAACCAGTTTTCATTCATCACCTGATTTCCAAAAGCTCCTACTATAACTCAAAGACTGTATTGACCCTTTGGGTCTCTTAGTGTTATCTCAGAACTCTTATTAACAAGAAATAAAATATGGTATGCTCCATTCCTCAGTGTATAGTTATTCCAATAAATGATCACACATTCCTTTATAAAATACTTACACATTACTTATCCATGTACTTGCATTGGCATTACAGTCCCTTTCCTCCACCAACACAATTACAATCTAAATACTAGGGTTTTAGTGTCTCAATTTAATTGCCTCTGGAAAATGTGTGAAGGACAGTAACCCATGACATCATCCTGGGCTTACTAGTATGAATTTGAAGTTTAAATAATAAAGTAAATTAAGTAACTCTCTGATTGACTTGCACTCTATGCTTCCTACAGTGACCCCATGATGGATTACCCATCATGCTAAGTTGCTGTAGTTCTCACTGTTCCCTTGTGTCTACATATCTACCTTGCCAATAACCCTTAAGTAATGCCACTTGGCCTCTGTCATTGTAAAATGCCATGTTCAATTGTATAATAGCATCTCTGACTATCTTGCTGAGGACAGATATCAACTACTATGACAATGGAGTCTGTGAAAAGACAATATAGTCTTTTCAGTACTATAAATTTAAAATCTAGGGAAAGGATTGATCTCTGTGTCCTTCTGGAGAAAAGTCAAATGGTGTATTATTAGTTCCTGTAGAATAAATCTAAGAGAAAAGCTCCATCTGTCTGAATCTTCTGAACCTTTCTTCAAAAAATTCAAAATACTGGCATTTCCATATCCATCTTTATGTTCTCCAACATCTAGTATAACATATGTAGAATGTACCCTCATGGCCCTTTCCTCCATTGCAGTCAGCCAGTATTAGTGGGTTTTTGACAAAGGCTATTGCTTCCTAGAGAAGGATTTTTATTTCTTCACCAAAACTATGCTAAGACATGACTCTACTTATCAGTCTATAGGCGATTAGAAGTGAAGGTGCTGCATCTTGAGGTGTTCATGACTCATCATATGAGGCACCTACTTTAGATGAAGCCATTATATGATTCCTCAGCAGGGCAGATTGTTCTGATACTTCCTAGAAGAAGGGACTGCATCTATAGGCAAGTAAGTTTCAGGCTTGGGATTATATGATTTTTATGTTTCCCAAGTCTCAAATAATAACAATTCTCTTTCTAGGGCTCTATCTTAATCATGATAGATTTTTGAAGTCTAAGAATCTGTTGTCCTTGAAATTTCTTCTATTTTATAATTAGGTGGTGGATCTGAGATTTAGCACCATGCCACTGGGATATGTTAGAAGAGGCTATCTCTTTGAAAACCTGTAGAGGTTTTGTGGTATTTCACAGCTTACCTTTAGTTGGAAATGGATTGTCATGGGATGGAAACTTTCTTTTATAATGATCTCCATGCTATTATATTAAAATATTTATGGAAGAACAGTAAGAAGGAAGAGGTTGAGATTGAAAAGTAGACAAAGTTACTGTTTGTCTGATATCTCAGTAGAATGTGAGATTTTAAATGCAAGTGGAATTATATAATCAGCATTGTATAGGACACCAAGAATCTCTTATGTTGTGAAAGAATGGAGGGAAAAGATTAGCATGCATGCAATGATGGTTAGCTGAGGTGTCAGGAAGGTATTGAAACAGTTAACTACTTGGTAGTGATGGCTATAAACTGTATAATATGATTTTGAATAATTGAAAGTAGTGATAATAAAAAATATTTCCCCTCTTGACCTTGATTTATCTTCAGAATCTATGGCAGTGGGAAGAAACTTACATACTGGTGTTAGCCTGAAAAATATAACTAAAAATACAAGTATTTGCTCTTTATCCCAGATTTTGGAAGGTGACTGAAAAAGAATACTAAGCAATATTTTACGTATGAGAGAACTAATTTTTTTAATACCCTATCCCCTTTTGAAATTTCAAAAATAATCAAAGAATGATAATGGGAAGAGCAAATCAATGGAGTAGATCACAAAAACACTAGAGAAAAGCATACTGTCACCAGTTAGAAAGTTGCAGACTGAATCAGAAGTTAGATGAAACCACCACAAAAATTTAAAATGTGTTTTGTAACAGGATTTTAATTTGGATAAATTCATGTCTGAAAAATGACAGAAAGCAATGTGGTCTTCCCAGCTATAAAATGTAAACTAAAAAACACCTTTATCTCAGCCCATAATGTGCCTACATATAATAATTTAAAACTAATCAGTATAGTGGTGCATTACTGTAATTTATGCCACGTGGGAGGCTGAGGTAGGATGATTGCAAGTTTGAGGCAAATATGGTCAACTTAGTGAGATCTTGTCTCAAAATAAAATGTAAGAAGGGAATGTGGATCTAGCTCAGAGGTCCTTTGCTTCAATTCTCAGTACCCTAAAACTAACAAATAAACAGTATGTACAAGAAAATCAAGGAAAATAAATGAATTTTCTAAGTCATATATTATTTTCTGAGAGGGTTTCTTCTCACAGTTCCCATCCATAAAAAAATGAAGTATGTGAAAGAGAATATCTAGAAATTAAAGTGACAAAAGTAGGAAAGATTCAATTTTAAATTTCTGATATTTCTTCAGGTATTATATTGAAGAGTATGATGAGAGGGTTTTTGAATGATCTCAGAATCTATCACCAAAAGTTTGGACATATGTGTACAAAGAGAGTGATGCCTACTTCCTATTGAAAGAATTATAAAGATCAGATTCTATCTGAAGATGGCTAAGGCAAGAGAGAGGCAGGAGTAATAGTAACAGATCCTCATACTTCTTGGCATGTTGGGACATGTGGTGCCAAGAGGCTCATTCAGATTGAAAGCTGGCTTATACGTTGTTAGAGGTTGGCATTTTCTAGCACCCAAAGCTCACTGGATTTCCAAGGAAGTCAGCCTATGCCTCATCCACTTTGGAAAAAATGTGGCACTTAAGGCCATCAAAAGTCTGCATGAAAAAGTTAGCATTCAAATGCCTACTATAACAGAAATGTAAAAGTCAATCAGAATAGATCAGATTCTTGCCTTTTATGGCCATCTCAACCCTGCTAAATTTCTAACCTTATGATTGCAGTATTTGTGGTCTCACTTTGGTGACATCCTTCCAAAGAAAGATGCATCTGTTATCTTCCCAGAGATAAAAAATGCTATGTGGAAAGCTAGTACAAAAATCTATGGATGATGAATACTGTCTGGGTGGGGTCCATATATTTACATTGGTATGATACCTTTTCGTGCACCTTTATTCTATTTTGTTTAGGTGTTTGGATTGTACTTTTGATTTAGGAAACTAAAGGGAAGCATTAACTCAGATGATCCAAGAGAAGATGAAGTAGCTTTGATGCTACACTAGTACTTGATCCCATTTCAGATGTTAGGCAGAAGCTGAATGTAAATGGTTTAGACACAAACTAAGATACATCTGAGCATGAATGGTTTAGACACATCTAGCTGGGGACTCTACTGATTCTATTTAAAGGCAAGGGCTGAAATAGGGAACTTGCTCTCCATGAAATGTTTCTACTTAAACCATGGCATTATTTTGTAAATATGCGTACCATACACTGCATTTTGAGCTTCAAGAAAACTACATATTTGTAACCTAGTCCCAACTACAAGTGTCCTAGGGATCATGATACATAAAATGTCCACTTTGGGTTAGCAAGGTCGCTTGATACCCCAAATAAGAAAACTACCGAAAAGAAATATTATTCTTGATACTGGCTATATTCATTATCTGAAATATATGGCCTGGGACTTCACAGTGAGCGCAGTAACCAATAGGAACTTCCTAATTATAAAAATAAAATAAGAACATGTTAATTTTGGTCCCTAACTAGTCTGTCTATAAAAACTAAACATATCTATATATCTAACACCTTAGATGTCACTTTTTTACATTTGAATCTTAGAAACATACTGCTCTTCATTTACTGTATGGCTTCTTCTAAGTCTCAGAAGAACTAGAGGGCCTACTTTAGTGCTGTTTTCACTAACTTTTCAAATTTTAAAAGATTTCTGGTTAAATTGATGTCTTTCAAAACAAGTGGTGTCCTTCACAATCTTTCACATCTAATACCTTTTTATAAATTTCACTCACTTATACCTTGCTGTGTAATATCTGTTTTTTTAATAAACTCTGGTCACATTGTATCTACCATAATGAAGAACCATTTATTTTCAACATACTAAAATAGAAACAGGAAAATTTGAATAGTTGACAATTTAAAGAAAGACTTAGAAAACCTAAAATAATATGTAAATTAATACAATTTAAAAATAAGATGAGAAAAGATTTTCCATATTAATTTAAAATCAAGAGTAAAACATTATCATTAAAATATGTCACATATATTCTATGATTTTAAGTGACATAATATCATAGAAGAAATTATTTATAATGAGCTTATGTAAATAAATTTTGTTATTCCATATAGGTACTTATAAGAAGAAATAAATTTAATTATCCTATATCTAGTTACCTATAGAATTTTATTAATGCAGCCTATCCATTCATCTCTATTGACACTTAAAAATATACACTGTTGGAGATTTTCACTGTAATAAATATGAGTTTGCTTTTGAAGAGAGATAAAATATTGAAATCTTTCACAATCATTATTACATTTATTATGCAAGTTCTGTGATTTATCACCATATAAAATTTCCCTTTTATTTATTATTGTCTCTGATTACTATTTCCAACAGGGTAAACGAAATAGTCCAAACATAAAGTGGATAACAAAACTCCATTTCAAATATCAACAAACTTTAATAGACCAGAGGTTATTGGATATAGAATTACATTCTACTTCTTTTTTTCTAGAGTCATCAACTTAAAAACTTCTATATTTTGAAATACAACTCTTCCATACACACTTAGTTTTTTAACCAAGGAAGAAGAATGAGTCTTGAATTAATACAGATGTGATATCTGTCACATAGTTTACTCTAAAATTCCAACATCTGCAGAATAAATGAATATGTCCAAGGTTAACATAAATATTCATGTTTTACATGACTATTTGCCGCCCTACTCTGAGCCAGATAATATTATGAATATTTCCATATATTTTATTGTGGTTTAAATAAATGTTTCATCTAAAAGCTCTGCCATAATCTTTCTATGGTTGTAATGATAAAAATGCAAAAGAGGAACTAAAATAGGACTATCAGAAAAAACCATAAAAAATAATTCATCTGAAGTAGAATATGTTTATGTTAAGATGATTTGCTTTTATTTGATTTAATAATACAGTTACTTTTATCCTAGAGTAAGCCTTCTCTTCACTGAGCTAAACTAGGCTGTGCCAACTCTCTATCAAGCTTGTTAGTCTAAGCTGAAAAAGGAAGTCTTTCTCAAACACAATGGCTAAAGCTTTCATATTCTGCTAGTACATTTCTTCAACCATCTGTTGTGACACTTTAGTGACTAGTCTGACCCATGCAACTTCTGGATGGTTCACAAACAAGGAACTAAGGCTGAACATATGGCCCAGCTTCTGCTTTTATGATGGACATTTCTGGCAGTGTTTTTGTTGACCTTGTGGATTTTACATGTGGAGTCAAACTTTTTTCACCCATATAAATAACCTCAATAATCACACTTCATTGGCTTATTCTCCTATTTTAATCTTTGTCTATTTCATAACCTAATATTCCTGGCATCATTATAAATTATTGTCCCAAATTCTCATCCCCAGGGCCTGTTTTTAAGGGAATCCCATAGTGTCATCTTTATCTGTCTCTTTACAATCACTAAATGTTTACTAATATGCTTTATCTAATGCCATCCTCTTTCCCCATAAGTAAAGATTAATGTCTATATTGCACTGACTGACAATATTACCAGGAACATAGTAGCAGCTATATTGTAAAATAAATGAGTGAAAGTAATGCAGATGTTAGTATATATCTTCTGCATATTCACAGCTATGAATTATTTCTCCCCTAAATAAGACCATTTGTACTATGCAGAATCCTAATGTTTTTAGCAAAATGATTTTTCTATAGGAAATTGATTATTGGAGATAACTCTTAAGTTATAGAAAGTAATATTTGAATTAATAAATTTTGTTTTAATTCTACTAATCCAATATCCTTGACCTTTATAACTGCAATTTAATTATAAGTTAACAACACCTAAATTGTTTATGTACCCATACAACTGCTACATTAATTATCCTTGACTTATAACAACTTATCTAAGTGACTACAAAATGTTTTTTGATTAGAGAATAATAAAGCATTGAATATGATATTAAACCTTTGACTATGATATCAAACCCACTTTATATATAAAGTGTATGCAGGTATATTTTTTATAAATGCTAAAGCAATTAAATATTTATTTTGAAATCATAGATGATGCAATTTAGATTTAACATACTTTCAGTGAGTTTCTTATTGATAGTGAATTAAATTATGGCTATTTGTTTCTTTACATAAAAACATAAGCAACAATCCACTTACATATATTTGCTCTTGGCATTTGAATTATTAATTGATTATTTTTTTAAGTATTGAAAAATAATTAAGATGTATAAGGTACATGTACCAAGTCCCTACAAAGAATGTAATCATGTTCTGCAAACATGTAGTAATAAAAAACAAAAATTGAAAAAATCCAAAAAGAGTATTGAACAGATTCAATTTTTAATTTTAATAGTTTCTATCAGGTTGCCCTGTGAGAGATCATACTCATTTATTATTTCATAGGAATACTAATTAAAATAATTTTTTATTACTTGTTTGAAAATACGATGCTAAAAATATTATTTTTCTGGTAGTTTAATTTATATGTCATTGATCACTAACACTAAATCCCTTTGTTTTTAATATTCACAAGAAAACTATTTTCATGGGCATTTGTTGCTTCTTAGGAGCTATAAATTATATAACTTACCTCAATTCTTTTAGCAAATCTTTGAGGTACTCCCTGTTTTTACCTCCAAATAAAATTCAAGTAAACCATGGAAGGTAAAGCTAACTGGTCAAATAAATTGGTCAAGTAAATTGTGCAAGGTTACAGAGATAGATCAGCACTGGTCCATGCTCTTAGCCACTGTCCTCCAGTGTTTTCCTATACTCTTTTTTTTATTATTTATTATGTATTTATTATTTAAAACTTTCAAACAATACAGACATAGTGGTCCTACTTCTTTTTTCTGTTTGTTTCTTCATGGTTTTCTTACTGATTAAAAAAAAGTATTTAAAATGACTAAGGGAAAATATTTTTGTATAATTTTGAAGAAAAATGAAGACTGTTCAATGATGATTTTCTTGCATCCATGACTATTTGATAAGTTCTGCTTTTCCATTTTTTTCAAGAGAAATCAGATGTGTGAAGTCTAAAATAACAAAAGTCAAGTTTACTGTTTCTTTTGTGGGATATTTTCTATTTTATATTGCAGCCATTTTAAAATCCAGTGATCATTTCTAAATAAATGCTGTATATCTGCAATTCACAGACACTATTCAGAATTTTACATAATGAATAAACTTTTTCTAAAGAGAAAAGCTCATTTAAAAAATCTTGGTAGTCTCTCAAAGTAAATGGAATCCTATTTATTTTTAAAGTTATGATCATTGTTGGTGCTATCGCTTCATTTTAAAAGTATAAACAAAGACTAAAACAATTTGCATACCAAAGAAAAGTTAAATATTTGGATGATTTTTAGTAATCTTAAAAACTAGAAATATCAAAACAGATGTTCCAAATGAGTCACAATGATTTCTCATTGTTATATTATTGTGTGCTCAATTTATATATCTGCTTACCAAAATCCAGGGCTAATGGAGACTGAAGTTTATACAACTTCAGAAATTGTGTTATATATATATAATGTTATAATGAATAAGTATCAGAAAGAGAAAATAAATTGCATAAAGTTACAAGAGGCTTGAAATCACAGATTTCTTTCCTTTCACAGTTTGTGAAAAAAATATGTTCTTTGTAAGGAAATAACACATTAAAATGCTTCTGGTTTGCAAACTTCTTTCCTACTTTAGTCTGCAATATCATTCACAACACCAGAGAGTTCTCACAGCAGCCTATGAAGTGGAGAGTTCTGAATCCAAAGTGTTGCCACTTTTCTGGAAATTTACCTCTGTTTGAAGCTAAGGTTAAAATTAAGGATATAGTTACTTAAATAGCACTTACAATCTTGACTGTGGTTTACACATATATCATTTTTTGTGTGTCATCTTTTCACATTATACTACTTAAAAAAAATCTTGTCACACATTTCTGGTCGTAAATCATCAGAGGTCTTCCCTAATCTGTCCCGTTTATATCATGCAATTGTTTTTTCCATCTGTTCACAAATAACTCTCAACCCTTGCTTTTTGTTATGTATTTGTGATTACTTGACTGATATTTATACTTTGCATCACACATTCAGCTCAGCATAGAATTGCTCCAGCTCCTAGAATATTCATTTACACATACTGTAAGTCTTAATCAGTGTTTTGGAATTAATTACTCATCACCTTTAACTGGACTAAACAGGTAGCTCTTAGCAAGACCTCAATATAAATCTCAGTTCCTACACATTTATCTATCATAATTCTGTAAGCATTTTTAAACCTTTTGACATACACAGGAAATGAATGAAAGGCCTCTTACAGCACAGTATAATTGTCCCCCTACTCCAGGAGAAAGCATAAATCATTCAGATAGAAACTCTAAAAAGACAATATCTTTTTATTTGTGTTAGAACCTTTATTTAAATCTGAAAGATAGTAATTTCAATAGTAGGATGCAATAGAGAAAAATGGGAAAATGTTTACCAGAGTCACGTACTATGCAACAGAAATTACTTGATTTGAATTTTACTTATTCTAAAAGCATTTGACATAGGTGTCCTTTAAGTAAATATGTGTAGATTTTCATCCATTTTACATTATACACGCCACTGCATCTCTGCACTAACATAGATAACTGAGAACTGACACACATATTTAAAGACTTTTCTTAAAGAATTCTGAAGTCTAGTGATGTTATTAAGCTATGTAAAAAATGCATGTATTTATTAATTCATTAAAGTAGTTCTACTATGTATGACCTTTCCTTTGGGTCTTTATGTCATCAAACAAAAGGAGCATATTACTCAGTTGTCTGGATACCAAAGGAGTGCAAATTCACAGGAGAACAAACTCTAAATTCACAGAAAATTAGAATCTTTTTTGTTGTGCTAAATGGAGTGCATCATTAATCCCAATGAACCTTAAAGGGAAATGAAGCTGAATCAAGATTGAGTAATGAAGAAACTAGGAGAGTATGGCTTCCATCCTGAATAATTAACCAACAAAGGACTCGTGCCAGAGTGGAGAACAACATGGGATGAAATGACTATTTTGTGCTTGATTTTAGGTGGGTTATGTTCCATGTGTGTGCATGTATGGATATGTGCATATGTACAAACACATGCACACATATGTATGTTAATTTTATACACTTATACTTGAAATCTTTCAAAATTAGCAATGAAATCTCTTAAGATTCTGTTTTTGCATATTTATATTACAGATTTTTTTTCCACAATGTATTCATGAATGGACAAAGCACTTCAAAAATGTGTGAATATTTCTAACAATAGGAAGACAAGTTTATTGTATGAATTATGAAAAACCTACAAGAGTAAATGCTTTTGTTTCTTCCTTTACAATCTTTGTAATTTTTTATCTAATTCACTGGATCAAACCTACAGTATAATGTGCAATAGAAGTAAAATCAGACATCTTTTGTCTTTTTATCTTGGGGGGAAAGCATTCAGTTACACATTAAGCATGACATTAACTGTGGCTGTTTATTCGTAGTTTGTTGAGTATTATTATGAAATGTTAGAAAAAATTGTAAAATAACAGGGCTACTTTTCCACAAAAGCATCTTCCTCCATTTTCTCCACTATGCGGTAAAGATTTAGAAGCCAAGATAGAAAAAGGAAGATCTGTTTTTTTGTGGTTGTTACTGATCTTCTTCCTGGAACAAAAAAACACTGGACATGATATAATATCCAACAGTTTAGTGACACTGGGTATCAGGTACCAGTGAACAGTGTCCCCTGATAGATGAGGAATAACAGAGGTGAAACCTATTTACCTTGGTAGAGTTTCTGGACCACCCTTTATCTCAGGTATAAGGCAATCCAGAAAGAACTCAGTGGGATCCCTAAATGGAAAAGATAGAGCTAGGATATGCAAGGCAACTAAACTTAACTGGACAAAGTACTAAAGAAGATAGAGGGAGAGAGGATTCTGGACATGTGAATAATACCCCATAATATGAAACAGAGTCTTGATCAGCATGTGCATGTTAAAAAATGAATCTAGGACAGGAAAAGGACTATTCCAAAAACTAATAGAATGGTATTAAATAAGGAACAAATATACCCCTTCCATTTAGTAGTGATACCATAGGATGAATTCAGGAATTAGATTTCCGGCTTTTGCGTACTATGAGCAAATCATTGCAAAAGTGTACGTGCAGTGGTAAATGAAAAGCAGACACATGTAAGATCACACAAAGATGTGCTCAGGGCAAAACTGTGAGAACAAAAAAAATGTGGCAAGAACAAAAAAGTGGTACCTGGATGACAAGAAAGAAAAAAGGACAGCACATAAATAAATCTACTTTTAGAATTTAAAGGATGTGCCTCCCAGTCCTGGTGCCTCTCATTGTGTCTCTGGGATAAGATTGAAAGGAATGATTGACAGGATGCCACATAATCTCAGGGGCTTTCAACACATAAGCCTGTCCCGGACACTCTGATTTAATTATATGTATGAGATGTACGAACCTTTAATAAGTTTCCAGTGGGGAAAATGTTACTGGAAATCATAACAAGAGATCTAACATGCATGTGGTCTTGCATAGTGTTTCAGATATTTCCTGGGTGTTAGCTATTTTATTTTCTACTTCTCTGTTTTAGTTACTTTTCTAATTGCTGAGGCAAAATACCAGACACTCAAAGTTAAAGAAGCAAAAGTTTATTGTAGCTCACCGTTTGTAGAGGTTTCAAGTCCATAGTCAGCTGGCTCCAAGGGAGGATGGCATGGCAAAGGGACATCACAGAGGAGAAAAAGTTTCCATAAGGCAGAAGGCAGCAAGCATAGAAGTAGCAAAAAATCAGCAAGCAACCACAGCAGCCCCTTTCTGGTCACTTATATTCTATCCAGGCTACGTGCCCTTATAGATCATAGTACTCACACCTAGGACGGGGCATACTTAATCCTAGCATCCACATCACATACTTAATCCCAGCATCACACACCCTAGATCCAGCCACCTCCAAAAAACCCCACTTATGAATGCATGAAGCTTTGGGGTAACATCTAGATACAAGCCATAACACTCTCCTAGAAAATGGAAGAAGATTGGCCCTGAGGACTTGCCGTAATTCAGATAGGTAGAGGGGAGTGAGGTTTCCTCAGTCTCCCTTGTGCTGCCAGCATGAATAGCAGAGTTTCTATGATATTGAGGGTACATCACAATGTTGAAAAGACTAAGCAAAATTTGTCAGATCTTTTCAATACCTAAAGCCTTACACTGTCTATCAATGCTATTTATCCCCTTCAAAGAGGCAATATTCGAAAACCATTTTTTAAATCTTTAATATATTTTTCAAGGAAACATATTTTGGCAATTATTTTTAAATATGTAGAAATACTTCAATGTCACTTATTAGAAGTATGTAGTACATAAAAACAAATAATTGTCCTTTATCCAATTGAATTGCACTTGAATTATTTCTATGAACATTAGTAAATTTGCTTGCTAGCTAATTTCTCAGCAGTGCCACTTTTTGGGGACTAAATAATGATTTATTAATAAAAAATATTTCATTCTTGAGCTAATTCTCTATGACAAATACATTTTGTAGCCCAAATTTTCACATTCATAAGTTTCTTATTAGAAGACCAAAATATGAAAGAAAAGATCACAGAACTAACCTTGATCTCAGTACATTGTTGGGCTTTAGAGTAAGTCAAGAATGGCTTTTCTGACAAGTTCAAATGCTGAATCAGATAACCTTTATGGATTTGTCTATTCAAGTTGAAGTTTATTCTATATTCAAAAAATTTCAATAGAAAAGCATCTCTTTAGCACTGTTGAGAGAATTTCAGTTTCCAAAATGTATTGTGAACCTGCAATTCTTCTTAGAGTTTATTTTCTGTATCACACAGACTGGTATCATTGGGCTTATATGTTGTAAAAGTTACTGAGTTCTCTATTCATACTGAAATTTCAGAAATTAAGGTTTAATTCAAAGCAAAGGAAAATATAGTTTTCTCAATTATTTTTAAAGGCATAATATACAATGAAAAACTTACTTGGTCGTGATATATAATCTTCTTGATGATTTGCTGCATTCTGTTTGTGAATATCTTCTTGAGGATTTTTGCATTATTATTTGCTAAAGAGTTTGACCTGTAGTTCGCTTTTTTGTTGGTAATTTTCTGGTTTTGCAATCAGGGTAACGCTTGATTTCAGGACTGGCTTTGAGAATACTGCTTCACTTTTAATTTCAGTAAAGATTTTTAGGAGTAACGATATTAGATCTTCTCTAAAGTTCTTGTAGAACTTGGCAGTGAATCCACTGGGACCTGGGCTTTTCTTAATTGGTAGTATTTTTTTGTTTTGTTTTGTTTTACTACTTTTTCATTTTCACTGACTAATATTGGATTTTTCAAGATTTTTGTATCTTCTTGGTCCAGCTTTGTTAGTTTATGTATCTAGGTATTTAATAATTTCTTCTGAATTTTCCATTTCATTAAGGTACAGGTTGCATTGGATTTACCAATAATCTGAATTTCAGCAGAATCTGTTGGTGTTTCATTTGTTCCATTCTAATGGCATGGATTTGTATCTTTTCTTTATTTATTATTGTAAGACTAGATAAGGGTTTGTCTATTTGTTTAATCTTTCAAAGAACCAACTCTTTTATTCAGTGATTCTTTGTGTTTAATTTTAGTCTTAATTTCATTAATTTCTTCCCTGATCTTTATAATTTCCATCCTTATACTAGTTTGGGATTTGGATTGTTCTTGTTTTTCTGGGGCCTTGAGGTGCATCATTATGTTATTTATTTGAGCTTGTTCTGTTTCTCAGATGTGGAAATTCACTGTCAGCATGTGGGTGATTACCCAGCACAGAACTGAGCTCTGACTGCTCCTTCGACTACCAACAAGAGCAGAATCACATTTTGAATTAGTCATTGCCACAAAACTTCATAACCCAGAAGATAACCACAGGTTTGAACTTGCAGAAGAATTAGAGAAATTTCTTTTTTTTTCTTTCCTTTTTTTTTTTGTTTTTTAAAATTTTTGTCATTTGGTTGGTTTTTTAAAATGTTTGTATAAGCTAAACACCTGAATTGCTTGAAAATATAGCAGAGGAGGTTGAAAAACTGCCTAAAGAGATACTCAGCAGGATTAGAGAAGCTATAACTAAACATATAATGGAAGTAGTAACCAAAGAGATGCAGGCGAAGAAGAAGAGAAGACAGTAATAGAAACTGAGATGAGCTGAACAAAATGATACAGAACATGAATAACCAGTTCACCAAAGAATTAGAGTCCATGAAAATGTCTCAATCAGAAATCCAGGGAACAAAAATCATATTGAAAGTATGAGCAGCAGTACAGATCAGTGGGGGAGAGAAATTTAAAACTAGAAGATGATGAATGTTTCAAAGACCAACTACTCAAAGACACCTTGAACTGATTCAAGAACTGTTTGATGAAGCAAAGAAGACTAATCTAAGGATAAATGGAATACGTGAAAAATCAGAAGACAACATAAATGGCATTAAGAAAACTTGTTCACAGAAATAATGGGAGAAAGCTTCTCAAATATAGGGAGAGAAATAAACATACAGATGAATGAGGCATATAGAACAACAAATAGCTATGACCAAAAGAGAACGTCTCTATGCCCCATTATACTTAAAATTCCAGAAGTCTATCACAGGGACAAAATTTTAAAAGCTTTTAGAGAAAGGCAACAAGTTACATACAAAAGTAAACCAAGTAGAATCACAGTAAACTTCTTTATACAAACCTTAAAGGCCAGGAGGGCTTGGAGTGAAGTGTTTTAAGCCCTAAAAGATAACAACTTCCAACTTCAAATTACATATTCTGCAAAACTTTCTTTTAAAATTGATGGAGAAGTAAGGTATTTCCATGCCAAAGAGCACCTCAAGAAATTCATAACCACCAAAAATAGCGATATAAAAAATTCTCAAGGATTCCTTAGAGATAATAAAGTCAACAATGTCAGTAAGTGAATGAAAGAAAGAAAGAAAGAAAGAAAGAAAGAAAGAAAGAAAGAAAGAAAGAAAAGAAAAGAAAAGAAAGAGAAAGAAAGGAAGGATACACTAGGCTGGACAAGTACCTAAGCAAAAGGGGAAAAGTGAGGAAATCAGCAACAGGAAAACAATGCAATGACAGGAATAAGTCAATACTTCTCAGTAGGAACTCAGTGAGAATGATCTTAATTCCCCAATCAAAAGTCACAGATTGGCTGAAGAGATCAAGGAAGAAAATCCAACAATAGGCAGCATAAAAGAAACACATTTAATTTAAAAAGATACCCAGAGATTAAAAATCAAAAGATGGAAAACAATATTCTATGCAACAGGAACCCAGAAAAAAAAGCAAGAGTATCTATCCTGATTTCAGACAAAATGAATTTCAAGGTAAGACTGATCAGAAGAGAAAAAGAAGACACTACATATTAGTTAAGGGAACAATTCATCAGAAAGAGCACCAAATATCGTCACATCCGACTTCATAAAACAAACAGTAATGGACATGGAAAACCAGATAAACACCAATGCAACAGAATGAGGGCCACAATACCCCACTGTCACAAATGAACAGATCAGCTAAAAAAAAAAAAATCAACAAAGAAATATCAGAGTTGAACCAAACTTTCAAATAAATGGGTTTAAATAGATATCTACAGGCTGTTCTGTTAAAGAACAACAGAATACACATTGTTCTAAGTTGCACATGGGACTTTTTTCAAAATAAACCACATATTAGCTGATAAAGCACACTGAAGAAAATACAAAATAATTGAAACTATGCCATCTATATTATTAGATAATAGTGCAATGAAACTAGAAATAAATGGCAAAAGAAATCACATAAACTATGCAAACACGTGGAAATTAAACAATACCCTCTTGAATAATCATTGGGTCACAGATGAATGTAAAAAAGAAATAAGACAGTTTCCACAATCAAATAATAATACCAGTATGACATACTGAAACCTATGGGACACAAGGAAAGCAGTCCTAAAAGGACAGCTCATAATGTGGAATATTTTTCTTTTGTCATCTTAGCCTCCCCAAGTTCCACTTCCCGCACAAGTTTTTTTTTTAAAAAAAAAAAAAAAACAGGGGATTGAACTCAGGACCTTGAGCTTGTCAGGCAGGCCCTGTGCTGCTAAGCTACATCCCAGGCTCCACACAATATTTAACAGTTTTGTTTCTATGGGTAACATAAATGGATCAACAGATTTATATAATACAGTCATAATTTACTTTTGATTTATCGCTTTTGCATATTGTACATTACCTATTTGCAACAGTATATCAGAATTTAACTCAAGCCACCAGGTTACATATTCTTCTTGCAAGGTAGGGGCCGGGGATTTAGCTCAGTGGTTTTGTTGCCTGCTGTGCAAGTGCAAGGACCTGAGTTCGATCCCCGGTATGAAAAAAAAAGAAAATCAAGGTAATTATTTCTAGTCTTATATAGATATTCTTCCTTATTTTTCATATTTAGATATTCTCTGAAATATCAAATATTTCTTCTAATTAATACAGGTTCCTAAAATTTTTTTCTTCTTTATTTTTTTCTGGTACCGAGGATCAAACTCAGGACCTTGAGTTTACCAGGCAGGCATGGCACCACTGAGCTAAATCTCAGACTCATTCCTAATATTTTAAAATGGATATCTAGTGGGGGGAGTTAGCTCAGTGGTTTTGCTGACCGCTTTGCAAGCACAGGTCCCAAGTTCAATCCCCAGCACCAAAATATATACCTTAAACATATTTTAATACTTTTCAAGATATATTGATTATGATTGCTGAGTGATAATTTAACAATTACCATACTGCCATAGATTTAAGTAATTTAACTTCACTCTCAATAATTTACTTATTTCAAAGAACATATTTGTATTTGAAATTTAGCTCAATAGTTGTTGATTCATTTGGTCATCTTTAAAACTATGTCCTAATTTTGACCAAATTGCTTTTAAGTACGGATTACTGTATAGTTTATTTTAAATTTTTCTATTTTTCACTTTTCCCTGAATTATATGTTGTGTCTAGCATCATTTCAGTTTCTTCTACTTTGTTTTAATTTAGAACTTCTAGTTTGCCTAATTAAGAAAAGAACATTAGAATGGAAATGATAAAAATAAGTTAAGACTAAACAAAAATCAATAATTTGGAGAGATGTTAAGTCTAAGAGGCCATTTAATCCATTCATTGTATTTTTATAGAAAGAGAAAATACACCTTGACATTACTGTTACTTTAGAAAATAATCAAGGATAATAATAATATTATTACCTTTGTAAGGAAATACTGCATTTTTCTACAATTATTTTTCTACAATTTTAATGGTAAGACCAAATAACACAAGATTGTAAGCATATAAGATACAGCAATCATGAGTCATTTAAAGCAACAGTCATTTGCAGTTGTTAACTCTACATGCTTAAATTTTTAAAATGATAAATTTCTTTAAACATATATTTTTCTCTGATATGGTACCTGATCTAGTCTCCCAGCTCAGTGATAAACCCTTCAGTCCCTACAGTGTAATACAAAGTAAGATGTATTTTCATTATAAAGTACAGTATATCATTTTATGGTATTTAATATTTGTAGAAAGTGTATTATTTCCTATTTCAAGAGTGATTTGGTGCCGGGGATTTAGCTCAGTGGTTCCGCCAGGGCAAGAGCAAGTACCCGAGTTTGATTCCCGGTACCAAAAAAAAAAAAAAAGAGTGACTTCAAGTGTAATTCTCTGACTCCTTGTGATAAGTAATGTTCTAATACTGTGAAAGATAAGGTTATTCTTAGACGTTACCTTCTTTTTGCCAACAGGATCAATTATTTTAGTGTGGAGTGAAAGAGGATCTATCCAGTTCATCATAAACTTCCTTATATCTCACGCTAACAATTTGGCAAGTAGTACTTCTTTTGGCTGTTGCTTGTTTTTCTCCCAAAGCAAATTTCCCTTCTCATTCATGAATAATGAACAAGCAAAACCTAAATAATTAAAAAATTTTGGAAAATTGTAAATGGATTATGATTGGTCTTAATATTAAGAAAAATTAATGTTTTAACGTGAATACTCAATTTAAGAAATAAGACTTGTGGATTTGTCAGAAAATACTTTATAGGAATTTCTAAGAAATTGTTTATTATTAATAAAAAGGATGTAATACAATAATGTAATATGCCCCCGCCCCTTACAGTACGCTAACTAATAAATCCATTCAGTCATGCTTGGAAAACCTTATTCTATTATTTTTCCTTTTCTTTTATGAACTTGCTAACAATCTTGATATTATTTAGAGAAGTTGTTAAGCAGTATTTTTTTCCAAAGCAGTGTGGATATTCATAGCTTTTGCTTTCTGATTAGATAATGAAAGTTTGAACCTTTTGATATTCAAGGAGCATTAGCATTCACAACACATTTTACTATATTATTGAACCTGTTGTGTGTGGCAGTAGTCCTGGGAAAACTAGACAGGTTGCCGGTAAGGAACAAATAACTGATCCTAATTAGAATTGAGGATTTCTTTTGTGTTAGGGACTGAGACCAAGTTTAGCTCAAATTTAACCGAAACAATATTTAACATTTTTTAAACAGTTTCTGACTTGATAAGTTGGTCAATTTCTAGTTGAGGTTATTTATATAAAATATATACCCCTCTGACACATGACCAGCACAAAGAATGAAATAAAGTGTCTAGATGGGACATAATCTGAAGGGTGTACAGGATGAGTAAAAACTGAGGAACTTGAGTCAGGGAGTAGGATTACATAGATGTAAGTGGGACATTTCAATCTTTTTCTGAGTTTGGAAAAAGAAAAATGGATTGGAACAGTAAAGAAAATTTCATAGTCAGGGAAGGAACACCTCAGAAATAGGAATAAAATAATAATGATAAATTTTTGGTGATTTTATGTGAATCCCTGGTATGAGGACTTAAATTTATTAGCCAGTGTAAATGAAAGTGTTAAGGACATTGAGACAGGTAGAGGATAGTAACAACATAGTAGTTAGAATAATGAACTGAAGTTTACAGGGAGGCCAGCAGAAGTTGTGTTCACAGGAAATGTTACTGGAATATTAAAGACTATTTTTCAAAATTCTAGCTACAAAGTAGAAGTATAGAATAAATGGCAAGGTAGAGATTAAAACTTTTGAGGAGTTGCAAATAGAGGTATATATTTTTTTCAAAAATACATTCTTAGACAAGGAAATTGAATGGCATAGATGAAAATTTAGTGTGAAGTACTATTTGAACATTAAATGTCATATATAAAAGCAAATTGAATTCCTCTCATGAGCCTATATCCAGGATTGATCTACATATGATCTATACAGAAATGTATGTTTTGTACACTCTATTAGTATTTTTACTATTAAATGTCTTAACTTGTAAAAACGTCTATTTTTATAATAGCATGTGTTTGTTACCATGTTCAACTAAAATAAATATACTGTTCATTACTCGGCCTCATCTTTAATTTCCAAATACCCAAATATAACTATTTATTTTTCCGGTACCAGGGATTGAACTCAGGACCTTGTACTTGCGAGGCAGCCATGGCACCACTGAGCTAAATCCCCGGCTCTCAAATATAACTCTTCAAAGATAAATATTCTCCTCAGTTGAATATTATAATTTTCTCTATGAAGCCCAATAATCTTCAATTTTATAAAATATCAATACTACTTAAAAACAACCTTGTCTATTTCTATAGTTGCTGATAGGCACTTTCTATGTTTCCTTTTACTACTAAACTTTCTAAAAGTTTACCAAATACTTCATACAAGTTTAACATTCAGAATAAAGAAATTGAATAACTAGAATGCTAGAGTTTGAAAGAGACAGATGAAAGACATATATTACATATAACTATTAAAAATGTCAGCTGAATGTGTATTTCAGTAGCAAAGCTGTGAAAATTTAGCCCCATCAATTTAGTGCCATCAATTATTGTCCAGCCTGATAGCATCAAAAGACACTTTTCAGGAAGAAAGCAGAGATAGAAAATGAGAAACGTGTAAGTATCTGGAGGTTGTGTTACCCCTGTTATTCTTCTGACAAAATTGTTAGACTTTCAAAGGTATACCCTATCCTCAACAACATCACTGGTCTGGATCTCTATCTTCCTTTAAAAAAAATGATTTATCACCTATATTATTTACTAAATATTGATTTATCAATACATTGTATACATATATATATATATATTTTACATTGTATATATTTTAAAATTTTTCCTGTTCATAATTTTGTTTAAAAAAATCAGAACCTGAAAATCCTATCTTGCCTTCTTTATAGCATTTGAAAATATGTCTTTTAGAGTCCTTCATGCAACCATAACTTAATGTTTTACCAGCATTTTAGCTTCCTGCTTTCTAAATACAAAATTATTTATTCATCTACTTAGTTATTCATGAGGATGCAGGGCATATTCTTGTTCCTGATATTAGAAATTATTATTAATATTTTTGTACATATGTTTCTGTAAATGGACAATGTATGTTCACATGGAATAGAATTGCTGGAATGTGTACTTACTATGAGGCCAATAAGCAAAGCCAAGTTATTTTCCAAATTGGTCCTATCATTTAATACTCCCTACCAGTGGAATAGAAAAGCCCCATTACTCGATTTCATTGCTTAGTATTGTCATTTAATTTTTGTTAGGCTGAGAGGAAGGTAATAGTATTTCAGAATGTTTTCATTTGATTTTGTCTGAAAATAATGAAGCTGACTGTGTTTTCTTATATTTATTTGAAATTTGTTTGTTCTGTAAAATGCCTGTTATATCTTCTACCTAATTTTCTAGTAAACATATTAAATTGTAATGTTTGTGTGGAATTCGAAATGATTTACAAAATACAAACATGAATATTTTATGATTACCTGTGCTGCAAAGACTGTAGCTTATCTTATTAGTTTCTGTAAGGCACCACCGTATGAAGCACAGTTTATGACTTTTAATTTAAACCACCAAAATTCTATTGTTACTGATGTTTTGGTATTAATAATCTCTTTCCTTACCTGAAGTCATAAGGATATTCTTCTCAATGATTTTCTGAAAGTTTTCATAATTTTACTTTTTGTAATTAAGTTTGTAATCTCTCTGAAGTAAAATTTTGTATATTGTATTAGAGGAGAACTTTTTTTCCATATGAATAAGCAATTGTCCAGCAACACATAATGGATAATCCTTCCTTACCCACCTTTCACCAATGTGAGCTCTACTACACGGTAATTTTTCAAAGTGTGCATGTATTTGGAATTTCTATTGCATTACATTTGGTATGTTCTTATGTTTATGCTAATAACACATTATTATTCTAATAATTAATCCTAATATATCAAATTTATATTCCTAATGAATGTCTTGATTGTTTGTGGCTTTTTTAAATGTAAAACCCAAGTTAACTTCTGATGTTCTTTAGCAAACACCAAAGACAGATGTGTTCTGATTTTGATTCAATTGTTTTACTATAAAACGAATTCATTAAAATTTATATAATAAAGTACTGCATTTTTCAATTAACAAAAATATGTAAAATTATTATAGCTTAATGCTTTTTAATAAATAGGTATAATTCCTGTTTGAAATAAATTAAAATATTTCATATTTCAATTTGAAAATTTTTAAGTAGCTTATTTTTATTTATACTTTAAATTCAATTTTTAGATTAAAATTTTTACAATAACCAATGGTGATAAGTAGAAATATGATTGATTTGGTTCTGTATTCCAGAAATCTCATTTCCTGTCCAATTTTTCATTACTTCTTCATTTGTACCCAAGCTCTCAGCCCTGTGCTTAGAAAAAAACAAAAGAACAACAGCAAACAAAATAAAACAAAACAGCTATATTTGTCTGTTTTTTTTGAATGGAGATAAGGCTATTGAGTTCCAGTTCTCCACAGTGATTTATAAGTAATTATCAGAAATATGATACAGATTTCCCAAGTAGTTCCCTGTGAGAAAGGGGTCAGCCCTTCTTGTCCTACCCTAGTTTTTACTTCTTTTCCCTGAGTTTTGGGCTTTACGACTGGACCCTCAGCAACCACTGAACCATGTAGTGACTTTATTGTGGAAGCTTCCCTCAGAGGATGATGGAAGGAGAAAGAAAATGGAACAAGGGACTGTGATGGCTCAGCCTTCTTTGCATAAGACAATAAATCTTTCACCCTTTTTCAAGTCTCCACTTTTGTCCAAACAAAACTCTTGAGTCTTTCATGCTAAAAGGTAAATAGAAGTACACTAAGTATGAGGAGCCAGAATTTATTTGAGTCAAAGTGCAGATAGACACTTGGGGGAAAAAACCCCACAAATTCTAGTTTGCTCAGAATAAGCAGTCCTAAAATGGCATCCCACAGCTTGTAAAACTGTTGTTACAATTGCATTGGTGGAAAAAGAGCACATGGTGTTGATAGGTGGTTGATCATTTATTTTATACATTCCAGGTAAGAATTATGATAATGAGAACCAAAGCATTCTCCAAATTATTTATTATTGTTGCACATCTGTATTTGTAGCAGGAACTAAGTTGTAGTGGTTGAAATTTAAATTAACTGGATCACAGGACAATGTGGCTGCTGTCCTACCTTGCACATCCAATAGGCCTGATAGGAATTTACAGACCCCTTTAATTTTTTCTTTTATATCTTCCACCTCTACATTAATGGATTTCAATTGCAATAGTGTCTGCACTTCTTAGAAAAAAATCTTTAAGAACATCTACATTTACACACAGTGAAAGGAACATTTTGACAGCTAAATTTAAAAAAAAACTATCACAGAAGAAATGGACAGATTCCTACAAATGTATGAATTACCAAAGTTGAACGAAGAAGACCTAAAAATTCTAAACAACACAGTATCAATCAATGAAATTGAAAACATAATTAAATACTTAGCAACTAAGAAAAGCCTGGGTCTGATGACTTCACTGGTGAATTCTACAAGACTTTTAGAGAGGAACTACTTTCACTACTGTTTAAACTCTTCAATGAAATTAAAAGGGAAGCAATACTCCCAAATTCATTTCTGGAAGCCAACATCACCTTGATCCTCAAACCAGAGAAAGACCCAACTGAAAAAGACAACTATAGGGCAATGTTACTAATGAACATAGATACAAAAATCCTTAATAAGATACTGGCAAATAGAATGCAGAAGATCATCGAGAAGATCATACACCCTGACGAAGTGGGGTGCATCATCCCAGGGATGCAGGAATGGTTCAACACATGCAAATCAATAAATATAATACACTATATTAATAGAGCCAAGGACTAAAATGATATCATCTCAGTAGATGCAGAAAAAGTGTTCAACAAAATCCAACCCGCATTCCTGATTAAAAACCCTACAAAGCATTGAAATAGGCAATCTTAACCTTAACCCGATAAAAGCCATCTATGAAAAACCAACAATCAACATCATACTAAATGGTCAACAACTGAAATCCGTCACACTAAAATCAGGAACAAGACAAACATGTCCACTATCACCACTCCTGTTCAATGTAGTTTTGGAAACATTAGCCACAGCAAGTAGACAAGAGAAAAAAATAAAAGGAATACAGACAAGAAATGAAGAAGTTAAATTGTCAATATTTGGAGATGATATGATATTCTATATAGAAGACCCCAAGAACTCCACCAAAAGTCTTCTAGACTTAATAACCAAATTCAATAAAGTAGCTGGATACAAGGTCAACACACAAAAATCAATAGCTTTCCTCTACACGAACAACAGACTCACTGAGAGAGAAATGGGGCAAACAATTCCTTTCACAATAGCGTCCAAAAAACTGAAATACCTCAGCATCAACCTAACAAAAGAAATAAAAAAATCTCTTCTCTGAAAACAATAGCACTCTGAAAAACAGAGTTCGAAGAGGATATCAGAAAATGGAAAGACATCCTTTGCTCCTGGGAAGGAAGAACCAACATAGAGAAAATGGCCATACTTCCAAAACTGCTATATAGATTCAATGCAGTTAGCAGCATACTTCACAGACCTGGAGAAAACAATCCAAAAATTAATTTAGAAGAAGAAGAGACCCAGAATAGCAGCAGCAATTCTAGGCAATAAAGACAAGCTAGGGGATATCACAATCCCCAACTTGAAACTATATATACTACTAAGCTATTGTGATAAAAACATCATGGTACTGGCAAAGAAACAGACCTGAGGACCAGGGGAACAGATTAGAAGATGCAGAAAGAACTCCAGACACACTCAGCCACCTCATCTTCAACAAAGGAGCCAAACACCCTTAATGGAGGAAAGATAGCCTCTTTAATAAATGGTGCTGGAAATTTGGGTTTCAACTTAACAAAGATTAAAAGTAGACCTATATCCCTCACAATGCATTGAACTTAAATCAAAATGGATTAAAGATCTAAATATTAAAACAGAAACACTAAACTTGCTGGAAGGGAGGTTAGGAAGAACTCTTGAAGACATTGGTGCAGGAAAAGGTTTTATGAACAAAACCTCAGTTGCCCATGAACTGGCACAAACAATCAAAAAGTGGGATCTCTCCTTATTAAAAAGCTTCTGCACAGCAAGAGAAACCACCAACATTGTGAAAAGACAACGCACAATGTGGGAAAAAATTTTCACCAGCTGTCCCTCACAATAAGGTCTACTATCTAGAATCTATAAAGAACTTAAAAAATCCAACCTCCCAAATTTAAAGACCCAATCCAAAAATGGACATTTGAAATGAACAGACATATCTCAAAGAAGTAGAAATAGCAAATAAATATATGAAAAAATGTTCAACATCACTGGTCATTCAAGAGATGCAAATGAAACCTATGCTGAGATTTCACCTCATCCCTGAAAGAATGCTGCTATCATGAAATCAACCAATAACAAATGCTGGCAGGCCTGTAGGGAAAGAGGAACACTGCTCCACTGCTTTTGGGAGTGTAGACTGATACTACAACTGTGGAAATCAGTATGGAGATACCTCAAATAACTAGGACTGGAAGTCCCATTTGACTCAGCTATTCCCCTGCTGGTTATCTTCCTCAAAGAATTAAAAGAATCATACCACAGTGATATATGTGCACCCACGTTCATAGCAGCACAGTTTGTAATTGCTAAAACTTGGAAACAGCCCAATTGTCCATCAACTGGAAACTGGATAAAGGAAATGTGTTTTTTATAAAATAGAGTACTACTCAGCCATAAAGAATGAGAAACTAGAGACATTTATAGCTAAATGGATGCACATTGAGGTGATACTCTTAAGTCAAATAAATAGGACACATATGTTTAAATATCAAATAGTTTCTTTGGTGTGAGAAACTGGAAGTGTAAATAAGGGCTAAAAGGTAAAATTGATAATGTGAAATAGTAAGAAAAGGGCTAAAGGGGAAGGGAAAGTGAGACAGTAGGGGAAAGTAAAGAAGGGAATGGAACTAATATGAGAAAATGAAAAAAATGGAAATAAAGTCTTTGTAGATAGGGAGGGGCGGTGAGGTTGAAGGAAGGGCAGGGGAATGGGGAAAAAAAATAAGAACCAAGATAAAATATGTAGAGGTGCAAATCTCCAATGATGAATGTCATTTTATTGTATACTTAAAATGTACATTACTGCTGATTTATTACATTGTTTCTATTCATACAAAGTTCCATTATATGTAACATGACTGTGACATGCTGAATTTTTTTTTGTACAATTTCAACTAATAGCAAGATTTCTTCTGTGTTATTATTATTTGTATTAACCTCTAAAAGCTAAAAATCAAGTTCAAGCTTTATATATTTTATTTATCTTAAGGAAAAAATACATTTGTTATTATCTAGCAGCAATGGAATATTTCCTTTGTCAAGAGACACTTGCCATGTTAGCACTGTATAAGATGCAGCAGCGTTATAAAATGAAGCATTCACGTCCTGATGATCTGTTTCCTCTCTATTGACAACGGAGAAAGGCTAAAGTTGTGCAGCTGTTCCATTCCCCTGATGCATGTACTTTTACCTTTATAGAAACCAAGCTAACCATTCCTTTTAGTATACAGAAGCTCCTGAGACAGGCACAAAAAAAAAGTTCCTGAAACATTCTTTCATTTTCCTTCCAGCATCTCTTTCCTCTAATGTTCACTGGCTTGGGGAAGAAAAATAAATGGATGATTCATGAAGGTTAAAAATTGCCAGCTGATACTTTATACTAGCTGCAGATGGAGCAGTTTCTTTTTAAAAACAAAGTTCAAGTCTTCACACAAACAACAATTTAAAAAGTTAATGAGTCTTATTTTATTTAAACACTTTTAGTTCAGCTGTGAGGAAGCTCAACCACTGAGGCTGGTATGAGACAACTGTATTTAATTAAATGTTGATCTCACAAATAGAGAGCTGAATAGCTCAATTTTTAAGCATTAAATTTGTTTATACATTTCTTTAAATCACGCATGCTTCTTATCAACTTCTAGCTTTCCTGTTTTTTCATGTTTCTAACTTTCCTAAACAATCCCTCCATTTTATTTACTAAAGAAGTATGTATTGCATACCTCCTATGTGTAAAGTACTGTGGGAAAGCTAAAAAATAAAATCACCAAAGTGTATTGTGGTTGATGATTCAAATTGGAAAGCTGCAAGCCATTTGAAAATCAGTGCTTTTGGGACTATACAAATGTGATCAGAGTAAATTTTTCATACTGTTCTCAGTACATACCTTGATTTTCACTTTGAGTTTATATTATTTATGGATTTTACATTATGATTAATGTGATATATAGCAAATGACACATAATCAAATGAAAAGTAACAGTAAATTTCATGGCAATTATTTTGAATACAAAAAACTGACAATGTGTGTTACATATATTTTAAAAGATTAGAAAAAAGCATAGTAAAGGGTGTCATGATCTGATTATCACTCATTTCATTTTCCTTTTAGTTTATAAACTATAGTGAAACTGTATATGACTTTTATTTTTCATTCATCCCTGGTTTCTTTGGTATTTATCAGCTATGTTTTCTATTCAATTATAGATTTGTACTTTAAAACTTTGAGGACTAAATGAAAATTTCACAAAATCAAACAAGCTTAAAGTTTTATAACTCTTCTTATATTCAGGACTAGAAGGCTAAATTTGCACATAAGATCTTTTATCTTTTCTTATTCCCTTTTTAACACAAGTTTCGTCTTAGGTATTGTTTGCTACAAGCAACTTTGTTCATCATTTTTCATTTCCTCTGGGCTACGTTCAAATCAAAACATAAAACCTTCAATGTCATTTGGCCTTCGATCATCCATCTCTGTTGACCTTAGCTTTCATTCAACTTCATTGGAAAGAGTGTGTCCACTTAGATTTTATGTTCAATATAAGAAATTTATTGCATATTATCTCATATTATGCTGTTTTTCTTATGTCCTCTATAGCTATCCCTTGATAAATTGTCCCTAAGCTTGTACATTTTAATGTGTTTAAATTTTACTATTAATTTTAATGTATTAGTATATTCAACAAACAAATATTCAAATACCTAACATGTGTAAGGCTGTGTGTTAGGTAGTGGTAATACTTTGGTGAATGAAACAGGGTGTGTTCCTTTCCAAGGGGTCAGCATATTCTCATCAAATAAATGCACAAAATACTACAGATTGTGTTAAGTATTATTATCAAAAATAAAAGAGTGCTATGTGAATATACTAGGTAGAGATAGAAGTTTAGATGTGAGTGCTCAGGGAAAGTCATTGTGCTAATATAATGCTTATAATTAAGCAAAAATAAGGTCATTTAGACACATATGTGGAGAAGTTGAAGAATGTGAGAAAATAAATTTCAGGGGAAGGAAGTAAAATGTGAAGTTCAAGATAGAGAGTAATTGTTTGAAGGTTTAAAAAGCCTGATATAAAAAAACATGACAAAATAAGTGAGGTCAAGACAAAGAAATGTGAGGGAGAACACAGGCTGAATCATGTGGTATAATTAAGACTCTGGTACACAGATTGCATTTTTAAAGCTCCAATAGACATGTTTGTAGGGTTTCAAAGAAAAGCATCTCTTCCTCTCCCTCTTCCTCACCCTCTCATTCCCCTTTACTTCCCTCTTCTTTCATTTGTTCATCATTTTTCTTTAACTACATACACATATTAAGTGTGAATTTTGTTCCAGATTCTGAGCTAAGCGAAATAGTATACATAATCAGTTATACATGTTCATCACTGGAAAACTTTTGGGGATGGCTTAGCTGAACTTTTTGTAAGATATTATTATTAATATACTATTAAATGATTAAAATTCTGCTCACAATGAAAGTTTCAGAAACATAAATACTTAGACTGAAATCACTCTTGTAAAATCAATCATCCTGTTTATATGGACAATGAATTATTTTGATCTGTGAACAAGATGTCTGAAAATGCTTTTATCATGGTTGAGTTACCTCCTGATCTTTGAAGCCTCAAGTTACTTGAAAATGAAATATTCTTAGAGGTAGTAAAAAAAAAATGTCCCAAGAAATGATCAATCATACACTATCCAAAGTATTTTCTTGTTTGTCCCAGAACCAGAAAGATGGCTTAGTACCCTATTAGCTGAATTGAGTTGAGTCCCAATGCTGTAATTCTTGCAAAGTCATTGGAAGCTTAGTAAGAAAGTGAATTCATAATTTAAGTTTAAGCATTAGCTTAGGCAGGGAGAGGTAAAAATTTATCTCCAAACCATCCTTTGGGAAATCAAGAGAACTTAATTAAAACAAAATAAAGAATTAAAAAATATTGTAAAATACAACTAAAATCACACACACACACACACACACTCCACATAAATGGAGTGAAAAAAGGTCTGATAAAATGATATTAACAATTTGCAATTCCAAAAAATGAAACAGTTCTTCTTAGCCAAAGATTTGTATCAGCACTCAAAATATAATTTTGAGAATGAGTGGAATCTCTTAAGACAAAAACAAAACAAAAATTACAAAAAACTGATTTTATTTAAGCTTTAATTAAAGCTACACTCATTAAAACCATAAATCAAATTGTCTCTCCAAGTCTTGGAGGAAAAAGTGTAACTGATTTTTGCTAAATTTCTGAGGTTTATATCCAGCCTAATTGTAAGGAAAAACATTTAAACAGAAAGTCTTCTAAGAATTCAGCGCACTAAACTCAGAAGAGATTGTCTTACAGGGCTATGGGCTGCTAAATGTTCTTTTCTAATGGTAATATTCTGTGTTTTGCCTGGAAAGAAATATTTTACTATTTTCTTTTGCTTTTAAGATATAGTCTCACTGTGTAGCTCAGCCTGGTCTGGAACTCATGATCCTCTTGCCTCAGCCTCTGAGATGCTGGGTTAAAATTAAGTATTTTAATGACATAAAAAAGCATATTCACTCTATTAAACAAAAAATTAAAGCACGCATGGTAGTACATGCATGTATTCCCAGCTACTCGGGCGACTGAAGCAAGAGGATCATAGGTCCAAGGCCAGCCTGGGCAACTTCCTGAGACCTTGTCTCAAAAGAAAACAGTGAAAGGGGCTGGGAATATAACTCAACATTAGAGCACCCTTTGGTTCAATCCTTTGTATCACTAAAATAAATTAATACGGAGAAACTATTTTCTGTTGTAATGAAGAGATACTGTCAGAAGAAATAACTTTTTTAGTTTTATTAATCTTCTCAGTCTTAGCTTCTTTGCAGTCTTACGTCAATGTAGTTTTATTTCAAAAGATATATAACCATATTTATTCTATATTTATTTTAGTAAACAGAATGCAAAGTAGACCAGCACTTTAAATTGTGATAAAGGAGAATATTTACTTAAAGAAACATCAAGGAAGGAACATATAATCTGAGGTAACTAAATAATTCTGGATAAAATGTAAATAGAATTCAATGAATAGTGAACATGAGGTAGGTAAAAATAAAGCTAAGACTATATTTCTTTATATTTGTACACCTTACCTAAGCCATAGGCCTCTTTATGTGAACTTTCATTTGATTCTCCATGTATTATTGACTTTCTTTCACTGAGACAAAATACCTGATATAAGCAAATTAAAAAGAGGAAAGGTTTATTTTATTGGCTTATGATTCCAGAGATTATGGTCCATGGTCACTGGGCCCTGTTGTTTTGGAGCTACTTCTACACAGTACATTACAATGGGAGTATGTGCTGCAGAAGTTTATTTACCTCATCATTCAAACCAGGAAGCAAAGAGGGACAGGGGGTGCTGCTGGCACCTCAATATCCCCTTCAGGGCACACAGCCACAGCCTAATTTCCTCCCACTAGGCTCCACCTCCTAAAAAATCCCATACTTCCTAATAAGGATATGGGTTGGGGACCAACCCTTCAAAAAATGGGCCTGTGGGGAGAATTCAAGATCCAGACCATATCACACTTTTTAACCCATTTGCATTTCAGATGATTCTTCTTGTTCATTTGAGTATCTGTTATCAATTCTCAGATGGATTATCTTCATTTTACATTCAAACAAAAGCTTCAGCCCTCAAATATTTTTCTGTACAACATGTGGAAAGACTGAGGACAACCCCTTTTTTTCCCATATACTAATTAAAGCAAATTTCTATTGCTCAAACAAAACTTGTGAGCTATTTTTATAGCATCTGACTTTTTAAATATATATTAACAATATAAGCTGCATTTTCTTTATAGTTTTAGCAGCTTTACTGGGGTAGAAATAATATACTGCAAAGAACATACATACTAATGTACAAAATTTGAGGAGTTTGAAACTGTACAAATATCTGTGATTCTATCACCACAATTGAAGTAATAGACATGTAAAAACATTCCAAAATTAATTCTTTATGTTGAGTTTTTAAATATTATTTTATTTTTGTTTTGTTTTGTAATAAGAGCATGAACCCTGAGATCTTCTCTCAACAAATTCTGAGGTTGAATTATAATGCATAACCATTATGTTGCATAGCAGATTTCTAGATATTATTCATTTTGCTTAACTGAAACTTAATACCAATTGAAAAACAACTTTCATGTCACTCAATCCCTTACCCATGGCAACCACCATCCTACTCTCTGTTTCTATGAGTTACACAAATCTAATGTCTCAAACAAGCAAAATCATGTGGTTTATCTTTCTGTGATGGGCTTATCTCATTTACCGTATCTTCTAAATTCATATATGTTGCCAGTTTTTTTAAAGACCAATATTCCATAGAACATATTTTTTTCCATTTATTTAGTGATGGAACTTGGGTTGTTTCCATTATTGGCCTATTTTGAATAGTGCTGTAATGAACATGGGAGTTCAGATATCTCTTGGAGATCACAATTTCATTTCTTCTAGATGTACGAGAAGCAGAAGGTTTGCTGGTGTGGAGACTACACTAAACCAAAAAATTGTGCACAGAACAGAAGATAATCAACAGAAGGAAAAAGAAAATTACAAAATATAAGTTACGAAGGCAAAACAAAATTTTTAAAAGTTGTTGAAATTGCTGTGAATAGACTGTTCAGGTATTTTTCTGTCTGTATTAGAATATAAATACAACGGAAATAGACTTTTAATTCGTTTTAATTAAATTTTTATGTCTTTAAGTTGCTGAATATTTACGACAATCTCAGCTCTGATGTCGATGTCAGGAAATACAATAAATTCCAAGGCATACCACTGTGTTATCCCTAATCTATAATGAAGTATTTACAATATATTTTCATAAGGGTTGATATAGTCATAAAATGTGTGAAAACAGAGAGGAGTGAATACTTAACTCTATCATTTCAAAGAATACTTGGCCCAAACATAAACAGTAGTCTGTCATGGTCTGGGGTTGTTCGAGTGACAAGGAGATTATGGTTAGAACATATTTTGAGAGAAAATGGAAAGTGAGGATTTGTTTTCATCCCTAGACCACTTTCTTTCAAAGAGAAATACTGTCATGCTAAATGGTCTAGTATCAAGTTACCATGTATCTGATAGCTATCTCTCATTCTCTGGAGTTAAACATAACCCAAACATACTCGGAGTTGAGTAACAAATAATAGAATGTGCCACACATAAAGGACTCTGAATTGTGCAGGTATTTCTAAACTAACACAATTTGTAATTGTTTAACTGTTGATGGAAGTTTCTAAAAATGTAAAGTAGGCTGAATAGAGAAAGGAAGTCGTTGTACACAAAAGTAAGACTAATTATCCAAAAATATGACAAGGGTGTCTAGTATCAAAGATAAAAAATAGAAAAATCAAATTACTTTTATATGAGTATTTAATTGAAGATAAAATTTGATATTGCATATTTTTATCAACTTTTTCCAAGACATACGACATACTATTCCATTGAGTGTTATTTGAAGGTTTAATAATCACTGCTGACTATTAGAATAATGTCCAAAATGTAAAATAATAGATAACATTCTTTTAAAATTAACACTAAATAATTAATACAATTCACATTCTCACTTGCTATTTCACCTGCATATGTTTTGCCATTCAACTAGATATCTTTGTGGGTAATTAGGAAGTTCAACAGGCTAAAATAGCAAAACTATAAAAAAATGAAGATATGGCGATGCAGAGAACTTGATTTAAAATATATATTAACATTTAAATACTTAAAAAACAAAATCCAAATTTTTACAAAGAGATATACTCTTTGAATATGGGTTAATAAGAAAGAAGGAAATCTAAATCACAAATTATGAAGCTAGAAATAAAAGCCTTTTACTTAATGTTGATTAGTTAATTATAGTAGAAAGATTATTAGAAACACCTGACCTAAAATTGACTAGCTTTGTGTGGTAAATCTAATGAGTAAATTCAAAAAATTGAATTTCATTTGATTCTTATTTATTTCTGTTCCACCATCAGTTTCCCACCTGAATCCATTTTGTTTTTATTTTTAAACTGATTTTTAAGAATGGATATCATGATGAACATAATTCATCTTGTGTGACAAAAGGAAATGAAAACTAATTCTATTTCAGAGTAACATTTTTTTGATTTTGTGTTAGATTTTTGTTACATTGTTTAACTTTTTCAAAATGGAAAATATGATATTCATACTTGTCATTTTCAATACATTTATAGACATCTATAGAAATGTGAAGATAAGCTCCTTGATCCACTTCATCTCAAATATGATTACACCTATTCCTGCTCCCTAAAGTACTGAAAATATGATAGATGAAAAGAGTTGTAAGTAAATTTAAAAAATAAATGAAGAATTAAAGTAAATATAATGATTTGCAAAAATTGTTTAATGTCTTTTAATCTCTCAAGTACTTCGAAGTATTTTTGTCAATGAGCTAATTTGTGTGATCCTGTAATAGTAGATACATGGTGTTATGTATTTGTCAAAATCAGTACAACTGTATAATATGAAGAGTGAACCCTGTGATAAACTATAGTTCAATTAGAAATAATGCAGTAAATTTATTCATCTATTGTAACCAACTTACCACAGTAAAGTAAGATTTTAGTAATAAGAGAAAATGTGGGCTGAGGAGGAAAGATTAATTTATGGGAACTCTTTGTATTTTCTTTTCAATTTTTCTATAATCCTAAAGCTACTCTAAGACATAAAGTTTATTAAGTTAAAAAGTCACTCATGGTGCTAGTAACAATATTACTATTATAGGCACTAATCTGAAATGATTAATGAGAAGCAGATCATGGGCTGTGTCAAGTCCACACTTCATTTTAGATTGCTGATATGAACACATGATTAACTTAATGTCTTTGGCATTCATTGAGCTTTCACTTCATGTGCTTTATTTGTCACATTGACAATGTTCTCTGTTTATGATGTCTTCACCTTCTATTTTGTTATTTTCATGTTGAATATTTTCTGATGTAATCATCTGACAATAAGCTTAATTATTTTGATGTTACAATTACACATTTCTTATATAAATAAATTAAAGGGAAAAATAAAAGACTAATAGGAAACAAAGAGATAGGTCTTTTACAAAAGGAAATGGGCATGGTATGAAGAATTAAGTTGTGTTATGTACATATAACCACTCCCCACAATGAATGTAATCATTATGTGCTACAAATGTGTACTAATAAAAGTTAAAAAATTTTTAAATGTACATTACTTTAGACTTTTTTTCAGTTAGGCATCTATTCTTTCCTTTCATATCTTTATCAATCTGTCAAATATTCACTTAGACTCTAAAATGATTATATAAGGGATTATTTTCTTTATCCATATACTTTTATATGTGTTTATTGATCCATGTATCGATGTATATGGTTATGCTTTAAAATAATTTAATATCATTGATATTATGTTTAACAAACAATCATTCAGTGACACTAAGTTTAATCAGTAAAATTCATATTTTCAGCAATACTTGTAGAAATGCTCAGAAAAACATTATTGAAATTTATTAATGTAGGATATAAGTCTATGAATGCTTTCATGGTGAATTTAAACAGTGCTTATAGTTCTTAAAAGGTAAATGTAACAGTTTTTGTAATGGCATACATTTGAAAAATGTGTGTAATTTTTCTATTAAGAAAATGTAATGTAGCCTTGTTGACTAGAGTTTCATGTTTATGTATTCTTCATTCAGGTGAATCAGATATATTCATTTATATCTAGATATTTAAGACGTGTTTCTATTTGCTATAATAGAGGAAATAATATTTGCTTCAAAAATATTCTCTTCAAAAATATGAGCTTCAGCTTTTTGAAGTTGACTAATATTTATCTTTAGAAGGGAAAATGCTTTTTAAAAGTTTTCTTTGCAAATCAAGTAAATGAAAATACTTTTCACCTATTTTCATGAAGGGTTTGAAATGATATTTCCAATAACTTTTGTTTATCTTTATCATGAAATTAGCTTTTGCCGGTGGTGCTGAGAACAAAGCTATTTTTTTCCTGCTGTCTTTTCAAACTGCTGAGTTGGAAATAATGTAAGTTACAGACATATATAATGAAGGAAACCTGTAATTAATACAGAAATTCTGCTTAACTAGATGCCAAGCATTTCAAAGATAATTCTCTGCATATTTCATGGTATAATTAGAATGTTTTCTATCCTCTCATTAGTGTCTTCAGCTCTTTTCTTTTTTTTTTTTCTTTCTGCCTTCTCTCCAACCCCCTGACTGTGGGTGAATATTAAGATATTCAATTTGTCTTGTGAGAAAGAGAACAGAGATTGAAAGTGTTACCATTTATATATTGTTAAATCATTCTGATATTTTTGTACATAACACAAAATACAACAAGAGGATTGCTTTTTCATATACCACTGTATTTCACATAACGTGTCTGTAGTCTGTGATATTCTTTTTTTGCTATAAACATGAAATTTTTAAGTTAAAAATTCCATAAGAAAGATACACTTATGATAAAATAATAAATTTTAAAACTATAAAGCAGTAAATTCTAGTCAAAACTAAAATTCTCATCCTTCAACTACCAAGGCCTGTTTCCAGAGGGATCCTCTGGCATTTCCCTAGTGATATACTCTGCACTTACATTTGCAGAGTTTATCACCAAAAAAAATGAAGCATTAATTCAAAGTTGTAGAATTTTAATATGTTACCATTGCAATTTTTAAATAATTTATATTTCTACTAGAGAAAAAGTACAATATTGTACTCTATTATAATTTCTATTTGATGAAAAATTCAAACAATTTTTTATGACCATTTTGTACACATTTTCAAGATTTTATGAATGAAAGAATTTACACTTCATTTTTGGCGTGGTATTTCTACAATGAAGAAATTCATAAATGTAGATGAAATTATAAATAACAATTCATAAGGCAATTTAAATCCATAGACACAGCTATTACTTTATTGTACCTTTGGAAGACAGTTCTATCCATTTGTCTTGATCATTTTCAAGATTCCTAAAATAATTTTTGTAATAGATTTATAAATTTTATTAGTAAATACAGATTTCTCTAAAGCAATAGAAACAGATTCATGAAAAGGTATCATCTTTGAACAAATATATGAACAAAAGAGAAACATACTGATTCAGTTTTTTCAAATATTTCAAGTATAGCATTTTACATTTTGAAAATTAGTACGCTATATATAAAATCTGAGTTTAGATTTGTTAACAGATGATGATTTATTGTTTTTTAGTATTGGCACATCACACAACTCAGAAATACTATTACATGTTTATAAATTTATATTTTATCAATATTATCATTTGCTTTTATATTTTAGATACTTTTCATAATCAATATAAGTGGAAATGCGCGTGAATGTTTTAGTGAATGGTTTTAAAAAGTATCCTATTCATAATATATTGTAGTCAGGGTTTGCAAAGGAAATAGATTTAATACAGGACACATAATTTATAGGTTTGTTTTATAATAGTCACCCAAAAAGTGAAATGCAGAGGAGTACAAGAGATTAACTATACACTAGAGACTCAAAGAATCCAGACAAAGGTCTGGATCCCACAGCAATGTCCCACACTAGTCCAGCTGAAGGCTTGGAGTCCAAAGCAAGGTCTTCCATGAGTCCAGCCAGTGGCCTAGAACCCACAGCAATAACTCATGCTTTTCGGTCTTGACCATCTGCACCAGGAAAGCCCAAAGTCCAGGGGTGGAAGCCAGAAAACCTGCACTACCTGTGGGGTGAAGGATTTGTACGCGTGAGAGATCTACATTGGAGCCAGGAAGTGATGCTCATGGTGAAGATCAGAGCTCCCCTGACAAGAACAGCAGTCATTCCGAGCGATAGCAAAGTCCTAAGCTCCTCCTCCAATAAAAACAGCAAATTCGCATCAAGGAAAGCAGATGCAGCAAGCTTTTCTTAGAAAATCAACAGCCCACGAACTTCCCCTCCAGTTCTCTTTTTTATGCTATTGGCAACAGTCCTCAGGTGGGTGTTCCACACCCAGACCACACTGATTCAGTTCCGCTGGGTGTTACAAGTTGACCATTAGTTAATCCACCACATAGTATTTTTCAGATAAAGCGATAGAAATTTCAATAACTAGCTTCTGATAAATGGAATTTCAGTGACTCATAATTTTCAAGACACAATAGCAATCTGTGAATTGTGAGCATACTCCAAGTGCCTGCTTTGACACAGACATCCTATGCTCTTTTATACTCAGAATAGTAAACAGATTCAGATGGAGAATTAATTAATTTTTGTTAGAAAAACAGTCAAAAATTTCCACACATCTGTCTTGTATGTATGTATGTGTATGTATACACAAATCCCATTGTATTTCTAATCATAGCTATTTTTCATATTTATTTTTGTATATAAAACATGGGTTTATGGTAACATTAGGTACACATAAAAGAAATACAATGAAAAATGTGATACCTAGCTGACCATTCACTTCTTTTCACCACGGGATTTCAAATGCTATGTATATTACGACTTCAAAAATTCAAAGGCTCAGTTTTTTTATTTAAATGCTCATTCTTGAGCTCTTAATCTGGTCTTCTGAAAAGGGTTCTGAAATTTAAGACAGCAAATTATTTTCTAAGTCTATATAATAGTAGGAACAATTGCACTGGCAATGAGACTAATATCAAAGAAGGTAAATTTGTGATATGCATATGATTTGAAGGAGGAGGATATGCGTGTGTGTGTGTGTATGTGTGTGAGAGAGAGAGAGAGAGGAGAGACAGGCAGACACAGAGAGAGCTGCATCCTTTAGATAAAATTACTATTCCATTTCTTATCTACTGGTAATTGCAGAGAAATTAATGTTATTCATTCTGAATTTTTTCCTTACAATCAATAAACAGAACGAAGTTTGAAGTTTTATATTCTTTCTTATGCTTTCTATTTAAAATAACAATACTACGGTTTTCTGGAAATATTGCTGACTTCTCTAGGAAAGAAAATAAAATAACTTTAAGGAAATCCACTCTATTTGGACATTGCCTCTGAAAGCTTTGAAATTAATGCAGATATAATATTAAATAAATTACCTATAATATTAAATAAATTACCACCCTTTACATTAGTTTAAAGTTCAACTACTATTTAATTTCCTAACTCACTATGTTTATATGTCAAATGCAGTCCAGAAAAGAGTTCCACCGGTGTGCAACAATGACAGCACAGCCCATGTAATACAGCGCATCAATATGAAAAGACAACAATTTTACCCGTAGGACCCCTTTCCATTACCAAGTACATGGCAATAATCTACTTTGAGGAATTAAATTCTAAGAATCTTTTATAATTTATTAATTTATTTATTTTCATTTTCCTTCATTTTATATTAGAAATACAGTATCAAACTCAGTGCCTTAGAAGATTGTATTCTTTAGAAATTTTGCTAATGCTATTCCTCATAGATATATTCTGATTCTCAAAATATGGATTAATCCAATCCTAAAATTTCCATATCTCTTTTATACATTTTATCCCAAAGTAAAAAATATTAAGACCACATAAAAATTAGCACAGCATGGTCCTCATGTAATTGGAACACAATTATCTTAATTAACTATATTGCCAATCACTTGTTTATTTTCTTTTGCCTTCACTGACTCATATACCAAGTAATAGTGATGTTCTGACATTGTCATTTTCAGTTATTATCTGGATTAAAGCCATAAGAAGACCAGACAGAGTGAAGGACAGAACTTAGTCTTCTCAGATTAAGTTTGAGCTGCAAATCAATAATTTTCTTGGCTTTACATAATCTCTGCATTCAAATACAATTGTGCTACATGCATTGAAAGTTTAATGTGCCAGTGTATCTCTTAAATATATGTCTGAAATATATCATGTACATTATGCATACAAATTTATGTACATGTGAGTTTAGCCTGTGGTATTTCACAAACTTCTAACATCTTAAAACACTTGGAATTTGCCTTAAAAACATGATGAATTCCCCACTTATTTTAGATATTCCTTTCATTCCTTCAGTGACTATCATATTTTTAGAATTTTTGAATCTTTTCTTTTACTTTGAGAACAATTGTGGTGCTCCAGTCTTGCATTTGGCATGGTTCTCAATTATAATACAACATTGATTACCTCTTTTGAGCAAAGAGGTCAACATTTAAAACAATCAATTTCTCAAAATTGATGTTTTGAATTTAGTTTATCTTTTGTCTCTGGCTTTTATCTTTGTTAACTTAAGACATCAATGAGATCTCAGGCTTCTTGAGCCCAGAGTTAAAATGACTGCTACTTCTCCTTCCTGTACTGGAATTTCTTAGACACGTGAATCTGCCTTCTAAGGAAGAATATTACCTTATTTAATCATATTTGTCCTGAATTTTAACTAGTTCATGGATAGGATGACATCCTGGAGGCCAACAGTTTCATCATGGGTTTAATCATGTCACCAAAGCTTACTGCTCCTCCGTTTTTAAATATCTGATTCTACAGAAGAAATAGTCTTTCCTTCATTTAACTTTCCTCATATAACTAATGTGCAATATTTACTTATTGATTGTTTATCCCTTCTAGCAATAAAGATAAAGATCTGAATGAATCAATATCAACTTCATATCACATTGTGTCTTCTACTTGTTAGTAAATCATTTCTGAACTAGTGTTCGTTTCTTATTTAAAAATATTGTTTCTACTGCAAAATGAAAAAAGAAACACTAAGAACATAAAAAACATATATCTCCTGCAATGAGCAGACAAGAGGCATAATTGGGAAATAAAACAGGGTGAGGAGTAAAAAGAATCTAAATTAGAAAAAATATCACTACCATTTAAAATTTAAAACCCTCACAAAAATCTTTGCTAGTTTAGCTTTATTTTTTACATTTTTAAAAATTTCCTAATATGTTTTGTGCTCTTCGCCAAAATTTCTGATTTTAAATTTATAAAATAATATCTATTTTACACACTACAAATATTTCATTTATAAGCTGAGTCATTTTTAGAAACTTTCATTGATTTCTAAAAGCAATATAATGTAAAATATTACTTTTCCAAGACAACTCTTCTAGTTTATGTTAGTTTTTGAATAGAATATTAAACTGTATACTATCAACTAAAAAGTGACATTTATATGTTAAATTAGTAAATAATAATATTTATGTATGCTTTCTCTAATGCTGAAAATCCCATTTTTATGATGTAAAGTTTGAACTGGAAAATTTCTATAGAAACAAATATGTATCTGCTCCTCAAGAAAATATGAGAAAAAGATGACTTGTAAAAACCTCAAGAAAGCAAAAATAAATAAAATTTTAAAAACTTAAACATGTTGAATGAATGTATTTTTAAAAGAAAACAAGAAAAAAGCAAAGAAAGGGAACAGCTAGGACCTAGAAGGAATGATAGAGCTAAAGAATCGTATTTTAAAGTGAACATCTAATAAATTATCAAATGAAAGGAATGCTAATTTTAGAAATAAGCATATCTTAAAGTCTACATTGAGCTTGTGTGAGACAAAACTTGATTCCATGTCAGGTAGGAAGATAAAAAAACAATCTTTAAAAAATCTAGAATACCTAAGGCAATCCACCTTGACAAAAGAATTAAGTGAGAAAAATCCCATCACATGCTTGTTTTTACCTAGTTCTGACAGTAAAAGTAACATCGTAGTACAAAAACCTACAGATAAAGTTAAAAAATAATGTGGTCCATATGTAGCAGAAAACTATAGGTGTCACGTCTGCAAACATCCAAGCAGTAATAAGACCAGTGGTAGAGAAACTATGGCTTAGATGTTATTTGTTTTTCTTTTAAGACAAAACATATTAATGTATGAATTTTTTTATAAGTTAAAACTTTGGTATGTAGGTTTAATTGCAGTGTTGGCATTTTGCAATAAATAAGTGGGTTTTGGGTTTCAGTATTGGAACTTGTCTCTAAAAAGTTCTCCATCACTGCCATTGACCAATTACATTTAAAAAGAAGCACATATTTCAAATTTTGAAATAAAAAGAAATCAACAAGGTTTCCTATCACCATAAGAAAGAAACATGTAAATACTAGGTTTGGTAAAACTTTAATTATTAAAAAAAATTAGAAATAAAATATAAGTTTAAAGATTTTTAAACCCTGGAAAGTTCTGATGTTGGACCTCGTCCCCGAATTAGATTAATGATGAACTCTCAAAGCAAGACACAGCCCTGAGATCTTGCTGGAGAACTTTATTTTCCGGCCGGGACCCATGTACACTCCAAACAAGTCGGAGGACAAAGGCCCCAACTGAAATGAGGACTGCATATTTAAAGGGAAAAACCACAGAAAAAGTCCCTCCCCCCATTCCTCTGGGTCATGGATTGTTGCAGAAGCTGGTTACAGAAGCCAGGATAAGCACAGTTAATTTCTCCCATCCCCCCGGGTAGTGGTTTGTTGCCGAGAACAACTGAAACACAGTTTCTGTTTATCGGTTAGGGGTAGGGTTTTCTCCTGGGAGACAGAGTGCAGCTGGAAGTCACATATTTGCAAAATGGAGGAGAATGTTCTCAACATGGTGCTGATACTGCTAAGTTGCTAAGTTGGGTCTCACACTGAGATGGCACTAAAATGCCACTAAACTTTATGAATTTTGGAAAACATAAAATAAATCATATCAACAAAATTTGATCATTTAAAATTAGCTGAATCTCAAGGGTATGATTGTTTCTCTTATAATTCTTCCGTGGCCTGAAAAACTTGCGTCAAGAATTTAAGACAAATTCTTATATATATTTACATAGTACAAGATATTTAACAGAAACGAATACTATGTTTTCTGAGAGGAATCCAGTTTCATCTAAGTTTTCTTTTCTTTTTTATTTTTTTAATTCATTAAGCTTATTGGTACATTTTAGGTATACATTGTGATAACATTGATCATTGGGAATTTGTACCTTTACATGATGTATCTTAGTTCTAAGAATCATCTAAGTTTTCTAAATCTTTCCGCAGATGATGTTTCCATTTCTGACTGTAAATTGTGACATGTCAATTTAACTGGACTAAGCAACACCTACCAGATTAGTGAAGCACACTTTTGGATTGATCTTTGGAGTGTTTCCAGAGTTGACTGACATGTATTCCAGCAAACTGAAGGGGGAAGATCCTCCCTCATAGTGGGTGCCACCCTTCATAGGCTTGCAGCCTAGACAGAATAAACGGGAAATACAAAGTCAGCCTGACTTTGAAAAGCTTCAGTTTGCTTGAGCTGGTGAATTTTTTTTGCTACTGTTAATGCCATAGATATCAGATTCCAGTTTCCTTCAGACTTTCCAAGACAGAGTTCTTTCAAACTCCTACCAGCTACTCTCTACAGAGCTTCTAGGCCTTCAGTCTCAAACTGGGACTATATCCTTCATAATAAGTAGCATGCAGACTATTCTTTCTTTCTTCTTTTGGGGGGCGGGGGCGGTACCAGGGGATAGAACTTGGGACCTTGCGCTTGTGAGGCAAGCAGTGGAACCACTGAGCTAAATCCCTGGCCTGGCACTATATCCTTGATCTCTCCTGTTTCTCAAGGTCCAGTTTCTCTGACTGAGTAGGGAATGGATCTTCCATCTGTTCAAGATTCAGAAAATATAAAAAAACTATAACTTTCAAAATAAGCCAGGAAACTCTCTTTTTAGGCATTGTGGAAAAGGAAGTTCAACTCTTAACAATGAGACGATGTAGTGGAAAAGGGAGTGCAGCTTTAACAATGAGAAAAACTGGAAAAATTAAGCAAAGCATGAAAAGTGATCTTCTACAACTAATAATTCTATTAAGAATCACATGACTAAGTTCCTACAAGTAAGACTAGGCCAGCATCCAGAATTATGTTTATACTATACCCATACTTTCTAATAAGGTTACTGTTGGTAAAAAATATCCCAGCAAAGTACTTGCAATGTGACTATTTCAAATTGAACTATGATGTAATTGTAAAACAAATGGCATAATTTGATGATTTAGGATGAAATAGAAGGTATGTTCATTGTTAACAATTTTTTAATACATTACATACTTGAAGGCTTATATAATGATACCTTGGTTGTCAAAGGGCTCCAAGCTTGAACTTTCCACAACTTGAACAGCCAAGTTTGAAAAAGAATCTGCTAGTTGTTCCTAGCTTTATTCAACAGTCAAATCAAAAATCTGACCTGAATAAACCTGTATGGCCCCAGAATGAGTCTAGCTGCAGATACAAAAGGGTGATGCTTCAGTCTAAGCGCTGCTCTTTCACAGACAAAGTATACTTTGTTAAATCCTTCCTCACTGTTTTTTTTTTTTTTGTACTTTATTTGCATAAAATATCATATCCATGGCTCCAAAGAAAGTTAGTGGTACCAGCAGTAAAGCCGAGAGGAAAACTGTGAGAAACACAATAGAATTAAAGAGTAAAATTGTGAAATTTGTTAAAGTCCTAGAAAAAATGAATTTATAAGTGTAAGTTTGGGCCTTGGCACTAATTATTTGGTTTTCTTTTATTTCTTATGGGAAAAATACTTTCAGTTCTCAAACTTTTCAAATTCTGAAAAGGAATTTGGAATGAATTGGATATCACTGTATTTGTGACACATTGAGTTTAATATAACATATTGTTAAAATTAATTTACCTGTTTCTTTCTACTACTTTAGTATGAGCATAAGAAAATGTTTAACTACATCTGAAGCCCCTTACTTATATTGTACTTTTATTTGGAGCAGTGTCCAAAGCATCTGATGATTCTCAAAGAAACATCTGAGAATCTGGAAAGCTAACCAGAGTTGATACAGTGTTGACTGGAAAATCCTGGGTTTCTAAATCCATCAAGAGAAGAGACAGAAACACATGAGTAAAAACATTATATTTTTAATTGGGATCCTACACTATCTTACTGTAGGAATAAGACTAAATTTAGATCAGAGGAACTAAAATTCAACTGTCACTCTTCTGATAGGATTAATGAGAATTTGGATGGTAGACCCATTTAGCCTAGATATGGAAACAAACACAAATTCTCTCTGAAAAACAATAGTATTAAGTAGAGCCTCAATTTATTTTTAATCTTTGGCATATGCTCTGCTTTTTTTAAAGTTTTCAATAGCATCAGTATTTTTTGAACACATTATTAAAACATTGCAAAATATTCCATGTATGATTGTAGTAATTTATTTATAAATGTTCTCATATTGTTTACATATTAACAATTCTGAGATGACTATTATTATTCATAACTATGTGCAAGATTATTTTCCTAGATAATATACCTAGATCATATATATGTATATTATGTTGTCAAATTGCTACAAATGAATTAAAATTAATGACAATATATGGTGCCATTCTGACTGAGAAATTTCAGATATTGTACATTATTTTAATCTTAACGTCTTATTTAATTTTGTAATTTGAAAACTCATTTTTCATTCTTCTTTCCATTATATCATTTTGATTAGTAGCAAATAAGTTACTTTTCCAGGTAAAGGTTTTTGCATATTCCCCTAAAACACTCTTGAAATACTTGTATTATGTACAAGTGCACTATGTATCACTTGTAAATGTGTTCTATATATTTACTACTTTGAGTAACTTATCATAAATATTTTATTTTAACATTATTTATGATACGTTTGGCATACATAGCTTTTTTTTACATGCCAAATCTCCTGTGTTAGATATATATATAGATCACTTATAACCTCATAAAATTCTTTTTGTAAAACTTTCAACTCAAGTAGTACAGATTTCCCTAAATCCTTCATCTATTCTAAAGTACTTAGCATTTAATATATACATTTAAGTTCATTGGATGAGTTAATTTTGTCTAGTCTTTGAGTGGTCTAACAAACAAAAGTACAACAAATAACACGCATAACATCAACTGCAGCTTGATAAAAGACAATCTATTAGAAAAAGATACAAAACAATGACTATTATTTCAAATGATCAATGGCTACAGGACTGGAATAAAAACAACCCTGGTTTTACTAAAACACAATACAAAAAATAAAGAAGACAAAAACAACTTAACACTTCTTCCCTGTCTCTCACTTTTTGGAAGCAGAGGCAAGAATACCATTAAACTGCCAGCTTTGTAAGTTTGAATGAGTGAATGTAGTTGAATAATATCTTAGGAAATAGTAAAACATAGAATTACTTAAAACTAATATAAGGGGAATGGATGCAACATCCAAACCTGTCAGATATTCAAAACACTAGTTCGTGTTCTCTAAAATTAAAGAATGAATTCTAGGAACAACAGAGGTTAAGAGTAAGAAAAATTTATTGAGAAAATAATAGCTTCTACCTAAGAGAGACAGAAGACGGACTGGAAAATGGGTTGCCTGCCCATCCCACTTTTCAAAGGTGTTTTATAGGTCAAAACCATGAGATGAAGCAGGTACAAAGTGGAACAAAACTATAAGATCCAATAAAAAATTACAAGGTGGGCATGAGGTGAGACAAAATTATGATCAACCAATAAGATGACAAGTAATAGAGGCCTGGGATTCAGTTCAGTGTTGCCAATGCCTGCCTCAAAAGCACTAGATCCTGAGTTCGACCCCAGGTACCAAAAAAAAAAAAAAGATTACAAGTAATATTGATTAAATGGGAATCAAATGGAAAAACAAGTCATGTATAAATAATTTCTAGAAAGGGAATAGGCTAGGGAGATTGATGTCTATTTAGAATATCAATTGGTGCTATTCATCTCCAAAGTAGTACCTCTTTTCTTTTCATAATACTAACCAGTGAATGTGCCTCAATTGTTTTTCTATGCTGAGGGCCCAGCTTTGTCTAACTGCCTTATAATAGCTTCTAATGAACTTCGCTATCTGCAATAAACTATATTTTATAAATGGCCTGTAATAGTTACTGAAAGGCATGAAACATTAACGCAATTTGTCTCTGAGATTTTCAGGACTAAGACAAGAATAAAAATATAAATTTACCTAAAATATGTGTAAGTAAATTCAAATTTAAATGAAATTAAGTAACTTTTAAATAAAATACCCCCTATTTCCCTCTCATGACAAATTATCTTCATGTTGATCTGGTATGCTAAATTCAAATTTAGAGCTCTCTGTTCCTCATATATCCATCACAGGAGATACCAGCAAATGGAAAGTTGGATGCTGTCTCCTCCTCTCACATCCTCCATGGGTCAGAGCTGTTCTTTTGCCTTCCATAGGTGCATATAAATAATGCAGACCAACTGCTCTCAGGTCCACATAGATATTTGTATAAAGAAGGTACTAGGAAAGAAGGTAGCACAAGAATCGGAAGCAGACTCACAGCTTTTAATTTTGAGCAGTACTGTGGATGGAACTCAAGGCTTTGCAAATGCTAGGCAAGTACTGTATCCCTGAGCTACATCTCCATCCCTTTTTATACATTTTATTCAGACACAGAGTCTCACGAAGTTGCCCAGACTGGCCTCAAACTTAAGATGCTCCTTCCTCAGAAGCTAGGACTGACTACAGGTGTGTGCCCCTATACTTGCCAGACTCAGAATCTTTTAAGAAGAGTACCAGATATATGGAATATGGACTAGAAAGGTGAGTGTCATGTGGAAGACTCCCCTTGCCCCAATGACTGCTGACCTCATGGAATGGCCTTCACCTTCAGGTTGTCAAGAGAAGCCCCATAAAGTTCAAGATGCACTAAAGTATAGGACCTAGGGCTTGCTCCCCTTTTACCTGTATCTAGCTGCAGGACTGAGCTGAGGCAAATATGAGAGGGAAACATTAGGAGAGCTTTCCCTCTCATTAGGAATTTGTAAATTGTTCTCCCTTTTATTGGTTCTTTTGGAGTTATGGCTGTGTAAATGATGTATTCTTAGAATTAAATGATAGAAACATATTTAAGACAAACATTACATAAAATGCTTTAAAAATAAGACTGGAGTTACTACATAGTAGTAATATCCATCTTTAAACACTTATGGCACTATCCCACTGATTAGCTTCTATTTTAAATAGTGACTTACATTCATTAGGGTTCTATTATTCCAGTTTTATGGGTTCATGTGTAGCAATTTCAAAACAATTTTGGCACTGTAAGCAATGAAATGTTCCAACAAGAAATAATTTTTCTCCCTGCTGGTTTGCATGTGATAAACTATCTATATTCAGAAATTTTGAAAAATACAAGTCTATAATTTGGTCTGTAATATAAATTTTGAAGCAAATAGAAAAGAAGATATATTCCTGTATTTGTCTTCTAGGGTTATAAAATATTTCTATCCTATTATGGTGATTGGACCTGATATTTTAAATAATTTCCATAGTGGAGGAAAGTAAATAATGATAACAAATGTAGTACATCTATATGGTAGAATAGTACTTAGCAATGAACAAGAATAAATTACTTACATGTACAAAAGCATGCATAAATGTGAAAATGTTGTAGTTGGTAAAATAAGTCAAATACAAAAGGATCCATGTGGCATTATTTTCCCAATATGAAATTCTTGAAAACAAAATCTTGCATATGGTTTTAGAAAGTAGATCAGTGTGTCCTGGCCATAACAATTACTTGGGAAGGATATAAGAAAACAAACTATTGACAGGCTCCTGTTTGCAGGCCCATTTACTAATAAGGCCTTGAACTTACACCCTCAGCCACTTTTCTTGCTTGTGTTTCACAGAAAACCTGTAGAGTATGCTGGGAATACAATATCCTGACAGTGAGGAATCACTTGAAAGGTGTTTCTGTAGACGTGATTATTAAGATTTCTGTGTTTACAATTATTTTTCTCCTCTAACAGTTTAGAAATCTTGTCACCAAATTCAAGAAGTGGTAAGATTATCCTATTTTAAGCTTTCAACAGTGGAGGTCAAGAGACAGCTAGAAATTGAGAGTGAAATCTCCTCTCCGAGGTATTGATACCTCAGCTTGCATTCAAATTAGGGAATCCCAGACATTGTGAACGCTAAAGTGGGGTCTAATTCACGGGCTAAAAGCACAGTAAACAGTAAAAGTCAGTAAGATATATGAAAGTGAGAGAGAGAGAGAGAGAGAGAGAGAGATTGAAGGAGAGAGTGAACTATGAATTTTTTTGTTTTTGTTTTTGTTTTTGGTACCAGGGATCGAACTTGGGTCCTTGTGCTTGCAAGACAGGCACCAGAACCACTGAGCTAAATCCCCAGCCCTGAAATTTCTCATTTACAATTCTGTAGGATAGAAGATGGAACAGGATTCTTTTGGGGACCAAAGATATACACATTCAGCTATGATATTAAAATGTGCACCTGAAAGAAAGGCACAGTAGACATTTTAGGACTGAAAATATACAATGAATATTCTTTTCTTAAAAAATTATTCATAAATGCACTCTAAAACCAATTTACTTAAACTTTGTTTTATACTAGAATTCTATTTTACTCATAATAGGACTCAACTGGTGCTGAAGATATAAAAACCAAAAATGATTACTGTGGATTCTGATCTGAGTAACACCCCATGATTTTCATGCCCTGTTTTAGTTTGTGTGTCATAGGATCAGACTTCTGAAAAGAGTTGATGTGGAGGGGAACAGATTTCATGCTTCTTTGAAGAAATAGATCACACTGTGTTATAAAGACCCCATTCCTATCTGACCCAGTATGTCTTTCTTCACAGCTGTCACAGTGTGCACTCATACATATGAAGTAAACTTGGACTTTGAGAAAATTTAGATGATCTGAAAGTATCCCTTTGCCCACATAAGATTAAAGAAAAGTGGAAAATGAAGCATGTGAGAAGACAGTGAGTGTTTACTATTATTCACACAGTTGTTGAAATCAATTATGAAAAAGTGCTACAATAGATTATTCAAGAATTCACAGAGCTCTCATATTGTAATCATGACTTTATAATCAAGAATGCTTCTTATGAGTTTGATGTAATATGGTACATGCCCACTAAATTATTTCTGGTTGCAGAGGGAAATCTTTAATCAGCTTTAATTTAAAAAAGAATTTATATTAAAAAGGAGGGCACATAGAGAAATTGATATGAATTTACAAGGAGCATTGCCAAAAGGAATAAAGACTAAGATTTCCAATAATTTTCAAAATGAATTTAACATTAGAAATAAAGAAAAAATAAACACAAATAGCAGATATTTTAGTTGTGATTAGATTTAAATAATCATAAAAATATTGAATTAATTTTCAAAGTGTTATAATTTTAAAGATTTAGAACTCTAATCTCCTCAATAAAAGTTTTGGCTTTTGCTGCATTCATGAGATAAAATACTCACCAGTTTACAATCAGTAAAATACTTATGGAGAAGAGAAATTCCTCCAGTGAATTTGGCAGTGTTCAACCATATACAGATAACTTGCCTGGGTTACAGTGCCAAGAATGGCATCATCCAAATGTTTGTAATAATGACCTCTATCTTCTCTTATACTCACAGATGAAAATATTTTCTACAAAAAAATATATGATTTGTTTTTTCTTCCTTCTTAGTTACTTTCTCATCATCAAGACACATTATCCAATAACTGCACCTTAGAAGAGAAAACATTTATTTTGGCTCATGGCTTCAGAAGTTTTAGCCCATAGTTAGCAGAAATGGCATGCTGGAAGGTCCTGTCATGGAGGAAACCTATCCATATCATGGGGGCTAGGAAGCAGAGAGTGAAGAAAAGTGCCTGGGAAGGAGATATACTTTTCTAGTGTATACCTCCAGTGACCCACATCTAACCAGGCCTCAGCTTCTAATGGCACATTTAGCTCATCTTTGAATTAACTCATCTTGGATTAATTTACTGATAAGTGTAGCTCCCCCATGATCCAATCACTTTCCAAAAGCTGAGTTGTAAACACATGAGGCCTTTGGAGGACATTTCAGTTCCAAACCATAACATTTCTCCTCTAGCCCCAAAATATTTATGTGCATCTAATTACCAAAAGTGTATTTAATTCACATCTAAGAACTGCCAAATTTTAATAATGCTAGCACTAATACAAAGTCCAAGTATAAAGAATTCTTAGAGTCTCAAGGCAAACTCTTATTTGTGTTTCTTTGAGAAATCAAAAAGAAAGTTAAGTATTGCCAAACTATAATAGTACACGGTAATCCTTCCAAGTCCAAAAGAGAGAAATATGGGGATAGAAAGAAATTAGACCAAAGAAAAACCAAAACCCTGAATGGCAAACATTATACCTACACTTCCAGGATGTTGCAACACTCCAGGCCTTTGTCTTGCATTGTTCCTTCTCACTGCCTGGGGCATTCTTAGCAGACATTCCTTTGTCTTGGAATCTCCAACATCCTATAGTCTCAACTGTACTTTCAACTTCAGTTTCGGTTTAGCACACAGGGCACACTATGTCCTTACAGGGCATACTGCCTGACCTCCCATGCCTTCTACTGAGATCTGGATAGAAGCATTCCTGACCCAACTCTTTAATTCTTTATTCCTGAAAAAACAGCACAATTTAGATGATACCAAGTTCTTCCACCAGATGGAGCAATAGTCAGGCTCCTTAGGATCATGCCTGCAGAGGCCTCTGAGAGCCTGAATGGCTGAGCCCTGTGAAACAAATTCTGAGGAATTAATATTTTAGCTGCCCTTATTCCTTCAGGGTACCCTGGGAACTGTCTTCTAAAGTCTATATATTAAAAGTCAATTTACCTTTATTTTTTAACCCCATTGGGTCAGTGAAAGGTGGGGTCTTGGTGATTATTGAGATACTTTCAATTTAATTTTCATATTGTGCTGAATCAAAATAGTAGGCTTCTTTTTTAATGTCAAATTTTTTTAGCATTCAAGCTCTTCAACTTTGCACATGTATCTTTTCTGGCCAAGTTTTACAACATTAGGCTCTGGTTGTTTTTTTATCCCCTTAATTCTCACAATAGATCTGACTGCTGATTCTTTTCCCCTTGTACTCCTAAGAACAGAATGTTTGAGAATATTATATTATTTTCCAAGGAAATTATGACTAAATTATATCATTACCATCATCTGATGCACATGTGAAAGATTCATATGTTTAGTGATTTACACTTGCTGGAATCAGATTGATATGATTGTGGTCAACATTTATAAATGGACTTGATCTGCTGGAGAAATGAAAGAAAATCATACTTAATTAATTCCAAAATCTATGAAATGTTTTGTGAATGACAATCAAATTATTTCTAAAAGTAAAATCTGCCTATATAAATGTAGGCCTCTTTTCAGTGAAAAAATGGTAAATACATTGGTATCAAATTTTCCCTAAACTATAAAACATTTAGAATAACATTAAATATTCATTAATATAGACTGATCATCTGGAGTGACAATTTCACTGAATACAATTAATTTTTGAACAAAAAGTAAAGCACAAAACCGAAAACAAATTTTAAACCTGAAAGTATGAAAATAGTGTGACCAACGTGTGGGAGAAGGAAGTGGGAAAAGGAATTTCAGCAGGCAAAGTTAACCATTTTAAGATACTTTCATCAAGAGATGAAAACTGATGTTCTTAAAGGTGATTGGGAAAAGCACAGACCAACAAACTCTAATAGATAACCAGAAATTGTGCAGAATTAGTGTATATCCAAGAACAATGAAACACAAATCTGTCCCCACAATAGAGATGGAAAGAAAGAAGAAAGAAAGAAAGAAAGAGAGAGAGAGAGGGAGGGAGGGAGGGAGGGAGGGAGAGAGGAAGGAAGGAAGGAAGGAAGGAAGATCAAGAAATGATCAAGTCAGTATTAATATCCAGACAGGCAGGTCTAAATCTAACTGGTTGCAGTGTTTCTGCCATTTAGTGTCAATCATATTTATAAATCACTTTCTTACATTAGGAAAAAAAATAGCTTTCTTTCCTATTTGTTGACTCTACCTAAAGGCATGAAGATCTGAATGCATCAATAAGTACTTTTGTTTCTGTAACAAATTACCACAAGTGTATAAGCTTGTGAAAGAATAGAAGTCTGAGAGAATATCACTGAACTATGAGGTTAGTATCAGCAGAGCAGTGGGACATCTAGATCCACCCGTTTTACTTTTAATTCCTAAAGGAAGACATATTCCTTTGTTTGTAGCACTTCCCCATCTTACATCCTTTTCATTGGCATCAATACTTCATCTTTCTCTTCTGCTTTTTTTTCTTCCACTTTTAAGGAATCATGTCATGAAAGTATCCTCAACCAGACAATCCAGGATAAACTCCAATTTAAAATGAGCAGTTTGTGGTCACTCAAAAGATGCAAATGAAAACAGCTCTGAGATTCCGCTGCTGGGGATCTTCCCCAAAGAATTAAAAGAATCATACCACAGTGATATATGTGTACCCATATTCATAGCAGCACAGACTGTGATAGCTAAAACTTGGAAACAGCCCAAATGTCCATCAACTGGAGACTGGAAAAAGAAAGTGTGTTTATTTATAAGACGGAGTACTACTCAGCCATCAAAAATGAGAAATTAGAGACATTTATAGCTAAGTGGATGCACATTGAGACGATACTCTTAAGTGAAATAAATAGGACACACATGTATAAATACTGAATAGTTTCTCTGGTGTGAGAAACTAAAAGTGTAAATAAGGACTAAATGTATAATAGGTAATGTGAAATAGGAAGAAAAGGGGCAAAGGGGAAGGAAGTGGGAGGGCTGGGGGAAAGGATAGAAGGGAATGGGATTAATATGAGAAAATGAAAAAATAGGAACAAAATCTTTGTAAATAGGGAGGAATAGAGGGGTTTAAGGGAGGGCTGGGCAAGGGTGAAAAATAAGAACCAAGAGAGATCTTGTAAAGGTGCAAATTTCCAATGATGAATGTCATTATATTATATACCTAAAATGTACCAATGATTAGAATGAATAATCAATAATGCAAACTAGGAAGAAAAGGTCCAAAGGGGTAGGGGTAGTGGGAGGGGCAGGGGAAAGGAAAGAAGGGAAAGGAAAAATGATGAGAAATGGAGAAAATGGAAATAAAGTCTTTGTAAATAGGGAAGGGTGGAGGGGGTGAAGGGAGGGCTAGGAATGGGGAAAAAATAAGAACCAAGATGCATTATGTAAAGGTACAATTCCCAATGAGAAATGTAATTGTGTTGTATACCTAAACTGTACCAATAAAAGAATTTAACAAAAAATAAAATAAAATAAAATAAAATGAGCAGTTTGAAAATATATTTGTTTTATTAAAGAAGTTTGGTTTTGGTTTAAGACTATTTTCCCTCATATAATTTATTCTAGAATAATTTTATGTAATATCTTAAAAGTCTTCCTTAAAGAGATTTGCCATATGAGACACGTTGGCATTATTTGCTGAAAAAAAAAAGACATATGATGAATTGAATGAATGTGGTAAAGTGATATGCATATGGCATTTACTGCTTGTTGGCTACAAAATACTTCTTATATGTGACCATGTTTTTAAAATTAAAAATTGGTTATTTACTTTGGATATTTTTATTCATTTCTGGAGAAGGAAGATTTTCTTTAATTATTTTTAAATTGAAAAAAAGAATCTGTAATAATGTTAACAAAGAGAAGATAGCTAAATAGTCCATGTTAATCTTTGGTCTGATTAAGCTACCGTAACATTATAAGGGATGCTATAGCGAAGATTAAAGATAAAGAATGGAGATATTATCTCAGAATCAATCTTATTTTAATTTATTTTAAATATATGATTAAATATTGCCAACATTTATCAAAATTTTTATAAGTATATAGATTTCTAGTGTACCCTAAATTTTTTTAACACATGTTTTGTGATTGTTGCTTCATAGCCTAGAAATTCAAAAAGAAAAAATAACATTATAAGAAACATTATTTCTTCTCTCTAAATAGTGAAGTGTATTAATTTTAATTTAAAAATTAGAGATAAACTTATAACATGATTGGAAACACTTAACATCATATGAATTCATAATGTAACTTTTGGAAGAAAACACACAAAAAATTTAACTAATATTCAATAAGTACTTTTTGGCAGTTTAAAAAATTTTATCAGTACATGTTTGCAGTACATAATGATTACATTCATTGTGGGAAGTTGGGACATATATATATAACACATGTTTATTCTCCCATTGTACCCATTTTCTTCTCCCTCCATTTCCATCTTTTGATCCTCTTCACATTTGTGACAAATTTATCCCTCTCTATCTTATTATGTGTCTTTATTTTTTTACTATTTCTCATATAAGAGAAACAATGTGATATTTAGCCTTGTGTGTCTGATTTATTCCACTTTGCATTATTGTCTCAAGGTGCATTCGTTTTCCTACAAATAACTCAAATTTATCTTTCTCTATAGCAGAGTAGAACTCCATTGTATATAAATACCATAATTATTTTATCCATTTATTTATTAATGGACATACAGGTCACCTCCAAGATTTAGCTATTGTAAGTTCTGTTACTATAAGTATGGATATGCATGTATCACTCTAAATGTGATGTCTTTACTTCTTTTGCAATGATACCTAGAAGAAGAACAGCTGGACTGAATGGGATTTTTTTTTTTTTTTGAGGAATACCCATACTGATTTCCTTAGTGGTTGTACTGTTTACCTTCCCACCAACAATGTAGAAATACTTCTTTTTTCTCCCAGCCTTGCTAATATTCAGATTTCTTGAAGACAGCAATTCTTTCTGGGATCTCAGTATTGTTTCAATTTGCATTTTTCTAATGACTATAAGAACCACATGTATTAAAATGCTAAATTGAAATAACTGCAGTTCTGTTTTTTCCAAACCTAAGTTGTATATACAGCCTGAGAAAGAAAATATATTTTATGTGGTCTATTATATACAGAAAATTGATGAAGAAATGAGATCATAGAATTTTGTTTATATTTGCCTTTTAAAACCTTTAGACATCTAAAACATCATATGTGAAGATATAATTAATATTAATTTACAAATATTCATATTCAAACTAGGCATTAACGTATGCATTTAGGAAAATAATTTGAAGTAAAATTTGCAATGAAGTTTCTAGAATTATATATAAGCAATAATGAAAACAGAATTTTTTCTTAATGGATTTCAATTTAAAAGATAAAATGTCATTACATAAATAAGTATTAAATGAGATGTAGATAACAGTGATAGATATATAATAATATGGGAAATGCTTCTAGCTTCAGATATGAGCCCAATGTTCAGCTTGTAATCCAGGGAAAGATAAAGGCAAACATTGTTCAGAAAAGGAACAAAGAAGATAATATGGAAGTAGATGATGTGGGTATAATATGTCCATTCTGATGAGAACACAGAGTGAATGTAAATGGAAGTAAGAATGTAAATATTTTTTGCAGTAGATAATAAAGGACTTAGATTGCAAAGCCAGAATTAATAAAAGAAACAGGTCCAGGAAATGGTGAAATTGTCAAAAATATGACTTATTAAGTATAGCCTGGATAGTTCTGCATAAAATCAACATTATATATACCAGAGTATTTTGTGTACTAACTGTTTAGGAGCTAGAATCATTTCGAGAAAACATAAGTCATTATAAATCAGTGTGTGTTAAAAACAGTTAACTTGTTTGTTATGCTAGTCATTGGAGGTAGAATCTGTTTTCTTTTTCATTGTAGGTGGGATGGTTTCAATGAATTTTTTTTCTTTTTTCACCAAATAATTTTTTTTAAATTTATATATTAATTGGTACATTTTAGGTATACAATACATTTACATTCATCATTGGGTGTTTGTACCTGAACATGATGTATCTTAGCTCTTGTTTTTTCCCCCATTACCTATGAGCCCTTGACCTCCACCACCATTCCTTATTTACATAGACTTTGTTTCCATTTTTTTTTCCTTTGTCACAATTTTTTCTTTCCTTTCTTCCCTTTCCCCTTCCCCTCCTGCCACCCCTACACGTTTGGACCTTTTCCTATTTAAAATTATCAATTATTCATTTTAATCATTTTCATCCTTATTTACACTTTCAGTTTCTTGCACTAGAGATACTATTCAGTATTTACACTTGTGTGTCCTATTTATTTCACTTAAGAGTATGGCTTCGATATGCATCCATTTAGCTATAAATGACTCTAGTTTCTCATTCTTTTTGGCTGAGTAGTACCCCATTTTATTAAAAAACCACATCTTCTTTATCCAGTTTCGAGTTGATGGGCACTTGGTCTGTTTCCAAACCTTAGCTATTAACAAACTGTGCCACTATAAACATAGGTGCACATATATTGCTGTGGTATGATTCTTTTAATTCTTTGGGGAAGAT